>JAHTLZ010000010.1:20055447-20088767 GCA_023846285.1 Phrynocephalus versicolor | reverse complement strand
TGTGTGTGTGTGTGTGTGTGTGTGTGTGTGTGTCAAACTCCCAACCTCTGACACCACAATCAGCCAGCGACCTCAAGTACTGAATTATCCAGCAGTGCATTTACTTGCTTTGGTCTTTCTTAAAAATAGATAAAAGCACAAAGCTAGGTCATTAAAATACAGCTTTCAAAATTATACGTATTTGACAATTAAACTAAAAGACAAGTTAAAGCACATAAATTAAAACAACCACCACCATCCATGGAAACCCCATTCATCAGCAGCCACTTGTCAAGAACTCACCTAAATAAAAAAGAGAGGCAGGCCCACATTATCTGAGGAGACTACGTGCTCCCACCTTGATGTATTTGATATAAACGTCTTGCTTTTCCCAGGGCCCTGGCTCAGATAGCACAAATACAAGAGGGATACCTTGCACAGTGTTTTCCTGGAGGCCCTTGGCTGTAGTTCTGTTGTGACAGTGAACTCATCATTTGTTATTAAGCAGCCACACTTTTTAAAATCCTAACATGTGTGTTACAGGATTGTGGCATGCATACTGGAAAGAGTTAACACCCCCCAAACTGAAATCCTACTGCTTTGTACAGTACACTGTACTAGAAGAGGCCCAAGTGAATCAATAGAACTTACAGAGTAGCTGACTCACCAAATCCCCACTGATCCAATGGGCTTACTCTAGTTGTGCCTTACTCGGCTAAACAAGATTTCAACCAAAGTCAGGTTGTTGTGAGATCAGTGATTATGCTAATGATGTCCCATAGAGACCAGCAAATTGGGTTCACTGCGGGATTTTTAAATATCCAGAAAGTGCATCCTTTGTATCCTACTGAACTTTCCTCTATGGAGCTGGCCAAGAGAGAGCCGGTACACTGGACGAGATGCAGTAAGACACTGGGAGTAGAATCTGGGCCATTACAAACTTTAATCACATCAGGAGTTGTGATTTTGTTGGAACGTGCTGATGATCCAGAAAAGCCTACATAAATTTCTTCGTTCCTTGTGCTAATTTTGTAATTTTAAGGGTTGTATCCAGAAACGTCCCTCTGATATGTTTTTTTTTGGCAGTAACATTTGTTAGAATGTGCTGTACCTTTCTCCCTTCAGATGTAATAAACTTTTGCTCCTTTTTAAGAAATAACCCACCTTGTTCACACCTCATGCTTGGTTCATGGGGGTGGGAGGTAGGCAAGTCTCTGGCTTGGAATATTTGAGAGGGGGGGTTGTTCTGTATCGGCAGGCACTGGACAAAACTCTGTTCATCTGTTGGAAAAAGTAGGGGTTCCACTTATCACAGATGTATGAAGTTGAGCTCTCCAGTGGTTTTTCATGCTGGCCCGGGATTAAAGCTTTATGAGTTGTTTAGCTGCATGGACTGAAATCACTTTGGTAGCTCCAGTCAGACCTATTTTTTTAACTTTTAGATTAACCCATCTAATATCAGAACACCATAGTATTTTGCTAATTCATATTTTGAGAGGATCTGTACTAGGGAGAGGAGTTTTGGTTTGTTCATTTTGAGCAAAGGGAAATACCATCCGTGGAAATAATCTTATATTAATATTAGAATAACAGAGCTCGAAGGGATCCTATGGAACATCAAGTCCAGTGGGGAGACACAGTGGGGAATTGAACTTTCAACTTTTGCCTTTGTAGCCAGATAGCTAAACCACTGGGCTATACAGCAGATCTCTGAGCTACCCAGTGAAGGACATTCACTTGTTTCTTCCACAGGCCCTGGAATCTTTAGAATCTGATCTCCGACACTCCTCCCTTCTGCCTGCCTCCTTACGAAAGGCAATGGAATGAGTGGCATATTTTTATGGGATATGTTTTGTTAATGAATAAAGGTTTGGACAGAGACCTACCCTCTAGATCACCGTAAGCTCTGTTTACAATGGACACGCCCATGCATGACATTTTATCTGCAGAAGTTGTGCCTAAAGGGGAGCATATGGCTGTAAAACTGGCACAGCCTGCCTTCTCAGTACGTAAGCACACTCAAACAAAGGCAAACGACAAAGGAGGGTCACAGGGCTTCCTCAGCTAACCTGAAAATATTATCTTCAGTGGGACAGTCCCTTCCCAAAGAAAGCAGGTTCGTTATTGGAAGAAAGCACTTTGTCCTCGTTGTGTCCTGTGCATTAGGAAATGGTTGTAAAATGTTTGGATTCTCTGGGCTGCAGCCCATATGACCCAGGATTCTGTGAAGTGGATTAGAACCAGTGATCAGGTTGGCCAGAAGACAGTCGTCCGCTTAAAGAGCTGTTAAAAGGCAAGCTCCGATCTAAACTCCGACTCTTCAATCCAAATCTGGATGGTGAGTCGTGGCATCCAAACCCCTTTTCTTGTTAGGTCAAAAACGTTTTGCTACTCATCCAAGCAGCTAGTTCTACTCTACTTGATAAGTAGAGGAACATTTGCAACCTAACAAGAAGTCCAGTAGCCATGACTCAACTTTGGGATTACCTCACCTGGATGACTGAGAATCTTCACAGACATGTTCAATCCAAATGCGGTTTATCTCCTAAGAACAATTCCACACCATGCCTCCTTGACAAGGTCTGGACTTGGTGATCTATAGAATCCCTTCCATCTCTGCAGTTCTAACCTATACCAGGAGTCATGGTATAGCCCAAGAATATCAGACACCTGAGCAGCAGGCACACAGCTCACCGGGTGACAGACTTCTCCACTCCATTATGATGGGATGTAATAGATTACTGCCTTAGACAATAAGACATATTATCTCTTCTTTTTTCTGTTGGTGCCTTTCCTCTTTGGTGATGCTGAAACGTCCACCCTGGCCCTGCTAGGTGCTGAGGGATGGATGAGGTAATTGTAATATGAGGTGATGCAATGTACTGTGGCAATTGCCTCTTCTGAGCCTCAGGAATTCTTGAACAGTTGAGATTAGGTGTTTTGCTACCAAAATATGAATTGGGACTCTGACAGGACAAAGCAACTTTGGGTGTGTGTGTGTGCGCGCGCGCGCGCGTAGCTGTCAAAAGAACAGAAGGGGGAAATGGACTAAATCAAGCGAGTATAAAAAGCAATTAGGAAAACAATGAGTATTATGCTTTTACATGAACTGGAACAATGGAGTGACAACATGCATCTTGTGATAGATTAAACTGTATCAAGGAAGAGAACAAAGCCTGATATCCTCCTCCTAATTGCCCATTAGGAATTAGCAGAATCACTGAAGAGCTCTGAGTTTCATATGAGTCATATATGAGTACCTGTCTGGAATATGTAATATTCCGATAAAGCTGTAAGTAATAGAAATGGAGGGGAAAGCCACATTAATAAGTGGTTCCTGGTACTTTTTTATACCATGGAAACATTTTTGCAAGCCCCAAGGACAGTAAAGCCATGTGGTTTGCATTATGCCTGCTGTTTCCTCCAAAGATTTCACAGAATTCTGATTTCCATATTCAAAAATAAATTCCTGTACTGTAAGCCAAATTTACTTTGTCTTATCTTCTGAAAAATTGGATGCAACCAACATTTCCAGCACACGCTATTAAATCATCAGGTCTTGTCTTGATCTGAGATACTCCCCCCCCCCTTTCCATTTGACCAAGTTATGATTTTGGCATAGTGGGATCAGGAACTATGGGATTATATTAATCTTCCCCTCCAAGTTGTCCTTTCAGAGAGATTTTCCCCAAGCTGGGCCCTGCAGAGGATGCAGACTAAATCCCGCTCAGGCACATGGGGAACATACCTGTCAAATGTCCCATATTGCCCGGTAAACTCCCATTTTTTACCCCTTTTCCCCGCCATCTTCCTGGATTATTATTTTCCCCAAAATGTCCTGTATTTTTAAAAAATCTCGTCCTCGCCAGGCAGGCCACTCACTGTTGGCAGACTAATGCTTTAGTTGTTGTAAATATTAGCTCCCACAACCTGGAAAACACCTTTAGAAATGCAGATTTCTGGTTGCCTCTGCCGGGAAACAGTGGCGTAGCTATGGGGGGGGCGGGGTACTGTGAGTACAGAATCATTGTGAAGACATAACTAGAGTGTTGTGAATGGGAAAATTTAAAGATCTATAGAGTCTGCTCTGGAGGGAGCTTGAAAAAGTGTTCTGCTGATAATGACCAAGGGGTCATTATCAGCCAAAAGTCAAGAAGCCAAGACAAAGGGAGATGAGTTGTAATCATTAACCCCTTGCTTACCAAAACAAAAGCAGAAGTTTGCAGACTCTTGCTGGGCATGGACAAATACTAAGTACTAAATGGAAGAAAGTAAAATTTATTTATTTATTTATTTTGAAGATTTTTTTACCCCACCTTTCTCCTTGGAAAAGGACCCAAGGTGGTTTACAATAACGAGGGACAATATCTAGCACAGAACATTAAGACATATTCAAGTTAAGAACAGGGAATTAGAAGAGGCACCTTAGAATCTTAAAAGGTAACATTAAAGCTACAAAGAGCACAAAAAAAGAAAAAAAATCCATTATGAGGGGTGGGAACTAACAGGGAAAACACTGGTTTTCTTATGAAATCAGTCAGTGTAATCATGCATGGTAATTAGAGATGGGCACGAAACGATAAATTTTTCGTTTTCGTTTTCGTTTTTTGTTTCGTTATGTAACGAAACGACAAACGAATTTTGTCTCTAAAATGAAACGAAACAAACAGAAACATCAGAAATTTTGTCATCCGTTTCATTCTTGTTACGGCAATACATTGAACTGCTTTAAATGCTAAAAAAAATCACAAAAAAATTGAAATAAATGGTAATGAAACAGTAATAAACGAACGAAAACGAAAATGATTTTTTGCAAAAAATCCCAAAAAATGGAAACAAACCGAAACGGACCCCCTAAACGACAAATGACAAACAAAACGCCATTTTTTTTAAAATTTGTGCCCATCTCTAATGGTAATCCGTATAAAAGTCATATAGTAAGTAGTCCATCTAGGAAGAAAGTAAAAGGTGGATCTTGATGGATCCTTTTGATTTCATATGATTTTTGCATAGGATCCCTCCCAAATCACCATCAAATCATACATCTCATTCATGTCAAAATATTTCACAATAATAAGAAGAACATAAGAACATAAGAAGAGCCATGCTGGATCAGGCCAAAGGCCCATTTAGTCCAGCTTCCTGTATCTCACAGTGGCCCCACCAGATGTGTTTGGGAGCGCATGAGACTAGATATCTATCTCCTGATAGCACTCCCCTGCATTTGGCATCCTCCCAGCGCATGGCTCTGCAGTGGTGCAAAAACATGGATCCAAGGTGCGGATCTACATGGATCTACCTGTTTTTTATGCACAATCACTCTGGGGCCATGTGCAATCTGGGGCCTATGATAGGAGAGTGGATTTAGTGTGATCCAATATAAAAATCATATAAAATCAATTGGATCCATACTGTGGATCCATGTTTTTGCACCACTGTACTTAAAAAGATATTATTGTGTCATGCAGTTCTTTAGAAATTAGGTACCAATGCATTTTGCTGACAAATTATTTAGAACTTCTTCTGTGATGGTGATATAAAGTAATGTAATGGATTCCTAAGGAAGCATTAAATCTAGCCATGTTGTGTGCGTGATTTACTACTCAGATGCTCTGGGAATCTGTGATGCTTGCAGAAGGGTAAAGAAGCTGGCACTAATAGAATGTCAAAATGTTGTCTGTGGTTGTTAATATAACACAGCACTTGATGATAAATATAAAGCTCAGTGAATCCGTCCCTTGGATCCATATTTTTGTGTGCCACTGTGGAGCCATGTGCTGATGAAGCCATGATTCCTGGCATTCAGTCTGTGGGCAGAGATGGGGCCTATGATGGGAGAGTAGTTTGGGAGCGATCCTAAATAGAAATCAGTGAGAATCCGTGCTGCGGAGCCATGCTTTTGGGATGGCTCGTGGTGGGTGTTGGAAAATTCCCCTTATTTTCAAATCCAAAACTTGACAGGTATGATGGGCGAGGGTTAGTGCAAGGTGTGCTCTAAACATCTGCAGGACACCAGCTTGGGGAAGGCTGACTCATGGGACAGAAGCCATGGGCTACTACAGGAAGAATGAATTTTCTGTTCCCTTTCTAAGCAATGCCCATAGTAAAGTACTCCAAATACTATGCTAATCCACCTCTTTCTGGAAATTCTGTATGAAGTCACAATCTCAAATAAATACTTCAGTAGAGGGCCATACTTACAAAAACAGTGTCACAAAACGGGAACAAGACAACTTGGGACAATTCTTTCTTCAGCTACAAAGTCACAGTTCTCTTGGAAGCTGATACTCTTGGGAGAACAATTTTCCTAAAAATAGCAGGCTTAAAATGCTTTGAATACTCCAGGAAAGTGCAACATAACTATGAAGTGTTCTTCTGAGTGAGATTATAAATTACATTTTTAAAAAACCAGCATAATTTAAAAGATGTGGTCGGAAGAGAACATGAACTAGGAAGGTGAATCGCAGGAAGAAGCAGGCTGACTCATTGCCTAAATAATCCTCCAGTGAAAACAAGCCACGCCAGAAATAATGGGATGAATTCCTCTAACTTCATAATCGTACTTATCTGCTGTTTCGATTGAGCGCATTCTGGTTCACCTTTGCCTCAGAGGCCTGAGTGTGTTGCTGCTGCTGTGTGGGTGGGTGTGGGTGTGGCCTGTTGTATCCTGGGTGTGAACCAGTCTGTACACCTGCTGGCAATTGAAATAACCTCCGATCACATCCATCACAGGGAGCTCATGGCTTTGTGCTTTGTCTTGCTCTGGTGATGCAAATGATGGGTGGGGTCCAATCTATTGGTCTCTTGGGCCTCCGCTGCTCTGCAAGGACCAAGCCCTTCCTGGATGATAATGAAGCAACTGCTTTGCTCCCTTCTCCCTTTCCTTTCCCTGACTTCTCCCCCTTTGAGTTTTATCACTTGTTTCATGGTGAGGCGGATAAGAATTTAAGTTCCTTTTTTGTGGGTGTGCATTGTGTGCTTCTTTTTTTAGAGGGATAAGAAGGCTGCAGTTTACTAAATGTGCCTACCTAGTGCCTACTTTTCCTGTTCTGAGGTTTTTGGGTTGTGTTTGCAAAGGACGGGGGGATGTTGGGAAAGGAGGAGGGATCAGGGAGCAGCTCTTGCAACGACACAGGGCAAGGGAAGATACAGAGTTGGAGGCATCAATGACATCATGGGAGGAGGGCAGAAAACGGAGTGCTACCTCCCAAATCAAATGCCCTGGATAGTCTTGAGGGCAAACCCCCTTGGTTGAAGACCAGCTCAGTGAAAGGCAAGACAGCTAACAACCAGGATTTGATCCTGTCTGATGAAGCCAGCCTGGGGCACATTACAGAGACCTAGTTGGATGAAGCAGTGTGTCTGGGGGGGGCGTCTTTCCCAGCTTGGTCCACCTGGGTCCTCTGGGCAGCAGCAGGCCAGATCTGGGAGGCAAGGAGAAAGAGTTGCAAAAGCTTACTGAGACCCAATCACCTTTATCATGATCCTTGGCCCCAAAACGGCATGGATTGGGTTCATGTAGTTGAGAGTGGGTGCCTGGGACAGACGAAGGATTCTGTAGGTGTCCCAGCTATCCCACTGCACAAGAGTTTCCCTTCCTGAGGAGTCTGATCTGTAGTCACCTTGGCTTCTTGTGCTGGGGGGACTTCAACATTCAGGCAGAGAGTAGTCTGTCAGGAGCAGCTCAGAGATTCATATCTAACATAACGTCCATGGCCCTATTCCAAGTGTTATCTGCCCCAAGGGCACACTCCTGACCTGGCCCTGGGCAAGATGGTGGGGATCTTGATGTAGAGGAGCTCTGAGTAGTTCCATTTTCATGGACAAATCATGGCCTGGCAGTGCTTTGGCTTACTGGAACTGTCCTTCACCATCCTTATGTAACTCTGTGGGAGTTGTGGTGCTCAATCAATACTGTATATATATTTGTGCTTGTTTCCTTCATAGTTAATGCTGGTTTATGTTATGATTTATAAAAACACAGAGAGAAAGCTTTCTGGCATTTTGTCGTGGGTTCTGTTGAGGACCAAAGTTGTTGTGCTTCTTGCTATCATCATCCAAATTCTGTCCCAGAAGCTTTGGCTTCAGGTGGTCCATCAGTAGAATGAAAGTGGCATCTCTGGTTCTCTTCTGTGGCAAGGGGAAAGAAACAAAACTAGGGCTGGCAGCAAGATATTTTGCAGAGTGACATAGCAATTGACTCAGAAGTTGGCACTTCTTGATGGGTTCTGGCTTCTCCCACTGAAAGCAGCTGATTACCTTTGGGAAGGCAGGGTAGTAGATGGCACCACACAGAGATCTTTGCCCTCCAGAACCTTGCTGCTGGTGGTCCCCATACCTCAGTATTTGCAACCTGAAGCAGTGACCTGCTGAATGATAGGGCTGCAGAGAACTCTGAGCCTTTTGGTCCTGTGCAAAAAGCGGTACCTTTGGGTCCAGCCTGTAGCTTCAATTATAGTAATCAGTTAGGCTTCTAGAAAGCTACCATTCACACACTTTATGTATCACAGGAGCAGACCTAGGGCCCAGAACCCTCAGTTCCAGGAATAAAATAGAGTTGGAGGTAGACAAAGAGGAATGAAGGTGCTTGCTGTCTCTAAACATATACTCAGAGCTTGAGAAAGCTATGTTTATGAAGTCCAATTCCCAGATGCCCAATTGATTGGCCTACATTCTGTATGATCAGTATCAAAATCAGGCTCAAATGGTGTGTGTGTGTGTGTGTGTGTGTGTGTGTGTGTGTGAGAGAGAGAGAGAGAGAGAGAGAGAGAGAGAGAGAGAGAGAGAGAGAGAATACAGCTGGACAGATCGTTGTAAAAGCCCTTAAAACCTCATAAAACACATAGACTGTGCTTGAGGCCCTCACCTCTGTTGAGAGAGCGTTTTTCAAAGCTTCCATGAATGGCTTCCCTGACCCCTCTCTCAAACTACCTATATTCTCTGTCTAATATGTGTATATCCTCATCCTTGAATGAGTGCCCTTATTTTAATTATGTTTTTAAAATCATAACTCATTCAAAGATGAGGACTTGCACGTATTAGACAGAGACCATCGGTGGTTTGAGAGAGGGGACAGGGAGGCCATTCATGTGAGCATTGAAAACCTCTCCCTCAACAGAGGTGGGATTCTCAGGCACAGTCTATCTGCTACTTATCAGGCTGTGCTTTCAACAATAACCAGACAAATTTAAAAAAGCCTTCATTACCAAGGCCATAGCTAACGACCCATACTTTATGGGTTTCAGCACCTTAGGCCATTGTTCACCTTAAAGCTATGGATGCTATTGCCTACCTAATGAGCCTATTCAGGCCATTGTTCATCTTATGAGCCTATTTCAGATCAGGGTGAAAAGATGTCAAAGCGGACTATAAGATGGGGGACTTGCAACTAGCTTTCTTCAGACTGATGGAGCTGTTTGGATGAGCAGTAAAATGTTTCTGTCTCTAAAGAAAAAGAAGTCCAGTTGCCATACTTCAACTTCCAGAGAACCATTTGCGAAAGCAATCCTTTTTCCATTTAGGAGAAGACTTCCCTAGCACTTGGTTGTTGTTGTTGTTGTTGTTGTTGTTGTTGTTGTTGTTGTTGTTGTTGTTGTTGTTGTTGTTGTTGTTGTTGTTGTTACCAATGCTGTGCCAACCCATGTTGTCTTGGGTGCTATCCTCAAGCAGTGTTGAGGATGCCTGTTTTTCCCTAATGGCATTTGCTCTTCTATCCAGTCCTGAAAACTGGGGATGGAGTGAAGGAGAGTGGAAATGCTAAATATAGCCATTCTCTGTGTGCCTTCTGTCCTAATGTTCTTTTATGCTGTCTTCCACTCAGAAATTTACCCAGCAAGAGGGACTGGAAACAGGGAAACGCACTTTTGTTTGTGGAAGTTCTTTTGCAACAGATGTTGCTGCGAGTGGCAGGGCCTAACAATGCTTACCTCCAAAAGTACACAGTATTCTAAGGGAGAGATAGGAAGCAAATACCCATTAAGTGCCCATAGCCCCAGTGCTAGGTCCCTGAATCATCCATCAAAATAAATCACTGAAGATATACACAGGTACCTAACAGGTCTGATCAGAAATCCATCCCCAAAAGAAATTAAAGAGGGGGAAATGGCTGAGGTAAATATTGTGGTTGCTTTAAAAGCCTTTTTTAGATACCGTAGGACGTAGAAGAAAACCATGCAATATTGATTTTTGAGAGAATTATACACACTTGCATGCACACGCTTGGGTTTCTAAATGGGAAGTCAAGGTATCTTAAATTGGAAGGTTGATAATGAAAAATGTGTTGGTCTGCTAAAAGATGTGAGACATATTTTTACATTGGGCCGAATTTAGGAGTCACTCGTCTACAACTAGAAGGGCTTCATCCACTTGAAGAAAAGTCTGCAATCCATTGCAAACCTCCTGCATAACCTTGGGTCCTTACATGTTCTTGGACGAAAACTCCCAGAAGCCTTCACCACTAGCTGTGCTGGCCAGGATTTCTGGGAGTTGTAGTCCAAGAACATCTGGAGACCCAAGGTTGGGAACCACTGTATTAAAGGGAAAAGGAGCAGTGAATTCTCCTTTCCTCTTTGCAGCATCCCACGCTGGGGATGTAAGTAAGAGAATGTGACCTCTATGCATGTGGTGGTCTTGCAAAAAAACAAGGAAAGAATGGGGTCTGGTTTCTAATGTAATAAAAGACATAATGGGAATGGAGATTTTTATTTATTTATTTATTTATTTATTTATTTATTGCATTTATATCCTGCCCATCTTCCCGAGGTTTCTCCCGTGATTGCTTTACTGAACATTGTGAATGACAAACAGATAAAGAGAAGAAAAAACAGAGCTAATTATCATAATAGTAACAGTGGCAAGGCTACTCTTTGCAAAGACGTGGAAATGGGACAGATTAACATAGAAGAATGGTACAGAGAAATGTAGAACATGGTAATTAATGATAAACTGACTTATGAAATTTATTTATTTATTTATTTTTATATTTGTATACCACACCAATTTCTCAGAGGGAACTCTGGGTGGTTTATATAAATCAAAACATGTGAAAACCAAAGATGAAAATCAAACATAAAGACAATAAAACAATAAAGACAAACAAATAGCCTAGCATGAGGCAATGACCAAATAATAACAAAACAACATCAAACATGAAAAGCACATTAACAATTGCCAAATGCATCCCTAAATAGTCAAGTTTTCACAGCTTTTTTGAATACAGCTAGGGATATGAACAGCAGGAGAGGGATGCTCCAGAAGAATAATTTTAGGGGAATATGGAATCCATTTGTAGAACATGTTCTGACTAAAGGGAAGGGGGATTTGCCAAAAGAAGAATCATTGCACTTCTGGAGAGAGATCAGGTGGCATGAACTGTAAAAAGGAATGTATTTGAACCTCCTCCCAATTGGGGTGGGCTGGGGGTAGCGGCACTGGGTGGAGAGAAAATAGTTTGTAAAAGAATGGTGTAGTTAAGAAGTGAATTGTACTGTATGTTTCAGTTTTTACTTTTTTGTTTGGGGTTTGTATTATTTTCTTTAACTAAACAAAAACAAAAATATTTTAAAAAGCATCGTTTGAAAGAGATTTGTGTTTGCATACATAAGGTGATTTGTTGAGAACTACCAGAGCTTTGTGCGCACGTAGGAGAAAAGGACAGCCTGTCAGCGGGATGATGATGATGATGATGATGATGGTGGTGGTGGTGGTGGTGGTGGTGGTGATGATGCAGGTCCACTCTCTTTGGACATACAGTAGCAAAATGAGATAGTCATTGTACAGTACAATGAAATGTAAGTTTCATACCAAATATTTGTTGGCTGTTGGATGTGTGGTACATTTACATGCAGTGATTTGGCTTGTGTTGTTTTAGGGCTTTGTTGTAAAAATTCCTCAGGAGACAGAAAGCAGACAGAAGAAGTGGACATGTTCCACGAAAGCTTACATTAAAATATAATAGTCATTCTTTAAGTTGCCACATTTTTGTCTCTTGTCCTGTTTCGTTTCTTTAATTTTGGCCTGAAAATTGGGTAACATCCTTCCTTTTGGTTTAGTGAGGATACCAGCATATATATCTTCCCATTAGGTAGAGTGGTAAGAATCTGCTATCCCACCTGCTATGCTGGGTCTTCTTTGTCAAACAGGTCTGTTTCTTCTGTTCATACGACTGGCCAGAAGACCACTGCCATTTGTGTAAGGTCTGTATAATGTGCTGTGGCTAATGGCCACCAGCTGACAAGATCCTGAAGCTATAGGGTCTTGGTCATGCACCTGGTCATGAACCCAACTGCCAGCAATGACCATTTATGCAAACACCCACCATAATCTGTCCACTGTGGAGTTTAAAAAACAACAACAACACACGTTTCATAGAGCTATCTCCTTAGATGGAACACCCAAAGAGCTGGACCACAGCCTGTTATGAAATGCCAAATTGAAAAATGTTAATATCTCCCTGTATGTTTCTCACAACTCCAGTTCTATGCTCCGTTTCCAGCACTCAGCTCAAAGAAGCTTGGACTGCTCTACTATTTTTTTCTCATGACAACCCCATGATGGAGGAGACTCACACAACCGAAACCTTTCGAGTCGGAGGCTGCTTCTTTAACCATGGCAGCATGCTGCTAACAGGTTTCTATCACATTATCTAGTGCCAGGTTGTTTATCTAATATAACAGTCACTGCTGACATCCTTGATTTACACTACTACTCCTAGCTCACTGTCTATATGCCATACAAAAAGCCCCAGGAATGCACACCGCGTACATGGACAAGAAGATTGTGTGTGTCCATGAAAAGCTGATGCTATATTAATGATCTTAATCTTAAACATGCTTTTGGTAGGGACAGGCAAGTTACACATCTTTTAATGTATATATACATAAATTACCTAACTCAGTCTCATATTGAGTGAATATTAGAATGCTGCTTCTAAATATTTATTCCAACAACATAAGGCAGTCATGTCCAAAATTCGCCCCTCCAGATGTTTTGAACCACAACTCCCACAGTCCTTTGCCATTGGCAATCTAAGCTTAGAATTCTGGGAGTTGTGTTCCAAAACATCAGGAGGGCCGAAGTTTGGACATGCCTGACATAAGGGATCTGATATCTTGTTAGCAAGTATGGCTAAAACACTCTGTTTTGATTCTTGGTTCTTCCCCCTAGGAGTCAGAATACATGGCCTGGGGCAGATTCCATCAGATGAATAATGCAATATGCAACGAGAATATAAAATTTGCTTTAAAATGTACATTGCATAGAGCTGTGTGCTCTCAGTTCTGCTGTATAGCATGGAATCATATGGGACTCGATTACAGGCTACTACAAAATACCATATTCTAAGTACTTCTTGAATCCAGAGTGTAACAAACAAAGCATAGCTAAAGCAAATGAATCAAGGCCAAGGAATTATAAAACACAGAAAATGTAGAAAGGCCACCCAGAGTGGTCATGCTGCCAGATGGAAGGGACAGATATGGCATGAATAAATAAAAACAGAAGGATAACAGACTTTATTAAGGCAGCATGAGAGAGAAAACACGCATCTTGATTCTTCAGGACATAATAAATGGGCAATCTATTTTGTACAGAAAGGAGACCATCATATTGGCTGAAGATCCTTGGAGACTGAGGCCCAGTATCTCTGCCTGGAGCTGCTTCATCCAAAAGTGAAGACGTTGTGATAAGCATCCAGCAAGGAGGAGGAGGAGCAGAGGAAACAAATGATGGATGATGACAATGATTGAAAGTCTTCCCAGGAAGTACATATTAATTGAAAGGTTAGTATCATCTGGCTCTGAACATTACTTTTTGACTCTAAAATTGATGTACATCTCTCTCCCCCCCCTTCCCCTCCTCTCTCTCTTGGGGAAGGGGAGATAATGGCAAGGTATAAACCCAATAAATACATTTGCAAAATGAGAACCTCTGATTGCCTGACACAATGTACTCAATGCCGTATAAGTCAAGCAGCTCATCCAGAACAATAATCCTTACAATTCAGCTCCTTGGGTACAACATTTACCTTTAAATAAAAGGGTGTGTGTGGAATAGGAGAGGCAAATGTTACTTCAGAAGGCATCACAAAACAGAAGTTGCTATGAAATGCCAGGTACCACGAAACCTTACAACCTGCTACAATGATGCAGATCGCCACTTGCAATGTAAACAGCATGGGATAGTTCAGCAATTAAGGACTCTCGTTACGTGATCTGCACTCGGTGATCCACGGGGTCCCTTACAGCTTGGCAGTTCTAAGACTATTTTTAATAAAAGCCGCCCTGGTGAGAATCTTGTATGATACTCGTTCAGTTTGGTTCTCCCTTTTAATGATCACCAGCAAGGGGCTGATTCTGTCTTCAAAGGCAGCTCGTGCCACATCCATTGGCCACTCAGCATGGTTGTTGGAGTGACCTCCTGTATCACTCTTTCGTCCGGCGCATTTGCTCTCCATTTGTGCATGTTTGGCTCCCTAGCTCTTTGATCACCTCCGACACGAAGGTTTCCCCAAACTTTAAACACCTTTCTTTAAAACTTCAAATGAAGGAGAGGGCACAGCTTTCCCAGGCAATTCCCAAAAGTTGGCATAATTTTACAGAGGCCAGGCTGCAATGTATCCTTAGCACTGCTACAATGGAAAGTTATTGTGTAACTTATGAATATAAACAAAGGGCAATTATGGTCTTGCTAAGCTCCTTTTAATTTCAGTTTTGAATGGCTGTGCTTTGTTATTATACATGCAAAATTGTAATATTTAAATGTTACAGATATATTAAAGCTATCTGTTCATGTTCCTGTAAGTGCAGCGTGCAATTTAATGGAACAATTAAAATAAGTGGGGCAGTTGCCTTTGCCCTACAGAAAGGGAAGGAAGAAATTCCCCCTGTTGTTGTTGTTGTTGTTGTTGTTGTTGTTGTTGTTGTTGTTGTTGTTGTTGTTGTTGTTGTTGTTGTTGTTGTTGTTGTTGTTGTTCAGTCGTTCAGTCGTGTCCGACTCTTCGTGACCCCATGGACCAGAGCTCGCCAGGCCTTCCTATCCCACACTGCCTCCCGGAGATTTGTCAAATTCATTTTGGTTGCATCGATGTCACCGTCCAACCATCTCATTCTGTCATCCTCTTTTCCTTTTGCCTTCGATTTTTCCCAGCAGCAGGGACTTTTCCAAGGAGTCCTCTCTTCTCATGAGGTGGCCAAAGTACTGGAGCCCTAGTCTGGGCTATGCCACAGGTTTCTGTCCATCCAGGAACTGTAAGCTGTAGGTAAAAGGCTAGCGGGGCCAAGAGTTAGCAACTGCCATCCTAGGTTTGCACACGGGGGGGGGCAGCTCAACCAGTTGTTCTCTAATTCTCTCAAGAGATGGAGGGTGAGCAGAAGCAGCAATGCTATGTCCTCTCCTTTGTGTTCTCCAGACTGCTCCTCCTCCCCACCAACACCAACACCCATGAGAGGGCAAGTGGATGTGTGGAAGAAAGTGCAGGTCTTTTGCTTAAGGCACATCTTGGCCTCTCTTTTTGTGGTCATTCCAGGTGGAAAATGGAGACATCCCCCCACTCCCCCCCCCCCACTCCCAAGCCAGCTGCACTCCCAGGTCTGGGGGGGGGGCAGTGTGGAATTAACTGAGACTGTAGGTATCTGGCTGTAGAACCAGAAATTTGGGAGTTCTGATTCCTCACTGCCTCTCCTGTGAGAACAGCCAGCCTATGCAGCCTTGGGCAAGCTGCTCAGGCCCAGGGTGCCTCCATAAGAAAGGAAGGCAAAGCACTTCTGACTTTTCTCTCCCTGGAAAACCCTGAAAAGGACTGTCGCGTGTCCATTGACTTGACCGCAGATGATGACGATGATGACAGCAGGGAGTCTAGCCCACCTGTGTGGCCTTGGGCAAGCTGCACAGTCCCAGGGCGCCCCAGCACAGAGGGAATGGTCAGCCACTTCGGACGATTCTCAACCTGGAAAACCCTGGAAAGGGTCACCCTAAGACTGAACCGGCTTGACAGCACATGATGATGATGGTGGTGGTGGTGGTGGTGGTGCTGGTGCTGGTGGTGGTGATGATGATGATGATGATGATGGCACAGCCCAGGAACCCCGTCCTCCCCTCTGCACCCAACTTGACGCCCAGGACGGACCGGCCGGCCTGGGGGTGGTTTCTCCCGCGGGCCCTTCCAAGAAGGGGAGCCCGTCTCAGTCCGGCCGACGGCAGGCCAACATTTCCTCGCGGCTGGGCGGCCGGGTGGCCTGCCTTGCTCCTGGCCGCCCTTCCCTGCTCAGGCGGTGGCCGTCGCGGCCGCCCGGGCAAGCCCTTCCCCGCCCACCTTCCCGCGTGAGGCGAACATCCGCCTGAGCGGGGCGGAAGGGAAGGGGAGCCGGGCGGGCGCCAGGCAAGTGCTGGAGGGGAGCCAGGCGCGGCGAGGAGAAGGGGGCGAGCGGGCGGAGACCCGACGCTGGACCAGGGGCTGGCCCGCCGCCGCTGCTGCCGCTGCCGCTGCCTCTACTACTTCGACGGCGCCTTCGCCGCCGCCTCCTTCTGCTGTTGCTGCTGCTGCTGCTGCAGGCGCGCTCGGCATGGACGCCTTCTGCGGTTCCCGTTTCTGGGTAAGGCTCGCCCGGTGCCTGCGGCGGAGGGGCGCCTCTCCCACCGCTGGGTGCCCTGCTCGCCCCGTCCCGGAGAGCTTTCGCCCGTCTGCCTTGCGCCCCGGTCGGGGAAAGACCGGGCAGCGGAGCGACCCGCGATCTCCCCTCCAAGTTTTGGATGGGCTGCCAAGGGACGGCAGGGGAGGCCTCCGGGCTGCGCTTCGCTCCGCCGAAGCCTCTTTTCCCTCCCTGCTTTCTGCCGAGGGTCCTTGGGAGAGGGACGCCCGGAAAGAGAAGGACTTTGGGTGCCGCCGTTTGGGACGGAGAGCGCGTGTGTGGACGGGATGCAGACCGAGTCTTGAAGCGGGAGGAGGAGGAGGAGGAACCGGGTCGCAATCCGGAGTGGCTTTAGTGGAGCTGCTTCACTCTTAAGTGGTGCGGTGTGCCTTAGGGACGTCGCGACACAGCATCGCTGCTCCTGGATTTAGTGGGAATTATGTAAAACTCAAGACATGTGTCTAGAAGAAGTAAGGCAGCCCTTTTTGGTCTCCGTACAAGGGGAGGGGGCATCACACAAACAAAGCCTTAGTGTTGGCGCACCTATGGCACGGGTGCCAAAGGGGGCACTTTCTGTGGGCACCCGACGTCGCCCCTCCACAGCCACCTGCATTCAGGTTAAATTGCCATATTGGCACTTTACGAATAATTAGTGGATTTGAATCGCAGTTTGGGCACTTGGGTCTCTAAAACGTTCGCCATCACTGTCCCAAGTCAGCTGGATAGCCTGAGGAGGGCAGGTGCGTCGAGGACCCTTTGAATATTTTCCATGCTTCAGTGTGGAGCTGCACAGTGTCCTGATGGGTTTGAAAAAACAACCCACCCGCCCCTGGCTCCTGAGTCATTGTGGCTTCCTTGTGAAGCTAAGAGTATGGAAACAGAGTCAGGCTTCAGGTGTGTGATGTTTCCAATTCCAACCCACTGGAGATGGGAATGTTCCCAAGCCTGGTCCCTGTATTGTCTGCTGGCAAACCTGACTAGGCAGGTCTTTTCAATCTCTTCCAGGTCTTGTTTTTATGCTCTGTAAAACCCACACATGTTGGAACACGGTGATTGCTAGAGGCAGCCTTTCCATGGTGAGGGCATCTCACCCTGCTTCCCTCCTCCTGGTTGGAATCTCACTCCATCTCACACGGGATAAGTTGCCTCTCACCCTCTAGAGATGAAGGCTGGAACCTGGTCCAGCTTCTGAGGGCAGCCAGGAGCACTGCCCCGTGGCAGAGCTGCCCAAAGGGTGCGGCGTCCCCTGCTTACCAGCAGTCCCCGTCTGTTTACTTGGGTGTCCCATTGAGCTCAATAGGGCAGGCAGAGCACCTGATAGGAGAGCAGCCTCTGCCACCTTGTTCTCCAACAGAGCAAAACAGGCAGAAACACCAAACAGGAACACCACTTTTTAAATAAGTTCTCTGAACCTTCCCACCCCAATTGCTAGTATTTTCAAGGAAGGTGAAAGTGTGCTTGGGACTTGGGAGTCACGCTCGAGGAGTGGCTGGAATGTCAGCCTGCAACTTGGTTAGCCACTGAGCCAGGAAACACATGAGCCAGGAAACAGACCTGGCTCAGAGGCCAGCTGTGAAGAGGAGAACCACCTATGCCACTTTGAACTTGTTGAAGAAAAGACAGAATGTGCCGTCAATCCAACATGCAAAGAGCGAAATCATCAATGACTTCAGTGGTTTAGGGCAGGCACGTCCAAACTTCGGTCCTCCTGATGTTTTGGACCGCAACTCCCAGAATTCTAAGCTTAGATTGCCAATGGCAAAGGACTGTGGGAGTTGCAGTCCAAAACATCTGGAGGGCCAAAGTTTGGACATGCCCGGTTTAGGGTATCTGCATAGTCCTAGGATTCCAACCCCACCCTCACCCCCCCACACACACATCAATGAAAAGGACGGTCAGCCACTTCTGAGTGCTCTTTACTTGGAAAACCCTGGAAAGGGTTGCCACAAGTTAGAACTGACTAGGCAGCCGGCAATTATTTTTAATACATGCTGGTGAGAGATGAGAATCCCAAACACATATGTAGCAGCCTGCTAGGATATCCCTGCTGGGAGCACAGGAAGAAATGGGTGTGGTCTCTCCACTGCTTCTCACGGTTTCTTTATGAAACCAAAACCGCCTTATGTTTTCATTGGAAAGTTAGCTTAGTGGGCAAATGCTTTGTCTGCTTCTTCACTTTTAATCATGAAGTTATTAATAAGTTCACTTAAAATTAAGCCACTCTTGAGTTGAGTTGGATTTGTAGTCCAGGAAGAGTATTTCGAATTGCATGCTAAATCTTAAGAGCGTGGTGTTGTAGGAACCATCCTCTGTGAAATAAGAAAGAGGTATATATTCAGTGTATCTCTAGGCTTTTGCTATGTTATTGTTCTAGGAAAGGCTATGTATTGTTAGGTGATACAGATATCCCTTACCTGTATACTGACTTGCTTTATAAAGCAATTATACTGTATATTATTCTTGAGATTGCTCACCTAGGGTTTCTTCATAGTGGCGCCTTCCAGTGTGAGAGGGTCACTCCCTAAGGCCATCAAAGAGCCAGGGCCGTTGGTAGCTTTGCATGTCATTTCAATCATGAGTAGCCAAAATAAAATAAAAACAAAGGAAGACTGATGGATTTAGTTGAGTGTGAACTTTAATGGATTACAATCCACAATCTTAAGGAAACGCCTTTCAGAAATATCTTGTAAACTCACAGTGGAATAAATCTGTTAGCCTTTACCTCCCACAGCTTTTTTGTGTTGTATTTGTTTTTTACATACTGTGTGCTTTGATGGTTTTGTAGGCTTCTTGAATACTGCCTTAACTTGATATAAGGTTTCATGATGATGACAATGACCACCACCACCACCATCTTCTTCTTCTTAGAACTGCAGAGTTGGAAGGGAACCTATAAAATAAACCAGCTAAAATAAAAAATCTCAACAAGAGAGATGTGATGTGCTGCTGGGAAGTAGGAAGTCAGTTATGGGAACTGGGACTCTCCCTGTTTTAGAACAGATTGTATTCCCCAGACAGGTCCATCTCATAGTTTGAGAGTGCTACTTGACTCAGTGTTGTTACCTGGATCCCCAAACAGTGGCAAGTGAGGAGGGGTGATTTTCCCTAACTCACCTTGGAACACCCGTTAATCTTTCTTGAGTCAACCTTTACCTCTATGCCCTAGTTACATTGCATCCTGATTACTACAGTGCAGTTTATGTGGGGCTGACCATTAAGAGGATCTGGGCTCTCCAGTTTGTGCTGCATACATTAGGTAGTCTGCCAACTGGTGCAGCATACTGACATCATTTGACCCCAATACCTAAAGACATGTATTGGTTGCCAATCACCTACTGACCTTAATTCAAGGTTCTAGTTTTATTTATTTTATTTTATTTATTTGAGAGTATTTTTTTACCATGCCTTTCTCCTTGGAAAAGAACCCAAGGCAGCTTACAGTAATGAGGGATAATATACAGTCCAGTATAATTCAAATATGTTCAAGTATTGAGAACAGGGAATTGAGGGACATCTTACAGCATTAATAGACAACATTACATTAAAGCTGCAAGAGAACACAAGCTGTTAAAAGGAGAGTAAAGTTCCATGTAATGTTATGAGTGATGGAAACTAACATTGAAAACATAGTGTCAATGTAATCACATAAGATTATAAGTAGCTATAAACACAAAGTCTATGTGATCGTGTAGATTCATATAAAAGACACATAATAGGTAGTCCATCATTCAGGGAAATCTTGCCTGAAAAGAAAGGTATTTGCCTGTTTCGGGAAAGACAACAGAGATGAGGCAGTCCTGGCCTCTAGTGGGAGGGAGTTCCAGAGACTGGGTGCCACAGTTGAGAAGGCCCTTTCATGTGTTCCTACAAGATGTACCTGTGAGAGTGGCTGGATGGAGAGAAGGGCCTCTCTTGATTACCTTAGCACCCAAGTTGGTTCATACTGTGAGATTCGATCTGTGAGGTAGCTAGGACCCAGGTTATACAGTGCATTGTAAGTTAAGGTCAGCACTTTGAATTGTTCCCAATATCTGATTGGCAGCCAGTGGAGCTGCTTTAATAGGCATGTAATATGATCTCTGTACCCCGACCCAGTTGGCAGTCTGGCTGCTGCATTTTGGACCCACTAAAGTTTCCTGAGACTTTTCATTGGTAGCCCCACATAGAGTGCATTACAGTAGTCTAGCCGGGACGTCACTAGGCCATGTATCACCTTGGCCAGAGCTGGTTTCTCAAGAAAGGGGCGTAACCTGCATACTAGCTTTAATTGTGCAAATGCACTTCTGGCCACAGCCATGGGACTCCTTGACCAAACATGAAAGAGGACTTCTTCTTGCATAGTTCCTAGGTTTCACTCCATTGTATAGTGCACTTCCCTTACAGCTGCAGTTAGTTTCTACTCTTGCTGCTTTCAGAAAGGGTGTGAAGAAAACACCTCCATGCCCTAATGTCTTGTTCAAGACCATCCAATGTGTTTCGTGGTTGTGTAGGGACTTGAACCAGGTAATCTGATTATGGGCCTGGAACTCCTACACTGTATCAATCTTCTCAGAACACCTGTCTGTTCTTCAGCTAGATGCTGGGCCGTTTGCTTAGGGAGTGTCTTTATTAGTATGTTTTAGGTAACACCGATAGCTGCATTTTTATCCATTTAATGCATATAAACATTTATTATGCCAACAATATTTTGCAGGTCAGCAGGGTGATATATATGTCATTCACATTTATCTCAGCTTTTTGGGGGCAAGATCTAAACCGTTCTGTAAAGGTTGATTTTCAAGACATGGAAAAATATGGCTGGCAACTGTTTTTTGAAAGTGGCAAACTTTGTTCTATCTAGACACAGAAAGCCAGATTCTTTCTTTTTGTGTTTACTTCCTAAAATCTGTTTATATCTAGAACCAAAGATGTAAGTAAATATTTGTAAGCACAGCAGTGGAAACTTGAGCCATTGAAACAAAGTGTCTGAATCTTGAGTGAGATGGAAATTGCAATTGAAAGGATACTTGCAAGCTGATGTCTTTAAATCTAATTTTCTCAACTGCTTTGTGAATGTCAATCATAAGAATATATCCAGACTTGAAAGAATGGCAGCAAAACTGGAAGAGCTATCTCAGAAAGCATTATGTTGAGAACAATGTAGAAATTTTCCCCCTATATTCTTCGGTTTCCCAAATTATAAGATGCTCCCCATTTCCCAGTTTTAAATGTATGTATTATTCATCCCCAGGAATCTTGTGGTTAAGGATCCTGTGCAAAATTCAAGAGCAATTTATGGGGGAAAGATAAGATGGCTGCTTAAAAAGAGTACAGCTGTCTCTCCCTCCCTTCTTCCCTTTTGAACAGTCATGGCCTAGTTCACTAACTAGCCACTAACTTGATCTTTTCTCCAGTTCTAACCTGTAAACTCTTTTTATTGCTGCAAAATACCTGCTGATTCTCATTTGCCTTCCTTCAGCTCGTAAATCTTGACACATCCAAAACTTCCACCAGTGTCAGTTCTACTCTCTTGTACCAGTTTGTGCATTCATCCGATAAAAGGGCTCTGGAAGAAGGTGAGAAGAAGCATCACTTTTCAGTCATTCTTTGAACAACGTGCTTTTCGAAGGAAAAGAGTTCCGAAGGATTGTCCGTGGCTGTTTTTATCCACAATATCGTTCACTAGATTCTTCTCTTCTTCTGTAGCTCAGCCCTACATATTTCACCTAGTAAGGTGGCCGGCTTTTCCTTGGGGAACAGGTTTCGGTTCCTGCAAGACATGTGGTAAATTGCCAAATCGAGGTACTTCCACATTGTATGTTTATTCTAGAATTGTCACTCATTTAATGTTCACCCTTTTCAGGATAATTTACATGATAGTAGTTGTCTGGATAGCTCAGTGAGTTGGAGTATCTGGAGCCAGTATTCTATTCCCCACTGTGTCTTCCAGGAGACGAGCTAGCCTCAGGGAAGCCCCACAGTCCACCAGTATCTCCGAAAGAAAGGGTAGGTAAATTACTTCTGATTACTTTATACCTAGAAAACCCCTGGAAGTGGTCATCTTGTAATTTGCTTGACTGCTCATAATGACTATTACTATGTGATATTATCATTAAATCATTCTGCAGCATTTTCTCCATTTTGCTTTAGTATCTTTTCAGAGCTCCCAAAGGACTCTTCATTTATTTAAAAGAATCAGTTCTATGAGGTTTAATCTGCATATGTGACTATCACTGCAACACCACTTTTTCATTTGGCGATGGAGTAGCTTATCTGCATGCTTTCCCAGCCATTTCAGCTGAAGATCCTGAACTGTACAAACATGGTTTGGGATCTACGTAAAAGGGAAGGTGTGACTCAGAACAAGTCAGGGGATGCCATCTTGCTATGCACTTCTCCCATCACTACCATCACAGTCACGACCACCACTGCCCAGGAATCAACTCACAGGGATCAGTAAGGAAACCTGTCAGGCCCAGGCAGTGGTGGTAGATGGGTGCCTTGATATCTCAACCACAGGAGACCCCAGCATGGAAAGAGCTACTTTGTTTGTTTGTTTGTACTCGCAACTGCCACACACCCCTGGGCAACTTGATTAGCTTTTCCAAGTACAGTGGTACCTTGTATCAAGGAATTAATTCGTTCCAAATGAAATTATGTTAAGCAAATTTTCCTTTATACAAATTCCCATAGGAATGCATTGAAAACGGAGTGATCCCATTTTTATGTTGTACGGATTCTGCCCATAGGCGATTCTATTAAGCAAATTTCCCCTATCTCTGGATTTTTTTATGTTGTACAAATTTTATGTTATACAAGCTGTTTGTTATACAAGGGTCAACTGTATTGTAGGATGTTATATTCTGTGTCACAGTTACTGGGGTCAGCTATGAGAGCTGAAGCATGAGATTCAGCTCTGTTCACCAGGCAAGAGTGGAAAGCCTGGATCCTAAGAGTCCTAGCAGAAGTATTCTGCCATAAAACTTGATTGCTGGGAATGCAACAGTACAGTATGAATGACGAGGGCCTTCCTCGCAGCGTCCTTTAAGGTTTAAGATCTAGGAGAAAGGTGTGTTTAGCTCTGGTTGGGAAAAGTGAGTCAAATGTTATTGCTAGCCTTTTCAACAGTGTTGAGGATTAAATGCTAAGTCACAGCATGAGTCAGCATCCAGAGCAGTCAGCTTGTTGCTTATGAAGGCACAATACCATGGAGTATAAGTTATTTCGTAGCTGGTTTGGTCTGTGCCTCTTATTGCAGGATTAGTTTCACTTTTAAGTTGTAAAATTAATGTTGGTCCTGTCATTTGGACTTACCCTAGAGCAGTGATGGCGAACCTTTTAGAGACTGAGTGCCCAAACTGCAATTCAAAACCCACTAATTTGTTTGCAAAGTGCCAATAAAGTAATTTAACCTCTATACAGGTGGCTATGAAGGGGCAATGTCGGGTGCCCACAGAAAGGGCTCCGAGTGCAACCTTTGGCACCCGTGCCATAGGTTTGCCATCACTGCCCTAGAGCAATACCAATGTCTGTAGTAGCACTAACTTTACCTATCAACAACAGTTTTTAAAGGAAACGTAAGTCCAAGAAAGGGTATCAATGAACAAACATTGAAGCTGTTCAATTTCAGTCTTGTGCGGAGTAATCAAGAGCTGTCCAGTGAGTACAGGGAGGCAGAACATTGCTTTGAACGGAGAGCGAGCAGGGGGTGAAAACAGTAACTCCAAATACCTGAGATAATCTGTGAGACACGAGCATTTACATGAGCTGTGGCTCATTCATATGACGTGCATTAACAGAATTAGACAAAATATGTCCCACTCTACCACCAAGAGTAAATTTACAGAGATCTGTAAATGAAAACATCACCATCAGAAATTGATTCCCTAAGTGTAATATTTCTGTATTTTGTACTTTAAGGATATTTTAGAGAAGGTTTTTTTTTAATTGTCAAGAAATCTGTGTGTTTGTGTCTCAAATGCCGAATGAACATACAGCTGACCTAGGGAGGGGAGGTGGCTCTTCAGAAATCCCATTATCTCTCTCACCTTTGGCTATGCTGCTTAGGGCTTATGGGAATTGCAACATCTGGAGGGACACACATTCCTCACGCCCGGTGTTCATGTACTCTTTAATAGGGAAGTCCAGTCACTCAGCTCACCTAGTTCTAATCAGAAGTGGTGTGGCAGCAGTTTACCCTCCAAATGGCACACAAGCCACATCATTTTGTCTTGGCTGCAGAAAACCCCAACCTTTATTTTTTTTGAAAAGCAGCTTCTGGTAGTATGTAGTGTAACTTCTGAAGCCAGAGGGAGTCCTTGCAGAAAGAGACATTGCTGCTTGAATCAGAGGTGGCAAACCTAAGCAGAAGAATGAAACAGACGAAAGCACGATTGATTTGCATAATTGACACAGGTTGTGCAGTTGAGCTTTCCTTGGCAAAATGTTCAGGGGGTGAACACAAGGGGGGCGATCTTTTCCCCACAGAGTACGCACATATCATCTCTTACATCCTTGCAGGAATTGGCCAACAGGCTGTGTTATTCTTTCCAACCTTTAATAGACACTAGTTGGTTCTGCTCCCTTCAAAGGACATTTTCTCCAAGATTTTGTCTTTGGTTTGATTAACGTCCATTCTCAGAGTTGAAGCTTAAGAGCACAAGTAGTCAACTGAGTCACTGTTACTGTAGTGTGTGGATTTTTAATGCAGAGCTGGCAAATGCTCAGCAGCTATTAACAAGCTAAAGGCTCAACCCATCCAAAACCCAACCACTGGATTGATGATTCAAGCAGCAAGCTATTGCTGTAGACACAGGCAACCTCCTTCCAAGTGATAGCTGCTGATGCCTATCTACGTCTCCATTAGAAGAAATTTGACTACAAACAGGGAATTAAAGCTTATCAAGAAGTTTACATTTAGGAAAGGAAAGTGCATGACCTTGGCCGTGGAACTAACCCAAATGGGGCCCCACAACCCATTTCATATCGCTCTCTTGCATGAGTAATACATGGAGATGGCTGAGACACACCAGCAGCCTTTGGTCTGAGTGATCTGGGCTTATCCAACCATGGGGGAAGGAGGCTTTTTTGTAAGCTTACCGTATATATGTTTGTATTCTGTGCTTTGCTTATCCTTGTTGAATTAAACAAGGGCTTGGGTACTGATGAGTGTCATTTTATTTGAAAAATGTCAGCTGATTCAGTAAGGAATTTGTTTTCAAGGTTGTACCCAAGGGGGGAGGTTGTGATAAGTTCACCTTTTATTGTAACAAGGGGGTATTTTTCTGTCTTCAAACGAACAGAAAATACTGTGGTATCAATGTGTTTATTATGATTTATGCATATTTGTGCACATATACATGAATGCACACAGAGTTATTTTACAAAAGGTCATGTTTGATTTTGTTCCGGCCATATATGAAGTGTTGTATCTCCTCTGATAAGCAAGGTTGTTCCAATACAGTTTCAGGCATTAAGATATAATGTCCTTATGGGTGACCTAGAGTGCTTTTGTGTGCCTTCGTAGCTAAAGGGACTGAGTCAGACCATTGGCACTGAGAGATCAACAGAGTTCACGTGAAGGAGAAATGTCTTCTTTAAGAATATAAGGTTTTGTTTCAGAACAGTGCAAGGACCTTTTCAAATTAATGGCCGGAATCACTTCGCTCAGCATCATAAGTCACACTAGGCCCATTAGTGAGTCCATTTCCCCATATGTTGCAGGGATCACAGACACACACACACCCCTCGTTACAGCAGTTCCACTGCCTGCCGATCTGTTTCCAGGTTCTAACCTACAAAGACCTACCTGGCTTGGGACCAAGCTGTCTCAAAGAACATGTGTTGCTGTACGAGCCTGCTTGGGTTTTAAGATCATCAGGGGAAACCTTTCACTCCATTCCTCCATCCTCACAAGCTCGTTTGGTGGGGACTTGTTTTTTTTTCTTTAAAGCCTCCATGAACCAATGAACCAATTTGTGGTTTGTCGATTGACGGGGTAAAAAAAAAAAGCAAAAAAGCAAAGTGTTCTGCTTATATACCGCCCCATACCACTACAAGTGGTCTCTGGGCGGTTTACAATTTTAATTACAGTGTGCAGGCTACACATTGCCCCCCCCCCAGCAAGCTGGGTACTCATTTTACCGACCTCGGAAGGATGGAAGGCTGAGTGAACCTTGAGCCTGCTACCGGGGATTGAACCAAGGTCGTGAGCACAGTTTTACCTGCAGTACAGGCATTTAACCATACTGGTCCATCACCATTGACAAATCATGAACCATTTAGGCAGTTTGTCCCCATCTCTGATTGTGACTAGTCATTATACTAATTTTACATGTGTGTCAAGATTCGTGTAATCTGGTTGGCAGTTCTTCCACTCATTTCCTCTTGAACTTTTCACTGTCAGTTATTCCTATCCTGAACCATGCTTATAACTAGTTAGAATGTGCACCAACCTCAGGAATTAAATTCAGCTCTGGAGGTGGTGATTTGTAAAATGTGCCATCACTACTGCTGCTGCTGTTGCTGTTGTATGCCATCAAGTTGCCTTGGACTCATGATGATCCTGCAAATGTGTGACTTCCAGAATGTCCTGCCCTTAAAAGCCCTCCTCAGGTCTTGCAAACTCAACATGGTGGCTTCCTTTATGGTGCCAATCAGTCTCCAATTTCATTTTCTTCTTTCCTTGCTTCTGTGACCTTTTCTCAGCGTTAGATATCCGGTATGGTGTAGTGGGCAGAGTGGTAGATTACAGCTTAGGAGACCTGGATTTGAATCTACACTCAGCCAAGGAAGCTGTGATGATAAAAACCACTCCTTAAACGTCTTACCTTGAAAGGCCTATTAGGCTCACTATAATTTGGTTGAAAAACAAGTTGAAGCAAAACAAGTTGAGGAGCCGTGTAGCCATCACAAAAAAATATTGGTTGTGACTTCTCTGTTCTTTGCAGAACCCATTGGTGTTGCTGCTTCAAATGCAAGTACACACATGTGGTAGTATTGTGGCTTCTGCTTCTCTTCTTGAGACACTTCCTGCAACACAGACACATGGCCTGGTGGAGACTTATAGCGGAGTCAGAACATATCCAGGTGACACCCTATTTCTTGGAAAAACATCACCCACACACTAGGCTTTCAAAAGTTCTGAGCCTCTCCCAACAACACAGGAATAGGCCATCTATCAGGGAGGTGGGAGAGGACCAGCAGGCATGCAACTGGGCCACCTCTTGTACCTTGCCTAATTCAAGAATTATTGAGACAGTGGTGTCTTCTGCACTGAACCTAACAGAGCAGTTTGCAGACATGTTTGATGGCAAAGGCAGTGCCAGCAACAGGTTTTCCACTCCCTGGACCAATTCTTCCTCTGCCCCGGGGTGCTGGTCCACATCACAAGCTGTTTTGCATAAGTGTTAATTATTTGTGTGAAGGGCAGCGAAGTCCCTGTAATGTCTGGGTGTGGAGTAGAATAATTCACATACAGGACACAATATAACCCATCTCTCCCCACATGA
Source organism: Phrynocephalus versicolor (assembly GCA_023846285.1). Classification (NCBI taxonomy): domain Eukaryota; kingdom Metazoa; phylum Chordata; class Lepidosauria; order Squamata; family Agamidae; genus Phrynocephalus; species Phrynocephalus versicolor. Next base: position 20,060,674 of record JAHTLZ010000010.1, on the reverse strand, counting down.
GATGAAACATTGGCAAACTGAATGTAAACTAAAATCTCAGAAACATGGTGGTGGTGGGGATAAGCTCACCAATGGGGAATGAGCAGGAAATGGGATTCTCAGAAATATCCTGCAGGCCAAATATCCATTTATCGAGTAATAAGGTCTAGGCCAGATGAATGCAGTGAGTGCACAAACAAAGCAGAATGACGAGCTGAAGGGTGTACCCACAGGAAGCCACAAGAAATTGAACTTAAATAAAACTGGAAATGGAATTGAAAGGAGAAAATTAAATAAGATTGGAAAGAGATGCAGCGGTCAGAGTCTGTGAGGGAATTGCTCCCTTGTGCCGCTACTGTGGCTGCTGGTGGTAGATGTTCCTGCAGCAGAAATGGTAGTGATGGCACTAATGATGATGAAGATGATGATGATGCACACAGAGAGATAAGAATCTGCGCCAGTCTGGATACAGAAACTAAGTTTGTCCCAGAAGTGTGGAGAGTTGTGTTTCTGACAAGTGTTATGTGCTGTTGTCATAACCTTCATGAGGTTTTCCAGATATGTGAGATATTCATGGAATAATTTTGCCATTGCTGGCCTGCTTCCATGTTTGAGAGATGATCTGAACCCTAACCTCTCACCTTCTTATCTGATACTATCTATTATTTTAACTGTGGATCCCAAAATTCATGGAGATGTCACAGCCTTTCTCCCAATGCTCAGGGAAGGCTGAAGTGAATTAATTATACAGTGCAGTATTACTGCTAAAGAATGGAGCTACACAAGCCATAGTATAAATTAAGGAGCAGCAGGGATCAAGATAATGCAGATCAGGAGATGATGTGGGAGGAATCTAGAATTAAAACATAGAAGTTAGAATTGATCCATAATTGAGATATTGAGATACTGCAATACTGAAACACATATGGATCTAGAATAAAAACATAGGAGGTGGAATTGGCCCATAATTGAGATATTGAGATACTGAAACATGTATAGATCTAGAATGAAAACATAGGAAGTGGTTTTCATCTAGAATGAAAACATAGGAGGTGGAATTGACCCATAAATGAGATACTGAGATACTGCGATTCTGAAACATGTATGAAAAGAGCAATAAAAATGGAAACCTATGAAGCTGTTCCACATCCTCCCCTTGACAGATGGAGTGCTTTCTTTCCAAAGAGCAAAGACCACACAAACTTGGGTGTGAGATCCAGCTCTTTAGTTTTGCTAGCTCTGGAGGAACATCTGTGACACCTCAGGATGCATCGGAACTGGTCCACAAGGCACCACTTACTTTTAGGATTTGGCCACATTTGATGCACATGGCCGATACCAAGCAATGTGAGGAGGCGATACATCTGATGAAATGGACTACAGCCAATGAAAACATATGCCATAATTAAGGTGGTGTGTGAACACTTTGCTACTTTTTGCTGCAAAAAGATGAATATGGATAATTTTCTGCAAAAAAATTGACTGTAATTCTGTCCCATCTTCTATTTTTCAACCTTTTTTATTGTCTTCCTCTTCCCATTTTGTTTTTAATTTTTGAAACTGTAATCTTTCAACAGCAACAGAATATTGGCTTCATGCGGTGTATTAACCTTGACTGCTGAGTGAAGGGTTGTTAACATATTGCCTGTTCAAATACAGCAACCATCAAGATAAAGGACAGAGAGGAAATTGTTGTATGCATTTCTTGTTTGACTTTTGAAGTAGATCTTTACCTGTAGAAAAGTTCTCTGTGCTTATTATATGGGCTGCTTGGTGATGTGCCCTGAATTATTCTTGTTTTGTCCTCTTATGACTTAGCAATGAAACATCTTGCAGCACTTGTTGATTTTATCTGTTAACTAAACTGGGAATGGACCAGTTTAGATGGATTACCCGACATAAGCATATGCTATCTCCACTCCACAAATGTTGCAAATGTTCCAAACAGCAAAGACAGTTCTGAGATCTGTTTGATTCCTTCTGCCAAAGGTCATTATGTATCAATCAGAAGCATCATGCATATGTGCAATGCTCGTGTACTGTTCCTTTTGTCAAAATGTGATCCATTGAATTCTTCACTTTTGATTGTCTTGCACTTTGTAATCCAGAGGTACCCTGCAGTTAGCGATAAGAAGATGCACAAATAGTAAATAAAATAAAATAAAGGCCTTCTACTAGCCTTTGAATAGTGGCTTCTAACCTGTTGAGGTAGCACACTGCTATGTAGATATCACCTAGGAATGTGGGTTGGTGTTCCACTAATGTTGAGAGAGAAGTGTATGATTGGGGGGGGGGTTGCTTCTTTTATGGTAACACCACTTCTGGAGTATTTGTTTATCTATTTAATGCCCCATTATACATACATCTTATACAGTGGTACCCTGACTTAAGAGCAGCTCGACTTAAGACCAATTCGACTTAAGAGCAGAAAACTGTTGGCATTTTAAGTGCCACTTTACAAATTTTTGATATTTATTTTTTAACTTATTTTTTCAGTTTTTCAGATAGGTACCCCAACTTAAGAGTAGTTTGACTTAAGAGCATGCATTCAGAACAGATTAAATTCATAAGTCGAGGTACCACTGTATATGCATCTTATTTAGACTTGCTTCTTATTATAGCACCTACTAAGGCCAAGCCCTAATCAGATGGAGACCTGCTAGCTGCTTCTACTCTGGGGTGCGAAAAAAGCAGAGGATTGTCAGGGAGATGAGAATAAAATAAATGGATGAATGTATTGTTTCAGGGTTTTGAATATCTGGAAAATTGCTTTTGCAATGCAGTGAAATTACAAAGATTCACAGAGGAGAACAGTCACAAGTTCCCCAGAGACTGAGACTTTTGTTGTAGAAAGGGTAAAAATCATTTCTCTACTTAGTTACTTGATTTGTGTATGGTGCTTTCTGTACTGCCCACATATTTAGTTACCAAATGCACAGATCAGTAGCAAACAGCCAGCAACAAACTAAAGAGAGGGGGGAACTCATCAGGGTGGGGTTCTCTTTGAATTCAAAGGCTTAAAGTGGTTAGTACTAGATCAGTGATGGCGAACCTTTTAGAGACCGAGTGCCCAAACTGCATTTCAAAACCCAGTAAGTTTTTTGCAAAGTGCCAATACAGTAATTTGACCTGTATACGGGTGGCTATGAAGGAGCGATGTCGGGTGCTCACAGAACGGGCTCCGAGTGCCACCTTTGGCACCCGTGCCATAGGTTTGCCATCACTGTACTAGATATACACACATTCCTCCCAGCCCAGAAAAGTCTCTGATAGTCACTCAAACCATAAGTAGCATGTGAGGTTCCAAACAGATCTCCAACATATGTGTTCTTTGTTAGACAAATGAGTCTGGTGGTGAATCCTTCCATTGTGGTATTCATCACAACATACACACACAGAGAGAGGGGGGGGCTGTTGGCTTTTTCTCTTTGGCAAAAGAATATCAAGTCCCACAGGTTTTGTTGGTTTATGGTGGAGCTTTGTAGTACCCCCTGTCACCTGCCTGTTCCTTAATATTTGACGTGTGTTCCTTTCTTCTTCTGCAGGACCCCAATATAACGCTGTACACTGACAGTCCAGACCTAACACTGTGTTTCCAAAACACCATCCTGGCATGGGCCCCATGCTTCTATCTTTGGTTCACCTTGCCTTTTTACCTATTTTATTTAAAGTGCAACAATCGAGGGTACATCGTATTGTCCGTGCTGAGCAGGTTCAAAACGGTAAGATCATGCATTCTCTCTCCATAATGGCAAATGAGTAGTGGTAGACCCTGCTATCTTATTCTGAAAAGAGGACATGCCAACAGTCAGAGGGAAGAGCTTTGTGCATAATAATTTGAACACAGGAGGAATTTAATTGCAGACTAATTACAAAAGCTAATGAATTAGATTGTGGTGTGCATTTGGAAATTTAATTTTTGCTGCTGAATCTCTCTCTGAAACATGGTGTTTGACTTTATCAGAGAGAATTGTAAGGCTTTTGGCTTACACATTTTTGAACCCATGTTCCGAGTTCTCATGAATGTGTGTGTGTGAGGGGGGGAGCCTTAATCGTGTGTTAACAGTCCCTGCTAGTGGTTCTGAACAGGGTGATAACTGCATCCTGCATAATTCACTGGATTAGTTTTTTGCTTCTGCCCCCTCGGATCCAAACACGCTCATGGACTATGTGCTTCTCACTGTTTCCTCACTGTGTGGAAGTATCGGATTTAGCAACTACATCCGCTCCTCAGGTTGAGAAGAGACTGATCATAATTGCCCTATTAATCACAGGTTAAGAGCATGGGTTTTTAATTGGATTTTAATCTCAGAGGTCATTTGTAAAAGAGTGGTCCATGTCAATAGCTTAATGGTTAAGACAATCTTTGGAATCAGACAGTACTTTCCTTTTGCAGAAGGCCTCATATAATTTTCAGGGTTATCTAGTCAAGATGGGCTGAAGGGAAATCTTATCTTCATAAGATTTATCTTCATAAAACATCTCTGAGATGTCTTCAGTATGGAGATACTCTTTGATGTTGTTTCAGTCAATTACTTTGATAACTAATCAAGGAAAGGGGCAGAAAATTGATTAAAATAGCTTTGCCATGTTCTTGGATTGCTGCAGTTTATTCATCATTTTATTTAATAAGCCACAGATGCAAAGCTTATTGAAGTCCATAATGAAAATGTTCTTGATTTTTAAAAGAAATATGCTGAAGCAACATACCTGAGTAGCTGCTGCTAAAAGACAAACCGAAATAGTGTTTACAAAAGAAATTATCCAAGCCAACAGGACTTCTTAAATCACAGTACTTCACTATGATTTTCTTACATAGATATGCTTTTGTTTATGGAAATGTACCCATAGAAATATTTGGGAAGAAATTTAGGAATAAAAGCAAAAAAGCAGTGTGATGTTTATATACCGCCACATGGTGCTTAAAGCACTCTCTGGGCAGTTTACAATTTAATTACGCTGGCTTACAAGTTCCCTGGGGCCCAGCAAGCCAGGTACTCAATTTACCAAACTGGGAAGGATAGAAGGTTAAATCCACCTTGAGCCTACCCCCTGAAACCATTGGGATCAGGATCAGGTTGTGTGCAGAGTTACGTTTTATGTTATGTATTTATATTGTTTGTGTTTTTCTGTTGTAAGCCACCCGGAGGGACCATTTGACCAGATGGGTGGGATGAGGATGAGGATGAGGATGAGGGTGGTAATAATAATAATAATAATAATAATAATAATAATAATAATAATAATA
>JAHTLZ010000010.1:19974002-20055437 GCA_023846285.1 Phrynocephalus versicolor | reverse complement strand
AATAATAATAATAATAATAATAATAATAATAATAATAATAATAATAAAAGTAGGCTGAGAAGTTGTTGAAAAAGTATTATCAGCTGAATTTACTTGCAAAGATGCTTTAAGTTTACTTGAGCTGCTCTCTGTTTACATTGTCTGCTTTTGCAGATGGGTTGATTCTCTCTTTCTTTTAAACAGATGTTTGCCTTCTGTCTTTGGTGTGTGAGTTGGGCCAATCTCTTCTATTCTTTCCATGGAATCATTCAGAGAGGAACACCGCCATCTGTATATTTCGTTACGCCCTTAATTGTTGGCATCACCATGGTTGGTATCTCTTTCTGCTGCTGCTGTGGTGTCCAAGGTGATGTGATATCTTTTGGTTTGCTCCAACATGGCAGCCTCCAGGATGTCCAGAGATGCCTGGCAAGAACTGATCAAATTTGGCATGGTGGTGAAGATAATAAAGGCTGCAATTCCCCTGGGTTTAAAGAAAGCTTCATGATAGTGTGGGTTGTCTTCTCCATCTGTGGAGAAAGAGGTGCATGAGCAGACAGGGACATCTGCCCTCACAAGTCTCCCCAGCCGCTGCTGGCAGAGAAACTTCTATTGCTGTAACGCTTCTGCTTTCATTGCTCTACCAAGACTAGCAAAATGGCAGCATTTCAGAAAAGCATATAGATCCATCAGTTCCAAAGCCTTCCTATTCTCCCCCAGACCCCCCAACATATCCCTACAATGGAAACAAGAGCTGGAGCTCACTTAGGAAACCTCACTCCAGCCTCCTACTTTCCATCCTGACAGCCTGACAGAGCTTAGAGTTCTGTGTCTTTTCCACCCCTGAGCCTTATTGGTTTGCTCTTCCCCAAATTAAGAAAGATGAAATGGTGTTGGAGAACTATTTGGGACATGTATCCTTCAGTGGGATAGAAGAGCTTTGACAGGAGATAAAAGATGTGAGCTGCAGGCTGCTTTCGCTCTTTCTCCTCTGTTTACATTCTACAGCTGCAAAATACTGGTGCTTGTGGCTGTGCTGTAAAGTATAGATACACAGACTGGGTTGTGCAACATCTCCAGCTATAAAATAGCAGCTCAATGCAGAAGGAAATCATGGAAATTATCTATATATATATATATTGAAAGATTAAAACATCCATGCATGTTTCTCCTTGGGAGGAAAGGATGAGGAATGATCAAATCCCTCAGCAATTTCACTCAAGTTGATTGAAAAATTAGTCAAGAGGTACTCCATACTAATGATTTTTAAGGTATCTGGAGCTCATTTTTGACATATGTGTTTGAGAAAGGAAATAGATATACTTTTACCAAATATTCAATTTATTTCTGGAAAGAATGGGGGCAACATTAGGAAGGATGTTAATTAACATACAATAAGTTGATTTTAAACAAAGAGCAGCCAAAAAAGTGTTCTGCTTAGTAGCCCTAAGTGGCCCTTAGTGGCCCTAACGATGAAGGACATACAAACTTAAAAAAAATCTGGTATTACTTGTTTTCTATTTAGTTTGCATAATTTTGTTTCATTAATGTACATATGTTTTTTAAAATGCCTTTCAGTCAAGTCAAGACTGTCTATTCCTGTGTACATTTTAAAATCCATGTTTGGAGGATTTATTGATTTTATTGATTTTTGAGTATTTTTACCCCGCCTTTCTCCTTGGAAAAGGACCCAAGGCGGCTTACAGTAAGGAGAGACAATATACAGTCCATTACATTTAAGATATATTCCATTTGAGAAACAGGGAATTGAGATGGACACAACACCTATGAATGGTGTGAGATATGTGTCTCTTCCCTCTGCTACATTGGAGGGAGTTTTCCTTTTGGACACAATGAGTCACATGTCGAAACAACAATAAGGGGGGGTTAAATTTCCCCAAACATTTGATCAAATGTACAGTAGTTTTTTTTTACAATGGAGACTCCTTTGAAAACACACATAGGAGCTGTCAGGATCAAAACTGCTGTGTCTTTTAGGAAGGAAAAACAGAAGCCACGCTCTTAACAGTAGCATACACAAATATGCTACTGTTAAAAAACTGAGATCAGACTCTTTTTTGAGAAGGTGTAAAATAGAGGTTTAAATGCAAATATCAAACAAAACAGAAACAAAGAACAAAAAAAATCACCACTCAATAACAAATACAAATAAAAGTTTTATGTTTATATACCACCCCATAGCACTTCAAGTACTCTCTGGGTGGTTTACAGTTTAATTATGCAGGCTAACCATTGCCCCCCACCAGCAAAGCTGGGTACTCATTTTACCAACCTTGGAAGTATGGAAGGCTGAGTCAACCATGAGCCGGCTACCTGGGATTGAACCCCAGGTTGTGAGCATAGTTTTAGCTGCAGTACAGGCATTTAACCTCTGCGCCATGAGGCTACATAATAAGGCAATAATTTCAAGTTCCTAATAGCAGCAAAGGAAAAAGAGGTCCTTTTGTTTCCATTTCTGTCTTCCCTTTCTCTACAGCTGGCAGCCATGTTGCTCATCCAGTATGAGAGGCTTCATGGTGTTCAGTCCTCAGGGGTTCTCATCATCTTCTGGTTCCTGTGCGTGCTGTGTGCTGCCGGTCCTTTGAGATCCAAAATTATCTCTAATTCAGCTGAGGTAAATGTTTGTGTGTGGGCTATATGGCATGTTCTTTGGTTGTTACACTTCAGGTGGGAGGGGTCTTGAAACCCTCTTTTGCCAAAGAAACGGGTCTCAGTTAGGGAAGCATCAGGATATATAAACGATAGGAAATGGAATAGAAGATCATCTGGCTGTCCAGAACCTGAGGGATAGGCCAGTGTTGGCAAATCTATGGCACGGGTGCCAAAGGTGGCATGCGGAGCCCTTTCTGTGGGCTTGCAACATGGTCCCCTCACAGCCATGGCACTTCCCCTTCCGCTTGGAGCACGCCACTGTGCTCTGTGCAGAGAGATGGGTGAAGAGGAGGCAGTAGCTTGTGGGCTCCTTCCTAGCCCCAGTTTACTCTCCACCCACGCCATTCTGGGCATCCCAAAAGCAGTGTGGCTGGAGAGTAAACTGGGGCTACGAAGGAGCCCACAAACAGCTGCCTCTCCTTAGCCTGGCTCCCTTCATGGAGCTATTTTGAGACCTCTGAAATGGGTACATGCAGGGTTGCTGCCCTTCAGGAAAGCAAGAATCAAAGAGCAGAGGTGTTAAGTTTCGGGAAAGCAAGGATTGAAGAGCAGATTTTTAAATTTTCTGCAGCCGCAGTATCCTCACTGTGGCCACAGGAATTTCAAAAGGCTGCTCTTAGATCCTTCCTTTCCCAAGGGTGGCACATTAAACATTTGTAATTTGGGGTACCACTGTATTCAGGCTAAATTGCCATATTGATACCTTGCAAAAAATAAGTGGGTTTTGAATCACAGTCTCTAAATGGTTCACCATCACTGGGATAGACCATTCCTTGGTTTGTATCTGTTCACTTGTGCTTTAGAATTCTGACAGTTTTCTGTCTAGATATCTTGATGCTGAATAAGACAAGTGAAAGTGAGAAGCCCTTGAATGGGGTTGGAACAGCAAGGGTGTTGCATGGAAAAGGGAGGGGGTGTTCCTCTTTTCAGAGGCATGAAAGGGAAGACTTGTAGGCCTCAACTGGGTAGCTATATATCCTCTTTTAGCAAAGACAGTCCTCCATTTAAGCAACCTGAAATCCCATTTTAATTCATGAAGCGGGTTCTCATATGTTGGGAGTGGGTGGAATTGCAATAGTATTTATTTATTTATTTATTTATTTATTTATTTATTTATTTATTTATTTATTTAAGAGTATTTTTACCCCACCACAGACCAACCACAAACAAACACACGCCACCTCCAACATTAGTCAAGGAGGGTTGACATCACTAAAACAGTGAAATCTGAGGAAACCCAAAGCCACCTGGAATAACTAAATTTGGAGCAAATGCCCCGAGTTAGAAGTCAAAAGACCTTTGGGGAGACATTCTGTGCAAAATGGCTGCTACGACAAGACGCTTCCTGATCCCAGTGGCTGCTTAACACAGTGGGACTTGCAAGAGAGCCTTAGATGTTGCCTGGCGCCTATGGGAAGTGATCTAGAACCGAGAGCAGCCTTTAAGGTGCTCACTTCAGTCAAAAAAGAGCACCTGAAACCAAATCTGGAAAGTCTTCAATGTAGCAGCAGTATTTGTCTGCATAGGCACATCTAGACAAAACCAAAACAAAACACAAAAGCACAGTGATCCCTTAAAGACTAACTTATATCCAGTGTCGCCATTTGTGGATCAATACGTTTATTAGAAGTATTAGAGTGGAGTGCAATGAAACTGCATGTATCTACAGTACAAGCAGGCACAACAAAGTGATAATGACAATATTGACACAAGAAATTAACTGTGAGAACGTTGATTGAACACATGTCCTGGTTTGATGGTGTGGGGAAGAATCTGGATCCATGCAAAATATTGTAGGAAAAACTCTCTATTAATGTATATAATGACGCAAGGCACCTTAGTCGGTATCAGTACAGTGTTTAATTCTTTTGATTTTCACCGGTCATTTATCTCCACTCTCTCTTGAAGGTGCCACTATGCTTTCATAGTGCTTAGTGTTTTGTAGTGTACATTTTTGGGCTTTGGGTTTTATTTTGTTTTAAGCAAGCCAGGATAGGAACCAGTAACTATTAAACAGTGCAAATGAAAAAAATCATTCACTCTATTGGATATTGAACTGCAATATTGATGTGATTGCAGTCTTTTCTGGGCTAGTACTTATATTTTCCCTAGTCCTCTGTACTGAAACCAAAAGCATATGACTTAAAAGAGATGTGAAATTCCTGATGGGAGGATTTCCCATGCTCCACTGCAAAAATAGTAGAAAATGGCTGTACTGATTCCAACAAGACAATACTGAAATTCAAACACTACTCTCTATATTTTAGATCAGCTTTGTTTTGATACTCATCAGACTATTAATTTTTAAAAAGAATGTTATTGTATTCTTCCAACAATTTTCATCTTCACTGCTTTCCCGCAGTGGTGTTTCAGTATTTTGTTTCACAGACTGGTTAAATAATATTTTTTCTGATTAAGTCCATGAGCAAAATCTTATCTATTATTTTACCTGTGCTGTCTTTCAAAATAGTTAACCTCCCTGTGCCCCTTTGGTGAAGTCCATTTTCCTTGCTTATAGGTTCTTAACCTCTATTTTCCCTTCTTCTTAGGATCAAAAGGAAGACAGATTCAGGGTTACTGCATTTTATGTCTACTTTGCACTGATCCTCATTGAACTGATTCTTTCGTGCCTTAAAGAAAAGCCTCCATTTTTCTCACCAGTCAATTTAGATCCTGTAAGTAAAGCTGTGCTCTTGTAACAACCTTAAGAGAATCATGGGGTGTGAACAAAAATCTAGCTACTCAGAATTTAGGAACATAGAATGTGACTGGACCAGTGGGTTGTCCATTAGAACCAGAAGTTGGTAAACATCACTGTTTTGAACTACAGCTGCTGAAATTAACCTGTGGCTGTGGTTGTTGCAGAATTCCAAGAGTTTTAATCCCCTCCAAAATGTAAATTTTCCAACAATTTCCCAGAACATAACACACATGTCTGGTTCAAAGTACACCCCCACTTGACAGGAATCTCTGTAAGGGTTCTAACTGTGGGAGATGTTACAGGGAAAAAAATTCTATATCTCAGTAACTGAAAGGTACACACCAGGTCTAGCTGTATGGGGAACACATGCTGTCCTCTCTCTGCACTGGTCCCAGAGGCCAACCTAAGGGCAACAGAAGCGTAAGGGTGGGATTTTCTAGAAGCCTGTTTGGAACTGATAGGAACGTGGTTACAAAGGCTGGCCCTCCCTCTTGCCCTCAGAATGCCTGTGAAGCCAGTCAAGGAACATGGTGGTACCTCATTAAAGATAAGCAAAGCACTCTGCAGTAATCTTTGCTATAAAGGCATAGTGTGATAAATGAAGTGGAGCATATATATTCAACTTCTACAAAAGTGATCGCACACAAACCTGAGAAGGAGTCTAGGGGAGCAGAGGGGAGGACAAGAAAGGCAATTACAGAGCCTTCCTCCCCAGGAATGTTTTGGAATTGGAGCTGAAAGGCTGGGTAGCAAAAGAGATAATCACAAAGATGAACAGCGTCAAGACTCTGTCTTGACAGTCTGCAGATCTGTTGGTCTCTCTTCATGCAATAGAACTCATGCTGCAGGAGGCCAACGTAGGGTTTCAGATTCAGCCACTAGTCCCTAGTAGAGTAGGTCCAATCAGTCCATGTGGTTTGAGTCAGTGTTGATCTGTTATTCTGCAACTGTTGCAATGGGTCAATCCTAGCTAGGATTAGCAGTTGGATTTATTTATTCGTGCCTGAACGTTGTAGTATGCAGAAGGATTGTATTATTATTCACCTATAATATGTCCAAAAACAGATTTAAATCTTTACATGAAAATGCATATAAAATGCAACAACATGTGATTAATCATACATTTAAACAAATGCATTAATTTTTTTTTTTTGCCCACAGTTGTGCGGCACCTATCATATTGTTTCTCCCACAAGATCTTCCTCTGTGCATAATGAGTACTGATACCAATACCAAGAGGATTGGTGTTCTCCACATTCACATGTTGTTACTCCACCAGATGAATATCCCCATTCCTCTAAATTGACCTTAGCTCGCACAACACTGTTCTGTAATCTGTTCATATATTTCCACACATCCCATCTGTGTTGTGTCCTGGTGCCATTTGCTTAGCTGGTCCCATCCATTTCGCTAGCTAGGTGGATCGTTGTAGCTTTCCCCAGACCTAGCCTGGCTTCCTGTGGTTGAACGGCTAGAGTTGTGTTAACATGTAAGAAGATTTTAGATACCAATTTTCTCTTTGGAAGTTTATGCTCATGTAAAGGGCAAGCCACATTTTGTGCTACTTTATTTCTTTCATTATTTGCTGTTACTTCCCATTGTTACGTTGAGTGGAACAGTGCCTGCCAGGTAATATTGTTTATCTGGAGGGGTTGGTTTCAAGCACCCAGTAAAAATATCTCATTGAGTGCATATTCACCAGCAGAAAAACACCAGGCCAGGGCTGACATTCATAGAATTTGGAGCAAATCTCTCTCCCCAGCCCCCACCCCCAGGCTCAAATCAGCTCCAATTTTTTTTTCTTAAGAGGCTATCCCTGGAAGCAGCTTTATGCTTGATTTTTACAGGGAATTTTTAAAAAATATGTCAGTGCCTGTTCCAAAGTAACACCTAAATATTTTGTAGAGTTAAAAAAAAGTTCTAGTTGTGCATTTCTTCCAGGCTGTAGCTTCCTAGTGGTTTCTCTATTTCCTAGGTCAGTGGCATCTCACATTGGGTCTTCAGATCTTTATGGACCACAACTCCTAGAACTCCTGGGCAGCACAGCTAGTGATCAAGGCTTCTGGGAGTTTTAGTCCAAGAACATCTGGTGATTTCTCTCATAGGTGAAAAGCATAAACCCGAGTTTTTAAGTTTCAGTAGATGCTCATAGTATTGTTCAAGAGCTTCTAACGCAGTGGAAGTTGGCATTCCATGTTTTGCAGATTGTAGATCTAAACGGATAAGAACGGCTGGACTCCAGCCAGGGGATATACAGAGGGAGAAGCCCTGTGTTGCAGTTCCTCTCTGTGTGATGGTTAATAATTGCCCATGGAGAAAATACTCGTCTAATCAGAAGAGCATTTCACACTTTCGGAGAGATGTTGGTGGAGGCACTAAAAGGAAACACAAACAAACATTGCTTTTCCATTCTTATTTCTACCATGTGGTCTACATCAACTCTTTTGGCAGTGAAGCAGAGGGGCTTTCCATTGCCCTACTCTGGCTTTCCCCCACCCCTGGCTACCACTCCAGTATAAGGATCCACTGTATCTGCTATCTGGTAGCTGTTCAAAAAAAAAAAAAGGCTTCTGCTTGGCTTCTTAATCTGCTGGTACAAGCAGAATTGACTTAAATTAGGTAGTAGAATCTAGCCATTACTTTGCAACACGGCTGAGAATTTCAGGTGGAGACAGCATAAAACTGGGAGAAATTCCAGGGCAATATAGACATAGAAGAGCGCATTGCAAATGGTTTCAAGCGTGTGGTGTGGCATTTCAAAATAAAATTTTGCTAACTCACACTCCCCCCCCACCAAAAAAATCACCTTCTATATTGATATATGTTATTACTATTCAATATTTAGTTTTATTTTTAATTTTATTTTTTTGGTAGAATCCTTGTCCAGAATTAAATTCCGGCTTTCTTTCAAAGATGACATTTTGGTGGTTCACAAGGTAAGCCTGTTTTTTCAAGTCTTTCCATAGCTTTCCAGTAACTTCCCTTTCGCATATGGCAGTAGTGGAATGGCATCCTTCCAGGGCATTTCCCTTCGCAATCTTGGTTGCCTAGCTGCATTCCTGTACAGTATAACAATCCATCTAGGCATTAGGGAGTTCACGCTCCCTTCCCTGCACTTATCTGAAGTTATTTGCCTATTGGGGCGGAGGGAGGGAGGAAGGGAGGGAGAGAAAGGGTACAGCTGTAGGCATACTTACTGGAGAGAACGCTCCATGAAAAGTTCCCATGGGTTAGGTAACTCTGTGTTTGTATTGCACAACCTTTGAAAGGTGTGTGTGTGTGTGTGTGTGTGTGTGTGTGTGTGTGTGTGTGATTTCTTTTCTTCTCTGGTGCAGGAAATAAGAGAGAGCAGTGAAACTTAGGTTTACAGATCCCCGAGTCTATAACCATCTTGAAAATATTGGCTGACATTGGGAACAATTTGCAGGCTGGTGTTTGAATTGGCAATTAAGGTTCAGGTTTCATTTCCTGTAGGAGTCATGTTTTATAGAGCTTTTCATGAAAAAAAGGATTCTTGCAGTGCAGCAAGGAAAGAAACACTGGCCTTGTGTGTATAGGACTATGAATTGCATCTTTTCTAACCTTAATCACTTCAAATGTATGCTTCTCCTCCCCCCCCCCAAAAAAAAAGTTACATGCCAACATCTGCAAAGAAGAAAGAAGCTGATTTGTTAAGTCATTTTCCTTCAAGGAGGAGGAAGAGGTACATTTTATCTCTTAGAAAAGAAGTTGTTTTCACAAAGCTCCTTTTAAAAAGTTTTCTTTGCAATCAGATGCTTGCAAGTAGCGTATCAGGCAAAATCCAAAAAAAAGCAGACCAAAGAAGAAGAAGAAGAAGAAGAAGAAGAAGAAGAAGAAGAAGAAGAAGAAGAAGAAGAAGAAGAAGAAGACCTTTAAGATTAAGTATTTTATTTTCATGTAAGGTTTTGTGGACCTGACCACTTTGTTGGACATACAGAAACAAAGCCAATACCAGGGATGGTTCTACTGTTGCTACTCTTCCCTCTTCCCTTTTAGTGTATCTCAACTCCTTTCCTAGTACAATTATTTTTGTGTGGCAACTGTATGTTCGCGGTCAATTCCAGGATAAAGGACTCACACATATTACAGAAATGAATTGCTAGGATGGGGTCCTTTGTCCACCAAGTGACCACAGTACCACAAAGAGTATTGGTTGTACTAGGGCAGGCGAGAGCCAGTCTGGAACAGTAGATAGAGTGATGGACTGGGACTCAGGATAGATGGGTTCAAAACTCTTTTCTGGTCACTATACATTGGATGTGACTTTGTGGCAAATAATTCATGCCTATGGCAGGTGCTGGTAACATGTGCTACAGCTCTCTCTTGATTTTGTGACCCATTGAGGCTGTAAAAATCATGAGGATGCCACTGGGGGCCTTATCTTTCTAATTTTCCATCCTGAAATGCCCCACTGTTTAAAGGCCCTGTCTTGCTTTAGCTTGGACAGGTTGGACAGCCCAGCTTGATATATTTGGCAGTCTTCGATCAAAAGAGGGGAGCCCATGATACTGCCTCCTTTTATGTCAGAGTCATCCTTCTAAGAACAGGAGAAGTGCTAGCAAGGAAATGATGTCTTAATGTTTGATTAGGATGTACAAAGAGTTCCTTGGATATGCTAAGTGTCCAACGGGGGAATATTTTATCATTTCTACTGTGAATTCTTCACATACAAAATATTTCACAATTCAGATTTCCCCTATGTACCCAATGTCTTTATGAAACCGTTTAGGCTGAATGACTATGTAATTAACACAGAATGTTAGATCATATGATTAATGGAAAGTGTTGGAACTAGGAGTGTAGTTTGACGTTTAAACCTCTGCTCAGCCATTAAGGCTGCCAGGTGTTGTAAGCATGAAAGAGAGGGAAAAGGTAAGGTACTCTGTTTAATATTCTTGAAAGGAAAAATGAAATACAGATATAAGAATGACAAATGCTGACTTTTACTGAAGATGATGTTCATAGCTGCAGTCTCCCATGCCTGAACTCTATAGAAGATTCACCGCAGAACAGCAGGGGCTTATAAAATTTCTCATTCAGAAACAGAATACAGAGCTTGTCACCAAACAGCAGGCGACTTGCCTGGTCCTGAAATAATCTGCCCACTGATTAGAAAACAAAGCCTCAAGTCCAGTATTGAATAACTGTAGGCTTTCATGTAGAGGGTACTTAATGCTTAGAAGTTGGAAGTTGTTAAATGCTGAATTAAAGTGCAATTTTCCACCCAGGATGTAAACCATTTTTATCTCAGTTCCTTCACTTAGAAGGAGATGAGTCAGTCTGGCATACTTCTAGTCAGCTCTCTAGGGTAGTAGAGTTGCTATGGAAGAAGGGCAGGAGGGCACAGGGAATAATTCATTGCGTCCAGCAGCAGCCATTACACTGACGTCAGTCGTGACCTTGGTGCCGTACCTGGGGCATGGGCAGGAAAAAAATTGCAGTTAAGACTGGTCACCATTAGGGATCAAACTTGAAGCTTCTCCCATTTACAGAGATCAGATCACAAGTATGATAAATAAAAATAGGAAAGGTGAGCTGCCACAGTACCTCCTGTTTGCCCGCAAATTAGTAGTAAATGCCAAAGATTAGAAAGATGGTCCCATTCAGCAACTAGCATGCCCAAGATTCTAGTAAGGCATGAAAATGCACTCATCATTTATCTGTTCTTCCATGCGGAATATAGGGTTTTTAAAACTCAAAGACAGAAAAAAACCCATTAATGGGGTGCAGGCTACAAAGGCAAAGAATGAGCTGATTCGCAACAAATCGTGGCTTGCATTTTTTAACTACAGGTTGTTTTGTCCAGACTCAAAAGCTGTGGTAAATTTTAACTGTGGTTTGTTTGAATTAAAAGTCATTCAATGATTTCTTTTTCAACAAACCAAAGTTAAGATTAACCATTTTTTTATTAATTTGGGTGGCCCAACAAACAGTGACCGGTTTCAAAAAGTGTTAGGTGAGAAGAAACTATGGTTCCTTCCAGGGTGTAAAAATTATAGTGTGCCCTTTATTCCAGATTTTTAAAGCCAAATGGGCTTTTTGGCTTATTCTTTTTATCCTCCTTCAAGGGCTATGTCACATGAAAGAGAAGAGATAAAATATTTATAGCATCATTTTTTTTTCTAGGACAAAGTTTTAAAAATTTAATACAGCTGAATGGTATTGTACAATTTCTAGTCAAAGAAATGTATTTGCATATGCAGTATATAATTTAAGCAATTCTGTTAGCACCACACATTCCATAGGAAGAATGAAATTTCATTATATGTTGTTGTGATAACCTGAACGGCTAGATAGCTCAGTGATTTGGGCACATGGCTGCAGAGCAAGAGGTTGAGAGTTCAATTCCCCTCCTGGGTCTCCTTGAAAGGAGCTGGGCTCTATGATCCACAGGGACCCTTCCAGCACTGCCATTCTAAGTTTATTAGTTGGTTCCAGGGGTTGACAGCAGATATTATAACGTGTAAGTGCAATATGTCTTCTGTTCTTTTTGTGACATATAATGCAATTTTATTCTTAATACTGAATGATAATCCAATTATATTTCTTTATTTTATTTTTATTTTAGAGTAAGCCAAGGCGGCTTACAGTAAGGAGGCATAATATACAGTCCAGTACAATTAAGACATGTTCAAGTATTTGAGAACAACGAATTGAGGGACATCTTACATAAAGCATAAAATATTATCCCTATAATAATGATGCTATAAATGTTTTTTTCTGTCCTATTTCAAGTGACTTAGCCCTTGGAGAAGGCTAAAAAGGCTAAGCCAAAATGTGCTGGGCTTTTAATTTGGAATAAAGTGCATACTGTGATTTTCATATCCTTGCAATGTCGCCTCTTCTTGCCTAGCAGCTTCAGTGGCTGTACCAGTTCCTTTTTGTTGTAATTTTTAAGGAAAGGAAAAGGAGGAACAAAGGAGGAAAGGCAGGAGGAGGGGAATGCTTGAACTCAAGATTTGCTGTGGCTCGTTTTCACTGAGACAAACCAGGATTTATTATAATGACTGCAAGTTCTGCTACCATGGGCCTCCTCTCTTCTGCTTTGGAAGTCTGGTAATTCTCTGTCTGATTCCAAGGACAGACCAAATTGTGTACTAATTATTTCACATAATTTGGGCTAATAAAGAAGGAAGAGAAACTCGTCAACTTTCTCTCTGCAGCGACTCTAGGTGGCGTCAAGGTCCCCACTGTTTTCCCTCCTTCACAATAAAGAATGTTTCATTATTACATCCAGATTGGTCGTAGAAGAAAAGCAAATTATGGGGCTGGTGATGACCCCATTCAGCAACAAGCAATGTGAAAAATTAGAGCTCTGTGCTCCGTGCCAAATTCATACAGAACATAATTATGAGCTGTGTACTCAAAAATCAGCTACTATCTGGTTGGGGCCATTAGGCTATCTGTTTCACATGCTAAATTAGGATGGTCAGGCAGGAAATCTGTTTCTAAAAACTTGATGGGTATCATTATGGGGTGAAAAACAGATATTAGAGATATTCCGTGACTAGAAGAATTAAGTTCTTAACTACAGATGGGCACGAATCAGAAAAATGGTGATTCGTTTTGATTTGTGATTCATCAATATCAGCGAATTACAAAAAAACTAATTCATACTTTTTTCTGATGAATTGATGAATCATTTTGTAAATTCCTTTTTATTTAACAACCCTATAAAAGGGCCTCCAAGGCCTCTAGATACACCAAACATTCAGGGAAGCCTCCAATGATTCTCCTCTAGAATAACTCAAAGTTTGTTGATGATTGGGACTCGGAGATCTGAGCTTATACAACGACAAAGTGCTCCCCCACCCCCGGGAAAGTGCTCTTTAGCAACTGCCTTGGGGAAACATCCCTGGACATTTGGTATCTCTAGGTGCCTTGGTGGGCATTTTATAGCCCAATGAATCAACAAGTCAAAAATAGCTCAACATTCATCAATTCATATTCATTGAGGGTATTAATTTGTACAAATACAAATTGACAAATTAGCGCTATTTGAATGAATCTTGCAATTTGTTTTTTAATTTGTGTCCATCTCTCTATTCTGAAATAATGAAAGCTTCCGGGTGTGTTGCATCACAAGTTTTTCTTCACCTTCAGGCTTATGCAAATTAGCTTGATTTACCGGTATTGGTTTTAGGGATTTAAGCCCAGGATTCTTTGAAATCAGATTTCACAAACTGCCTCAGTCGCTTTCATGGCAGCATTAGCATGTTTTCAGCTCTAATTATGTGCCTCCTGTAACATCTGTTTTTGGCCTGAAAGCTCAAAGAACACTACGTTTTTACATTCTCAAACAGAGATGAGATCCAGTTTTGTATATTGGATCAAATTCCCCACTTAGCCAGGCAACACAGAAATTGTGTTAGTCGTTGTAAGAGAGACTAGGTGAGTTAGGGGCTTACTTGTGAGATAAAAATTATTTTCTTGCTCACATATATGATATAAATCCAAGTGTTATCCCAACTAAATTAGTTCCACTAAATGAGATGAAAGTCAACATCTATGGATATTCTGTTAATTCAATCAGGCTACTCCTCTTTGGAATTGATTTTAGTGCTACATATATAAGCTAAGCTTGCATGACCGTCTATGATGACCTATCTGCAAATGTCATTTAACACGGTTATGCTTTTTTCTCCCTTCAGTGCCCTTTGTGATGATGGGTCATTGTTATAATTAGCCCTTATGCAAGTGATTCAGTCCATGGTGGGCAGAGATTCAAAGCAGTATCCTCCCTATCTAAGGTCACATTATTAAGATGACTTATTGTAGATTAAGGGCACAGTAAGTCACTCTGGAAATGCAGAAAGAATTGAGGAAAGGCTGTGTGGTCCTTAAAATTACAGGAACACAAGAGGAAGTAATATCTTTATCAGACCACTGGGGAAAAAAACTGAAAAAGCTTTCATGGGCGATTTCCGCTCCTTCAGGCTTAAGCACCAATATTTTACAGATGGGGCAGATAAACTGGAGAGCCCCCAAAATTTTCCTCCCAGCTTTGCAAACACAGGATTGCCAATTAATTTCCATTTCCCCCCACCATTTCTTGTTTTTGAAACATAAAGTTTTTGAAGTTTTGTTTTTTTGTTTGTTTGGGGGGGTGCTGAAGGGCTTGGGGACAGGGCAACACAGGGATATAGCAGTCCCCTTTAGAAAGTTAAGTTTAAATTTTGGTGTGTTCACCAAATAGGAGAAGCCATATAAAGCCAATTTTATAGTTTTACCTGATGAATATAAGCAGATGTTTATCTTCTGGTTACAGACCTGCTTGGCTGATGTCAAGAGTCAACATAGTCCTACAGGTGGTGCTAGGGGTAGCCACTTGACAGTCTCTTTCGTTATCCAGAAAAAAGAAATTAGGAAATAGCCCTGCGGCCCTAAAACTTACACAAATGCAAGTACCGATGTTACCTTTATTAGACCACTAAACATTTTAACAGTAGTCTAAAATTTCTAAATATTCTCCATCAGAATGCCGGGTTTATATACCAGAAATGCATTAATCACAGGGCGATCTGCCTCTCCCAGAAGGACAAACCTATTCCTTTGGTTTCTCTCAGAGGACAGTATGGCACCTAACTGATGGGCAGTGGTCATAGGTCCTTTTATCTGCCACAAAGCCTGCACGAACACGTGTGAAAGTGTTTTAAAACTGTTTAAAGCATTAAAGTATGGGGGGATATTAGACCGGATAAACATGGAAGATGTTTGGAGGACTTGGATAGATAGAAACCCACAGTGTTCAAGCACTGTGGTCGAAGAGATGGGCAAAGGACTCTGGAGGCTGGTGGGTTCAGAGTCCGCATATTTGACAGTATTCGAGTACTGGGAGCTCAATCTGCAGGATTAAAATAAGGACCACCTCTGTCAATGGATCTTTGTTCATACCCAATGCCCTGTAACTTCCAGGAGAGACGTGGCCTTATGCATTTCTCTACCCAGCCCATTCTTTAAATGATAGCCAGTGAGGTGTATGAAGGACAAGGGGGTGAAGAGCAAAGTGAAATTAAGAGATGGGTAAATTGTCCTACTAGACGCTGTGAATGGGATGAAATTCGATGGATATCTGACATATTTGTGGGGTGTTTTTGCATTTAGTGTAATACTGTCCTTGTGGCCCCAAAGGGCCTGAACCGGTCCGAAGTGATTCAGAGTTGTTGGTGTGCCTTTCCCCCTCCTGCAATACAGCATGGCAATCCAGGGATACAAGAGGCCTCTCGAAGAGAAGGATTTGTGGTCCTTGAATGCAGATGATAAATCCCACGTGATAATACAGAGGCTCCAGAAAGAGTGGGATAAGCAGAAACAAGAAAAGCAGCAGTAAGTGGATTCTGTCTTCATAAACAGCTCTTATACTTTTGCTTGTATGAATAATAAAATGCAGCTTTCTACTGAAAATTTAAAAACAACTATGTGGAAGCTCATATTCACTGCCAGGACAAGCTGAATTCTCTGACCTCTATCCATTATGATTGAAAGTTGTATATTCACCTGTTTTGCATAATTTATTTTGCTTTTGCTAGTTGTAGGGAAGGACAATCCAGGAGGCACTGAAAACCTGCCTTCTGATATACACAATTCCTCCATAGTTGCCATTCTAATTTACGGTATGTGTCTAGACCTGTTGTGGCTATCACACATTCAAGCATATTTTCCGGTTCTTAAGGATAAGAACTCATTTTTAGAAGTGTGTTTGGGGGGTGAGTGAGTGAGTGATTGAGTGAGAGAGAGAGAGAGAGAGAGAACATTCAGATTTTTCTGAGGAAGGATTTAGCATACAAATAGCAAATTCCACACTCAAGTGGAATGATTGTTGAAAAGAAACATATTTCCTCCACCTGCTGTCATAAAATAATTGGAAACCTTGGCTTATAGAATGATTTTTAAACACCCAATAACTGTTAAGAGTGTGGCCTTCTTAATCTGTTGCAGCAACCAATATCAGAACAGCATGTGCCTTGAATGCATCGTGCATCTGGCTTATATCTGCAAAAGCTTGGGCCAAATAAACCTAGTTTTTAAAGACCCATGTTGTTTACTCTCTACTAGTTCTCTTAATGAGTCTTACTAAAGTTTAGCTGATCAGCAACCTCAGTGAGAAACCAGTGAGAAACCAGACTACTGTACCTGCGAAGTGGACATGCTATGTACATTGGACAAGAACAGTGTAGAACAGGGGTTCCCAACCTTGGGAACTGCAGTTCCCAGAAGCCTTCACCCCTAGGGGCACTTGTGCAGGTTTCTGAAACTTGCAGTCCAAGAACACCTGGGTCACTCAAGGTTGGGGATCACCATTGTAGAAGAAGAGGGGAAGGAACTGAGAGAGAGAGAGAGAGAGAATGAATCAAATTTATCAGTGCACAGATGATTCTCCCTTCGAAAGTTACCCATCAGTAGTGGATTCAGCTGCACCCTTTTTAAGACAAATCAAGGAAAAGGAAATGTTGCCCCATCCTGTCTCTTTTTAGGAAAAAGGAATTTTTCATTTAAAAAAAAGATGTATAAGTGATAGAGCACGTCTGCCTTGCTTTAATAAAAAGCAGACTAATTGTTTAATTTGCCAAAGTTCTGAAGCACCTCCCTTCTTAATCCACTTCATGGTATCAGAAATTTCCAGCGGAAGGAGACAGACAAAATTGGGTCACTTAGGGTCAAATATGATGTTTGAATGCAAGGTCATACCAAATGGCATCTCAGACCACACTACCTTACCCTACACAACTGTATTGCATTGGTCCCCTCCAACAGATTCTGTATAGACAAGCCCTTGAGCCAAGAATAAAATGGCTTCAGGTATGGCTAGTATTTGCTTGCTGAAAGCAAGAGGTTCCAAACAAGCATCTCATCAGAGTGACATGTTACAGCATACTAAACCTCTTTACTTTTTTTTAATTTAAAGTTAGACATATTGCAGGTTGACCATTTATTACAGTGTTGTTGTGAAGGAGTTGCTTCCCAGTATGGGAAGTTCTCTGGTTTGTCGTGGTTCTTCCAAGGCACACCTAGTACTGATTTTTCATTTGATGATATCTGTTTTCTCATACTATTTTGGCATTGCTTTAAGTGGGTGTTCCTGTTGACAGTAAAAAATTGAGGAACTCCATACTGTTCTTCACCTTGTTATTTTTTAACTTCCTTTTTATAGCATTGGCTAATATACAATGTATAAATTCTTGTTTTATCAGTATTCAATATGTGACTGCTTAGACCTCAGAGTGGAATAAGAAATTGGGAAGTCTGGTGTATAATATTCTTCATGGTGCATCTTAAAGCTATTGTATAAAACCAAAATTAGAACACTTAAGGTTTGATGTTTGAGATGTTAACGCCTTTATTTTTGTATGTATTGTCTTCATAAGTGTCTCAAGCAAGTGTGTCGATGTGCTGAGTACTGATTGAGTTAGTGGATGGTATAAAGCCTGAATTGGCAAAATATGACACTCTAGAATGATCAATAGTCTCTAACCTTGGGTTGCCAGATGTTCTTGGACTAAAACCCCTAGAAGCCTTCACCACCAGCTATGCTGTCCAGGATTTCTGGGAGCTGTAGTTCAAGAACATTTGGGGTTAAGAAGCACAGCTCTAGGTGTTGCTACATGATTCTCCCTCTTTCCATTGGGTTCCTAAGGCTGATGTGGAGTGTGGCTCTTTGCCCACTATCTGTGTTAGAATAGAACAGGCATGTCCAAACTTCGGCCCTCCTGATGTTTTGGACCACAACTCCCAGAATTCCAAGCCTGTATTTCCAATGTCAAAAGCAAAAGCAAAGCAAAGTGTTCTGCTTATATACCGCCCCATACCACTACAAGTGGTCTCTGGGCGGTTTACAATTTTAATTACAGAGTGCAGGCTACACATTGCCCCCCAAGCAAGCTGGGTACTCATTTTACCGACCTCGGAAGGATGGAAGGCTGAGTGAACCTTGAGCCTGCTACTGGGGATTGAACCCAGGTCGTGAGCACAGTTTTACCTGCAGTACAGGCATTTAACCACTGCGCCACGAGGCTCAGGACTGTGGGAGTTGTGGTCCAAAACATCTGGAGGGTCAAAGTTTGGACATGCCTGGAATAGAACATATCAACTAGGAAATTGTGTTTAAAAAAAAAAAAAACTCATTCAAAATAATACTCAGCTCTTTGAGGTACTGTCTGCTGTTCTTGAATGTACAGTGGGCCCTTGCATAACATACAGCTTGTATATAGAGATGGGCACGACTTAGCGGAATTCCCGTTTCCGTTTCCGTTACTCGTTTCCGTTACGGAACGGAAACGGTAATGGGAATTACTCCGCCAGAACTTGAACTCGAACCGACTAAAGAATAATTGGGTCTGATTTGTCGTGGTCGTTCCTGGCATTGCGGCCATCCCGCGATGCCAAGCGGCACAGAAAAAAAGTTTTTTTTAAAAAAAAAACCGATTCCTGGCCAAAAAGCCGGCGAAAATATGCCTGCCTGAGTGAGGGCTCAGGGCACCTACCAGAGGGGTGGTTTCTGGAGGGGGGTCCCCGGCCTCCCCCCTCTCCTCCTGTCCCTCCTGTCCCTGGGCTGTGCTGGGGGCGGGCATCCTCGTCGTCCCGCCAAAGTCGCCGCCGGCCGCCAGCCGCACAATTAAAGCAGAAGCGAAGCGGCACAGAAAAAAAGTTTTAACACTCCCCCCCCATTCCCGGGCCAAAAAGCCGGCAAAAATATGCCTGCCTGAGTGAGGGCTCAGGGCACCTACCGGAGGGGTGGTTTCTGGAGGGGGGTCCCCGGCCTCCCCCCCTCCTCCTGTCCTGTCCTGGGCAGCCGGACTCGAGTCGCCTCGCCATGCCATGCAGTGCGGGCGGGGGATCCAAAATGGGGCGGCGACCGCAATATATTTTTTTTAAATCATGGTCCAAAAACACACAAGCACCACAGAAACATGCGAAATTTGCTAATTGCTATTGCTAAAACTGCCAGAATTTTTACAGTAGCAGTGGGTTTTCTTGCAACAAAATGTCTCCTCCTCTGTCCTCTCTGTCTCTCCATTGATTTTATTTTATTTTATTTTATTTTACACCTGCGCAATGATG
Organism: Phrynocephalus versicolor; assembly: GCA_023846285.1. Classification (NCBI taxonomy): domain Eukaryota; kingdom Metazoa; phylum Chordata; class Lepidosauria; order Squamata; family Agamidae; genus Phrynocephalus; species Phrynocephalus versicolor. Next base: position 20,036,005 of record JAHTLZ010000010.1, on the reverse strand, counting down.
GGCTGGCCAAGTGGCCATGTGGGAGTGGACCATGCAAATTTTTGGAGCCATCCCACCAATCGCATGGCCACTTGGCCACTGAGACTTCTGGGATGTGCCAAAAAGCCAACTAACCCTGCCCTAGCCCCCTAACCCTAACCCTAATCCTTGATTCCTTACCCATACAGCACAGTACACTGTCCTCTTAGTGGGTCAGAGAGGCACCCAGAGGTGCACCCCACTACCCACCCTAACCTCAATAGTAACTAGCCTAACCCTAGCCCTTGCGCTAAGCTGCTGTCCCCTAAGCCAGATCTACTTGCATTGCACTAATACGCAAGTACGATTCCCTTCTTGGTGAGACACAGCAGGTGCGACCCAACCTTGACTCAGGGTTCTCCTGGACGGACGGTCGTGCACCAGTGCACTGGTCTCACATAGTCTGCAACTGGTATGCATATCCATATGGCTATGCATGCCCTTTTGCAGCAGCAGGTGAGGAGAGGAGACCCCCATGCCATGAGGGGTCTCCTGGAGCCTGCTTTCCCTTCCTAGCAGGTGAGGAGAGGAGGCACCCCCCCCAAAAAAAGAGGTGCCTCCAGGAGCCCGCTTCCCTACAGTGGGCCAGAGGAGGCACCCACCCCACAGAGGTGCCTCCAGGAGCTTCCCCCCAAACCAGTATAACGACAGACAAAAAAACAAAAACGAAACGACAAATTTTTGCGAAGTTTCGCGAAAAACGGAAACGAGCCGACACGGGCCAACTCCGACACACGACAACTCAAAAACGTCATTTTCCCTAGTCGTGCCCATCTCTACTTGTATAACATAAAATTTGTACAACATAAAATATTCCGGAGACAGGGGAAATTTGCTTAACGTAATTGCCTATGGGGAAAATCCATACAACATAAAAATGGGATTACTCCATTTCAATGCATTCCTATGGGAATTTGTATAAAGGAAAATTTGTTTAACATAATTTCATTTGGAACGAATTAATTCCTTTATACAAGGTACCACTGTATTTAAGTTGTTCTTTGGATATCTGCATTATTTTCTGATAACATAATGTACCTTGAAGTAACTGATATTGTTCCTGGAGATACAAGGTCCGTGTAGGGTAACATGTACTTTAAGACTATGAAAACATTTTTGTTTACTTAGCCCCAGCCATCCAAATTCATAATGCATTCCTCCTGTAAACCCTCTTGCTGAAGTATTCAAACTAGTGGAATTATTGGGAGTTTTCCCCACTTCTTATCTTTTCGGTCTTCACCAAGACTAGAACTTGTTGTCAGGAAAGGAAACCAAAAGTCAAACAGTTGTAAATCAGAGGCCTAATGGAGTCATGTGGCTGGAAGATAGGGTCAAAGTGAAATTGGATCAGTGTATAGAACTGAAGTTTCTACAGAAAGAGCCGTGGAGATGAGAATCCATATCAGTGTTACAGACATGGCAACAGAAGGAGTAAGTTCACAGGAATTCTTGTGTAGAGCTAAATCCATGTAGTCCCATTTAGAGTAAATGGATTAAATCAATAGGTCACTCTACATCAGTGCTTAAGATTTTGTTGGTCTCTCTGAATTGGACCAACAACTCAATCTAGCCCATAATCCCAACATAGTTTTTAGCTTTTAAATTTTGTCTTTTAATAAACTAAACCACCTTGGGTTCTTTTAATGGAGAAAGGTGGGGTGAAAATATTTCAAATAAATAAAACACATGCATTGTTATATGTTCTGCTGTAGTCTTTTAGTGCAGATTTAAGAAGCACAGTCAAAAAAGATATCAAGTCAGGATCCAGAGACACACAATAGCATCACTTTTGCCTTCATTGTGTGTGTTTGTCTTGCTAGCAAGGGATAGCAGTTTTTCTGGGGACATGAATCACAAGGAGGGAAAGTTGTGCTGCCATAAAAGTATTAATAGTTAACTATAAATTGATTACGGTAAAATAGTTATAAGCAGCATGACAAAATAGCTGAACAGAGAACAACAGTTTTGATTTACAAAACATCAAGCAAAATTTCAGTTTAAAGATTTATCACTGCATAGATCATAGACAACAAAACTGCTGACCTGTGGTATGTCATTCCTATGACCTTCAAACAGGCCATGCTTTGCTTGCTAAATAAATCAGGGAAATGGTGAGACAGCAACGTTTTTGTGCTTAGTTTATCCAGGAATCTGGGTTATAGCTTTACGTAGAAGGTTGAAGGGAAATTAAAAATCATTTCGTTTTAGTAACTCCACGTGGTGGTTCCTCCCTATTTGTAGTTTCTCTATTGTGATGAACCATGAATATTACCTCCACCAACCGACGAACCACAAATGGGTTCTTCAGTACACAAGGGCTTTAAAATCAAACAAACAAAATGTCTGACCAGCAAGCTGGATTCTACTTTCAATGACTACCATGTCCCTCTGATTTATTAGATGAGAATCATCGTATTTGAAAAGGAAGAAAAATTTTATTTGTTTGTTTATTTATTTATTTACTTATTTGTTTGTTTGTTTGTTGGATTTTTATACCACCTATCTGGCAGTGAGGTCACTAATATTTCTAAACAGCATGTAAAAGAGAGAGAGAGAGAGAGAGAGAGAGAGAGAGAGTTAATATTTCTAAACAGTATGCAAAACAGAGTTACCCTCTGAAAGCAAGTGTAACGCTATGTTTTGTTGCCCTAGGAAAAAAGATGTCTCTTATACAAAAAGTTCAAACAATGTGATGAACCATATTGCTGACGGTCCGGAAGAAACAGAAGTCCTCATAAGTAGTAACATGAAACAGAAACCGCCGTCCTTTCTTAAGGCCTTACTAAGAACATTTGGTCCTTACTACCTGATTAGCTCCTGCTTCAAGCTGATCCAAGATCTCTTATCTTTTGTCAACCCAGCATTGTTAAGGTGAGCTCAAATTTTGCACTGCTTTTGGTGGATAAAATAATTTTCATTTTCATTTTGGAGTATTGGTTCATGCACAGATGTCAGCTCATTTGGCTAGGTTTATTTCATGTTCTGCTTTAGTTTTTTCCCATTTATTACAACCCAAACAGCCTTCACGGGTCATGCAGCACCTCCTAGGCAATGACTATGTAGATTCCTTGCCTATCTGCATGGCACCTAAGGAACCTGCATGAGACAGTTGCATTCCTTGGCAAAGGACAGGAGTAGAGGGAATATTGTTCAAGAAAATACCACACACCACATTCTTTTTAACATTGCATTGTGTGCTTCTGATTTTGCATGGAAACACTTTCGATGGCAGTATACAGTGGATCCTTGTATAACAAACAGTTTGTATAACATAACATCTGTACAACATAAAAAATTCCCGAGATAGGGGAAATTTGCTTAACAGAATCGTCTGTGGGGCGAATCTGTAAAACATAAAGATTAGCAATTACTCTGTTTTCAATGCATTCCTATGGGAAATTTGTATAAAGGAAAATTTGCTTAACATAATTTCGTTTGGAATGAATCAATTCCTTTATACAGGGTGCCACTGTAGTGGGTATGCCCTTAGTAAAATGTTTCATCACAGGCTTGCTTGTTTACCTATAATGTTTATGTGCATGGGAGCCATTTGGGTTTTGAATGGCTGGATACCTTTTAAAAATGCACACAGTGTGTAGATTATAATGGATAAGTATTATATGTATGCATATTCAGCTATAGGAACCCTCCATCATGGAATAAAACGGACCTGCACACACACAGTGTGGATCTTAATTTTTTTTATTAGTTAGGTGTTTTTTTTTTGCCTGCCATCTTGCTCCTTTTCCTTGTGTCTTGTCCTTGCTTGTTCTCTGTTTTTTGTATTATTATTTTAATTGTAAGATGCCCAGAGTTCCCACTGGGAAGATGGGCGGAGTATAAGATTAACAAATAAATAAATAAATAAATCTACTACGTTTATTTATTTATTTTATTTTAGAGTATTTTTGCCCTACCTTTCCCCTTGGAAAAGGACCCAATGTGGCTTACAAAGTGTTCTGCTTATATACCACCCCATACCACTTCAAGTAATCTCTGGGTGGTTTACAGTTTAATTACAGTTTGCAGGCTACACGTTGCCCCCCCCCCCGCAGCAAGCTGGCTACTCATTTTACCGACCTCAGAAGGATGGAAGGCTGAGTCAACCATGAGCCAGCAACCTGGGATTGAACCCCAGATAGTGAGCACAGTTTTACTTGCAGTACAGGCATTGGAAGCATTTTCTGGGTTTTGTTTATCTGTTTGTTTTGAATGGGAACCATATGAAAAGCTAAAAAAAAATGTTTGAGATCCCTCTTAGCCATGTTCTTTGAAATGGGAATAAAGTCCAGCCCCTGCACTCAGAACAACTGATTGGATGCTGAATGTTTCTGCTATTTTGCTGTGAGTCAAAGGAAGGTGCTGTGTGCTGTAACTTGACCCCACTAATCTCTATATCCTTACCCCCTCGACCCCTCTGTTGTCTGTTTATTTTTTTTAACCATTTCCTTCAACAGTGTGTTAATTGGCTTTATCAAGAATACAAGTGCTCCCTTGTGGTGGGGTTACATGATCGCAGCATCGATGTTTTTCTGCGCTGTGCTGCAGACGATCATCCTTCACCAGCACTTCCAGTACTGCTTTGTTACTGGCATGAGACTGAGGACTGGCATCATAGGAATGATCTACCGAAAGGTAAAGGCAGGTGGCTCTTCCTGTTGGCCAGGGAGAGGCAGGAATCCTTGCCGGGACGGGTTGACAAGGCAAATGGGAATAGGAGGAAGGCACCCACTGCAGAAATATCTCTCAGATTGCGATCTGTGTGTGGGTGACCTGCCACTGTTGCCAGGAAATACGCTGTGGTCAGATTGTGATTTTAACTCTTGCAATAATAATTGCCTGTAAAGGATCTATTGTTGTTTTATCATATGTAAAGATTTGTGGTCGTGGTAGTGGTGCCAGTGGGTAGATAGATATTACTGCAGAACCAGAACTATTGCAGCTCCTGGTTTATTTCCCTGCTGCCATGATTCCGTATGTGAATGCTGGCAGAGAAGACTAGGACGTCATTGCAAGCTTGGAACATTTATTGACAAGTAGCATAGAACTAAGTTCTTTACCATCAGAATCCTCCTTCTCCACAATCAGAGGTTCTGCCTCTGACCAAAACTCTTCTATCTGCCTAGTCATTCCTTCTATTCTGGACAGGCTTCCGCCCGACATCTCCGTCTGCATAGTCCCAGGACCTTCCAGGTTCAAAAGATGGGTAAAATCCTCTACTGTCTTTCCCCAACACAGCAAATGTTATTACCTACCCATCATCTGACTCTTGTGGAGTGTTTGCCATAGTTGGAAAAGACAACCATAGCTCCCAAGCAAGCATGTGCAGGAGCACCCAAGGGTTAGCACGTTCTTTACAATGGCACCCACCATTTTGTGCATGGATGATAATTACCCACTGTGCACTTTAAAATGATAATCAGATTTCTTGGAAAAGTATACATGAAGGGCGATGTGACTGTTGAAATTATTCTTGCATTAATAGTTGTTAGATAAGTAGATGAGGAGTGTTGTGACAAACTAAAACACATGCATGGAATAAGTGGGTGGAACATTTGAAAATGGTTGTGCACTACTGTCCTTCGCTTCCCTGGAGTAAGGAGAGTGTTGTATATGTGCATAAAGTGTTGCTCATGTCATGCTGTTCTCTCAGTATCCCTTCTACAGCTGTTTGTGAAATCCTCATAATTACAGGTACTTAACCTTTGTGCCAGACTATCTCGCTCATAATATGTTTTGCAAGTTCCCTAAGTCTTTAGAAATAGCAAGATTATACTGTATATCGAGTGTCCTTATCTTTTGTGTTCTCAACTGAGCATCTTAGAACAGTACAATGGATCATAGAAAGCACTGTTGTTCCATTAGATGTAGGCTTTTGACGTATATTTGCTTGAGCAATGTAGAGAAGCTTTGTTGCCAAACTTGTACAGGTATTTTAAAAAGTTCTCCAGCAGGGTGGGTGCTCCTTCAGATACCCCTTTTGAGCTTTGTGACCATATAGAGCTTGAACTAAATCATGCATAGGTATAATAACAGGCAAGATATGTATCCACTGAGCTGCCCCAGTTAGCAAATATGAAGGTGTGGCATGGACTAACTGAAGTTTCTGAACAGATGCTGAAAGTCCTACCAGGACTAAAGCATTACAGTGGCCCAAGAGTTCTTCATGGTATGTGTTGAGTTTCTCTGTTTGAAAAGGAGCAACAGTGGAGAACTCAAAGCTGGCAGACGACAGCTCTTGCCCAAGAACACGACCTAAACCAGTGATGGCAAACTGCAATTCAGAACCCACTAATTTTTCACAAAGTGCCAATACAGCAATTTAACTTGAATACAGGTGGCTGTGAAGGGGCGATGTCGGGTGCCCACAGAAAGGGCTCCGAGTGCCACCATTGGCACCCATGCCATAGGTTCACCAACATTGACCTACCTAGACTTTCTGCCAGAAGGTGAGATGGATCACCATCTACAAGCTACAGATCTGATCCTTCAGAAGGGCCGTAGCCTGGTTAAGAAAGGTGTTAAACCTCAGATCCCTAGATAGAGCAACCGATACTGGCTGAAATCCAATTGCTAGACCTAGCTAGAATGGATTCGTTGACTCAACTGCTGAATGACAAATCAGCATTTCTGCAAATCCCATTGATTGAGAACCGGGCCAAAGAGCTAAATTGGAATGGCCTGTGAAGTATGAGTCTGTGGGCTTCTTGCTGGTCCTTGTTGGATACCTACCAAAGGAGGTCCAGCTTCAACTTCCTGCTGAGCCATGAAGCTTACTCCTTCACTGCTTGAAATATGCCATAGGGCTAGTCTAAGGCAAAAACTGCAGCAGGGGTAAGGAACCTAATCGCCTTGAGGGAAAAGTAGAATAAAAATGTTGGCAATTGAGAAACCGTGACTAAATAAGAAAGTTTCTATCTCTCTCTCTCACCAGTCTTTAGTGATTACTAACTCAGCAAAGCGTACCAGCACAACTGGGGAGATTGTCAACCTGATGTCAGTGGATGCTCAGCGATTCATGGATTTGACAATGTTCCTGAACATGTTATGGTCTGCACCGCTGCAGATTGGCCTTGCTTTATACTTTCTCTGGCAGGTACAGAGACTCTTGAATTTTTGAAATCCTCCTTCCCCCTTATATTGTGACACAATGTGGAGCCATTAAGCCATTAAGGTTGACCCAGCCCCAGGGAAAATTTATTAGAAAACACAATGTTGCCAGCAGCCCTTTACTCTCAGCAGAATGTCATTTACCTATTCTTAAAATGTACTGCATGAATGAATGATGACCTGAAGACACAATGCTGGCAAGGCACACAGATAAGTCACATTGCGCTTTGAGTTAAAGAAGCAAAGAAGAGATATTCAGGGGGAGGAGATTCCAAGCGATTGGGGGGATTCACCATGGGATCACTTCTCTTAAGTCTGTAAAAGAAATTTTAGATAAATAGAAATACAGCTTTGCAGGTTCATTTTGAGCCTTCTTTTGACTCTGTACAGTATTGTGCTTGACACAAAGGGGTGCCCTTGCCAGCACATTATTATCACACTGGCTTGTGGGGTGGGATGGGGGATGCATCCTCCTATTCACAGTGCCTGTGAAAAGCAGCCGAAGAATTGGTGAAAACAAACAAAACAAACCCAGAAGGATCTGATACCCTGCTGTCCTCTGTGCCTTCCTTAACCAGAAAGTTTGCATCTCCACATGGTCTGGAGAAAAAGAAAATACTCATAGAGAGTCCACAGAACTACCCCCTTTCAATGTGATTTTGGAAATGTTACTCACAAACCTTTTATTAGAAAGTGGGAAATTGTAATTTCTTTTAATTAATTGACTAATTAGTATTTTTTCTGTGCAACCTTTCTCCCAATTACTGGGCCCAAGATGGCTCACACAATGTTATGAGACAAACCACTGGAAAACATAATAAGTTGTCATATAAAAAACAATTAAACTTGTAGTAGTATTAAAATAATTTGTTAAAATGCTGGAGAATGCAATAGTAACAGGAACTGGGAAGGTGGGAAACATAAAGGGAAAAAGGAAGGGGCAGGAGCAAAATAAGGAGAACAGATTTGTTTCATTGTGAGCCTTAGTGGATTTAAAATTTACTATTTCAGATTTATGAAGTACTCACCTGATGTCCTCTGTATTTATCTCCACAAGAAGTCATGAACAGATGAGGGTAAAAGCAGTAGACAAACACACAATGCATTGTTACTTGTTAGGAATGATACTAACAAGGCACTATTCAATCAAAATGCAGTCCATACGCTGGGTGCTAAGATGTATTCAAGCCACAATTCTACCAACTTTCTATGGCCTGTCATTTTGAGCACTTCATAGTTTGATAGTCCCGTTGCTGCGTCAACAATACACAGTGAGATTGCCCATTTCTGTACTCTCACCAGGTTATGAGGCCACATGGAAGCATAATAAATATAGATATCATAGTGCATGGACTCCATGTGCCTGAAGGAGGACATTTTGATCTATAAAAGCTCACACTGAAAGAAGACTGTCCACTTCTAAAACCATTGCAATATTTTGTCCTTCATTGTATTTTTATTTTTTTTCCTTTCCCCTCTCCAATTTTGACAACATGCTGAGACAAACTAACAGAGCTATTGCCACTGAGAAGAAAAAAAATACTCAGGCCTTTTTGGATTACAGTCCTTCAGCCAACTTCTCCACTAGCAGTGTTATTAAAAAAAATGTTATATCCAAAGTCCCACTTCAAAGTTCTGGTGATAACTCATATATTTTGCATCCTTTGAAGAGTTTAGGAGCTTCGGTGCTGGCAGGAGTTGCTGTGATGGTCTTACTCATCCCATTTAATGCTGTGATTGCAATGAAAACCAGGGCATTCCAGGTAGGTCAGCATTTAGCATTCTCCATTGGCATTCATTCCAAACTTAATTTTGATTGCCTGGCAGAGGCTCCATGCAAAGGGAAGCAGGAAGATATTTCTGGGCTGATAGAATTCAACCGATTGCTCTATGAGCAGCTCTCCCTCTTTGCGCTCACTTGACTGCCTTGGGATGTTTGTCTTCATATGTTTTTGTTAGTCTCTTCCATAGGCTCTTTGGCAATCCCCCCCCAAAAAAACAAAAATCTTAGGGGCAAATAGAAACCACATTGCTTTTCTCAAATGATGACACAGTAGTCCTTACATGACAAGTCAAGACTGAGATGTGGTGAAAGAGTCTGCCTTGAGTACAACTGCTGATTCATGGTTTTCTTCATTCTTTTACGATGTGATGGGACCACTTGAAAGGTCAACAAACAGGCAAGGTGGTCTCCATTTTGCTATCCACATTAAAGAGACAAAATAAAATGCATACAGTATTCTAGCAAATGATCTCTATGCTTCACACATTGCATATCTGACATGGCCAATGAGTACACCCGAGGCTGCAGGGGCATTAAAGAGTCCAAATAAGAGATGACTACAACTACAAAATAATGTGATTTTCACAGAGTCCGTCTATGTGTGTTATTGTTTATTCAGAATCCATTATTCAGCCATTTTCCAGTCAGAAATCATTTTTGCAGCTTTGGATATTTTCAACTGGAGGTGTCAGGGTAAATAAAAATAGATTTTTTAAAAAGTTCCTAACATTTTAATTACATTTGTCTTTAAATCTATTACATGTACAGTGGACCCTTGTATAACAAGCAGCTTGTATAACATAAAATTTGTACAACATAAAAAATTCTGGAGATGGGGGAAATTTGCTTAACATAATCGTCTATGGGGAAAATCCGTATAACATAAAAATGGGATCACTCCGTTTTCAATGCATTCCTATGGGAATTTGTATAAAGGAAAATTTGCTTAACATAATTTCATTTGGAACGAATTAATTGCTTTATACAAGGTACCACTGTATTGAGTTATCTGAAGATAGGCATGCTAGCCAGTGTAATGTTCAGGAACAAATTGTCTTTAATGAACAAACATTATTGCGTGTAAGCACTAACGCTAATGTATCCAAAGTGTCTGCTATGCTTGTAATATATTAAATTGTTCTTGATATCTGCCATTTTTGTTACTGGTGATTTCTAGTGATCGAAGTGAAGGAATTATATTTCAAGGAACTGGTTGAGGCCTAATAATTTTTGACTAATTATGTTCTTGAACTGTCTTCTTAGATGGAACAAATGCGCTATAAAGACTCGCGCATTAAGTTAATGAATGAAATCCTAAGCGGCATAAAGGTACTCAAGCTCTATGCTTGGGAACCATCCTTTGCAGAAAAAGTTCTAGAAATACGGAAGAATGAACTCCGTGTTTTGAAAAAATCAGCCTACCTCAATGCCGTGTCAACCTTTGCATGGATCAGCGCACCATTTCTGGTAAGTCCTGTTGGTTGTTCTATGTCACTGGAGCTACATGTCTTGTTGGGGAACTACCATTCACTATAAAAAGGTGCAGTGAGCTTGATTACTATAACAATTCACCTTGTTGCTCAGAAGAACTACACATCCCTACCTGGTAAGGACAATAAAGAGGAACGATGATTAAACAGACCTGATTAGTCTTCACTCGATCAAATTCTAAAACTTCTAAGATAATAAAAACAAAGTTGCACCACTGATAAGCTGGTCTCTTTTATTTAGCTTTCCAGTGATTACTTATCAGGAGAGAACATAATGGAGAAGATTTTCTTCACGGATTTTCTCTTAGTTTCTGATGACCCAGAATGTAACCCCTCTCAACATAATGCTTGTTAGTTTGGCCATAATGACTAGTAGAGATGGGCACGACTCAAAAAAATGGTGTTTCATTTGTCGTTTGGGGTCCGTTTTGGTTCGTTTCCATTTTCGTTGGGGTTTTTTGCAAATTTTTCGTTTTCGTTTTCGTACGTAACAACCCAAAAAACAAAAACGGAAACGAAAAATTGCTGTTTCGTTAGCATTCTTTTCAGTTCAATGTATTTGCCGCAACGAAAACGAAAAACACGGCAAAATTTTTCGTTTCCGTTTCCATTTTGTTTTGAAAAAAATTTCGTTTTCGTTTTCATTGCGTAACGAAACGAAAAAACGAAAACGAAAATGAAAAATTGCTCGTTTCGTGCCCATCTCTAATGACTAGCAGTCATTAAGAGACCTATCCTCGACGGATTTGTATACACCACAATTATAGTTCGTTTATAAATTTGCGATCTCCAAATGTCATTTACTGTGATGATCCTCCCAAGTGTCACGTGTTAAGGAAAATTAGATATGTAATGAAGGACTTCCTTGTTTTCCTCTTGGAGCTACTGTCAATCAGATTCAGAGAGTGACCTTGAATTCTGGTGATTAAAAGAGAAGGTGAAGGATTCTTCTCTGTAGCCTTTGCCCTGTGGCTGTTTCCATTTGCATATAGAGAGTTACATGCTAGTATTGAACTGATCTTAAAATATCAGTTCTTGTGTAACCAAAGTGCCACCACAAACACACGCAAGAGGAAGGCATTAGTAGGTTTGGGAGATCCCGTTAGAGGGGCTGGACTTGATAATCTATCGGGTCCCTTCCAGCTCTGAAGTTCAAAGGTGATTATTATTAATATTAAGTATGCTGAACAGCAGCACTTCAAACTGCTGCAGCATTTTTAACGTTACCAATTTCAGTTTTTCCCATCCCTCCTGCCTTTCCTAAAAGTACAAATACATTTTGTAATCTTCCACCATTGGTCACTTTTAACTGTTGTTTTCTGTCTCATCATTACCTTTCGTATATGTTGTTACAATGCACAATGCAGAACAATGCACAATATTCAAAATATAGCTGGCACAAAGGTAACAGCTGTATTATTTATAATCTGTTTCCTAATAGCTCCCTGGTTTTATAAACTGGAATGTCTATGGTGTGTACCTGGCAGGTTGGTTAGGGTGGCAGAGGTCTTCCCATGGAATGTACCTCTGTTTTTTTTTTTTAAGGAAGCTGCCTATCAGTAGAATCATTTGCTTTGAGTTTGGGTTATCCAGAAATAGACTTTGTGGCGCTGTAGCTAGATTCTTCATACTGTTTTTATCAGCTCTTCTTTTCTTTAAAATGTACATTCAGCACACATTCCAAATATGCAGGAGAAAAGGTACAGAAAGGTGTCCATTTCAAGGTAGACTTCCATGGGATACCAGACTCTATAGGTTCATTTTCTGCTGCTTTGCTTTAGGACAGTGCTTCCCAACCTTCGTAATGCAGTGACCTTTTAATACAGTTCCTCATGTTGTGGTGACCCCTTGCCGTGCTTGGAAGAGGCCACAAGCCCCCTTTGGCATACCACTGCTATGGGTGCCATAGAGAACTTCCCTCTACAAGCAGCCAATCGCAGCCTCCAGTGCCATTGACTGACATCCCCTCCAACCTATCAAGCTGTAACTCACTCTCCCCCCCCCCTTTTCCTCCTGCTCCTCCTCCAGACCCAAACCATTTGTGCCTTTTTCTTCACTGGCTCATGGTGACCCCTGGGAAATGGTTGTTCAACTCCACAAAGGCGTCCTGACCCCCAGGTTGGGAACTACTGCTTTAGGAGGAAATGCAGAAAGGCAAATTTCCATTTGGTATATATCAGATCCATAGTGAACAGGGAACCAGTCCAGTGCATTGTTATTGTAAGAGAGTACTGTACTGAGTTCTGGTTGCAATTCTTGCTGTTATGATGGCTATTTTCTGGAAATTGACCTGGTTGTTTGCATTACATTTGTGTTTCTTGGAGTGGTGCTGTACTTCCCCCCCCCCCCCCATTCTTTTCCTTCTTTACAAATTGTTCGTCCATTCACAGGTGTTGTTAACACAGTATATTTCTCTGGCTTCCAGGTTGCCCTGACCACCTTTGCTGTTTATGTCACTGTGGATGAAAATAATGTCCTTGATGCAGAAAAAGCCTTCGTGTCTCTTTCCCTTTTTAACCTCTTAAAATTTCCACTCAACATGCTACCTCAGGTCATTAGCAACATTGCACAGGTAAGAATGCTGCTGGTTCTTTAAAAAAAAAAAAGATCACACTGAAGGAAAGCTGAGAATGATTGCCTGGGCCAAAGTAGACACAACTCTAGCAGATCTTTTAGTTGAAATCCAGTGCCCCTGTCACATTAGGGTCACAGCTGTCTGAATCTTGAATCCACCCAGGATGGACGGTGCATATCTTTTGCTCTAAAATGTACTTGCATCTGTTTACTCATTGATGCTAGATCTGCCCCCTACAAATGCACCTTTATAACATCCGCACTCACTAACAACAAGTAAAAATAATACAATGCATGAAAAGGATAAAACATACTTGACAGAGAAGTACATTATGTAAAATTTGTGAGGGGGAAGCCTGATGCTTATCTGAACGACTTATGCTTAACTCCTGCTTTATACAAGAATTGCACACTAGTTTAAACTCTACTGTGTGCTGGGGTGCATTTAGCCAACGTAGAATTGGTTATCATTCATGGGTGTTCTGACATGGCATAGCTGCTACCCTTTGTACTATACAAAACAATCTAGGAAACGGTATGTCAAAGACTGTGAAAGTAAAATTCTGGAGTACAACTTCCACAGCTCCCTAGCAACGTAGCCACATGCTATGATATCTAAGGGCTTCTGGATGTTGTGGTCCACAAAAAATCAAGGTTCTCAAGGTATGGCTCACTAATACGTACATTGCTATACTCCCTAATATGGCAGAATTCGGAAAATGTTTTATCTTGTTAAAACTAACAGGCATTTTTTTTGTCTGTGTGTTTATTCTCCAGACAAGTGTTTCACTGAAGAGGATTCAGCAGTTTTTGTCACATGATGAACTTGATCTAAACTGTGTGGAAACCAAGTTAATTACTCCAGGTAAAACACTGTTCTGGTGGGTTCAGCGCAAAGGGTGGGGCTGAAGAACTTTCATTGCTATGGTGGAGCTGGATTCCAACACCTGGGTGCTCCAAAGTTTCCGCCAGCACAGCTCAGACATCTAAGCCAGATCTTCAGTGTCTGCTGAGACACCTCTTTTTGATAGATACCATAAAAATTCAGCATTGAATCAACATTTTGGATCGATGATACAGACATTTCAGACTGTACTCCTTGGGGATACATTACATTTGCCAATCTTGTTTGCTTGTTGTCTTGAGGGGGGAAATGCAGAGGAATGCCACTTGGTCTCTCAAGAAAGCCCATTTACCTTGCAAAGCAGTTCCATTGCAGGGTAACTGAATTTTCTTAATCTGTTCCTCCCCAAGTTTGCAGTAATCAGTACTTGAATCTCCAGAGAACAGCTATGTCTGGCTGGGGGAGATAAACAAGCTCACAGGATGTCACTGCAGAAACCACTATGATACCATCCACTAGCAGCCTCTCCAAAGTGTATTTTTAATGCTTAAAATGTTGATCCGGCACTGACCTCCACAGCATGACTTGTGGCTAGGCCTATGACAGGATGTTGCTTAAGGAACAAGAAGGAAGGAAATGTCACATGGTGGTTCCTCATATATTGTTAGCAGTTCTATCTCACTGTCAATCTTCTCTGCCTTCTTTCATACTAAAGAGGCTGAGATTGACACTACCATGCTTCTCTATCCCACTTCTGCAACATATATTCTCTCTTTTGTGTGTATGTGTATGTGTGTTGTGTCATTACTGTTGTGACTGACTCTTCGTGAGCCCATGTCCATAGAGTTTTCTTGGCAGGAATACTGGAGTGGTTTGCCAGTTCCTACTCCAGGCGCCTACAGCACCGGGTATTCCCTGGCGGTCTCCCATCCAAGTACTAGCCAGGCCTGACCCTGCTTAGCTTCCAAAATCAGGCGAGATCGGATGTGCTCAGGGCATCTAGGCAGCTATAGTCTCTCTTACTGTATAATTATTCAGAGGAAAGTCTTCGAGCTTTGAGCAGGACTTATCCAAGTACAAAAGATGGACTGATATATTTCAGTGGCTTGTTGTGTTGTCTGGGCTTTTTGGTTTGTACACACACACAAATGCACACATTTCCCTACATATTTCTGTTTGGACAAAATAATTTTTCCCCAAATATGTGAATTTTCGGCCAGCGTTTTTGCAAAGCATTGGCCAGAGTCCAGTTGTGGGTTTAAACTATCGTTAAGTGTAACGGTGTGAATTCTGACAACTTCCAACTAATGAATCGTTGCTTATCATCCTAGTCATGTGTTTCTGCCAGTCACATGATTTCATGTGCCACTCAGAACAAAAGTGGCTAATTTGCCACTGCAGTTTTTGCAACCACACATATGTCAGCATAAATCTACATAGGATTATCACCTTCCTTGCAAAAGACATGTTTGCAAGCAATTTGACCTAATGGGCCCATTTCGGATTAGCTGATTGCATTGCGAAACTTGGTGAAGTGGGAAGACTAAATAAAGGATGATTGTGTCACAGCTCAGGAAATACAAATTAAGTCTGCTCTTATTAAAATGCAGTGCAAAGGGATATTGTTCCCTTTCCTGACTCCCAGGGAAGCATATATAGGATTGCAACCTTATATTCCCTTGTTTTGCTTCTTTTTTTAAAAACAGGTTATGCTATTACTGTGCACGGTGGAACATTCAGCTGGGCAAAAGATGGTGAGCCAACTCTGAAAGAGTAAGCAGGCCTAACTAAATTGTGTAAATTGCTCCATCTATCTCTGGGCCCAAAGAGATTTATGAAGTCACTGAGGTTATTAATTGGGAGAAAGGTGGCTTATAAATAAGACAAAGTAATTACTGCAATTAATGGGGTAGTGTCTATTCTTTATTTTCTTCTTTGCAACCTTCCCTCCCCAGTTTTGGGGTTTAAAAGGGTTGGATTCCTATCTCTTACAGTTGCAGAGGTTCTTGCCAAGAACTTTACATGTAAGATGAACTTCCTGGCAAACAGCATCTTGCCATGTTTGGAATTTTGATACTTGCCGATACACTCAGGCTCTTTTGTGTGGTTTTATCCCCTTCCTGCATGATGAATTTTTTGCTCATTCATCACTTGCATAGGGTCCTTCTGTACCATTCGGCAAAAGCATGATAAGCAGTGCTGACTCAATGTACACAGCTTGGGTTGCACTGAACAGTCGTTTTTAAGGGTGATTTTTTAAAAAATTCAGGCAGCTGCCTTCTTAAGTGAGAAAAGCATTACTGAGTTCAGAAGAACACAGAGGCCAAAAAAGACTGGAATGAGAGAGAGAGAGAGAGTTCAAGCTTTCGGGTAGTTTATGTGTGGACTAAAACTCTTGACAGTATTTGCTCTTGACTTAAAGCATGTTCAGGGAGCTTCAAGGTGGAGGATATGCATGATCATGTTTCTGATGACCTGGTCAGCATGAATCAGCATTTTCTAGGGTTCTTGCTCTATCAACTGTATTGCAAGAAACTTGTGAAAGCCATGACTCAGCAAATTCCCTGGTGGTGCTGGGGAGAGTGCGTTTTTTCTTTTTAAGATTGTATAGTCCTTATTTTGTTTTACTGGGTGTTTTATTGTGCATTTTTATGTGTTATTCTGATTGATTTGCCACTCTGAGTAGAGGCTCCGCCACTAAGTGGGCAAGAGAGAGAGAGAGAGAGAGAGAGAATGCCACACAATTCTTTCTTGATTTTGCTTTATAATCATTAGAGGAACCCTGTTTACCTCTTGACAGTCAATGCCACCCTGGTCCCCCTGTCCTTTTTCTTTCCATGCAGTATAAATTGGATGGTCCCTACTGGTTCCTTGGTAGCCGTAGTTGGCCATGTGGGCTGTGGGAAGTCTTCCCTGGTATCAGCACTTCTAGGTGAAATGGAGAAGCTCCGTGGGGAAGTGGCTGTGAAGGTCAGTCCACGGGGACAGCATTTTATCAGCACTGAGGTTTTTATTAATCTAGTTGCCTTGTACATTGACCCTTCTGTGTGTATGTGTATCTGTGTAACATGTTACAGGGCTCGGTGGCTTATGTACCCCAAATAGCCTGGATCCAGAATGCCACCTTGAAAGATAACATCTTGTTTGGCCACCCCCAGAATGAGCAGAAATACCAAACTGTCTTAGAGGCCTGCGCCTTGAAGCAAGACCTTGAGATGCTGCCTGGGGGGGATCAGATTGAAATAGGCGAGAAGGTAAGGGATCAGCAGCAACCACGGTTGGCACTAGAGAAGGGGTTTTTAAGCAAGTGAATTATGTCCTTCGTTTTATCAGTGTGTGTTTATTATGTTTCTCCTCTGAAACATTTTCTACAGAATATTGCTGCTCTTCAAGTATGTAATCTTATTCTATCCCATAAAAACCATAAAAAGAGTCATCCAGACCAATGTCTTATGTATTTCAGCACTCTTTCTCACACTGGCCAGCTGGATGCCTATGGGAAACTCAGAAGCTGGGCATCTGGGGCAATACAATATCCTTTTCCCACTCTTCCCCACAACCAGCAGTTCTTCAGAGGAAAAAAGCATTGAGCCATGTGGCCATCACAAAACACAAATGTAAAACTCGGTTACAGGCGATACCTTTATACGGCACTAATAAAAATAAAAAATATTGCAAGCTTTCGAGTGAAAACTTTAAATTGCCCTTTGATTCAATGTGAGGCATCTAGTATAGGTCCTCAGATGTTAAATATCTATATCTAAATCTACATCTGTTTTTACCCCCAGATAATTATTTTGCTGAAGACATTGCCCAGCACTCTAAATTTAAAAGATTTAAATTACATCCATAATCATAATTATTTTATATGAACTAATCTATTAACAATGCATACAGAGATGTCAAATGCAGCATTTCCAGATTTCATCGGTAACTCATGGCATACCAAGGGAAGGTGTGGTATTTATTAGTAGTTAGCTAAGTATTTTTTTTGCTTGTCTAGAGGTTTTTTGTTTGTTTATTTTTATCGTGAGATCAACAGATGAGCCTGAACACATTGAGTGGAATGGAGTTAAGGGGGCTGAGTTATTAAACTTCAGAGGGGGGTCCCCCCAGGAGAACATAATTTGTAATTAAGGGAACCACTTGAAGCTCCCCCCGCAGGGGAGCGATTAAGCACTTCCCGCTCAATTA
This sequence comes from Phrynocephalus versicolor, assembly GCA_023846285.1. Lineage (NCBI taxonomy): Eukaryota > Metazoa > Chordata > Lepidosauria > Squamata > Agamidae > Phrynocephalus > Phrynocephalus versicolor. Next base: position 20,017,992 of record JAHTLZ010000010.1, on the reverse strand, counting down.
GAAGATTTCCTCCTGGTGGGACCCACTTTGGAGTTTAATGACTCAGCCCCCTGAACCCTAAACATCTCCAAATTTTGTGGGCTTACAGGGAAGAGTCCAGAGAAGCTACCCTGTGACTTTCATGCTGCTACATGCCTGCGACCTCTATTTTTGAGTACATTAACATAGGTACTTGAAAATAATGATTGCACGCATATAGCAGCATGAAAATTGCAGAGGACCTCCTTAAGCTCTTCCCTGTAAGCCCCCCAAATTTGGAGAGGTTTGGGGTTCAGGGGGCCAAGTTATTCAACTACAAAGGGGGTCTCCCAGCTAATTGCAAAACAGCTATAAGCAAAGTGTTCTGCTTATATACCGCCCCATACCACTACAAGTAGTCTCTGGGCGCTATACAATTTTAATTACAGTGTGAAGGCTACACATTGCCCCCCCACACAGCATTTCCAATTACTGCTGGGGGAATCCTCTTTGCAGTTGAATAACTCGACCCCATGAACCCGAAATCTCTCCATATTTGGGGTTCTTTCAGGGAAGAGCGTGAGGAAGCTCCCTCGTTTCATTTCCTGAACCAAAAAGTGTGGTTTGCTTCATTTCATCATGAAATGGTTTCTATCGTTTCCTTAGTAATGAAACAATTTGTTACGTAATAAAATGACAAAACAGTGTTTTGTTTTTCGTTTAGTGCCCATCTCTAATATACAGTGACTTTGCCCACCCACAACCTACTGAAAAGAAAATATTGGAGAGTTACTGAGGAGCATTTAGGATAGTTGGAGCCAGGGGTGAGACCTTGATGACATTGGTAGGGTGCATAGATATCTAGAAATATCCCAGGCTTTGTCCAATCTGGCGACATGCTCATCAACATTGTAAAGGAACAGCTGGGTTGCTAATTGCATGGGCTTTTAAATGGTGTTTTGAATCTCACTTGTGAGAACTGATAGCAACCATTGATTCTGACAAGCTTCTCTTTCCTGTCGTCCAGGGCATCAACCTTTCAGGTGGACAGCGGCAACGAGTGAGCCTTGCCCGTGCAGCATTCAGTGATGCTGACATTTATTTACTGGACGACCCTCTTTCAGCGGTGGATTCCCATGTGGCCAAGCATATCTTTGACAAAGTCATTGGACCAGAAGGAGCCCTTAAAGGAAAAGTAAGGCCACCAGAGCATAAATATCTGCTTGCATGCAGACCATCATGCAGAGTGGAGACCATGGTGGTCTATGTAGAATTGAGATAATCTAAGGTTTCCTTTAATAAGAGAGTCTCATTTGTAGTTCTCAGTGTCGTAGAAGAAATTTGGTTTGTTTTTTTTTAAATGGTGTGAACTGCATTCCCTGTCTTAGTAGGGGATTAGGGTAGAAGTTTCAGTAATCAGATGGACATCCATTGCGTACATAAGACTCACAGCAACTTTTGTAGTGTCATTAAAAGGACAATATGTGGGACCTGCAGTAGTCTCCTGTCTACCTTTCAATCACCTTCTCTGTGGCGTTCAGTGCTCAAGTTAAATGCAATGGGTGAAACCCAAAAGCCCCGGGCTTCATTTGACGCAAGTCAAGCCTGTTCCCAGTCATGTTCCCACAACAGCAGCCCAGGATTCTGTTACATATCATTCAGTCACTGAACCTGGGTAGACAGTCAAAGTACACAGTGCAGTGTGAAGACTGGGAGGCCACACTTCCCTCCTCTGCCACAGACCCTCTGAGAGGGCCACGGGGGCTCCCTGAGTAGGTACAGCTGGGAACCAAATCATGCCCTCTTTGTAGGACCTGGAGCTCCTGTAATGTGAAAACTCCCTTGCTTTCATTCTGTGCCCAAAACAGGCGAGAGCTTGACATCCACCAAACGAACACCAGGTATTTCTTGCTCCATCAGGCAAGCAACACTTATAGAGGAGGGAAGAGATAGAATTATTTTATGCCTAAATCACAGTATACCCCGAACAGGTGTTAGCCAGGTGTGTTGCACTGCCAACACCATCATCCCTAGCCAACAAAACCATTGGCTAGCTATTCTGGCAGAAGATGATGGTGGCTGTAGTTCAAGACATCTGAAGAACATGAAGCTCTCCAGCACTGCAGCAGCTGGGGAAGACTGCTCTAGGTTAGGCAGATGGGAGTGGGATGTGTAGGCCACTGACCTTTGTTCACCTGAGCCTTCTGCTCCGATCCCATTGCTTCAGAGAATCATAGATTCATCAGAAAGAGTGTCAATTCACCTCCACTGCCCTTTCTCTTCTGTTCTCTTTTTATGTGCTGAGAACTTTCCCCCTGCTGCTCTTGTCTTTTCATCATCCTTCTTTTTGTGCTCTTTTTAGAGTGTTTTCTCTTTCAGCAGTGACTAAAAACCGCAGTACTGCCTTGACTTTATTTTTCCTACTGCACTGACTATATAGCTTTTCCTTCATAGTATTTGTGTGTCTTTGCTTCTTGTTTTGTCTTTTCTTTCTGACTGTTACAACACCAGAAGTAGCAGCAAGATCCTTTATATTTTTCTCTCTCTGCTTCTTGTACACATCTCCAAGACTTCTTGAGACTAGTTTCTCTTTAGATTATTTAAAATAAACCCTTTGCCTTTTACTTCTTGAATCTTAAACTTTCCTACCACTAATTGTCGCCAAAATTGATCATAATGCTGCCCCCAACCCAACAATGCACAAATACTGTATCTTGTTCACGTCATGATGGCCCACAGTTGCCCTTCGCTACCTGCCAAGAAGCCTCTTCTGTGTCAAATTCTAACCCACACCGTCGTTAAGAATACTTTGGATTTTGGAATATATTTTTTGACCCTTGTCCTGTTTTCATTTTTCAGACACGCATTTTGGTCACCCACGGCATCCATTTTTTGCCTCACATGGACCACATTGTGGTACTCGTGGATGGTAAAATCTCTGAAATGGGGTCCTACCAGGAGCTTCAGCAACAAAATGGCTCCTTTGCAGAGTTCCTGCGCAATTATGCCCCTGATGAAGACATAGAGGAGGATGAGCCAACAAGTGAGGAAGCTTTTCCTGCATTTCTCTCTTTGATGCCTTTAATCTGTTAGATTAGGGGCCGGAACCGTTAGCACCTGTGGCTTAAAGGGTTGTGTTTGATATGTAAATGAACAGATGAGCACTCATTCTTGTAGGGACAAATTTAAAAACTAGGGAGAGTTTGAAGAAACGACAAGTAATATGTAAGAACATTTCTTGGTAAAGTTTCCTCTCTCAAACTGAAAGCCCAGTAGACCAGAAGCTGTTTGCCATCTGGTTTCCTTTTAAGAAAACTGTCTCCCATTCAGATCAGAAGGAAGAAATCCTTAGTTTTTTGCTACAGTAAAGCTCTCATTTCTTTACACAGTAATCAGTGGCTACTAATCACAGTTCCACTGATGGATCAGGACATGTGCCCAAGTAATATTACTTAACGCTTTATTCTTTTTCAGAAAGGTTTTAATGTACCATCTTGGCCCCTTGTGATCACTTCTTAAGGGACCATATTGGGGTCCTAATTGTCCATATTATTTGAGCAGATCCAGCCACTTAAACCAGCCAAGCCTGATTGCCAAAGGGAAACGAAAGGGATGCTTAGAGATTGGAGCATGCTGTGATTTATTATTTTTAAAAAACTGAGATTATTTACTTATTTCTCTGCGATTCTCACTTTTTATAGTTTAGGGAGCTGCACACACTCAACATGGGGCTTTATGGGTAAGAAAAAGTCTTTAAAAATTAAAGATTTGCTCTCCCGCTGCAGTGATAGAGGATGAGGAGGTCTTGCTTGCTGAAGATACGCTCAGCAACCATACAGATCTGGCAGACAGTGAACCGGTGACCCACGAAGCCCGCAAGCAGTTCCTCAGGTGAGCCCAGAGCCTGCTTTTAAAGATTCTACACTGGCCATAGAAATCAAAGTGTGTAGGCTTGTCCTGAAGTTCAGCTGCCTGAACAAAACATAAAATAAAAAATAAATCACAATTATTTTGGTTCTCTCTCTCTCTCTCTCTCTCTCTCTCTCTCTCTCTCTCTCTTTTTAAACTAGACAACTCAGTGTAATATCTTCAGATGGGGAATGCCCCAGCAAAATGTCAACCAAAAGAAAGATGTGTGATAAAAAGCCACTTGAGCCTCCAGTCCCCAAAAAAGGCCCACCTGAGAAACTCATCCAGGCAGAAACGACTGAAACTGGCACAGTAAGAACACCTTGCTTTACGAAAATAAAAGAAAAAATGTTCAAGCTTTAAATTGCCTTGCATCTGGTATAGGTCCCCAGATGTTAAATATCTGTACCTGCATCTACATCTGTTTTTACCCCCAGATAATTATTTTGCTGAAGACATTGCCCAACAGATTAAATGTAAAAGATTTAAATTACATCCACAATCATAATTATTTTATATGCACTAATCTATTAACAATGCATACAGAGATGTCAAATGCAGTGTTTCCAGATTTCATTGGTAACTCACGGCATACCAAGGGAAGGTGTGGTATTTATTAGTTTTTAGCTAAGTATTTTTGATTGTCTTGAGTTTTTTGTTTGTTTATTTTTATCGTGAGAGCAACAGATGAGCCTGAACACATTGTGATGTGGCTTAATTATTTTTAACTTTCTGACTTATGCATGTTTATACATGCTTTATCACACTAACGATTCATTTTAATAGTCTCTCTTCTTTTTAATAGCCCCTGAAGACGGCCACAATATAATAAATAGGTTAAAACAAACAGGGCCCTTTCAGTAAATAATGCTTCTTTGCTTTTGTATGTTGGGTGTTTTCTTTTCACTTTCACAATCAGTTTCACTGGATGTTTTGCATCTAGAAAAAGAGCAAAGATGCTGTAGGCCACATAGAAACATACCAATCTGAAAAGCTGGAGAACATGGTGGTTTTCTGACTTTGTCTTTTGTGAGGAGGAGGGGGATAAATCTTTTAGGAGTTCACTAATTTAAACCTCAGGTGAAAGGATACAAGATGTAAATCAGGTTGGCTTATAACATTTCCTTGTCTTCTTAAATTACAATGCTACGTCTAAGACCGCTGGCAACTCAGTTCCTGTTGCTCCCTCTCACCCTACTGCAGTCTACAAATAGGTTAAACAAACTGCAGAGTAAGACCATATGCCGGTATATGGTCTTAGCTGAGACTCTCGACTTGGGTGGGCAAAGTGTGACCAGGGGCCCAATACAAGATCATTTTAATGGTTGCCATGCCAACTATCCATCCATTTAAAAGAAAATCTGTGGAAACAAACAATCAAACATTTTTAAATCTTAGAGTCCCAGGAATAGTGATTTTACAATCAAACGTAGTGGGACACCCTTTCCCCAACCAAACCTCAATGCTAGAGCAATGCAATAAATGAAACTGAAAGTGAAAGTGAATTTCTAGCACATTTGTTTTGTTTTTTCATTTTTTGGCTCATTTTCAGGACAGACTCTTGGTAGATACATCTACTAGTTCTCGTTCTGGGGTACTGGGTACCGAAGATGCTAAATTTTCAATGCCTGTCACCACTATGAGCAACCTTAACTTGTATGCACCAGAAATGTGTGCCGGATCAAGGTGTGCTTACAAGCTCTAGGTGGCATCATGTCCATGTCACTGGGCTGCACTTGGTGATATTTTGCTAGATATTATGTGTCTGTGAAAGAGTCATCCATTTGTAGCTGCATTTTATTATCAGCAGGATAAAAATACTTCTAAAATTCTTCCATTATTGGTATAGTGGAGTGATTTGCGGTGCATGCTCCTGGCTCTATAAACACATTTAAAGTGGGAGAATATGGCAGCTCCACCACCACCCCGCATCCCCATGAAATAGAAATCAACATAACCTTTATTATCTAGACGTGCTAACATGAAGATTACCTAGGAAAATATTACTTCTCTTTATGTATGGTTCAACTGAGTCATTTGATATGATGCTTCTGTCTTGGACATCTTTCTGTTGCAGCCATATTTTCTGTCTTCATTTTTCTACATCTGGTGATTACTTGGCACAGTAAGGTTTCATATTAGAAATGTCTGGTTTTCAAGTTCTGTGGATAAGTTCTTCCTTTGGCATGTTGCTAATGTGCTTGCGGGATTCAGGTGTCAGATTTTTAATTCACTTTTTTGATATCAAACTGCAGGTCAAGCTGACTGTTTTCTGGCAATACATGAAGGCTGTTGGCCCTATTGTTTCTTTGTTTATATGTTTCCTGTTCTGCTGTCAAAATGCTGCTTCAATTGGGGCCAACGTATGGCTCAGTGCCTGGACCAATGAACCTGTAGTAAATGGTACCCAGCAGAATGTGCACATGCGAATTGGAGTCTACGCTGCCCTGGGCCTCTTACAAGGTACGTGTGTTCTTTGCAATTATTCTTCCTCCTGAGGCCCAAGTGGAGCTTGGAGAAGTTCACTTGTGGACTACAAATCCCAGAATTGTGGATCACTGTTGTGGAGTTAGGCTCATAGAGGGACGATATTGTGGCTCACTAACAAACTGCCACTAATTAACAAATTGCTAATATGTGGCTTAGTGTGTGTGTGTGTGTGTGTGTGTGTGTGTGTGTGTGGTGGCTCAGTGGACTAAGGCTTCCAAAAACTCGGCTGCAAAGTCGGCAGCTCAGTGGTTCGAATCCTGGGTGCCATGCAGCAGGGAGAACCTGGCAGTTCTAAAGCATGTAAATGCAGGTAGATAAAGAGGTACTGCCATAAAAAGCAGGAAGGTAAAACAGTGTTTCCTTGCAACCATGCCAATCACATGGCCATGGACTTGCACAACACTGGCTGTTTGGCTTGAATACAGAGATGAGCAGTGTCCCTAGAGTCGCACATGACTAGTACGCATATGCGGGGGTAAACTTTACCTTTACTAATATGTGGCTTGGTGTGTGATTAGGAATCAAAACACTGACTCATCAGTTAGTGGCAATTTGCCACTGTGTGTTACCTCATTGCTCTTCTGCCAGCCTTACTCTGCCATGATAGGGAGATATTAACGATCTGTAAAAGACCAAGAAGACAGACCACTAGTCCTCGCTATAGCTAAGTTCAAGAACCATGAGTGTATGTCACGCTTTGTGTACAAGTGTATGTCAAGCTGTTAATGATCCTGGCTCTAACTTGTACTTCCTGGACTGCTGTTCAGTGGTGCTTTACTGGTAAAGCAAAGTTTTTCCTGTGATCAAATGTATAAATAAATGAGGGTGTTAAAAGTTACTGCTTAAGCAACCGTGGTTTTCAGGACAATTGGGAGAATAAACTTAACCTTCTGATGGGGCGCTTAGCAGTCATCTGTGTATCTCTCCCTTTTGTACACAGGGGTTCTTGTGCTGATCTCTTCCTTCACCTTAGCCATGGGTGGCATCAGAGCAGCCCGTGCTCTCCATGCAGCACTGCTGGCAAACAAGCTCCACACCCCACAGTCTTTCTATGACACAACTCCTATTGGCAGGATTATCAATCGCTTCTCCAAGGACATCTATGTGATTGATGAAGTGATACCACCAACCATCTTGATGTTTCTGGGGACCTTCTTTGTCTCTGTGTCAACTTTGATTGTGATCATGGCAAGCACCCCTCTCTTTGGCGTGGTTATAATACCTCTAGCAATCGTGTACTTCTTTGTCCAGGTATTTAAAACGGCTAAATACTTTTTGGGGCGGTGCTTTTGGCTGTCACTGGATTGCACTTGATCGTTTTTCATAACCAGAAGGCTAGCTACCATGACCAGTTGTGTCTCAGTTTATGGATTGCTTTCATGTTAGGGCTTCTGCTTTGTTTTGTTTTGTTTTGTTTTGTTTGTTTGTTTGTTTGTTTGCTAGCCCTAAGCTGAAGAGTAACTTTGCATATTTACATCTCCCTGCACACAAATGCCAGGATCCCAGAATTAGCAGAAAAAAAGCAGAACTTCCTATGAGAGTGTACTTGAGTAGAGAGATCTAAACAGACTTTGAGATCAGACTTCACATTTATTTTTATTTTTATTGGCTATTGGCTATTGGCGATAGAAGACAATACAAAGCAGGACTAGGCATGGAAAATATAAAACTTTTTTCCCATACAAGCAAAATAATTGTTAGTTCCTACTTTATCTGCAAAACCAGGTTTCATGGCAGTAGTTACTGGCCGGAAGAAATGCTTCCAACGTCTTTGTCTGTGCTTTTAAATACAACGGTGGTGTCCCAAAATTACTGCAAATCAATCTTTGGCACAAGGCTATCCCTTGCTTTCAGGCAGTTTTTGAATGAATGAGTTCTTTATTTACGGTGGTTAACCAAATCCTACATTATATTAAAATATTAATAGAGGTGGGCACGAAACAGAAAACTGATGGTTCGGTTGGTTCTGTTTCGGGCCCACCCTTGGTTCGGTTTGGGTTCAGGTGCATACAAATTAAAAAAAGTTTGTATGAACCCCAAACGAGCTGAACTCGGCCAGGCAGCGGTAGGCAGTCCTGCCACCTCTTTTTTTTCCCCCCCAGCACCGACCACGTGGCCCCAGGGGCTGGGTCGGCACTTTTTTTCTTTATTTTTTTCTTTAACATTTTACAGTGCTGACCAAGTGGCTCCCCAGCTGGGTCGGCACTTTTATTTTTTTTTTTAATTTAATTTTTTTTACAGCCTTTTCCCCCCCTTCACAGCTGAGAGGCGCTGGCTTGGTGCCAGTGCCTCTCAAGCTTGCTTCCCCACAGCTGGGGCGGACCATTTTTTATTTTTATTTTTATTTTTTTTAAAAGTTACAGCACTGACCACATGGCCCCCAGGGCCGGGTCGGCGCTTTAAATTTTTTTTTAAAAAAAAATTACAGTGCCGACCATGGGGTTCCCCACAGACACACAGCTGGGAGGCTGGGGGGTGCAATTTTTATTTTTTTTATTTTTATTTCCAAGACCCGTCGGGAGTCTACTCCGCAGGAAGGTTAAGTGTCCCCCCAAACGAAAAATGAAATGAACGAAACGGAAATTTGCGTTTCATTTCGTTCCATTTTTATTTGATGGGTTGGTTCATTATTCATTGCATTAGCTAATGAAATGAATAATGAATAATGAAATGAATTAAAAATTCATTTCATGCCCATCTCTAAATATTAAGTCTCATACAAAAGATCTTATAGTGAAACATTTAGTAAAAAGATAGAAAATGTATATAACAAAACCCAATATGAATAAAATCATATAGAAATACATCAAGGAAATTGGCATGTCAGTATTCCAATATATATCAATAATTAATAATCAGCTCTTAGGGGTTAAACAGCTAGCAAGAGATTAAAAGAGTTAAGCCAACAATGTGCCCCTGTCAGACAGTTTTTAGAAATTATAGACTGCCTAGTGATATCTAAAATAAAAGGGCTTTGCTGTGCACCTACAGTGCATGGCCACGACTAAACAAATATATTCTAGTATATTAACTGGCTGATCCTTGTATATAATTTTGTGTCTTTACTACCCAGGCGCTCTGATCACAGCACATTCCAACACCCGTGGCTCTTTGCTTTATGATTTTACTGGCACTGGCAGTGCCCCATTTTTATAGCCTTCCATTCTGGTATCTCTTGATCAGATTAAGGTGGCTACTGCCATAGGTACAGCTAGCATTATTTTATGATCTTATGGAGTTGTGCTGAGGTCAATTAACCAAGCTACCTATTCTGTTGTTGAATAAAACCTCACCGGGTTGAACTGCGGCTTGGCATTAAATGATATCATTTGACCCAGAATTTTCCTTGAGGCATCTTATTAGTTTACTCAGTGGTTTAACTGGCGCAGTCTGTTCAGAAATTGTGATATAAAGGAGAATAGATGATGTAATCGTTCTCTGAGTGTTACAGTGCAGAGGCTTAAATTGTAGTTTCTTTGTACGTACATAGACACAGGCAATGTAACTTTCTCTGAATTCAGTAGCTGTTTTCTGCATATCATTCAGGGCAGAGTACACTGTCCATAAATTTTGGTTTCTGTGATGAAACTACGGTTTCATTTACATCAAAATTGCTTTCTGCCTCTGGATCATAAGCTGCTCAGCTGATCAGTCATCAAACTTGTGGCAAATTGCATTCTCAAAGGCTTTCATGGCCAGGATCTGATAGTTGTGAATTTTTCAGGCTGTTTCTTTTGCTTTTCTGAATCTTTCATAAAAGCCGCCGGCATGTTCGCTTCACGTGCTTTCTTTTTTAAAAAATTCCTTTTTGTTGGCTTTTCATGTCAAGTAAAAAGAAAACATAGACAGACAAGAGCATGTATACAGCAATGTTGGAATCAAACACACTTCCCAAGAGAAGTTAGTTTCTTTTGGTGATAATGATATCATGAATGCAATCCATTGCATCCAGTAGTCCAGTTCTTTCACTGTATTTTATTCCAAGTAAAGAAACATATTGACTTCCTAACTGATTAGCAATTAGGAAGTTTCCCCTGCTTAAGGGGATATACAGTACAGTAGTAATATGTTACAATCAGTGACATTACCTGCTCCATATAACAAGCAACAATCTGTGACACTGTTTTTTGGGGTCTTCTGCTTCTTTAAGGCAAAGCCACAGCCTTTGAGAAAAAGGATTTCTGCTGATCATTTTTGGCCTTCCCACTCATGTGGCAAGGATGACTCGTGTGAATCTTCTCGAGTTACCTGCTGCATATGCCTTTCCCTATGCTTATTCTACTCTTGGAGACTGTGTGGTTAACAAAGTCTGGCTGAACTGTGTAAGCCACAGGAGGGATAATTCTGCACAATGATAATTCTGTACAGCCTTTCAGACCTTTACAACACTGTTGTTCTTTGGTCTCAGGGATATAAATTTAAGATTTTTTTAAAAACCCTCTGTTCGATGAATAAATCACATGCCATGGCTATGTCAGGGTCGACAGAGGACTGTGAATTATTTCTGTCTCTAGCTCTGGGTGGGGATTCCTCATCCCAGATCTCTACTCTCTTGAGGAGAATAAAAAAACTAGCACTTGTTTTGGAGTGTGATGTGCAGTTGGCAGAAGATGCTGCCCAGTTGAGCAAGCAAGAGGAGAAGACCAAGTTGCTGCAATGCTGGAGAGCTCAGTGGCTTAAACCTCTGGCTGCGAAGCCAAAGTTTGGGAGTTTGATCCCTCACTGTGTCTCCTTGAGAGGAGCTGGACTCAGTGATGGGTAGGGTCCCCTCCAGTTCTGCAGTTCAAAGGTTATTACATTATTATTAAACCAGGCCCAGCAAAAACCCAAATTATGTTAATGCCTGTCAATCGTATGAGCTAATGTCAACCTGACTGATTCCCTCTGTACCTGAAATTGCAAGAAAATAAAAAAAAATATGCCCTGATCTAAGGAAGGTGCTGCCAATCAAAACACGTGATAATTTTTGGTCTTCTCTCCCTGTTCTGCTAGGGAAAAAAGACCAAAGAAGTGATAGGAAAGTAAGGGAGAAGACCATAAATGGTGGGAGATGGTTATAGCTGGATTCCTTTCAAATTCTGTCCATAAAACTGGGCAATAGCACAACGGAAGCCTTATGTGGAAGTAACCTAAATCTTGGGCATTCCCAGCTCAGTGCCAGGAACTCTGGGAGTATGTTGGGGGGAGGCAGGGGGAGGACAGACACAGATTACTGACATCTCTAGGGCTATTAACTGTATGTGAATACATTAAGCAGATTAATAGCTTTTAGTTTAAGGGATAATTTTCATCATCTCCTGAAATGGGACTGCCTTTTCTTTGAATACCTTTTAATGATAGTTTCTCGAGACTTAAATTAGACAGACTAGGCACTTAAAAAAAACCTTTTTAAAATATTGCCTGAATCAAGGAAAGTGTTTGATGGTGTGAATAATATATTCATTGACTGCAGTAATAGATCTGCAGAACTAATTAGTCAACAAGGTTCAGTTCTTTAGGAACTATAGCAGGTGCTGCCATGCTGATAGTTGGAGGGCACTTTGCATTTCATTTTTTTTCTTCTTCTCTATTTTCTTCACATACAAAAATATAGATCATTATGCTTTTCTTAAAGGCTTTCCCTTTCCTGTGTAAATCTAAAGAAAGAGGTGAGAGAATGCAGAGTGATTTAACATCTCTGATGCAGTAGGAAAGCGATTTCCTTAGGATCTGATCCTCCTTACTCACCCACTGTCAAAGAGGGCAGCTAAAGCTGCTTTCATGCGACCACTAAAATCCGCTGCGAAGGACTCACAGATGCGGAGCATAAAATTGCTTTGCCACAAGCAGCAAACGTTTTAAAGAATATAAAGCGCAACCACGCCCACTTAAGCGCAGCCCAGCGCATTTTACAAGTACCTGGTCTGGAAGTGATAAAATCCTTGTCAGTGTTCCGATGCAGATTTTAAACTGTTACTCGAGTCTGTGGGAACACAGAAAATCCACACCAAAACTTTTTTGCCCCCGTTATGGTATATTTGCTGTGGTTCTCAGTCGTGGGATCAGAACAGTTGCGGATTTTCAAAATGCGACCATGGGAACATCCGATCCGTGATATCAACCATGTGACCACTCCAGGGTGTGTGTGTGATCCGGATCAAAATATGCTGCGGATTTCAGTGGTTGTGTGAAAGCAGCCTAAGTAGAACAAGTGAAGCACAATTTAGACGCTAGCACAACTGCCCCCCTTGCTGTCTTCTTGACCGGCCTCTTTTGCTATCATGGTCCCATTAGTCGTCCCATAATGATGGAGAGGACCGTAGGACATTTGGGTTTCGAGTATCTTTGGTCACAGCATTTCTTGGGTGATCATGGACCACTCTTCCAGACTGATCTGATCTGCTAGGACTTGAGCGAGGATAAAGTCAAGGAGGACAGAAGCTGTGAAAATTACCGTGAGCTTATTGATGGATAAGGCATAGGTGTAAATAATAACAAGAGTAGCAATCCAGTTAGCAGACATAGCAGGAAATTAACAGTGAGGGATATTACCAGAGTGACAGAATAGTTTATATAAGTCCTGAGGACTGAGGGATAGTGCATATTCAAAATGATACTGTTTTGGGTTACAAATCAGGCTTTACATACTTGAATGCTTTTCTATAAAATACATACCATCTGAATAATAGAACTAGCGTGTCATAAGACACGATTAGCCTGGCATGTCGTTTTATTATGTGCAGATGGTTTCTGTACCAAAGCATACAGTCATGCAAACACTGCAGGCTAGCGTAGCACACAGGAACTTTTACTATTTGCTTTGCATGTCTTATAAATTGTTCTGAGGTTTAAAGAAGGATTAGGGTGGAATTATATTGGAATTAGTTACAGTTCCTGCTTTCCAATATTTTTTTTTCTCCTTGTGAGGCTTTGCTGAGCATCAGCGGCACGAGGTGTTCACTGTTCAAGTTAAATGTCTAAAACATTTTGTTCTCTATTTTTTAATCTCTATATGTTGCATTGAATGGCGGCAGCGGTTTTACGTAGCTACCTCTCGCCAATTAAAGCGGCTGGAATCTGTGAGCAGGTCCCCCATCTATTCCCATTTTTCGGAAACAGTCACAGGAACAAGTGTTATCCGAGCTTATAGAAGAGAGAAACCTTTCATTCTCATCAATGATATGAAAGTGAATGAGAACCAGAAAAGTTACTACCCTGGAATTGTATCCAACAGGTGAGACAAAGGCAAGGAATTGAATAATCGTGGAATTGAATAACTGCAGTATTTTAATCTGCTGAGTTCTGTTCTGACTTGTATGTGTGTGTGCTTTTTTTCTCCTTTCCATTTAATAGGTGGCTGGGAATTCGAGTTGAATTTATAGGGAACTGCATTGTGTTCTTTGCAGCCCTTTTTGCTGTCTTAAGTAAAAACACCCTGAGTGCTGGCGTGGTTGGACTTTCCGTGTCATATGCATTGCAGGTGCGTAAAATGTGTTTCAGAAGTTGGCTCATAGCAGCAGTAGACTAGAAGTGTCATTGCAGTTTGACCTTTTCGTTAGGCATTCTGGTTTTAATTTCACAGCGTTACGACCTTTTTCGTATTGTTGAACAAAGTGAGACAAGAACGGAACAAATGGCACGAAGGAAATGTAGTCTGGGAAAAAAAACCACAGGATGCGTATAAAGATCAAAATAGGGCTTAAAAGGGATCTTTTCTCAAGGCTCTGGAATGTCACTGCACATTTATTTGTTGACTGTTCTGGCAATAAAAAGCCCCAGTACATCAGTTCTCAAAATCTGTGCAGAATGAACAGCAGCAGAAGCTTTGGACTGAGGGCAGGGTATGTTTCCTTACACGATCATCAGTTCCTTAAGCCCCCTGTCAGTTTCGTGCATAGGCTTGCTGGCAGGGGAAACTGCTCAAGGCCTCTCGTTCTCCTGTCTGCACTAAGATTTAAGCACGCCTTTCCGTATCTCCTCTGCTGAGGGACATTTGATTAAGGATGGCATTGTTACAGTAAAGCTACAACCGGTTGATCGTGTATTTAACCATGGAAGAGTCTTAATTGTTGTGAATTTTTGATGCAAAAGACGGGGTTTCATTTTCAAAATCCCATGGCTGCAGCTCAGTCAGAGGTTGCCATCTTTGATTTAGAAATGCCTTCGCGAGATGCACCGTCAGTACAGCATTTGGCCAGATCAAAAAGGTTTTGAGTGGCATCTCTCAGTTATAAAAGCTATGGATGCAGATTTATTCAAGGAGAGGGATACTAATTGAAACTCTACCCTAGATAGCAATGGGATCACACATTAAAATGAGTAAAGCAATGCATACTACCAGTATACATTTATATTCAATGGAATATGAGAAATAGTGGGCTTAAAATAAGGGCTTATAAAAAGCCATTAGAAACTTTAAGGGGAACTGTGAATGTTGGTACATGTTTGCATTCTCCTTTCCTTACAAGGATCTGTCCTAAGATTAGATATGGGGAAATTAGGCTCATTCAAAGGCCACACTTGCAGGCAAAGGATAGGTACTGGGTGGAGATGCCTGGGTCTTTCTTTGGTTGGCTTATCCTTCTTGAGGACATTGAGGCTAGAAATAAAACAAGAAGAGGGAAGAGAAGGCCATAAAAAGAGAGTGACACTGAAGATGGGAACAGGAAGAAGCATAAATAAAGATATGGGATGCTACCAAGTCCTCTTCCAAATGGGGAGCATTTATTCACTGGAGGTGTATCCAATCTGTCACATTAGATCAAGTTAGACCAAGTTCAAATAATGGTGACAAAAACCTGCTTCTTTGTGATCTCCCCACCCCTTTATGAATGGTTGGTTTATTTTAGTTCTTGCATTCCGTGGCAGGGGATTACTCTTATTTTAACCTATTCGGCAGGCTCAGCAGACTTCCTCCCTGCCCCTCCCCTCATTTCTCTCACAGTCAAGAGGCCAACTCACCCCTATCTCTCTGTGCCTCCCATAAGCCCTGCCCACTTACTGCACGGAGGGAGGGAGTGTGCCTTTGACATCACAAGGGTTGGCTGGAGAAGCTGCTCAGGCTGCCCCCAAGAACAGCCTTGAAATGTTTTGATGGGCCACCCCTCCATAAGGGCCATACAGAGGGTCATTCCAAGATGGGAACGACATGGGGTTAACCCTGAGACTTGGTCTTTGCATTTCCACTTTTGCTTGCTCTCTGAAGTGTGGAGGGTGCTCTCTCTCTCACTCACTCACTTGCCTATTTGGGCAGTGTGGAACCTAGTCATGGTAAGGCCTTCACTCGACCTCCCCAAAGGAGGACAAAGGAAGAGGAACTGGTCGAGCCCCCCCCCCAAGCTAAAGGTGTCCTGGGTGTGTCACTTATTTGGGCTTGTTTTTTAGTTCCATATACTGTCACCTGAATTTCAGGTCTACATTTCAAAGAGGTTGTGCAGGGAAATGTTAAAGGTGTCAACGGGCAGATGGCAGCTGTCCCAGTCTTCTCAAACAGCTGACATATCTTCATCATCGCTTAGGTGACAATGTCCCTCAATTGGATGGTACGGATGACCTCTGATTTGGAAACCAACATTGTGGCTGTGGAAAGAGTGAAGGAATACTCTGAAACTGAAACAGAGGTGAGTTCTTGAGTGTTTGTGGGGAATGTTCCCTCTGGAAATGAGGTTTTAAGGGCTTTTACCAAGATCTGTCTAGCTTTACACACACACACACACACACACACACACACACACACACACCTCTTGGGGAAGGTGTATTTTTATGACTACACTTTCCAGAATCCTTAAACAGGCAGGTTTTTTTAGAATTTGTAGTCCAAATTTTCCCTTCCTCCCTTATTAGTTTCTAAAGTAAATATGCAATTCCTGTCTATATTAAGAGTGTATGTACATGCACACACATGCAGTCCTGTGCATTCATTTGTAATATCTGAGTGGTACTATCTCTACAGTCTTTAACTGGCTTCTATTTGATTTCTGCCACCTTGATTTTCCAGGATGTTGGCAATTATAGTCCAGCTGAGTGTAAACAAACTTGTGTTCTTTTTTTAAAATCATGAAACTCCATTCAGAATAATGAAGGAATTTGACTTATAGCCCAGCTGCATAGCTGGTATGACTTGATTATGGTCTCTTGACTGGTGTGTTTTGGTGCAACAGCTGTAAAACATCTAGGGCAGTGTGTTTCTGTTTTTGGTAAAATTGTATGCGTGCTTTCAGGTTATCTTACTACTTGGAGAGATTGCGCTATAAACGCAATCAGTTCAGGTCATTTTGCAAAGACGCTCTGCATCATCTCTGCCACTAGACACTGCATGGGACACGAAGTAGCAAAAGCTAGGCACTATGAGACCTGGTTGATTTCATTGGGAAAGGGCTGAACATACAGTAATTCTTGATTATATCGCTTATGTCAGGCAAAGATAAATGTGCATAACACTGACTTGATTTTAGCATTTCTAAATAGGCTATTAAATGGCTAAGGGTATTTTTTAAAAATTATGTTTGTTACCAACCCAGTCGCTTAAGAGTTGAAATAATCATATATTCAATTCTGCCTGATGAAGACAGATATGAAGTGTGAAAGCTTTCATGTTCTCATGCAGACAGAAAATAGATACAAAATAGGACAACTTGCTACTTATTTTCTATTTCTATTGTCATTTGACTTGATCATGTACATCTCAAGAAGACGATGCCTCTTCAGAATTATGCTCTTTGCATATGCTGGACTAAAGCTGTTTAAAAGAAGGAAAACAGCCTCTCCTGTGTAACTAATTTGTCTCGCGAGATACCATGCAGAGAAGCAGAGAACAACAATGCCATCATCTGTGACTCTCATGCCGACAGAGTGTGCACAATGGCATGTAATGAGTTTGCTCATCTTGCTTTAAATGATTCTGTAAGTGAGCAAAGTGTGCATTAATTTCTAAGGGGAACACTTATTCATTTATCCCAAAATATTTAGGGTGGCATTATATCCAGGAATAGAGGCCAGGACTGCCCCATCTTTGCTGTCTTTCCGCAAACAGGCAAAGAGCTTCCTCTTCAGGCAAGCTTTCCCTGAATGAAGGGACTACCTATTATGCGTCTTTTATATGAATCTACCATACATGATCACATAACCACTTATAACCTTGTGGGATTGCACTGACACTATGTTTTCAATGTTCGCTTCCATCACTCATAACTTTTACATGGAATTTTTACTTTCTTTTTAACTGCTCGCGTTCTCTTGTAGCTTTAATGTAATGTTGTCTATTAATGCTGTAAGTCAAGATGTCCCTCAATTCCCTGTTCTCAATACTTGAACATGTCCTAATTGTACTGGACTGTATATTATCCCTCATCACTGTAAGCTGCCTTGGGTCCTTTTCCAAGGAGAAAGATGGGGTAAATATACTCTAAAATAAAATAAATAAATAATGTTTTCTTCCTTCCTTCCTTCCTTCCTTCCTTCCTTCCTTGCTTTTAGGCTCCTTGGATAATTGAAGACAAAAGGCCCACAGAAGACTGGCCCACCCAGGGAGAAGTACAGTTCATGAACTATTCTGTAAGATACAGAAAAGGCTTAGACTTGGTGCTGAAAGACCTGAGCCTGCATGTGAAAGGTGGGGAAAAGGTATGATTTCAGCATAGCCGTGTAGTAGCCATCCACAGAATGAAATTATTATTATTATTTGCTTACCAGCATTCCAGTTTCTTCTAGTGCATATACAAGAGTGTCAAAGGCTGCCTTATTCTGATTCATACCCCTCATGGGTGGAGGACCTCAGTCCTGGTGCCAGACCTAGCCCTTCAGGGGTCGGAGCTCAGCTGATTGTGTGTCCCCATCCCACTCAGGAATTGAATGGAATGCAACACTTTCTGGGTTCGAAAGCAGAGCTCAGTGATCGCATGCAAAAACTCACTTGGATACAAAGCACGGCTCCCTTTTATGTGTCAGTTCTGTGACATACAAAGCACAGCCATTCCATGCACCAGCTCTGGCCTTCAGTTACAGGTAGACACTGGAGTACAAGAACATAAGGTACATGCAAGATGGTTAGGTAACCTCTGTAGGTAGGAGGCTTCTTAAGCTTGGCCTAGAGGGAGATCAGCAGTATAGAGGGCACTTGCTTTTGTGTCTGTTGGAGTTAATTAAAAAATCCCACCTACAGAGGTTTCCATCTTGCATGTGCCATAATAGACATATTATGAAAAACAGGCTACTGCACACAAATCTGGTTCCAAGTCTAAAAAATGAGACTGATGAGCATGTAGAGCAGTCCTTTCCCCAGTGGCAGGAAAAGAAAAGAGAGCTTTCACCAGTTCCGTCTATATCCCCTCCCATCCCTTGCATCACCTGCTCCATTGTTTTAAACAATCCCAAAAACCTCCAGAGAAATGCAGGAAAAAAGAGCAGTGAAAAGGAGGGAGATAGGAAATCCCCTTCTCTAGGATCAAGCTCAGGCGGTTGTGCTTGGCACTGATTTTCAGTTCATGGAAGTGCTTTGATCCAATTAGGCACCTCTAGGAACGGAAGGTGGGAAAGGGTTGGCAATGATCCTTCCCTCACCAACATCCAAAAGTCCCCTAAAGGGTTGGGGGGAGAGGGTGTTTCCTTTAGCAAAGCATAGGTCAGATGTGGGTGAAAAACTGAGCATTTTAAGGAAATTACCTCTTTCTTATGTTTATAGAAGCCTCCACTCACTCAAAGAACTCCGAAAGTCGAGGAAAGTCATACAGTAGCTGAATATAACCTGTTTTAGTGAATGGACTGTACTGGAAATACATTTTAAAGGTGTCTTTTTCTGATTCCAATTTATTGGGACATAAAGACGAAGGAAAAAGAAAATTGTTCACAAACTGTAGTCTGGAAAAGAGTTAAAGTAAAATTCTCTAGCCTATAATCTTTTTTTCTTATAATGAATCATTGTGTGTGTTGCATCATTACAGTTGTGACTGACTCTCCGTGACCCCATGTCCATGGAGTTTTCTCAGCAGGAAAACTGGAGTGGTTTGCCAGTTTCTGCTCCAGGCGCCTACAGCACCTGGTATTCCCTGGTGGTCTCCCATCCAAGTAACAACCAGGGCCGACCCTGCTTAGTTTCTGAAATCCATCGAGATTGGATGTGCTCAGGGCATCTAGGCAGCCTTATGTTTATCGAAGCCTCTATAATGGATCATTACCTACCTATTAAAGTGGCAGTGTTCTTACCCTTCAAATGTGTACATTCATTTAAGAATTTTGCAGCATGTTAAACTTGCAGGAAGGGATCAAAGGCTGAATACTTGGATACGTTTCCCTTTCATCACACCTGCTAGGAGACTCTGCCAGAACACCAGGTCCCCAAACACCACAGAGTTCCTTTCACTGAAGGCTCTTTTTATGAAAAGACTCACGTGCAGAATATGGACTACTCGAGCAATCAGAATCAACAAGCTATATTTACATATTCATGCTGAGGGTGTCCAGTGGTGGTTTAATGGTTCTGTTGTGGTCATTATTTGTTGGAAAATCTAATTGAAGAACACCCCCCTCTCTCTTCCATGCCATCATGGTTGTAACCTGTGAGGAGAAGTCCATCACAGGTTACAAACCATGATAGAGATGTGTAATCTCCAGGCTTAAAACCAGAGTACTTCAAGGGCCAGATACAGGGGAGTGGTATCAGGAGACAGATATCTAGTCTCGTGTCCTCCCAGAGGCATTTGGTGGGGCCACTGTGAGATACAGGAAGCTGGACTAGATGGGCCTTTGGCCTGATCCGGCATGGCTCTTCTTATGTTCTTATATTCTTATGTAACATATGCATTAGGTTGGAATTGTTGGAAGAACTGGAGCCGGGAAATCCTCTATGACCCTCTGCCTCTTCAGGATCCTGGAAGCTGTGGAGGGGCAAATCAAAATCGATGGGCTGAAAATCGCTGATATTGGCCTTCATGACTTACGATCCAGACTGACAATTATCCCTCAGGTAACTCTGCCTGTGCCATGAGAGAAGCTCTGAATCTTGGTTAAGGCCCCAAGCTGTCTTGTGGACAATGAGTCTTTGGAAGAAAGGTCACCCTGTCTCTTCAGTACTAGTAATAATTGCACAACTTTAGAACAGTGGTTTTGTGCTGAGGACCAAGTAACAAGCCATGTCTATTCTTAACAACGCCTTCATTGTTAAACAAACCCAGCTTTAATTTATCTTGTCCCCCTTTTTCATTGCCACCTCCATGAAGGAAAAGTCCTCAAACCCCAGCTCCTACAGCCAATGTTCCCAAATTTGGTTAACCCAGGTGTTCTTGGACTTCAATTCCCAGAAGCCTTCCCTATGCTGGCTGGGGTTTCTGGGAATCCAAGAACACTTGGGTTAAACATGCTTGGGAACCTCTGTCACACAGCTCTAAGATTCATACTTTTACCTTCTTGGCCTAACGCTCCCTTTTGTGAAAGCTTTTGGTGGATGGCATATGATACCTTTTTATTTACCCTGCCCCATCCCCCAAACAAAAGCTCTTGCTATTGAAAGCTAGTGTAGTATTTTTTTACCTTGACAGCATGTTTGCCCTCAAAGGCAAATAGACCTCTTCTGGAATAATAAATACAACACCTATAGACTACATTCTGTCCCACTGTCATGGAAAGTGTTGATCTCCAGGAGATAGCTTCTCTGTTTATTTATTTTCAGAGTACCGTACATTGTTTGGAAGTACATGAAGACTTAGGAGAAAATGGTAATTCAATTAGAATCTTCAAACTGGCCTTGATCAGACCAATGTCATGCATGCAGTCAATAGTGTAGGATTTCCTGTTCGTAAGAGGTAAAGAGCTACCTCTAATGACAACCCAGTATTGCATTATCTCCTCTTTTCTTAGTGATGTGTTTTACTGCTCTATATCCTCATGTCCTCATGATATTCCTCTGGATGTTTCCCTACCTTATTCCCACATAATTGGCCCTACTTGGGAAAGTAACAATATTTGAACATGGAGTAAGGAGTATTATATTTTAGAGAAAGTGGGAGATAACACAATGCAGGATTGATGGATACCTTTTTATCAGCACAGGTGTCACTTCCAAGAGGATTGCTATTTACTTATGCTTCTTATATTGCCCAATTCTTCCTTCAGTACCAGAAGGTTAATGGTGTATTTTGATGTTCCAGCAGGGTTATGTGTGTATTTTGGCAACAATGTGGGTGCTTTGGAGAGGAACAGCAGTATGATTTCGTATTAGTGTAATGAATGCTATTTTGATTGTGGTGACAAAATGGGTCATGGTTATATGACTCCTGGCACACACAAAAACTGTCCATGACTATTCTAGGCACTCGGGTAGACGAATCAGATATAATGTAAAGGCTGACCTGCTTGGTAGTGTTATATTTACAGTGATGGGGAAAATCCCTTACGCTTTAATGGACACTCTGGTTGTTAATACCCTCTTTAAAAAAAAGACATATTTACCTGCTGCTGGAAGGGCAAGAGGGAGGGGGCAGCTGAGTTCCCTAAAGGAGGACATTCAAAACACTGGGAGAAAGAAAACCCCATCATAATTAACCCCCCCAATCCCTGTGGAGAGTCTGAGCTCCAGTGACTCTCAGCTTCAACAGGTAGTGACAGCTACCTTCCCCTTGTCCAGCACAGGAGACTAGGTTCAGAGTGTGCCCTGCTACCTGAGTGGAGCAGGATGTCATTTGGGACAGACTCATGGCTACCGTGGAAGGTCTAAGGTCTTGAGCCAGTTCTCAGTATAAATGCTGATGTCCTCTCTAGGACAAGAAGTCAAGGGGCCTCCAGCATTACCTCTAAGACTCACATGGAACGCCCTGAAAGGAAGAGTCTTAAGCAGCAGATTGATAGGTACATGAACAGAATCCATATTCTGCCCCTGATCCCCACACTCAGGTAAAACATACTTCAACCCAGAAGACTGTAGGACAGAGCACCTCGTGAAGAGAAGGGACTCTCAAGAGACCCTTGCAACTTCACCCCACCCTTACTCCCAGATCTAGGTTACTGCTGCACAGAGAACTTAGGTAGACAGAACTCAACCAGCATATTCAAACTACAGTATCTTTGTAATGCAGGATATGTGGATACATTGATTCCAGATCAGGTGCTGGATGGAGGCTTGGTGTTTGTCCTTTCACCGGCCTTAAGATCATCAGCAGCACTTCCAACCTCGGAGGGCTGTTGTCAAGGCTATCCATGTTGTCTGAACTGGGAGACAATTGGGGGAGTAACCAGCGTTCTTGAAGAGCACAAGGTTCAAACTCTGATTCCATGACCAAGCTGTGTTACCCACCTGTAGAGGTTCTGGTTCACTGAACTGTGGAAATCACATGGAACCAAATACAACTTGTGAGGAATAATATTATTTGCTAGGGAACAGTAAACTATGAGGGAAGGGGGGAGATTTGCCTTAATTTCATCAGTGAGTTAGAATTTATTAAAGAAATGCTTATTTGGTATATGTTGGAATTCCTCTATTTTTCTTTGAACTTGGTTCTGTAAGAATTGTGGTTGGTGGTTTTTAGGACCCTGTTCTTTTTTCTGGAACACTCCGAATGAATTTGGATCCATTTAATAAATATTCTGAGGAAGAAATATGGAATGCTCTTGAACTCTCTCATTTGAAGAGGTTTGTCAGCAGTCAGCCAGCTATGCTGGATTACGAATGCTCAGAAGGAGGAGAGAATCTTAGGTAAGTTAAATTCTATTCACAAGTGGGCCCTATAAAATGCTGACTCTGTAATGCTTTCTCCTCAGAGTTGCAGCCATGCCATCCCTTGGTTCCATTCCCTCACCTTGTATAATCAGTTAGCTTCCTGTGACCAGGGGATCTTTAATAACAGACTCTTTCAGGTAAAAGGACAGGACAAACACCATACCTCTCAGGAACACTGATTTCAAATATTGTGCGGACAAGCGATGATCATAGGACTTACAGGTCTGAAGGACATATAAAAGGGGCAATATTTCATGTTTGGTTCTATGGTTAGTCTTGTCATAAAAGGTGTTCCCATTTCACAGCTCACATTACATTTTACAATTGGATGTTTAATCTGGCCTTAATTCATCCCTAAACCGACCGGCTGACTAGCTAACTATCCTACTGACTGACTGACTGACTGACTGACTGACTGACTGACTGACTGACTGACTGACTATTTATTTATTTATTTAATTATTTAATTAATTAATTAATTAATTTTTTGCCCCACCTATATTGGCTATTACTCTGGACGGTTTATAATCAAAATGAAAACCTTAAACAAAAAGGTCCCAAATTTACACTAACTCAATGTAAAAAAAAAACCTGGTAGAACACATGGCAGTGGAACAGAGACAATGATTCCAAAAATAATGAGATATCAGTAATCAAAATGACAAAATCAACCCAGGATAAAGCAGTGGAGGAAACAGGACCAGTACTGTTCAGAAACTTCATTCCCCCCCCCCCAAGTCATAGCAATCCCATTGCTAACTGGCTCTTGAGCATGACCATGCATCGTACCCCTTTGCTTAAAGTTTAAACCAATATACTACCTTCCAGGCTTCATGCAGGGGATGACTGGTAAAGCCTTTTATTGTTTAGGGTCTGGTAACTGGAGGACGGTCTGCTCCCATGTGAGCTTTCCCTTCTTTTGTGTGACCAAATAAGCCATGCAATACATCTCCTCTGGAGAAAGTCAACGGACTTCTTTGGTAGCTGCTTCCAGCCTTTGATACCTCTTTCTCAGAGAAGCTCATCTTGCTACCTCTGGTGGTCTTCCGTTTATTTGCAAAAACTTTCTTTCTTAAGAAGGCTTTTGGGGAAATGATTTAAATTCATGGGAAGGTTTTAAAGAAACGCTTTGTTGGACTGTCGTTTTTATCTCTTCTGTATTTGCATTTTTATAGTTTGTGGTGGTATTTTATGGTCTGGATCGATCGTTCTTAGGGAACTTGAGCTTGGCTCAGGAAAGACAGGATAAAAATTATTTCGGATAATGAATTCTGTTATGGGGACTGGGTGGCGGCAGCGGGCCTGCAACTTTCTGCATCCCCCCGTCTTCTTCTAGCAGTGGGTAGACTGGGGTAGGCAACTGTGGTCCTTCTCACTGTGCTTCTTACATTAGGGTTGATGGAGGGCAGAGTTCTGGATGGCCACATCTTTCCCAATTCTGGTTTACGCCCTGAACACACAGGGATTTTGTCCACTTGATTCAAGCCTTCTAATTATGCAGAGAAGCTTGACCTATAGCAGTGTCTCTTTTTACCCCAGACAGCCCTTCTACATGGGGAAACAGGGGTGGGCTTGGGACAGAGTTAGAACTCCCTGATTAGAACATCAGGCATGTCCAAACTTCGGCTCTCCTGATGTTTTGGACCACAACTCCCAAAATTCTAAGCTAAGATTGCCAATGGCAAAGGACTGTGGGAGTTGCGGTTCAAAACATCTGGAGGGCCGAAGTTTGGACATGTGTTTTCCTCCATTCCTACTGCAGCTCACGGGCTAGTTGGTCATGAACGTGATGGTACCATGTCATGGATTCCTTTTTCTAAACATTCCTAGAGAAATGTGCAGGTGGGATCTGGGTCAGTAGCAGCAACCACAGATCCCCATAGCATTTGGTTGGAACCCCCACCCATTCACTGTAGTTTTTTTTAAAAAAAAAAAAAAAAACCTTGTTGTCCTGGCCTGCCTCTTGATTTGAAAGAACCAAGAAAACAACTCACTGCCTCTTCTCCCCAGTGTTGGGCAAAGGCAGCTTGTCTGCTTGGCAAGAGCGCTGCTCCGCAAAACAAGGATCCTTATTCTGGATGAAGCCACTGCTGCAATAGACTTGGAGACAGACGATCTCATTCAGATGACAATAAGGACTCAATTTGAAGATTGCACTGTGCTAACAATAGCCCACAGGCTGAATACAATTATGGATTACACCAGGTAACTAGACTTCGTGGTTTTTATGTCTGTCTCCAGAAAGGGAGCTTGTGCTCTTGAGGGTGGGGTTTTCGTACTTTCTTCTGCACAGCCCAGAACAGAGCACAGGTGAACCTAATACAGAACATACCATTAATTCCAGATATCAGGTCAGTCTTATACACGGGCTCAGGAACTGACTCATTTATGGTGGATCAGTTCATTTCTATCTGCTGTCAGCTTTACTGGCAAACAGAGATAATATGTCTTCCAATCAGAGATAGGATATCTGTATTCCTACTTTTCCTTTCTCCTAGGACAGTGATGGTGAACCTTTTAGAGATCAAGTGCCCAAATTGCAATTCAAAACCCACCAATTTTTCACAAAGTGCCAATACAGCAATTTAACCTGAATGCAGGTGGCTGTGAAGGGATGATGTTGGGTGCCCACAGAAAGGGCTCTGAATGCCACCTTTGGCACCCATGCCATAGGTTCGACAACACTGTCCTAGGATGTAGCTGGTGCTTTTGTACTTCATTCTGGGTGGTTTGCCTTCAGGCTTTACTGTAAAAGATTGCCTGAAGAGCACTTGTACGTTTGTGTGATCTTAAGGGTCACACGGTCTTTTCCTTGTTCTTTCTGAAGGACTTAATTCCCTTGGGGGGTGGTATTCCATGAAATGTGGAGAGGTAACTGCATCAAGTGACAGGCTGGAATTCTAAGGAATCTACTTAGGACAGGGATGACCAAACTTCGGCCCTCCATGTTTTGGACCTCAACTCCCATAGTCCTTTGTCACTGGCAATACAGACTTGGAATTCTGGGAGTTGTGGTCCAAAACATCAGGAGGGCCGAAGTTTGGACATCCCTGACTTAGGAGGAATCACCTCAATCTGCTACTTGTTGCTAGGCTAGAGTGCCCAATCCTATATAAAGGGGTTGTGGTGTCTTATACATGTGCAGTTTGCTTCACCAAAGAACACAGAATGTTCTGGGAGGTGTGGAGGAGTGCTTACTGTTCCCCAAAAGCTTTCAAGGGCCAATTTGTCCATTCAGCCACATGTTTTGCTTCCAGATCATTCGTCAGAATACGATCTGTATGTAAAATGGCAGGCGGGGGAGTACAAGAGGATCTCTTTGTCTTATTTTTTCCTGACCATTTGGAGTAAAAATACAATCTCTTTTTTAAAAATATTTATTTATTTATTTTCTGGGTAAGGGACATTATAAGGAACAAATTACAAAGGGAATACTGTACTTGTGAATCAGTTAGGGATTTTGTTTTGGATACTTCATTTTAGGTTTGACACATTTTCTTCCTTTTAAATGCAAACAAATATTTTTGTCTCCTGTTTTGCAGAGTTCTTGTTCTAGACAAAGGTGCAATTGCTGAGTTTGACACACCTTCAAGACTTATTGCATCCCGAGGGATTTTCTATGGTATGGCCAAAGACGCTGGATTGGCATAACAAAAACGCCCACTCTGTATCATTCAAGGACTAGATGCTGGGTTGTTGTTTTTTACCCAAAAGCAATATCTAAAACTCCCTGTATTTTTCAAAACAACCTTTCTATAAGATTATGCTAATATACATAACAAGTGTTTCATATGCCTCTAAGAACCAGACAATGTAATTTTATATTTTTTAAACATTTTCTACATTTTGAGTGGTTTTTTTTAATTGACAGGCATCCTGATAAGAATATGGATGTGTATAGTGTCTGTTTTATGATTAGCAATGAACAATATGGTTTCTATATCAGTAAATTTCATGTATAAAGTGTTAGCCTGATTATTTGGGGTCAGGTGATAAGAATTCCATGAAGGCATAGCCATGATGTTGTTTCTGAATTTGGACAGCGAGAGATTTTACATTTTTCAGAGAACTGTTACAGCCTCCTTTTCAACACAAGGGATCTTGAGTGCCCACGCTTTAAAAGCCTGTCAAAAGGATAGTTTTTTTTGCAGCCGCTACTGGCAGAATGGATTTGGCAGGGCTTGGAATATATATTTTCCTCCAAAGGACTTCATGTCTGATCATGTCTGATCATGAAGACTGCACACAGTGAACATGGCCTTGGATGACTCTTTTGAGAGAAAGAGAGAAAATCACATAAACTCATTTTAAAGGCAACCAAGTTTTATTACTGTAAAAATGATAGAACACATAGGAAACAAGAATTGGGTAATTCTTCATTGTAACCACATTGTTTCTACAGCAAGACAGAGGTTCTGACTCCTTTATATCCACTGACGTTAGAAAGAACCACAACATTATTAATAGGTTAATAATTTGGTTAGCAAAGCTAATAAAAACTTCTGTTATAAATTACGCAAGTTATACAATAGAAAAATATTCTCTGAGTGCATAGAAAGATGCCAGCAGCTGGGCAGAATAATCTTCAGACCAGTAGTTTATTAAATAATACTATGGCTAATAAAGAGCCTCCCCACATATTGACCAAAATCCTCTTGCACACTTAACACTGGTGTAATGTGAGCGACCTCAGGTGAAGAAATCACGGTAGTCCACATCTGTTCCACAACACAGAGGTGCATCCCTGAAGATGCAAGTGATTTCTATGGTGACGTCTCAGCCCAAGGATGTTTGCTTCCAAAAGTTATACCACCTGCATCCCACTGGCATAACCATGCAAGAGGTTCTAGGCCACTAGATTCCAGGGTACACTGCTTCTGAATGAGAAATATAAAATGTTTCTGTGCCAGTCTGGAACAGAATGGGACACCTTTCAGTCCTCTGACACGGTGATGGACTGTGGCCATCTTTCAAGCGTTTACTCCTGAAAGCTGCTGGGAATTTTTAAGCAAAGTCTGACTGCTCAATAGAACATTTCCTTTCAGACACTTCTAAAGCAAACGACTGCAGATGTGAAACTTAGCCATATACATCAGGGTTTTGCAAAATCTGAGTTAAGATGCACCACCCAAGATCAAGTCCTGAGCCTTGTCAACCCCCATAGGGGAAAAAAATTCCCAGATAGAAATATGTTGTGCAAGTCATCATCTGGCACTTGTCAGGGAGCAGGGACACAATTTATTCATTTAATTTATTTAAAATATTTCTACCCCGCCTCTCTCGCCAGAAGGTCCCAGCCAATAGATGTACTACTATTTGTTTCAATGCTTGCTGGATAATGTGCTATAGTCAATCCTTCTTTTAACTTCATCCTTGTTGCTGCACTCCTGATCAGCTTTTAGCTTTGGTCCTTACTTGAATCCCCATCAACCTGATGAAGATTGCTGGAGGGCTTTTGCCTGGCCCTTATGGCAGCAATCCTGAGCCAGGGCCACTATTCCCCTGAAACTATTAGAGACAGAGAACAGTCTCTACCATGATTGCTGTGGATGATGGGAGGCCTTAAAACACACACACACACCTCTGCCCATAAGAATCTGTTCTTCAGCTGCTACCTGAACAATGGGGAGGAGAGGACACCACAGGCTCCATTTGATCTAGATATTCCCCATGTATAGTATAGGACAGTGATGGCGAACCTATGGCCTGGGTGCCAAAGGTGGCACTCGGAGCCCTTTCTGTGGGCACCCGACATTGCCCCTTCAAAGCCACCTGTCTACAGGTTAAATTACTGTATTGCCACTTTGCAAAAAAAAAAAAAAAATAGTGGGTTTTGAATTGCAGCTTGGGCACTCGGTCTCTAAAAGGGTCGCCATCACTGGTATAGGAGGATGAAATCAATCCTAATAGAGATTCATAGTGATAATCATAGGGGACAAGATCCCCTATGCCACAAAGTTGATTTCCTACCCCAGACTACATTTTTAAATCCTGGGCTAGCGTTGGAGGCGTGTTAAAGGCACAACCTTCAAATCCCAGGTGGCACTGGCTATGCCCATATATTAGGTCTTGGATCAAAGGACTTTTAGTGACACAAGACAGCCATCTCATGTTAAGACCTTGCTTACACCTGCCCTCCCCCCCCCCAC
Source organism: Phrynocephalus versicolor (assembly GCA_023846285.1). Classification (NCBI taxonomy): domain Eukaryota; kingdom Metazoa; phylum Chordata; class Lepidosauria; order Squamata; family Agamidae; genus Phrynocephalus; species Phrynocephalus versicolor. Next base: position 19,988,802 of record JAHTLZ010000010.1, on the reverse strand, counting down.
ACAACACACACAATTAAAAGTTCCCTGTATGACCTCAAAACAGTATTGTCAATGCAAACAAGGCCTCGTGCTTTAGACATACAATTCTGCCAACTATTCTGGATTGTCACACATCATTTTGTTTCCATCATCAGGAATAACAGAGTGGCTCCGTTACTGCTTAGCCCTGAAACCTCGGAAAAATGTAAAGCACTTCCAGATCCCCAGTTCAAGTCAGAGGATGCTGCCTCCTCTCCATCTGGGCACCTCTTATGAAACTTACCCAAAGTGATCTTAAGGGCTAGTCATCCCAGAAGTAGTTATCATATGAGTAGTTTAGCTGTGAAAACAGTTAAATGTTTTAATCAAGTCTATGTTTTACCTGTAAAACTCTAACATTAATGATGAAATGGTATCAACGCTGTCATTTTAATGGCAATAGTGATTTTCCTTGACTTTATTAAGTCAGGCAAGCTGGGTGTTTTTCGGAAAACCAATTAGAAATATATTGCTTGAAACAACTGTGTGATTGTTAAGGATGCAATCAGCCCTGAGCTCCCTTTCCATAAGGGACAGCTCAGGTTTTAAGACCATATCTTAAAATTTTGTGGTTAACTAAAATATATTACTCACAGTGATTCTTCAGTGCATTTAAAAAGATCTAGCCTGACTGGGACTTGCAGCCAACACGGGTCACTGAAACCAAATCATATTTGACATTAAATTTGCTTCACAAAAGACTGCATAGGGCATGAAAATACAGTGCAAGCGAGGGGAACCTACAGCTTTCCTGACAATGGAGGGCTCCCATTCCCATCAGCCTTATGTAGCATAGCCAACAGTGAAGGATGATGGTAGCTGAAGCCTAATAACAGTTACCGTGCTGCCAGCTGCCCACCCCAGTTTAATGGTTGAGAAGTAAACTGCATTTGAGAATGACCACATCTGGAAATTCGACAGCGTACAATGAGCCTAATATACTGTTAAAGCTAGATTTTCTGATCATCACGTTACCCATGAAGACAATATTAAGCAATAAGACACACCTAATAGCATCATACCCAGTCTTTAGAAATAAACAGGCTCATTGGGCAATCAAAATTAAATGTAGGATTCTGCAATCTGTGTGTAAATACACAGAATAGCGCCTTTTCTACCCTCTTGCTTACAGGATCTAAAATACTTTTAATAAAGTCTACCTCCATAGAGAAATAAATTTTACATAGCCTAGGTCAAATAAAATGTTCTGTCAGCAGACCACTCTGAAGCACAGTAGCTGCTAGCAACGACCATGCCTCACAGAAAAAGGGAGATGTTGTTAGACACATTGGCCTTACCCCCCCCCCCCAAAAAAACCCCAATACATGGAATATAGAGGTACAACATGGCTGAATCCAATGAAGTGCTAAATAGCTCTGTGGTTTAGCTATCTGTCTGTGGAGGCAGAAGTTGGGAGTTCAAATCTCCATTGTACCCCCCCACCCCCGATAAGGGCTGGGGGGGAAATGATCCATGGGGTCCCTTCCAGCTCTGCAGTTATAAGATTATTATGAGTCTAAGATTATAACATTTGTTCTCTCTGCTCTGACTCTGAAATGGAGGGGAGCTACACTGGAGAAAGGTGGGCACACACAAGTTAAAAAGGTAAGAATCGCCTCTACCTTCTCTTTGTCAGATTAAAGTTAATAGGTGGCTAAGGCAGAAGAGCAAGCGTGAGATGGCGACCCTCACTTACTTGCATTAGGCTCACTGACTACCAGCAGGGAATATCCTAAAGTAGGCATGTCCAAACTTGGACCCTCCAGATGCTTTGGACCACAACACCCAGAATTCTAAGCTTAGACTGCCAAATGACAAAGGTCTGTGGGAGATGTGGTCCAAAATATCCGGAGGGCTGAATTGTGGACATGCCTGTCCTAAAGATCACAATCACCATTCAGATCCAGAGCAGAAGCAGATCCAAAGACTAGCACTCTGTCACAAATCTTTCCCGGAAACGTTCACAAGGCTGATCAATTATGGCACACTGTCCCCCCCTCCCCTTCAACCACTGTGTCTGGGGTCAGGATTCCCCAAGACACAAACACCACTTCGGACTTGTCTTATAACACTGGTAAGGGTTGCTATCAGTGCTTGTGAACACTGACCCCAGCTACAGGCTTGGGGAGCACTAACACGGAAACAACCACAATCGGCAACTAAATCCTTTTCTCTATTAATTCTTAAATGCCCACCTATAGTCCTTCCACCCTGTATGTAGTCTACCTTCATCTATGAACTACAGCCAAAGTAAATGGCATCTCTCCACTAGTACTATGGAGTCCTAAAATTATATATCTTATTTATTTTTTCAAACATGTTATGTTCCATGCCTTTCCAGATTGTTTATTCTAGGATTTGACAGCCAAGTATTTATATAGAATTTGAATTAGTGAGAAGAGGAGAAGCAAGGCATGCGTATATGAAATGCAAGCACGTCTAACAAAACTGCATAGAAACACCAAGATTTTCTCTTGGTATGAAAAATAATTCTACTATTTAAAATGCTAGTAGATTATTTCCCTTAAACAGGTTAACGGTTTAAGACCAGAGGATAAATAGGATCAAGGCTAAGGGAAATTGTGCTCAGCTCACTTGTGGTTTCAGGTTGTGGAGTCAAGAAGTTCCCAACCTACTTAACTTCCTCAGGAAGCCGAAACAGAAAACAAAAAAATAAAAATAAAAATGTACAGTCACCGCCAAATATTATCAATCATTCCACATGGTTTGATGACAAGCAGTCTTACGTCAAACACATGGCGACTCAAGCTAACTGTTTTGCTCAACACCCTGTTTACAGTTTTGGGTAATTCATTAAGTAAGTTCAAACGTTTGAACTCAGCACCATTGCGGGGGGGGGGGGGGCGGCAGCTGGTTTGGTGACCTTGTATAGTCTTAAACCAGCCAAATAAAGTGTGTGCTTCTGTCTGACACTCAAACTTTGTTCTTAAATGAACTAGGCAATAGAAGACGTTTTGTCTAGCATATGGTGCCCCAACCAGATCTTGACAAAGTTACCTCTAGGACTCCTAGGCCCAGGCTAGCTGGGGGATTCTGGGAGCCACTGTCCCCAAAAGCTGACTTAAGAACATAAGAAGAGCCATGCTGGATCAGGCCAAAGGCCCATCTAGTCCAGCTTCCTGTATCTCACAGTGGCCCCACCAGATGTGTCTGAGAGCGCACAAGACTTCCCAAGTCCTCGCCACAATGTACCTCTGAGGTACACTGACCTCTCTAGTCTTCCCTTCTTCAACTACCTGGCTCACGCTTTGGCCAGTAGGACAAGCTTTACTTTAACCTACCTCTTTCTTCTCACCCTGACTGCTTCCTTTGACATTCAAAACCCATCTCATTGTTGGTTTGCAATGTTGATGGCCGGGAAAGATGGCCTGTCCATGTAACTCACAGCTTCCTTGGTACTTCTACGTCAGCTGCACTATTGTTTGCGAACCCTGCTTACTCTTTCTTCCTTCTATGTTCTTTCTTCTCACCCTTCTCCTTTTACAAATAGTGTATCCTCTGCATAAATTGCATATTAGTAATATCAGGTATCTCTCTGTGTTAAAGTATCTAGTTACAAGCTTTATATGCATCCCAGGTTCACTCCTTCACCATGAGTGCTCTTGCTTCTTTATGTCCATACCAATTATTAGAGCAATTACATTTAAGTCCATCCCTGAGAGCTTCCATCTCCACAGTATTCTAGGAAGAAACACTGCTGCATGCAGAGAGAGCATTGTCGGTCCCTGCTTAGTATTCTACCTCCGCACATTATTTGAGTGTCAGGTAATTCAAAGCTAACGGCAGACAATACAAGTACCTAACCTGAAACAAGTCCAACAGTCTTCAGTTGTACTTGCTTTCAAATAAGAAGGCTTAATAGATTAAAAGGTAATATCCACGGGTAAAGTATAATTTGATGTTATATAGCCCTTACCAAACCCTAGGTTAAATGCTAGTGACAGATATTTTATTAAAGCAATTAGTATGTCAGTTTTGATGCTTTCTTATTGTAACAAGGCTTTTCTGTCAAAGTTGGCGCAGCATTTCTAAACAGAAAGTCATTGTCGCTCATTGTCAGTACCAACTCCAGTTCTTGGAAATCTTGAAGCCTTGAAACGTCTTTGTCCTTGAAAGAAACCAACACAGTAAATTAGAAATAATGTTTAAACATTCACAAGCCCTGCAATCTGACACACGTCAAGTGACAATTTTTGCTCCTCTCTCTCTCTCTCTCTCTCTCTCTCTCTTTTCCATATTTAATTGTTACAAGAAAAAAAATTACAGGTAGCCAATTGGCCATAGAGACAACAAAGATGCAAAATGCAGATGAATTATGTTTATTTTTAATGGTTAGAATCCTACTGGTATCCATGCAAGAGCTGTAAAGTTCACGGTGGCTCACTAACAAGCTGCTAGGGCACATCTTGCCTGCACCAAGAGGTGTGAGGCCAGGAATACAATCAAGACATGCCCCCCAGCATCTTGACCATGAGCTGTATTTTATAATTTATCGCTTCAAATTATGCAAACCTTTAATGGACATCAGTCAAATTCACGCCACAGTTTTTCACCTGATGGCAGCAAAAGGAGAGTTGAGAGAACAGGACCTCTTTAGCTGGCTGGGCTGACAGCCTGATCACCCCTTTGGCTCCATCTCTTCCTCAATGGTTTTCATTGAAGCTGGTCACTATAAAAACCATGCCGTTCTAGAAACTGGGGCCTGAACATGTTTCATTTCCTCTTCCCAGCCCTTTCCTCCTTTTGTCTCGTGACTTTCCAACTGTAAGCAAGTGGGAGGAACTCCCGAGACCTTCCAAGCTCCTGTGAAAGTTCTGGGTTTAAGATTTCAAACACCTACGTTTTAATCAGTGTTGTACAGTTACGGAAAGAAAAAAACTTTTCTAACCCACAAGGTTAGATCAAAAGACAAAACAAAGGTGGAAGAGAATGGAGAAGGAAGAGAGAAATAAACATAGGAACGGTTATTTGCCCAAGTTTGGGCAACGAATGGGCCTGATCCATAGCATAAAAATTGCAGATAAGCTCCTTTGGAACCAATGTGGAAAGAAAGCCATGACTAAGCTACATTCCTCTTAGATTTCAATCTAGGTTTTTGCTTCCATTGACAGGGAAACTGTCTTCAGTCAAGGGACCCACGGGGATAAAATCCCTCAGTCCTTTGCTTTTTGTGATGTTCGTATGATATTCTTGCCACGATATCCCACACTACTTTGTAAACCTACACAAATGCATTTTCTAACTGACTAATCTTATCCATGTTTACTCAGCTGTATGGCCCACCCACTATATACAGAGAAGCTGACTCAAAGGTAACAAACACCAAACTGCACCCTTGTTTGCTGCAGAAAAACAAGTCTAGTGAGCATTCACATTTCTGGGCAGTCTTTGCTTAAATGAAGTCCTACTGCTTATCTACAACTCATTGCTCTAACTGAAATTTGCATTAAAGAGAAGATAAGGCCTCCTTCAATTATGTAAGTATTGATACATAGCAAAGAATCTTCACCAACCTCTTTGCCACAGCATCATCTCCAATATGTACAATTTGGAATCAATGTTGGATTTGGAATGAACTTCGCTTCACACAGAAAACAAAAATCATGTCCAAGTGTAAATGTCTAGAAAGCCACATGCTGATTCAAGTACTGAATTGGTTTTGACCCGCTTATGTAGATAAGGGGAAATACTGAGGACAAAACATCACATGGACAAAAAGGCACAGCAGATACAGGTCCTACCTGATCCAGCTGTTGGAAAGGCACAGTGGCCAATCAACACACACACACACAATTAATTACTGTGCCCATCGGCTATCCTGTGTGGTCGGAGGGATTTGGGCCACAGATCTGCTATAGTGTAATTAAAAGAAACAAGATGTGAAACTGTATGGGCTTCAAGAATGATATGATGAAACCTGATCAACCAGCACTGAACTGAATTAGTTCTGCCAGCTGAAAACAAACTAGACTATTCAGGGACTTACAGATTAGGTCAGCACAACTAGGGAATACTCTAGGACAGTGATGGCAGACCTTTTAGAGACCGAGTGCCCAAACTGCGATTCAAACCCCACTAATTTTTCCCAAAGTGCCAATACAGCAATTTAACCTGAATACAGGTGGCTGTGAAGGGCTGGTGTCGAGTGCCCACAGAAAGTGCTCCAAGTGCCACCTTTGGCAGCCATGCCATAGGTTCGCCAACACTGCTCTAGGAGCATCATGCTCTCTTGTACGGCTTTCATAGCAAATGCCTGTGCAAATTCTAGGCACATGAACTCAGAAGTAAATAAGCAGGGTGGGAATAGAAGCCAGCAAAATTAGTGACAGACTTCATTTGCCTCAAACATCTGGTCCTTGCTTCTTCCTTTGGACTTCTGAAACAGGGAAACTGTGGAACAATTTGCAAGCCACAAATAGAGCTGCTGATCAAAAATTCAGAAGGCCTGGGTTAACCACTACAAACAGAAATGAGTTCCATTCCTTACCTTCCTTAACACTGTATTTGGAAGCTTCCGTATTTTTTCCACATGCTCTGGGTTAACCCCCAATTCATAGCAGCTCACTCTCAGCAGCTCCTTGTACGTCAGCTCTTGTCGGTCCAATTCAATTTCAATGAAATCATTCTCTTTAAGTGTACGGTTTTGAACTCTGACCTTAAGCACCAGCTCTAATTGAAAACAAACAGACACAAATGCAGACACTCAGAGTATACCTATAGTTAGTAATAAAGACATCCATGCATATTAGGAGAGTTAATAATACTCACAAATCCAATGGCTAATCCTAACTTAAATGAGTCAACAATTATGAAAATTCCAATAATTCATTGGGTCTACTCTACTCGGATCTCCCAATTAGATTCGGACATTCATTGAGTTCCAAACATTTTCAGTGCTTACTCTCACTAAGAGCACAGTGATGACTCCCAGGCCGAAGCTACCATTATCCAAGCCACATGATATGGAAGAAAATGCTTCATCAGCTCAGGTTGTACTGTTCTGTTGTTCTAGCACCCATTAAGTCCTTACCTAAATGAGCTAGATGTAATTTAAGAATGTCTCTAGACAAAAGTCTGTTTTGGGGAACAGCACGGAATACCCACTAGCATTAACTATCAGCAGGAACAATAGCACCAAGGAATTACTGCTTAGGGAAGGACTGATCTTTGATTTAGAGATGGAGCAAAATTCTTTAATAAATGTGTTTAGATAAATAAATCCAATGTTGTGTGTCTGAAGAGGATGATGACTATTTTGAATTTTAGGAGTGAATAAGAAATGTTAAGCTGTATATACTAGGAGCACCTTGGTCTGATAAGCAGACATACTGTATTTTGGCAATAAAAATCAATGCCCACACCATTGAAGCAAGACTTCATATCTCTACCCAGATTATAAAATGGCTTCCTTGTTTTATTTCATCTGGGTTTTTATTTTATTTTTGGCCTAGGGCTTTGCAGAATTTTCCCACTGCTTGTGTTGTTTTGCTATCTGTGATTCTATTGGATTTTAGCTGGATTCTGTCAGACTTTGCTCTTTTATACAGTCTCTTTTTAATTGTCAATATCAACCTTGAGTTGGCACAAAATATTGAAAGAAAATATCATTTTACAGGGTAGGATTGAGAGCTGTTACTAAGAAAAATGTCCATGGTTTTCATCAATCGCACTTCTTTTTATATTTTATCCCATGCAGAGCCATCTGCCGCTTTACCCAGGAGGGGCACTGCAATCCTCAAGGGCAGATATTTAAGTAAGGGAAAGGATAGAAGGATGCAGGAAAATGAAATCAATTTTTTTTCATCAGGAAATGGGAGCAAAGCTATTATCCATACATTTACTAAAACCCACTTCTGTCTTTTTTGAGAATACTTGCAGCAAAACAAAACCACCACTTTAAAAAAAGGAAGATTCATGTATAGTAGGAGTACAGTATCCACAGGGAAGCAATCCCAAACAAAATACTTTACAGAAATACAATATTAAACACTATATACTTCATGGTCTCTACTGGCCAGTTCTGATAAATATACCATGGATATATGCATAAATTAGAGATGGAAACAAATAAAAAATATCATTTGTCACAGTTCATGATTTGTTGGGGCTGACAAACTGAAGAATCAATTCATCTCCAGTGATGAATCAATCGATGAACTGATTCATCTCCTCTTTAAAATAGTATAACAACACACACCCTGGCATCTAGAGGCCCCAAATTTGTAGAAATATTTCCCCTGTCTCTCCTCTATAAACCCTGCAAGTAGTGGGATTCAGACATCTGAGCTACATACCTCCAATAGGCCCCCTCCAGGAAAGCCCCCCACCAGACACATAGAGACACTAGACTTGCAAAAAACTCTCCCAACTCTACTCTAAAATCCCCCTAAGTATGCTGAAGCTTGAGTTTCAGACATCTAAGTTATACACCCAGAAAGTGGTGCCCCCTGGCAAACTGTCCTTTACAAACTGTGTTGAGAAAACCCAATTTTCTCCAAAACTGTAGGTACTGTATTGTAGAGGAGATTCAGAGGTAGCTTCTCAGCAAGTTTAGAGTCTCTAGGTGCCTGTGAAGAACTTTCCAGGGAGGGGCTATTGGGGGGGGTTCATGAATAAAAAAATAATAATCTCCACCAAGTTTGGCGGGACTGTAGACAAGAGTCAAGAGTTGCTTCCCTCCAATACCAGTGTCTCTAGGTGCCTTTGGGGCCTTTTTATAGACTGATGAATTAACAAATCAAACATCACTAAAACTTATAAATTTGATTACTATGAACTGATAAATTTTAATGAATTGGCCAAATTTGTCAGAAAAGGTTATTCAATTTTCACTTCATCCCCACCTATAATATAAATACATATTTCTGAGCTTGTTTTCTTTAGTATTTTTAGACAGCAGATAATAAATGACTCGGTGATTACTGATTCTGCACACGGGCAGGTCCTACGGTATTATAGTATGTTTGTTATTAATTAGTAATAATGAAATACTGTAGGTATGCCAAAGGCCAGTTTCTGACCGAACCAAAGCATAATCCATTTTATTTTGGTTTCCTCACTTTCAATGGAACACCTTGTCTTCTTCACATAGAAAGCATTCTGACAGCTCAATGGTTTGAGGTTACCTTGCATATTTGTAAAGGGAAATGCTCCTGTGAAGAAAAAGGGCTGAAACGTTGGAACAGGTCCCGCACAGGAGCCATTCAGTGGCTGAGCTTCAGGCTGTTTAGATGCAGCTGGGGAGGAGATTGTCCGGCTTGGAGGAGGAGGAGGAGGAGGAGGAGGCCTCTGGTGAACATGGCCATTCTGGACTATAGGCTCATCATGCTCTATGGCCATCCCCCTGATGGCATCCCCACTGGAGCCTATTGGGGAAGACCTGTCTTGTTGCCCCATGGCAGTGCCAGGCGCCTGAAAGTGAGGTAAAGAAACTGAACGGTCCTCATTATGCTGTTCCAAAGTGGGGGAAAGTCTCCCATTCAAGGACGAAGCTGAGGTGCTGGTAGTGCTGCTACTCATGGAGTTATAAACATAAGGGAAAGGTGGGTTGGTCAAATAATTGGGGACAATGGGCAAAGCAGTATCTTTCTTCACATCCAGAAGGTCATCATCATCTTCCACTGCAGAAAAAGAATGGAAAATGTTAACTAAACAAAGGTGATTCCAACGGAATACAGCAGCATTTAAATGGCATTTATGCAAAAAAAAAATTACTGACTTGAGGGTCAAGAACAAAGACTGCATTTACAGGTAACATTAATATGAATATAGTAGCACCCTGTACTTATGGGGGAATGGTTCCCAGTTGGGGAGGGATAATAGTGTGGTTAATATCTGTGGATAATAGTGAATGCTAAATATATGTAGTAAAGGGGGGGCAGGAAAATTATTTTAACATATACTGTGGTATCTCTACTTAAGAGCGGCGCTACTTAACAGCAATTCAACTTACGAGTGGGAAAGCGTCGGCGTTTTAACTGCTGCCTTACAAATTTTAGATGTGGTCTGCTCTACATACATTATTTTTATTTTTTTATTTTTCTAATTTATTTATTTTTATTTTTTAAATACAGTACATCTACTTAAGAGTTGTTCAGAACAGTTTAAATTTGTAAGTAGAGGTACCACTGTATTACCAGAACTGACCACTAAGGGATGCCAGATACAACACTATGTATAGTATTTTCAGACCACAGATAAGAGAAACTTATGCAGGTCCTACTGTATATAACAAAATGAAGTGGTAGTTGATCAAATAATTGCAAAAGCTATAATAAAATTTAGCTACTAGAAAGCATTATTGAAACATATGTTAAGTTATACATTGCAAATCTCTAACTGAATAAGGTCTCTCAAAGTTAACATGGGACTACCTCTTTTGGTAAGCCAAGGCTTTGCAACATATATGATGGTTACTGACTACTTTATTACAAAGCAATGCACTTTGGGAACTGTGTCAGAAGGCTGAAAAAAGTTACAAGGCAATGAGATCACAATGCCTAGCCCTTTCCTTGAATTACTATGGGTTCCGAGATTCCCAGTGGCATTCAAATATCCCTGACATTACAAATATTAACCATTCATTTTACCTCCCAACATCTTCCTTATTTCCCTCTTTGATGTTAACTGGTCTGGCCTTTCTTCTTTAACTGTGAGAATGTCCTTATCAGCACCAGCATCAAGCAGGTATGATACCACCTGGGCATGGTTCCGTTTGCAGGCCCAATGCAAGCAAGTCCTGCAGAAAACAAACATAAGAGCTACATGAAGACACCACACAACACACCATAACATTTTACTCTCTAGTGATCATATGTGAAGGAGGAGGCCAGAGAACTGTAGAATGGATGCATCTGCTATCCTTTCCTTCCATGGTTGCAGGTTCTTACAGTGACACCTAATGGCAGAATCATCTTCTTAATCAGAGACATACAGAACACCATTTGTGGTTGAAACAAAATGCATCGCTTTTATCTTCTCAGGATTTAAAGGCAGTTCTTAAGTACAAAGTCTGGGAACCCACATTTTAAACCTTCCAGTAGCTAATGCACACTTTGTTCTTGCCTAAACGAAGATTTGATGGCACAATTCACTTCCAATGGTTTCCTTCTGGAATGTATAGAAGTAAAGTTTATCCCCAATTTAAAGCAAAACCAAAGCAGTGTTCTGTTTATATATCATCTCATAGCACTTCAAGCACTCTCGGGGCACTTACAATTTAATTATGCACGCTACATATTACCCCTCCACCCCCCACCCCCCCGGAAGCTGGGTATTCATTTTCCCGACATCGGAATGATGGAAGGCTGAGTCAGCCATAAGCAAGCTATCTGGGATTGAAATCCAGGTTGTGAGCACATTTTTTTAGCTGCAGTACAGGGACTGTGGCCCGAGGCTCCTGCTAATCTGACTAAACATCTATTTATATTGACAAATTTATTTACATTTTCCCCCAAAAGCATCTAGTTTAAAGACTGCATTTGAGGATGATGGCACACCAGTTAAAAACTAAAGCAATCTGTTGATACAGACACAGCGTACATGGTGAACATAGTGAACACTAATCCATAGGTAACATTACACTGATATGCCTCAGTTAACTACAAGCAAAGCTACAGGCTCACCTATTTCCCCCCCCTCTCCTCTTCCTTGTACATAGCTAGTAAAGCAACCACTGTAGAGTGCAATTTCATTTTCTAAACACCTTTGCTTAATATTATTTCTGAATAGGAATTCTAGTGTAAAGCCACTGTTTTCCAAACCATCTTTGACCCAGGAATCATAGTTTAAAATAATCCTTGCTTGAAGTAACATTTGGAAAAACACGCCAGCTTCTGAACTCGTGTTTTTAAGCTAGCCCGTTTAGAAACTGATTTAAGATCTGTTTTATCTGTAACCACTGAATCATATAGTACAATAAGTTGAGATGTTTTAAAAAGTGAAGTTAAATCAAGCATAAATTCTCCTCTCGGATAGATCGAAGGAGAAAAGAAAAGGAATATCACTGATGTTTTGCTTGGACTTCTTAAGGCCCATCCTTATAGTGCTTAAGCATGGTTCATCACTATGCACAAACAAATATACACACAGCAAATGCAAGAATGAGACTGGCTTACAGAGAGCGTAGTTGTAGGTCCTTCTGAATGCCTTACAGTTCTGACTGGAAAGAGGCAAGTTCAGAACAGTGCCTTATGGAAAGATGCAATGGGCCAGCCTTTCCTAAGGGAAAATGATTTCACAGTTCCTTCCTATCAGGACTCCGGAGACTAAATGCTTATGACCATGAGAGGTCCATTACAAGAGGTAAAACCTGCAACAAAATGTTGCACCTTCAATCACTCGTCACCAGGCTTCCATCTTCCATTTTTTAAACTGACCCATAACCGTGGCGCTAAGAGGTGACTGATCATACTCAATTTTCACTGGGTTGTTTACCTTTTGCCCCCCACAGGTTATTTACTTCTGTAAACTTACAATGTCTTCATAGGTACAGATCACAGCCATGATGCTGACAGCTTTTCCATCATTTATGTCTTTGTTAGTCCATACAAACAGGGCCTGCAAGACCGGTCAGAGTCCTATTACTTAGATATGCTGGTGTAAGTCGGTGTAAACCGCCATGACAAACTGCAGCTGATTAAGAAGTCAATGCTTGTTCTTCTCACTGCTCACCACGCTGTTCGACTAGTGCATGGTGAAGAAAGCAAGACTCCCACCTTTATAACTATCAGCCATTTGCCAAAGTAAATTAGGATGAGTGCTGTCAAAACTCTACCTGCTTGTCAACTAGCTTGTGAAACTGAAGCGCTCAGTCACAGCATAGGAGAGCAAGCTTCTCCAGGATGGCTCCTTTCTTCTCCTGCAAGCATGCATTTTTGGGTCCTATGCACTAGTGCCTTTCTGTTCTTCCAAAAAGGCTGGGGCAGCCTAAACACACAGAGATCATGCCATCCTTATCCTTAAAAGTGATTCAAGGAGGTTAATTCATCATGAGTGTCAGCCATGGAGTGAAGCTGCCAGATGAGCAGGGGGTGCAGGGGGTTCAGTGCAAGTCTCCCAGGCCTAAAGTCAATATTCTTTTCAGAATACTACTATCAGCAGCTTCATTAGACCATTTATTTTAAGAATACATTTCGCTGAAAAACATTAAACATAGCCACACACAATTGTACAGTACTTAAAAACAATTGCCCTTCCCAATTATGTTTCATAACCACACAATTATGTTTCATAACCACACAATTCATTTTCTTTTAATCTGCTGAAGCTGTAGGGTAGTCTTCTTAAAATAGACAGCCTTCACATATATTTAACACATATTAGGGTTGTTGTTTTTTTGTATTTTATTAAAATACATACTACATTGGCTGAAATCCTATTGTTCAGCACAGTAGGCATTAAATCAGTGGTGATTTGGTGAGATAATTATTCTGTAGGTTTCACTGATTCAACTGGGTCTACTCTATTTGTGACTTACCATGCTAAAGTAAATCACAACTAGAGCAGACTCCTATGAATCAATTGGATGTACTGATGAGCTGACTCACCAGTTTCTTAATGGGTCTACTCTAGTGCAACTTACTGTGCTAAGCAACAGGATTTCAGGTGCTGATTCTGAATGTGCTGACAGTTTATCATATTATACTCCTTCTAAGAGATATATAGCAATGGAATTTATTTGCACCTACATGCACATATACCTGTAATAGCATGGATCCTTCCTCTTTGAGAAAATAACAAAGGCCTTATACTGTGAGAGAGCATTTTAATAACATTCTGATTTAAATTAACTTCTCTCAAAATGCTTTTGGTCCCACATATACATTTCCCTTTGTTTCGCTCATGTCTTCCCTTCTTACAATCACTAACCTACCTGTTGTACAGAATTATGTCCAGTTTTGGACCTGTTCTACTTAATAAGCTTGTTCTAAGAAGAAAAGCATATTAGTTATGTAACAAGAAGAGAAGACATAGAGATCATATATTTAATGTCCAAAAGAGATATCTAATACCATCATAGTTAAAAAGCATTAGCAAATGAAACTTTTGAACCCAAGTAAGAGACAATCACCAAAATATTTGTCTCATCCCATAAACCAGATTCCATGTGGCATCATGCAAAAAAAAAACCCACCTCCTTTTTAAGCATGGAGTATGTTTTTATAATTAAACATCTCTGCTAAATATGATATAAACAACAATATTAATAAAACTGAAATGCCTTTTGAAAAGCTGTCATGTAAATTATAAACAGTGCAATCATGAGGAGGTGTAAGAGCTGGAGAACAATGGAACAATCAAAGAGTAGTCCATCCACAGATCATTTACACTCCACAACTGCTAACAAGATTGCAATTCATGTATTCTGGTTATGCAGAATATGCACACAGTTTCATTTTTTATTCCCCCTCTAGAAAAAATCCTACAGATTGTACCTTTTATATAACCTTATATATTCAAAAGTAAGTGTTCAGGGGGACTTATTGCTAAGTAAGTGTTTCCAGAACTACAAATAAAAAAGGAATATGCTCAGTATTTGCTATCAAAAACTCAGAATTATCAATCAAAAGTAAAACACAAGCTCAAATATAAGCTGCCACTCTTATAAATCAACAAAGTACCAAATCACTTCCTCCATGTTAAAATCATTGATATTTAACATGGTAAAAACAAAAAGTAACAAACTACACACTTTACTTCCAGCAATTGAAAGGAATAATAATAATAATAATAATAATAATAATAATAATAATAATAATAA
>JAHTLZ010000010.1:19924320-19973992 GCA_023846285.1 Phrynocephalus versicolor | reverse complement strand
TAATAATAATAATAATAATAATAATAATAATAATAATAATAATAATATCGTTAAAGTTTCAACAAGCCTATTAAATATACACATCTTCGAGTTCTTCTATTAAGGGGCGTGTGCTTGCTTGCCAGATACAGTACCGCCAACACACTATGCTTACCAGCCATTGATTTCATTTTGAGAATTCAAGTTTACCCCAACTTCCACCAGTCGCTGAACTTCTTCGAGGTCCCCCAAAGCAGCAGCTTCTCTTAATCGCTCCTGAAGTTCCTTTTCTTCTAATGTAGAACTCATGTTACGAATTATTCTTCACAGCAAACTTTGGAAGAAGCAAATTGCCTTAAGTCTCTTAAATAATGGATCATTTCATATCGGCAGTAACAGACGAGGGAAGCCTAATCTGTCCCCAGAGAAAAGTGTCACGTCTTATTCCCTTTACTATAAAATTCATATAGTTCTTTTGCGATGGACTGCTATAAATCAAAGAATCTCACACATAGGAAGGGCATATTTCCCAGTTGCATAGTTATGGTACGTCTGGAAAGGTTCTGCTTCCTGAACATAAGGGGGACGCTATGAAGTGCAACAACAACGACCTCGATTTTTAGTTCCTAGCAAAGGTCGGGTATGCCAGCGTGCGGTGCAGCAGAAGCGCATTGTTTTCTTTGCCATTTATAAAAATGAAGACTTAAAATATAAACAGCCATATGATGATTGTAGTGATAATTATACTTATGAGAAAACATACTGCATTTCATGGCTTGCGTCCATGAACGGCGATCGCGGCTCCGCATTCCTCCCTCACTTTCCTACCCCACCAAATGCCTCTGGGAGCACACGAGACTAGATACCTGTCTCTAAGGTTACCCCTTTATCCCTAGTACACACGAATAGCCTTGCACGATAAGATAATGACGCACTCTGCAAATAACAGGATTGTTGCGAAGGGCAAGAAGGAAGGGAAGGAGTGCATACTATCTTCAGCAAACCTGAGGGCGCAGAGGGAAAGAAATAGTAATAAAAATAATAAATGTTGCAGAATGTGTTCCAAAATGGTGAGTCAAGCCCCTAATAAACAGGAAGCTTGGCTTACAAAAGCATCATCTTCCCTTCCTCTCCTATCTGAGTCAGTGTCTACATCGCTGTACTGACTTTGGGTGTATGGTAGGGGATGATAACAATACCCCCTTCCATTCCTCAGAACAATAGTATAAATGAATTATTTTTAAAAAAAATCTAAAGTGATTTAAATCATGATTTAAATTTTAAAAGTGATTTTTGTTTAAATTGTCAAAAAATCTATTTTTTAAACTTAAATCTGATTTAAAACCATTTGAAATTGGTGAGGAGACTAACTGGACCAGTTAAGATACTACCAGTCAGGTCAAAGGCTTACATTTCCCAAGGGCAATAAAATGCAATGCAATACAGGTACAGAGGAATATCCATCTTGGAAATAAAGACATAGAAATAGAAGCACGGATCGCACAACTTTTGTTCCATATAAGCAGAAGTACAGTGTGTTATTGTTATTGTTGTAGGAAGAGGTGTAAATTTGAGGGTTGGTTGTCTGGCGGTAGACTTCTATAACTAGATTTCTTTAAAAGCTGTTTGATAGTCTGGCATTCAACAGATGAAGCTTGTTGGAATTTGAAATAACAGCAACCATATTAATTACATATTAATTAAGGGCTACACAAGTGAAAAAAGTTTGGAAACTACTGAGCAGAATATATAGTATAAAGCTCCATTCTGGCACTTTTAATTGTATTTTGTAATGCAATGATTCAATTGTGGATATAAATAAGTGGGGGAAAATAAAAAGAAAATAAAGAGTGTAAAGCTAAAAGAAAATAGCAAACATTAAAAGTTTGTCAATCAATACATGTAAATAATATAACGAAATGAAAAACAATCAATACAATTTTTAAAAACTTCCTCCCTTACTGAAGGCTATCTCATAGGGGTAATGCAGCAATTAGGGGGCCCTGGAAACAATACAGGATCTTCGTGTTCATGACCATCTTCTATTGCTGCCTGGTTTTACTACACCATCTGGGGTTAGACCTTTGTCTATTTTTTTTCTTGTTTGTTGTTTGCCTGTGATTATGGCTGATTATGTAACTATGGTTGTTGTCTTGTTTTACTGCATTATTTTGTACACTGCCCAAAGGCATCAAGAAGAGATGGCAAGAATACACAGAGGAATTATATCAGAAAGATCTGGATGTCCCCGTTCTGCTTATATACTGCCCCATACCATAAGAAGTTTTAAGAACATAAGAACATAAGAAGAGCCATGCTGGATCAGGCAAAAGGCCCATCTATCTCTACCTTCCTGTATCTCACAGTTGCCCCACCAAATGTGTCCAGGAGCGCACGAGACTAGATATCTGTCTCTTCATATCACTCCCCTGCATCTGGTCCTTGAAGTACCCTGGTTTTAAGCCTGGAGATTACACATTTCCATCATGGTTTGTTGCTGACCTCGAGCCAGACATCCTGGAAAGTGAAGTCATGTGGGCCTTAGAAAGCATTGCAAACAACTAGGCCAGTGGAGGTGACGACATTCAATCTTAAAAGAGGATGCTGTAAAGGTGTTACACACAATATGCCAGCAAATTTGGAAAACTCAGCAGTGGCCAGAGGACTACATCCCAATCCCAAAGAAGGGCAACGCCAAAGAATGCTCCAATGCAGATGATACTACTCTGATAGCAGAAAGTGAGGAGGAATTAAAGAACCTCTTAATGAGGGTAGAAGAGGAGAATTTAAAAATGGGCTGAAGGTCAGCATCAAAAAAACTAAGATCATGGCCACCGATTCCATCACTTCCTGGCAAAGAGAAGGAGAAGAAATGGAGGCAATGAGAGAGTTTATTTTCTTGGGATCCCTAATTACTGCAGATGGTCACTGCAGCAATGAGATTAAAAGACGCTCGCTTCTTGGGAGGAGTGCGATGGCAAACCTAGGCAGCATCCTAAAGAGCAGAGACATCATTTTGCCGACAAATGTGCGGATAGTCAAAGCTATGGTTTTTCCAGTAGTCATGTATGGTAGTGGGAGCTGGACTATAAAGAAGGCTGATTGCCTCAGAATTGACGCTTTTGAGCTGTGCTGCTGGAGGTGATCAAACCTATCAATCCTGTACTCCCTCGAGTACTTTAGCTACCTTATTAGGTAGAGAGGAGTCCTTGGAAAAGTCCCTGATGTTGGGAAATATTGAAGGCAAAAGGAAAAGGGGAGGGCATAGAATGAGATGGTTGGACAGTGTCATGGATGCAACCAACATTAATTTGACCAAACTCTGGGAGGCAGTGCAAGACAGGAAGCATGCTCTCCCTTCCTCAGAGAGAAGTTATTGAGAGCTGCAGAAAAGAGGAGCAATATTTAATTTTCAAAAATTGTTACCACTATCAAATTCATCCCACTGGTGGCAGTGTCCAGAAGTTAAATACCCCCCCCATATGGCAACCACCAATGGCTTCCCCACAACAAAAGGGAGCCTTGAGATTCAGTGTGTGGGTGTGGGTGTGGGTGTGGGTGTGTGTTGAAATGTATTATTTCAGAACTATAATGAAACTTATGTGGCGTAACTTATGGAAGAAGACTTAAGCCACTGTTCTTTTCCACCTCTAACCATCCTTTTTTTTGTTCTTCCACATTTGCTCTTATGACAGAAAACTTCTTATACCCTAATAGAGAAGGAAAATAAGCTATAGGGTCACTTGTTATTAGCATGAGAAGCATTGAAACCCCCTTTCAGACAACCCGGTTAAAGAATTGTAGCTACCCATTACATTTCCCAATGGAATTACAATACTGTAGAAGCTGAAATGCTCATGAAAAGTACCAGATGTTTACAGGTCTGAATTACATTTAAAACAAAGGTGCTGTTCCCAACAATAGCAGACCAAGGCTAAATCTATCTAGCCATCTATTTATTTAATGCAAATCCAGATTGATCTTGTATTCTGAAAAAGCTCTGGAAAGTTTGGAGAGGAAGGTTTTGATTTATTTGATGAACAGAAGAACAGTTAAATAAGTCCTATAATGTAGACCAGAGGCTGGGCAGTATCTGAATTGTGTATTTTTATACTCCCGCTCCGTATTGCATCGATGCTTTGCCTGGGGGTGGAGAATCCTAGTGGAAACTGCCCATTTAGTCGGTCCTTAAAGCTTTCGCACAAGAACAAGGGCGCAACGCTACTGTCCCCGCCCTGCCCGTCGTTGTCTGTGCTGGTAGGCGACGCCGGGGGCCTTGACAACAGGACGCGGCGGCGGCTACGCTAGGCGCGCGTAGTGCATTGTGGGAAACGCCCGGGCGCGAGGGTTGCCGCCATTTTGTCTCTTGTCAGCCTCGCAGCGGAGCGGCTTGTGTGTACAGTATCGGAGAGAGAGAGAGAGGGAGGGATCTTGAGGGAGGGAGTTGAGGGTGAAGGAGCGGCAGAGCCGAGCGGGCTCAGTGACCGGCGGGGGCGGGCATCATGATTTCGGCTGCCCAGCTTTTGGACGAGCTTATGGGCCGGGACCGAAACCTGGCCCCGGACGAAAAACGCAGCAACGTGCGGTGGGACCATGAGAGCGTGAGTATCGCGGCCTCCGGGCCTTGTGGGTGCGATGCAAGGGCCTGGTTTGGCCGCGGCGGGCGTTTTGGCGGGGGGGGGTGTGGCGGGATAGGAGAGAAGCCACGGGCCTTATTCAGTGCAAAAGGGAGCGTGGACCGGGCTGGGTGGAAGGGGGGCGGGGGGGGGCTCGTGGCCTTGCCGGTTCCGTCTTGTGAGGAGGCGTCGCTGGGCGGCAAGGAGGCGTTGCTGGGGTCGAAGCGCCTTCAGGCCTCCCGAGGGCAGGGCGAGCAGCAGGCCCGGAACAGCTGCGAGAGAAGGAGGGTCGTCGGGTACGGTTCATGCTTCAGAGGGGGAAGCAAGGAAGCGCATCATCGGACCCGTCGCCTGAGATGTTAGTTGAGGAACAGCACCGGGCGAAGCGGACAATGGATGCCCGGGAACAGAGGAAGGGGCCGCGGTGGGCGCCTGCCTGCAGGGGCCGCATCTGAAAACGTGGATCTGAACAGGAGCTATTCCTTTCCTGTTGCTCAGGTTTTATACATTTTCACCTTATCCCATTCCACTTACTTGGGGCAGCGTTTTATTGTCTTTCCAGTTCATAAGAGAGTTATGCAAGCGGAATAACAACGACTGGAAATAATGTAACACCCACTAAGACTGGTCAAAAGAACAAATGGAACTACGCTGTTAACCACTACTGTATTAAAATGAGAAAAGTACCCACATAAAATGCACTGCAAAATTCGTTGCTCATCTATTTCAAAAGGTCTATCAAAGAGGGGCAAATGATTCTCCTGCTGTTGAGCATTGAAGGGCTAAAGGCGCAATCAGAGCACAGTACTTTGTCTCACATTTTGGGCTGCTTTGCCTAATTTCCCTGCATCCACATGACATAAAGAAGAGCATCAGCTGGCATAAGGGTAGATAATGAAGAGTTAGAACATAAGAAGTCATGCTGGATCAGGCCAAAGCCCCATCTAAGTCCAGCTTCCTGTATCTCAATGGCCCCACCAAATGTGTCTGGGAGCACATGAGAATAGATATCTGTCTCCTGCTACCACTCCCCTGCATCTGGCCCTTGAAGTACCCCACTTTTAAGCCTGGAGATTACACATCTCCTTCATGGTTTGTAACCTGTGATGGACTTCTCCAGAAATCTGTCCAATCTCCTTTTGAACGCATCCAGACTAGATGGCATCACCACCTCTTGTGGCAGGGAGTTCCACAGACTAACAACACGCTGGGTAAAAAAATATTTTCTTTCGTCTGTTCTCTCTCCCAACGCTCAATTTGAGTGGATGTACCCTAGTTCTGGTATTTTGTGAGAGGGAGCAGAGTGTCCCTGTATCCACTTTACTCATGCCCTGCTTTATTTTGTACGCCTCAATCATATCCTCCTTCAGGCGCCCTTTTCCCAGCAAATTGCATGCCATTTGCTTCCAGCCAGAATCTTAGTCGCTATCTGAAATACTTGTCTGTGTCCAGATCCAGCCTACCAGAAACAGTATAGTTAGTGCATTCGTCCAAATTGGAAACCAGCCTTCCTAGACAACCAGAGCCTTAGCTGAGAACCCAGAAACAAAACAGTCCAACAGTACTCCAGCCTAACTTTTCCAAAGAATGGTAAAGTGGCTTATGTTGTATTTAAGGAGGCAAAACTTCATGAATGTCGAATTATCTGTGGCTCTGCTCACTTCAATAGCACAATATGTTCATGAACTCTCAATCAGAAAACCAATCTGATTTTTTTGTTTTTTTCTTTCTGGCCTTTTACAGTAAACAGAACAGTTGATTTCATGATGCATAATTTTGTTGCTCTGTTACAACACTGTTTTGGGGAACTTGCAGTTGGTTGCCTGAAATATGGACAGCATCCCCTGTAGTTGGAAGAATATTGCTGATTTCCACTGCTAGAATCATCATGCCTTCTCATTTTTGCCCCAGTTGTGCAGGGCTG
Source organism: Phrynocephalus versicolor (assembly GCA_023846285.1). Classification (NCBI taxonomy): domain Eukaryota; kingdom Metazoa; phylum Chordata; class Lepidosauria; order Squamata; family Agamidae; genus Phrynocephalus; species Phrynocephalus versicolor. The sequence goes on along the minus strand of JAHTLZ010000010.1, from coordinate 19,967,473 downwards.
TTTTCTGTGCACACAATTTCTGTGCATGTGAAACTCCCCTCTGCATGGGTTCCATCATGACCATAGCAAAAATGGTCACAATGGGAATACAGGGGTGGGAAATCCCTACACGGAGGAGGGTGAGACATGCATATAGAGAATGTTGGCTAGAATCCACTTTATAAGAACCTGCCAAGGGCTATTAGGAAACACCAATATTTTCTAGTGAGGTAAAAAGTGAAAGCTGTGTGGCCATTACAAAATACAAATGCAAGGCTACAGGTGAAACCTTTTAAGGCAAATAATAAATGAATAAATCATTGCAAGATTTTGTGGGCAGTACCCACTTTTTCAAAGCGTGTACCAAAAGTCTAGACTTGGCAAAAGATGTGGCCAGGGCGTGAAACTCAATCCTTAACTTCAGGTGCACTTTACAACAGCCCTTCTGCTTCCTGCCTTATCTAAGACAGCGAAAGTTATCTTGCCAAGAACTTTACATCTAAGAATCATCTGGCAAACCACATCTTTGCCAACGTTAGACTTTGGTACATGCTTTGAAAAAGTGGATATTGCCCACAAAAGCTTGTATTGCTTTTTTATTTTATTTTTACTAGTGGCCTAAAAAGATATAAACTGTAGCCTAGTACAGTACTGTACAATATTTTCTAGGTCATCTGCAGTTCAGCTGTACAGCTGGGCACTTTCACCATTCCTGGTTAGTATGTACAGTAGGACCCCAGTGTCCGCTGGGGATTGGTTCCAGGCCTTCCCATGGATAATGAAAACTGTGGATAAGAGAGAACGCCAAAATCCCCAGAATTGCTGTTTTGTGACAGTAGCTTGCTCTACAGCTGCTGTTTTGTGACAGTAGCTTGCTTTATGATTGCTCTTTGTGACGATAGCTTGCTTTATGGTTCCTGTTTTATGACAGTACCTTTCTTTACAGCTGCTTTGTGATAGTAGCTTGCTTTGTGGATGCTGAATTATTTATTTAACTTTTCCCTCTGCCAACCGTCGATAACTGAATCAGTAGATAATGAATCAGCATCTTGTAGATGGAAAAATACAGTATGTCTGTAGAAATGAATACTGATTTCCTCACCCCCTCAAGACATCATAGAGTTGGAAGAGACCTCGAGGGCCATCCAGTCCAACCCCCCGCCTTGCAGGAACCCCCATCACAGTACCCCCAACAGATGTCCATCCAGCCTCTACTTAAAAAACTCCAAAGGAGGAGACTCCACCACCCTCTGTGGCAGCATATTCTATTGCCAGGCAGCTCTAACTGTCAGGAAGTTCTTCCTAATATTCAAATTGAATCTCTTTTCCTGTAGTTTGAAACCATTGCCCCGAGTCCTAGTCTCTGAAGCCTTGGAGAACAAACTAAGTCCCCTCTTCATTATGACATCCTTTCAAATATTTAAACATGGCCTTTTTAAAAGGCTATAATTCCCAGCTCCTTAAGCTGTTCCTCGTATGACATTTCTTCCAGACCTTTATCCAGCCTGGCCACCCTGTTCTGGACCCGTTAAAGGTTGTCAACATTCTTTTTAAATTGAGGTGCACAGAACTGGACACTACTACAGATGGGGTCTGACTAGAGCAGAATAGAGTGGTACTATCACCTCCCTTTCTCTAGACACTTTGCTTCTGTTAATGCAGCCAATAATTGCATTGGCTTTCTTGGCCGTCACATCACACTGCTGACTAATTATCAATTTGTGGTCCACCCAGACTCCCACATCTGTTTCACATGTACTATTCTCCAGCCAGGTGTCTCCCATCCTATATCTGTGCAATTCAATTTTTTACCTAGATGTAGCTCCCTATATTTTTCTCTTTTAAAACCTATTCCATTAGCTTTGGTCCAGCACTCTAGTCTCTCAAGATCATTTTGGATTTTCATCCTATCCTAGGGAATTAGCAACCCCTCCCAATTTGTTAACATCTGCAAATTTAATCAGCATACTCTTGATTCTTTCATCCAAGTCATTAATAAAGATATTGAATAACACCAGACCCAGAACTTAACCCTGGGGCACCCCATTTGTCACCTCTCTCCAAGCTGAAGAGAAGCCATTTATGATCAGCCTTTGGGTGCGATCGGTCAACCAGGTACAAATCCACCCAACAGTAGCACTAACTTCTTTGTAAGTATATCATGGGGTACCTTATTGAAGGCCTTACAGAAATCTAGATAAGCAATATCCACAGTGTTCCCCTCATCCACCAGTCATGTAACTATCAAAGAAAGAGATCAAATTAGTGTGGCATGACTTGTTTTCAGGCTTGCTTTCTTTTTCTTCCCAAATTATGATGTCCTGTGAGGAGAATGCACATACAGTGGTGCCTCTTAAGACGAATTTAATTTGTTCTACGGGTCAATTCGTTTTATGAAAAATTCATCCTACAAAATTTGGTTTCCCATAGGAGTAAAAGGGAAACCGATTAATCCATTCCCGAGGTCTGAAAAAAGGCCAAAAAAGCCTTGTTTTGTTCAGACCTCTTTATAAAGTGCACTTTAAAGGCATGCAGTGCCGGACCCCACCCCCAGTGCATTGAAAAGCAAGGCAAACATGATCAAAAGCAAGCTCTGGGGGGGGGGGACCCAGGTAATTCCCACTAAAAGTACAATGAAAAACAATGCAGAGACAATCAAAAGAAAGCTCTAAGACAAACCTCAGGCCATTCCCGCCAAAAATGCAATGAGAAACAATGCAAAAACACAAAAGAAAGCAAGGAAACATCAGCTCCCTACCTTTCCAAGTGCTAAAAGTCCAAAAGCTGCTGCAAAACAATGTCCAGAATGACTCAAAAACTTGATAAAAAAAACTCCTCCCACCCCTCCAAAAACTACAGGGACGCAATATATTGTGGATAACTTGTTTCAAAATGTGGAACAAATTTTTGTCTTGCAAAGCATCCCATAGGGAATTCTCATCTTGTGAAGCAACCCTATTCCCATAAATTTTATTGTGAGTTTTTGTCTTATGGGGCATTTATCTTGTGAGTTTTTGTCTTATGGGGCATTTGTCTTAAATGGTACCACTGTATTCTCATCAGATTCCTTATGCATAAACTTGTCCAATGGTTTTCATTCAGTCCTTTATTTGTTATAAATCCTATGAAGAATTCATGAGGACATGTCTTAAAATAACAGGTAAAGAGGAGTGTTGGTCTGTCACTGACCTTTGCTCTCTTTATGACATTGGGTCCCATAAAACAAGACACCAGATCTGGGCAAGGCTTCCTTCAGGGGCTCCGTTTTTCTTAGTTATAGAAACCCATTTGGACAGCAAAGAAGTAATATTTACTTGCAGAGATGCTGAAACAGAAAATTATATGGTTTATCCTCATTATGTGACCTCTCCTTATTTACATACAAGACAAATAAGTACAGTGGTACCTTGTATAAAGGAATTAATTCGTTCCAAATGAAATTATGTTAAGCAAATTTTCCTTTATACAAATTCCCATAGGAATGCATTGAAAGCAGAGTGATCCCATTTTTATGTTGTACGGATTTTCCCCATAGGCAATTATGTTAAGCAAATTTCCCCTATCTCCGGAATTTTTTATGTTGTACAAATTTTCTGTTATACAAGCTGTCTGTTATACAAGGTACCACTGTACTGGGTTGTACTGAATAAGACTGGGAAAATTTTAGAAGGGACTGCAGCAAGAACAAGTCACTCTAATTTTCTATAGACTTTTCTTTCCAAAGTTGATATGTCTTTTCTTCTCATCAGGTCTGTAAATACTACCTTTGTGGTTTTTGTCCTGCTGAGTTATTCACAAATACGCGTTCGGACTTGGGTAAGTGTGTGCAAGTTTACTTATGTTGTACTAATTTGCGAAATTCAGAATTAAATACTATTGTTACTTATTGTTTGGAAACCCGCCCCCCATCATGGGGATGGTGGTGGTTAATTTGAGAAGGAAGTGTATGTGTGTGTGTATTGTTCCCCCTACATTTTATCTAATTAACATAGCTAAAAGACTAAATTTGCACCCATTCGTAGCTGGTTATGTTCTAAACTTAGAACTCCAGTTGTTTATATTTAGCATGAATCAAAGTATGAAAATGTAGATTACCTTGTCCTTGCAATATCTTTAGTAATTTTTTCCTAGTCTTCTGCTCAGACAATGCTTATATCATAATCACTGAGGTTTGTCTGATTCTATTCCACATAAAACTTGAGGTCTAACAATTACAACATTATGCCCACTCAGGTTGCATCCATATCTTAGTGTGGCATCCTAAGATTTGCTAGTGCAATGCTGCAAACAGTCACCTTGCAAAACTAGATTATAAATTAGTGTCAATGCAAAAAATGACTAATAAGATCAAATCACAATGTGAGTATGAATGTTTATGCTACTCTTTTCATAGCTTTAATATCTATTGTAATGTAATGTGCTTGTTCCTGAAGTATTACTAGTTCCATAAAAACTTGCAGGAGGTAAGTATTAAGCCAGATTCATTCAAAAGATTTGTAAAAACCAGCTTTACTTTCTTTAGAATTGGAAGCAATGCTCAACATTGTTTTGTCATGGAACATATGCACTTAAGAGTATGTTCATTACTTGTATGCTGGTATTTGCATGTCATTGTGTTCCTGTTTAATAATGCAGCATACACAAAAAAATAAATAAATGGAGCCATTTTGGTTCATTGATAACTGATAACATTTTGTAAACCTCCCAGGTAGTGCAGTTTGCACTAAGGGTGCAGTATAGAAATATACGATAATAAAAGCACTTAAATTTATGTTTATTCTTTTTGTTTCTAGGCCCATGTGAAAAAATTCATGATGAAAACCTCCGAAAACAGTACGTTGGGCTTTAGAAGTGGCTAGTAAACAACACTAATACATGTATTTGAATGATATATTTTTTAAATCTTTAGTTACATGCGTATAGTACTTGGTGTGCATGTGTGTGTTTGTAAATGTGTTTAAAATACATATTTTTGCCATATGTTTTCCCTATGTTTCTTTGTTTAAAATCTAATTTTAAAACAATGTATTGTCAGGTATGAGAAGAGTTCGCGATTCATGAAAGTAGGCTACGAAAGAGAGTTCCTTCGCTATTTACAGAGCTTGCTTGCGGAGGTTGAACGACGAATTCGAAGAGGCCATGCTCGTTTAGCATTGTCTCAGAATCAGCAGTCCTCAGGTGTAAGTACAAAAGCAGTTGTGAATTAAATCTGTTACTTCTGTTATTGAAGAAGGAGTTGTCATTGTCTTCCATTGACGTTTACCAAGTCGCCCTTTCAGCTTATTTAAGTCTAACCAATACGATTTATTCTTCTTATAGTTCTTGCAGTTCAAATGTTTATACCAGGAATGCAGCAAGTTTCCATGTGCACCTTTACCAGTCCCACATTGGAGTCTTACTTTAGTTATAACTAATATGGGGTAGTCACTTTTGTTTCTTCGAATCAGCTCATGGCAAAAGCTCACTGAGTGAGCCATTCAAAAGAATCAGACCTATCTCTGCTTAGACAGTCCACAAGATTTTTGTGATACACTCAGGACCTTAAAGAGGGCAGTTTATTTCCAATCAAAATATTTGCTGTGTCGGTACTAAAGGCTGGCATGTTGAGTGGCCAAAGTACTGTTGCAGCAGACCTTTCTTTTCCCAATTATTCCAGGCTGGTTCCAGGTGTCCATTTTTATTCAACATTATCATCAGGACACCAGATCCATGAAAGTCACTTTCTTCAAGAGGGTACTCTTTGCAGTGCAATTCTCTTGGCTCCGCTTTTTGTTTTTTGGAGATGAGTTTACCACTCTTCACCTATTAGTGTGAATGTATGGAGCCTACAACAAAGAATCAAGTTGTTGCTTCTAAGATTTGTTCTTCAAGTGGTTGTCAATTCCTTTCACATAACCTAGCCTTCTCCAGTCTTTGACACCTGTATGTAACTGGTGCTGTGGTGGTGAATTTTATGCATTTACAGGACTAAAAGTTTAAATACTGATGCTTGTGTGAATGGCTGGCCTCTGCTACCAAAACACACATTTTCTTAGAATTTTCTAAGAGGATAGCTTGGTTCAGACATAAACCTAGTAATGTTAGTGCATAGACAAGCACTCATAAGAACAGACATCACAAATAACATTTTCTTCCTCATGGTGCCTTCTTAGCTCTTGCATGCGTTTTACCTAGCTATTCTGATTCATAAGAAGCCAACTGAGGATACTCAATGTATTTTTGTGTTTAATCATATACATATTTACCTGAAAGTAAGGCCTATAGATCTCAGGGACCTTGCGTCTCTGTATACAGTACTCCCCCGTTTATTGCGGAAGTGTGTTGCCTGATCAACCCACAATAAAGGAAAATCCACAAAATGCAGATGCAGAGAACCCCCTCCTGACTCCTCAGCAAACCTTGCTGCCAGGACCTCAAGGTCTGTTTGCTGAGGTGCCAGGAGGGGGTTAAAAACCTCTCTTTGCAAGCCTGCTTCTCTCAAGGTGAAACAAATGCGATATACTGAGACCACGTTGTAGTGGAGGACTACTGTATATGCATATGATCATCTTATTTGGCAGATTAGTTTATATGAAGCAGATATATAACATTTGCTTATTAATCTTAACCACAGACAGTATTTTTATCTTCTGTTACTGATAAACATGATTTGTGTCTGATGCTTGCAGCATATAACACATAGATGACAGTGGCATTGTGTCTTGTTAGTAACCAACATTTCTGATTATGTTTAGCAGGCAGCAGGACCTACAGGCAAAAATGAAGAAAAAATTCAAGTGTTAACAGACAAAATTGATGTACTTCTACAACAGGTACAAAGTGTTTTGAATAATGCAGAAAGAGTCAGAAAACCTGAATCAAGACACTAATAGCTTTTTTTTAAAAAAATCTCCTTTAGATTGAAGAATTGGGTTCTGAAGGAAAGGTAGAAGAGGCTCAAGGCATGATGAAACTTGTTGAACAGTTGAAAGAGGAAAGAGAATTGCTCAGGTCTACAACTTCAGTAAGTATAAGCTATAGAATGTAGCTGATCTGTTTAGTTAGCCTTAACATGACACCAAAGAAATATTCTTCCCCATTGTCTCATAATTTGGCATTTACAGTAAGAAATTTTTGTTGTAATACACTGCTTGCATTCTTTCCAAACTGAGTTCTAGGAACATATTGAAATATCTATGAAGTGAAGCAAATTGCCCCTTGTGTTCAATGTTAGCAACATTTGTGTTAGCAAGTTGTGAGTTAGTGGGAAATAGCTGTGGTTTATGGCTTACAAAATCGAATAGAACTGGAAAACTTAGCTCCTGAGTTAAAAGAGAATATAATATCTGGAATCTTGGTACACCCTTTTCAGAAATGAATTGTCACAAGTTAAGATGTTAGCATAGGTGTTTGCTGTTGCTTGTCAGATGTGTGATTCAGCATGCTACAACAAATGCCTACCCTGAGTTCAAAACCTGTGGCAAATCTCCACAGAAATTTGGGCTGATGGAGTAGCCATTGACATAAAATTCAGGTTCTAGTAATTAAAGCTTCCGTTTTGTTGCCTTCGTTAATAAATATTTTCTTTTCCCCCCAGACAATTGAGAGTTTTGCAGCACAGGAAAAACAAATGGAAGTTTGTGAAGTCTGTGGAGCCTTTCTAATTGTGGGAGATGCTCAGTCCAGGGTAGATGACCATTTGATGGGAAAGCAGCATATGGGTTATGCTAAAATTAAAGCTACAGTTGAAGAATTAAAAGTAGGTTTAACCCCTCTCACTCATATTCTCTCTCTCTCTCTCCCCTCCCCCCCCCCCCCCTGTGTGTGTATCCATACATGAATAAGAACATTTTGTTTAGTGAAAATATTGTGAAGAATAGGTGACAAATCACTGGCAGCCCAGATATGGCCGTTGTTGACTTTGAAAGGCTCTCCACTCAGCCCCTGCTCCAAGGCTTCCCCAGGGCCAAAAGTAACCCTAGGGTCCCAGAATCTGAAGGGGTGTTAGGAAGCTTTCGTTTCATTTAAATTAATTATTTCTCCACCCAGATCAGATTTACACCAGTTTAATTTTACACAACAGAATTTTGCCTATGGGTTACATTGTACACTAAATGTGACCTAGTGTTTTTATATACTTACTATATTAATACTATAATTTGTCTTTGAATCTGATGATGGAGGTTCTTGACATAAATTTCAAGCAAGTCAAAACAATCTTTAATTAATCTCAGTCCTCTTTAAGGACGTTGGACTGTTCCCAGCTATCTGCCTGCCTGCCTGTCTATTTGCTGTCTTGCTTGCTGTCTTGCTCCACACAGGGGTCTCAGGTGGCTTAAGCAGTTAAAATAACATCATAAACTCAAGTAAAAACTTGATACTGAAAAACTAAATACGGTGGCACCTTTACTTATGAGCAGCTGTACTTACAAGCAGTTCAACTTATGAGCGCTGCTCTCCACTCTGCACTACAGTTGACTTCGACAGTCAGCTGTGCAGAGCAGAGAGGAGTGTTCGCTGCCCATCGCCACCTCGTCCTTCTTCTTGGTTGCTTCAATCTCTGCAAGAGAGATCCAAGCAACCAAGAAGAACCATCGAGCCTCCGTTCCAGTCCACCCAAGCCGTGCGAACATGCACCTGTGATCAGTGCATGTTCGCGCGGGTTGGGAGGGAAGCACGCCTTGGCAAACTCCTGGGCTGGCTGAAGATCTTTCTTAAAATGGCATTTTAAAAAGGATCTTTGAGTAGCCCAGGAGATTACCAAGGCAAGCAGCGCTCCGTCACTGCCGCTTGCCTTGGCAACCTCCTGGGCTGCCTAGAAACATGGAAGGCAGGCAGCCTTGGGCACGTCAAGGGACCTCCTCTTCTCTGGAGTGAATGAAAGAGACGCCTGAGGTGTGAGGAGGCCGGGAATGTGCTGGGAATGGCTGCCAGGAGCTGACACCCCTTTCTCTTTGATTCCCCCCCCCACTCCCTCTGGAGAGGAGGGTGTGCAGCGCCACTATTTGAGGGCAGTGCGTGGGAGGGGTTGGACGGGGGAATGTGCTTGCATGTGCCAGCATTAAAGGAAGATGGGTGCTTTGAGCTGAGGGGCAGAAAGGGACTCTGCGAGCCTCGCCTAAGGGGCCTCTTCTAGGGATCCTTCCAATGCTGGGTCAAGCAGTCTGGGAGGTTACCAAGGCAAGCGGCGATGGTGGATCGGATTGGCTGTTGGGACAGCCTTCCCATAGGAATGCAATGAAATCCGTTCTGGAGGGAACGGATTAATTGATTCTTAATGCATTCCTTTGGGGATCCACTGCTTTACTTACAATTTTTTCAACTTAACAAACATGCACTCGGAACGGATTAAATTCATAAGTAGAAGTATTCGTGTATTGGTATTAAAAACCATTATTTAAACATACTTAGCAACATAACTTTCCCTCTCTCTCAGTAGTCCCTCCATAATGTCCTCACACCTCTAGGTCAGCTAAAAGCTGACTTAAAAGGAAGGTATTTGACTGCCAGCAGAAAGACAAAAGAGAAGGAAGCAACGTGGCTCTCCAGGGTGCCTTCCAGAACCCGGGAGCAGCCACTGAAAGGGCCCCTGGCATCCTCACCCAATCAAGCTTATGAAGGCAGTGAGACTGAGAGAAGGGCCTTTATAATCATAACCTGCAGCCTCTGTAAAAACTACTGCATCAGCATAATTTACTGTCTTACCTTGCACTGCTTAAATGTTAAGTAAAATGAAGCCATGCTCTTGTGTCAACCAAATTTTGTTTCCCTCAATTTATGGAATCATTTCCCTTTAAAGGAGAAATTAAGAAAAAGAACAGAAGAGCCTGAACGCGATGATCGATTAAAAAAAGAGAAATTAGAACGGGAAGAGCGAGAGAGGGAACGTGAAAGGGAAGAAAAAGAAAGAAAAAGGCGTCGTGAGGAAGAAGAAAAGGAAAAAGAGAGGGCTCGTGACAGAGAAAGAAGAAAGAGGAGTCGTTCGCGAAGCAGACATTCAAGCAGAACCTCTGACAGGCGAGGAAGTCGGTCTAGGGACCATAAAAGATCAAGAAGCAAGGACAGAAGACGAAGCAGGTACTTGCTTGGGAGATACATAAAGACATTGCATTCTTATGAAATGAAATAAGTTTTGTTGTCAGGTGTATTGTGTAAAGCTATATTCAGAAATGTGTGGGGGGGGGAGCCTTTTTAAGTTGGTAAGATAATTATTTTTTGCCAAATTTCAGTATGGCAGTGTTTTTGACAAACATTTCTCTTTAATGTCCAGGAGTCGAGATCGGCGCAGAAGCAGAAGCCACGATAGGTCAGACAGAAAGCACAGATCACGGAGCAGGGACAGAAGGCGGTCAAAGAGTCGGGATCGGAAATCTTACAAGCACAGAAGCAAAAGCAGAGATCGAGAACAAGACAGGAAATCTAAGGAAAAAGGTTAGTTTTTGTGGATGGTAGAAAATTCCCTCTCAGAGCTGGGATGTAGTTCCTAACTTCAAAGGAGAAACCCCATTCTTTTTTATCCAGACCAGTATAACTTACTATACATAGTTCACTTCGACCATCATTTGTGGTAGCTTTACATGATGGAACGGAAGTAGCACTTCACCTCTTAGTACTTCAACATATTTATTGCCTGTGATGAGAGAATATAGCATCACATGAGTAAGCCTCTTGGCTACCTGATACCTTTCTTTTATTGCAGTGCTGTCCAACTTTGGACAGCCCACAGCCTACCTGCCACTTCTGAAGGCCCCATGTGGTCATGTCTTTCGGCAATGTCAGCTGCAGCGGGGGGGGGGCAGGGGCGGCATTGGGGCGATGGCAGCAAAGTTGACAGCGATGGGGACGGGGGTGGGGGCAAGGGTGATGGGGGCAGCTGCGGGGTCAGGGTCATCGGTGGCAGGGGCGGCAGGGATGGTGACAGCAACGGGGGTGTGAAGGGCAGGGTCATGGGTGGCGGGGGCAGCGGCAGCTCCAACGGTGTGCGCAGCAGCTACTGAGGCGGACCCAGGGCGGCTTGCTGGGCCCGTTCGGTGTCTGTGGCAAGCGGGCCCAGCAAGCTGGCCTGGGCCTGCCTCGGCCGCTGCTGCGCACACCACTGGGAAACCCAAATGGGATTCCCCACCCCACCCCCAACACAGGGACCTGGCAGGCGACCCCTGAAGGTGCCGCAGGCAACGTGTTGGGCAGGCCTGTTTTATTGCAACCATGAACTTAAAATACATCTCTCTGTGCGTTTGGTGAGTCATCTGTTGCTATGTGTAGACATGCAAAACAGAAACATAGCCACACTTAATATATCAGTTGCTATTTATATATTTGTGTTAGTGAACTTTTGTTTTGGCATTAAAATGTCATGCTATATGTTTGTGATCACATATATACCTACAGCTAGCTCCAGTCAGCACATACATTTTCCTCAGTTTTATTTTTCAGCCTTAGCTACATCTTTATAATAATTTTGAAAATTTGAAGCTACTTAAATGAAGATAAATTATTGTCATATGTTACTTTTTACATTTTTCTTGAAATAGCTTCACAAAAACCAGTTAGCAAATGTCACCACTTTAATTATAGTGAGGACTTTCTTGGAGACACGTTGAGATTTTCTCCAACCATAACCAACATGATATCATGATTTCTCAAATAAAGGGTCACAGTGTCTGCTTTTAGAGTATGCATCAAAGTCTTAAGATGCTCTGAAAAAAGAAATAGATAGGAGGTGCACCTTTTATAAAATATCTGTTAGGAGAAGCCTCTTGTTGCCTTGTCTCCTCTCTTGCAAGTAGGTGTGCCTGGTATCCTTCAGTTTTGAATTCCCCTCCCCCCGAAACGAATGAAGAAAATGAAGGCTGTTTTATCTCTGTCCAATTTCTGTCCTGAACTGAGGACTTCCTTCTTGCCACAGGGGTTACTTACAGTGCAATCCTGTGCATGGCTGCTGAGAAGAAAGCACCATTACATTAAATGGGGTTTATTTCCCAGCCATTCTAAAGTATTGCCATGTTGCTGGGAAATGATCTAATTGCTCAATATTCTACAAACTATTTTGTGGTGTTCATCCTGAAAGAGAGTCTGCCCACTTCTTGTAGTGCCATAGTTTTATTTATTTATTTTGGTCCTCAGGTAGTCTCTTCAAGCCTTTTCTTTTTTAATTTTGGTATTTTGCAGACTCTTTGATGATAACTTTAATGTGTAAATTTACTTACGTCATAATTGTATGATGCCTATTGATATTACAGTGCCACAGTCTGTTGTACTTCACAGTGTATTATATTAAGTGTTTCTAAGAGAAGTGAGCAGTGATGTAAAACAGAAATAGGCTAATCTTCATTTTCTCTATTGAAGAAATTTGCCTTTTTATTTCCAAGGATTTGTATTAACCAGCTTCAGTTGGCACTATTTCCCCTCTGCTCAGTGCCTTTTCCCTTGAGCATTCAAGCACTGTACAATATCTAATTTTAAAGTAGAAGTAATATTTGTAGCTTTGGAAAGTCCTTTCCAATTCTAATGGCGATAAATGTGAAATATTTTTCTAAGCCAGCCATTCTCAACCTCTTTTGTCCAAAGCCTTTTAGGAGGTTTTCTTGAGTTACAAGGTCTCCTAACAAACAAGAATAAATGAACAGATGAATAGAGAATCCCATTCTCATTTTATTCAGTCTGTAGTCACCCTCAAATGTGCCAGGGTCCCCCTTTGGGAATGGCTGATATAAACCACTGACAAAGAAGGCAATTCTAATGTCACTTCTAGTGTCTCTTCCACTTACCAGACCATAGTAGTTTGCTCTAATTATTTTCAAATGTGAGAAAATGAGCATATTAATTGTTGGATCCCCCTACCCTTCTCATACTTCTGTAATAAGATTATGAGTAGTGTGACTCTGAAACTCTGCAAGCATGGGTGCTACTGCCATTTTTATTGCTACTGTTCATAGTTATTCATTCACCTTTCCTATAACTTTATTTTGAATTTACACTTAGAGTTACTCGAATACTTGTTATTCATCACTAAACAGCTATTTGAATGTCTGTCCTTACTACCGCCTCTTTATTTCTGTTCTTCTCTGCCACGTATGTTTTTGTTCAACTCAGTAGATTGTATATTGACTTTGCTGAAGAAAACATAAATAGAGGTAAGAACTTTGAAATGAGGAACTGACATTTTAAGTAAAATTTGTTCATTCCTCTGTTTAAATTGGGCGTCATCATGAAGATTCTCTCACCTCTCACCTGGGCTTCACTGGTATGGGCAGGGGAAAAAACAGCATAAAAGACACAGGATAATACTTAGAGAAATTTATTCACATCTGTGAGCAAGTTTGCTATCAATTTTATTAATCTGATGGTACATTCTTCTTTTCCATCTACATCAATACAACACTGGAGTTTCTCATACTTGGAGATAGTTAATAAGGGTTCACCTTAGCAGAGGGCCGCCGAGTAATTGGGATGCATGTGTGCCCATAATCACAAAAGAAACATGTAAATATGTTGAAGGAACATACTCTTCTCTTTTCCCTGTACTCTTTTTTTAAAAAGAAGGGGAAAAGAAACTGTGCAACGTAATTATTCCTGAGATACAGCTACTGTGGAATAAACAGATCAAAGACACAGTTTTCATTAGTATTAACGTGATCTTTCAAGCCAAGAATCCAGAGTTGCTTTTTGAGTTGCCAGAACAACAGTAGCAACAACCAACCCTTTTCTTCAACCTGTCCAAACTAAAATGCTTCCAGGAGCATCCACATTACTCTGCCCCTGTATGGGGCTGTTGAGTGCTATCGTATCTACATAGGACAGAAGATAAGCTTATTGGACTGACTGCTAGTCCTCTGCGGGGCAACAAGACTACTGTTCCTCAGTGGATCTACATGTGAATCGCCGATGCCTAATAAAGCAAAAATGGAAGACTTTCAAAAGGTCAGTTAGTGCAATCTACCCAGGCAATTGTCACACAGAGCAGACAACTAAAGTTAACTAGTCTTCTGTGCCTGTTTTTTTCCAAAGTTTCCAATAGTGAGTGTATAACCTTAAATAATTGTTTCTTTCCCTGGGTGTTTTTTTTTTTTTTTTTAGATTTTTATCTGTTATTCCATACTTAATCTGATTACTAAATTATTAAAAGTTTGCTTGGCAGTGGGAACTGAAGCATTTTTTCAGATTGTTTTTGCTCCTGTAGAAGGCCAGAAACTTAATATTTCTATGCCTTTCCAGAAACGTAACCCAAATAACTGCGAGGGTATCCTTCTGTTTATGTTCAGCACTTTTTTATTATTATTATTTATAAATCCATCTAAAAGATATATCTTGGTGATTAAGTAAGAACGTCTGTCTTTCTGGTTAGATAAACATCCGAATGATTAACAAGCACAGTGTTAATCATTCAGATTAATGGGACAAAAGCATGTTAACTGTTTCATATGAGAAAACTGCTTATGACACCCAGTGCAATGAATATAAGAGGCATATAGTAGGCCCAGTGAGACACAAAATTATCAGTTCTTTTCCTTCCCTTCATTTTGTTGTGGGGAAGCACATGCTTCTGGGTTTACTCATTTCACTGATGGCTGCTTGTAAATGCAATCCATCACCGGACTTGCTTGTACTGATCCCTGTGATTTAAAAAGCATCCTTGTTTTCCTCCTTGCAATGAATGTTGATTCCTATTGGGATTGTATTGTACAGTCACACACACACCCGCCGGTCGCGGCGGTTAGGGGCCCACCCCACCCGCGGTACATGAAAATCCACGATATGCAGGTGGGGTGGGGGCGGGGGCGCGATTGCGCACCCGTCCAAGGCTTCTCGGAGGAGCACGGGGGCAGCGTGGAGCAACCGGATAGCGCCCCCCCCCGCGTGGCTCCGAGGCTTCTTGGAGGAGCGCGGGGGCAGCGCGGAGCCACCCGATCGCCACCCCCCCCCCACGCAGCTCCGAAGCTTCTCAGAGGAGCGGGGGGGCAGGGAGCGACCCGATCGCCCCCCCCCCACACACACACCTCCTGCGCAGCTCCAAGGCTTTTTGGTGGAGCGGGGAGGGGTGGCGCAGAGCAACCCAATCGCTCCCTGCCGAGGCCCCCCCCTCCCGCACGGCTCTGAGGCTTCTTGGAGGAACGTGGGGGGCGACGCGGAGCGACCCGATCGCCCCACACAGCTCCGAGGTGCAGGTACTGTGATCCCGCAATGTAGTGGGACCGTAGTACCTGAACCGCGAAATGGTGTGTGTGTGTGGGGGGGTGACTGTCTTGTTTTCAAACAAGTTTGCCAAGGTGATAATAACTTATAGTTGTTTTCCATGTGAACATGAGGTCAAAATTTGTTAGCAAGATGAACATTGGCAAAGGGTTGTCAGCTTATAGCTGCTTATTGGTTCTTGCTGTCACAGATTTTTTAAAAATCTGATCCTATTCTTGCACCTACATCGACTATATGTTTCCCTTCTTTGTAGTAGTGCAAATAGGGAGAAACTTCCTTGCTGCTGATGGAGCATAGCAGGCAAATGTAGGTAAAACATGTAGGATCTCTTAAGCATAGAAATAAATAGGAATGAAGAAGCAGTTCCTCCAGTTTTGGAGGATGATATGAAGCTATGATTAGAATCAGCAAAAATTATAGTTTCTGCAGCATAAGATGAACATACAGTGGAACCTTGACTTGCGTCATTAATCCGTTCCAGAGGTCTAGACATAAGTCAAACATGCCTTAAGTCAAACAAACTTTTCCCATAGAAAGTAATGGGGAAGTGGATTAATCTGTTTCAGATTATGAAAAAGACCCCTGAAAACAGCAATTTAACACAAATTTGACTGGGATAGGAGATTCCTTCCGGGGATGTAAATGAAATGTCTCTTCAAAGAGAGGAGGAGGCAGTAGAATTATAGTCCACAAGTTATATGCCTCCACTTTTTAATGTTCATAGCAACAATGTCTAACATTTAAGTTTTACTGATTTTTAACCTGACGTTCCAAGTTCTGAACAACTCTATGCTTACCGTTAGAGTCCCACAACTGTGCAGCTCCCCAACTAAAATGCTTCCATTGTGGACCAGACTTCTGCAGCCAGATGTTTTACAAGACTGAGCCGACTGTCTAACCAGCGAGGCCAGCCTCAAGCTCCCGGCCCTTCTTCTCCCCCGGCAGCAGCGGCGGCTTCGGTGAGGCTGAGGACCAGCTCCAGGTGCTCGGAGCTGGCCTTGCCGAAGCCGCCGCTGCAGGAGGAGAGGAAGAAGGCAGCAGCAGTTTGGAGGCGGCAGCCGCGATGCTGGGTTGTGGCTGCCGTCCGATTCCGGTGCCTTGCGCCGCGGCTCCGAGATGTAAGTTAAACAGGCCCCTTCTTGCTGCAAGTCAAGCAGCATGTAAGTCAAGGTTCCACTGTATTTCAAACCTTAAATACCAGTGTGTACATAGTTAATTCAAGAGTTAAGATGGTTAGCTCTTAATGTTCAGTTAGGACAGGTTTTTTTCCTGAAATAAAGCTTCCAGCCAGCAGCCTGATTGAGGTTTTTTTAAATATATATAATGTTCTCCATGTAGTTTCTTAAAAACAAATCATAAAATACAGTACATGCGAGATACGCACTGCCATATACTGTATCTGTGATTTAATATATATGTCTAAACTAATCTAATTGAAGCTAAATGGTTTAGGATTAGATAATACTGTTGTATGGCTTTCAGCACACCAATGAAAGAGGTTTCTTTTGTAATAGATTTGCATTATAATTTGAGTAGTACTTTCCTCCCTTTAATGTTCTCCTGTTCACTTCTCCTTTGAATCCTGCTGCTCGTCTTTTTCTTTCTGACATAACCACTCACATAATTTTAGCACTGTTACTTTTTAGTTTCCAGTTTTACAGCCATAGCTGATGCCTCAGCAGCATATATTCCACAGCTGAAAACCTGATACCGTATATGTGTTTACTGTGATGTCCATGGTCAATGTCTTCTTTCATGGCAGAAAAGAGGGGATCTGATGATAAAAAAAGTAGTGTGAAGTCCAGTAGTCGAGAAAAACAGAGTGAAGACACAAGCATGGACACCAAGGAAGGCGATGCTAAGAATGAGGTCAATGGAACCAGTGAAGACATTAAATCTGAAGGTGACACTCAGTCCAATTAAAACTGATCTGATATGACCTCAGATCAGACAGAGGTAAGTGCATTATTTCAAACTTTGATTAGGGCTTTTTGTTACTGTTTGACAGTGCAGCGTAAGTATGTACAGATGAAGATGGAGCTAAGTCAAGTCAGAAGAGATACTAAAGCCACTTCTGAAGGAAAACACAGTGTAGTCCTGCAAAATCTTTTGAGGTACAATGTTTTGTATCAGCTATTTTGTAGCAGACTCCTACCTCCCTTAGTGTGCCTCTTGGGAACATATTTGTAATTATAGTCACCTTAGAAACTAATTATCCTAGTTTTTTTATTTTTAGGGGATTTGTAATCTTTTTTAACATTTGAACTGATTTTGTAATTAAGTCCATATTGTGTTGGTGCATCAGAAACATTTGCTTTAATAGTTAATATTGGAGGCACATGTTGGACTATTTTGTTTTTATATAAACTGCTAGTATTTCTTTGTCAAGGATGTTTCTAGTTTTTTTGCTTTGCCTTGCATTCTAATGCAGTTTGTTCTGTAACTCGAGAGCCAGTAGCATTGGATTGATGGAAGTGTAGGGTTTATGAATAATTGCAGCTGACTACCATACCTCACACAGCGTTGGTGTTGTGAGCGGCCCATGAAAAGCCAAATTAAAAATCAAGGATTCAGTCAAACTAAGCAGGTACTCATGCCAGGTACTCCTTTCTCTACCCACATCCATGTTTGAATGCTGTTGCCTGTAATCTTTAAGCTTACTGTTGTGTGTTTTATTTACAAAAAGTGAAAAGGAATCTTTGTGCATATTTTGTGAAAACTGTTAACCTGATATTAACTTGATTGGAATTTTCTTTCAACCGTGTGTAGGGATGCAGTGCTGCCCAGAATTAGATATCTTAAAGAGTATTAAATGCAATACATACTACATAATAACCGCCTTGTTACATTCAATGCATTTCAAGTCTATAAGAGGTATGTGTTTATAATTTCCTACTGCGTAGGAGAAATTGCCAGGCAGCCATGGCACGCAGCAACATATACTGGCTGTAATCAGACTTGGGAGGCAAATGAAAAATAAAGGCCAATGCCAAGAACACCCAATAGGTATATATAAATGCCAACAATATGTATGGCCACATTGGACAGCTGAATGGAACTAAACCTTCAATATAACTCATTTATATTTCTACCTATGATTTTTCAGAGTCATTCCTTTAAGGAATAATATAAAAACTCACTGATTAATTTATTTCCTTGTAATATAGTTAATATCATTTTAGTATATATCCAAAGAACTACAAAGTGACTATAGTACAAGGCCTATGCATGTTTACTTAGCAAGGTTAAGTTCCACTGTGCTCAGCGGGCCTTACTGCCAGGAAGTATGCATAGGATTGCAGTTGTCAAAGCACTAACGTTGCACAGCGTTCACTCATTTCAATGGCACTTGCATTAGACTGCTGTGCAAGTCTTTTTGGAATATGAGGTGGTTTCCCCAACAGCGGTGATGGAATGGTGACGTCATGATTGTCCTCTGTCGTCAGATCCATAGGGCTTTAGGTGTGATATATAATTGTGAAGAATTAAGAGGGCGGCAAATAGTACTGAAGAGTGTCCGAGGAAAGTAATGTCTGTTCCCATTACCTGACTCTCTTTCCCCAACATTTTGCGTTATAGGACAACAGTGTGACCAGTCTGCGAAGAATCCAGAAGACTGCTTGACATGAAGATCTGCTTTAAAATGAGGTGAAAGAAAGCTGTAGTGACATAGAAAAAAAATTAAAGTTCAGTTAGATTTTTCAGAATGCAGAAAAAAATAATAATAAATAGGCTACTGAGAATTTAAGTCCTTTTACCATTTTTCCTAAAAAGACTTTTAAGATGATAAACCAATATAATCTGAACACATGGCTTGCTCAGTGTTTAATTGCAAGTTTTCATTCTTGAACTTTGAAAATACAAGGATAAATGTTTAGTACTTGTGTGACTTAGACAAAACACAAATCCCATTTTTACAAACGGGCTATACCTAGCTTCTTGATATACCTTAATGGGAATAAAGTATCTAAGAATTTCTGTTACACATTCGATTGTCATTGAGTGTTTAATATTAAATAGACTTCTTTCCAAATAAATGTTGTTCAATCTTATTCTTGTCTAGTTCTCTCCCTGGCCCCAATCAAAATTAGATTTTTTTTAACTTTTTCTTGACTGAAACTTGTATTATAATTTCTTTAATGTTAAAAAATAACTGAAGATGAAGCAGATATACCCCTATTATTTCCATGTGTGCTTTCCTTGATTAGTGCTAAGAGTGAGGCACAGTACTCTATAATCAATACAATGATATATTGGTTTAAGGGTGTTTTGCAAGAGAAGCAAACATTTCTTCTAAATTTTGCCTTGATCAACAAGCAATGTCTGGAGGAGGCCACATGATCATAAGTGAACCAGTGGTGGCTCTCTCACACCCCCCCTCCTTGCTGGATTGTGGGTGATTGTCTGGAATGTCCCATTTCAGGCAAGTTTTAAAAGCAAAGGGGGAAGAGGGGTCCAGCTTTTGGCTGGCTCTAGTCCTTCTCTGGGGGCCTCTCCCAGTATCTTAAGCTCGGGGAAGAATTGTCAACCTCTTGGACACACACTTGTGGGTTGCCACAGGGGTTGGCAATCTTCCCAATGCTATTTAACATTTATATGAGGTCATTAGGGATTTGGAGTCTGCTATTATCAGTAGGCTGATGACACGCAGCTCTATCTCTCCTTTACCACCTCTGCAGTGGAGGCAGTGCAGACCCTCCACTGCTGCCTGGATGCAGTCATGGAATGGACCAGGACTAACAGGCTCAGACTCAATCCGGAGAAGACCGAGATTCTATTCTTTGGGATGTCCTCTACTGGGTATAGTGGCCCTCTCCCTAGTTTGGAGGGCTCTGTCCTCCAGCTGGTGGATTGAGTGAGAAGTCGGCATGGTCTTGGACTCAGATCTGTCCCTGGAAGTGCATGTGGCAGCTGTCTCCAAGGTGGCCTTTTTCCATCTTCAGATGATTGCCCAGATTCGCCCATACCCTGATGAGGCATCCCTGAGAACAGTTTTGCAGGCGCTCATGATCTTGATAGATTATTGTAACGCTCTCTACGTGGGGCTTCCCTTGATCCTTATTTGGATATTGCAGCAGGTACAGAATGCGGCAGCTAGACTGGTGGTGGGTGCAGGAAGGTCTGACCGCATCATCCCAGGGCTGGCTCACCTGCATTGGTTGCCCGTTGCTTTCCAAGTGAGGTTTGTTATTGGTGTTGGCTTTCAAAACCCCCCATGGCTGGGGACCTGAATACCTGGCCGAGCAAATCTCCTAAAGATAAGCTGTGGGGCAACCCACCAGAGCGTTACAAGAGTTCTTACTCCAGGTGGCCATCTGTAGAGAAGCCCGAAAAACAATTACTAGGAGTCGGACCTTCTCAGTGGTTGCCCCGATATTATAGAATCAGCTTCTGAGTGAGATCCGCTTTGCACAGTCCCTGCCCGCTTTTAAGAAAGTATTTAAAACACTGCTTTTTAGAGAGGGATTTGGTAACCATTAATAATTTTTGTTTGTTTGTTTTTGAGGAGGGACCAGAAATATTAGATTGCCAGCCAGTTTTGTTATTAATGTGTTTTATTGTTATTTTTGAGTTCTCTTTTCTTATCATTCTGTTATTGTAAACTGCTTGGAGTTCTGGTTAGAAGACAGGCAGTGTATATATACTGGGAAGGGTGGTCTCCCTTGGACCAGCTGTAAAGATTTTCAAAGGAGAGTGCAGGTTTGGGGGTTTTATTTTTCTTTATGCAGAATTTATATTTTATTTAATTTGTTTTCAACATCTTTCTTATTAAATATATATTATTAAAATATAAAAGTAAGATTTATTTATTTACAGTGGTACCTTGTATAAAGGAAATAATTCTTTCCAAATGGAATTATGTTAAGCAAATTTTCCTTTATACAAATTTCCCATAGGACTGCATTGAAAACAGAGTAATCCCTAATTGCAACCATTTTTATGTTGTATGGGATTCACTCCATAGACAATTCTGTTAAGCAAATTTCCTATCTCCGGAATTTATGTTGTACAGATTTTATGTTACACAAACTGTTTGTTACATGAGGGTCCACTGTATTTATTTATTTATTTTAGAGTATTTTTACACTGCCTTTCTTCTTGGAAATGGACCCAAGGCAGCTTACGGTAATATGGGACAATATACAGTCGAGTACAATAAAGACATATCTAAGTATTGAGAAGAGTGAATTGAGGGACATCTTGTAGCATTAAAAAGACAACATTACAATTAAAGCTACAAGAGGAACGCGAGCAGTTAAAAAGAGTTAAATTCCATGTAAAAGTTATGAGTGATGGAAACTGGCATTGAAAACATAGTGTCAATTTATTGATCGTGCAAGGTTATAGGTGGTTATAGACACAAAGTCTATGTAATCATACAGATTCATATAAAATACACTTTATAAAATGTGTAGTCCCTGAATGGGGGAAAGCTTGCCTGAAGAGAAAGGTTTTTGCCTGTTTCCAGAAAGACATCAGAGATGGTGCAGTCCTGACCTCTAGTGGGAGGGAGTTCCAGAGTCTGGGTGCAGCAGCCGAGAAGGCCCTTTCATGTGCTTCCACGAGACTTACCTGTGAGGGTGGCGGGATGAAGAGAAAGGCCGCTCCTGATGACCTTAACACCCAAGTCGGTTCATACTGTGAAATTTGATCTTTGAGGTAGCTAGGACCCAGTTGTTAGTCCCAAGCAGAGCAGGTTCTACATCCAGGTAGCTAAACCATGAGTTTTGGCACTTTGTGTGCACAGTATGTGGTCTATGGAAGCCCAGAATGAATCATCCGAGTTTCAGTTATTTCCTATGGGGAAATTTGCTTTTATATAATAATGTTTCGGTTTATAAGAATGTTTCTGGAATGGATTGTGCTCATAAACCAAGGTATTACTGTATGTCAGGGCTGTTCAACTTTGAACAGACCAAGTTCTACTTTTTCCGGCCCAAAGTGCCTGAGGGCTACTACACTGAAACCTCTACTTACAAATTGTATCTGTTCTGCTCATAACTAAAAACTTTTGAAAGTAGAGCAGCGGTTTCCCATAGGACTGCATTGAAAACCAATTAATCTGTTCTGGAAGGAACAGATTTCAATGTGCCATGGCCCTTGAACTGCCCCACTCGGCTGAGACAGTGGGCTGGCAGACCCAGAACTTTGCTGGGGCAGTGGTGGTCCTTGGGGTGGGAAAGGGAAAGGTGGAGAACTTATCCCCTCACTTTTCTTATTGATGGCCGGCGGGGTACTTTTGAACCCTTCACGGGCTACCAGTAGCCGGCGGTCTACCTATTGGGCAGGCCTGCTGTATATCATCGATCATATACAGTCTGTACCTCTGGTAAAATCAAAGCCAGACCTGGATAATGTTTTAGTGCCAGTAAGTATCAAGTTAAAAGCTAGAGAAAGATGTGGGAATTTTTTTTAGAAAAAGTGACTTAATTGCAAAGGGAAAAATGAAGTACTACGTGACATGAACTATGAGCACTGGAGGTTTCATTAATATAAAATACAACTACTCTGGCCAATATCCTATTCCATTGCTCTACAGGCATAGTGGGAGTGATGTCACTGGCAATACATACTTACAGGAGTTATAATTTGTGCTAATTAATGAGTTCCCACTTTGATTTCAGGTTCTATGCGACTTGTGTGTAGTGAGTGTGCCAGAGCAGGGTATGGAACAGGATACTGGCCTCTGAAACTTGGGTGCTGCCATGTTACAATAACTACTTTGTTGGTTTGGGGATTTTAACTACTTGACTGTTACAACACAAAGTTCAGAGGACAGAATGTAGAAAGGGGTTGAGTAGAAATTAGGCAGAGCTATTTTTAAATTGTATAGATGTTTGAGAGCAATATATAGAAATGTGTGAGAACAGTATATCTAAATGTGTTTTATAGGCACAAAGATGGAAAACAGTAATACAGTGTACATACAGCATCAGTTTTATGTGGATCTTCATATCTGGGTCCAGAAAAGCAGAGGCACTGCTCAATTAGAAGTTGAGACATTTAATGAATAAAGAAAAATTCTAGTTTGAAAAAATAGATGAGATTATCTGAAATGACTCAAAAGTAAATCATTTTCACAAATGAGCAGCTCTATGTTAGAAATGAATTGTGAATATCTGTTTCAGTTCTACACAGCAAATATATAATCACAATCAGAAATAATATAACACTAGAAAAAATTGAAAATATTTTGCTTTACTCTAATAGTGCAAAAAATACCTGCTCCAAAGATCTTTAATTTCTTTAGTTTGTGTCATTTTCCTTTTTTACAGAACTACAAAAATAATCTTCTAAATGCATAGATTTTTTTACTACCATTATTACAGAGTTTAAGTTGGATTTATGTGCAACAAGAAACTATTATGACGCAGAAGTTGATAGCAGGAAATGATTCAAGCTTGTTTCTCATGTCTGAACAATTACTGCATATCTGTAAATAGTTCACATTCTACTATTCTTGGCCTGCACAGCAGCTGTGACACAAAAAGGTAAAGTAATACAACATATTCTGCACTGCAGTATATTATACATTTTTTGGACAAAGGTAGTAACACAAGGGAGAAGTACTAATGATCCTGTCCCCTTTTTAAAAAACCCTTTAATATTATAATATTATTAATATTAAAAGAGTGTTTTTAAAGGGGACAGAATCGTTAGTACTTCTCCCTTGCATTGCAACCTTTGTCCCAAAAATCTATAATACCTGACCAAAAAGACCTATTACTACTGCAACATTAGCATTTCAGTGATCATTAATACCTGACATAATGTATTTTTGGAAGATTGTATTGCTTTAGAAATCAGGAGTCATACTTTTGAAGAGGGAAGAGAAGGTACCTATTGGGAAAATAACCCTAGTTCTTTTCCCCAGGAAATGCTCTTCTGTCTCAGGGCTCTAGACCACATACAAGAGTTCTAAAGTGCTTGAGTGTACAGAAGCATATTCTCCTGAAATTGTTACAGCAATCAGTCTCTGAAGTGAAAACATCTATGCATAAAAAATGTTCAGTAATAAATATATTCTGTTGACATTAGAAACAGTTCACAGTTTTATACATATTTGTCCATGGTAAATCTTCAGCTTCAGTATGTCAGTTTTGCTGCTTTCGTGTTATAGCAAGGTCTTTCCATCAATGTTGCTGCTGCAGTGTTTGTGAAAGGAGAAGTGGCACTTTTCTCTAAAATGAGCTCCAGCTCTTGAAAATCCTGAAGCCTGGCAACATCTTTGTCCTTGAATGAGAGAAATAATGTAATTTAATTGATTGGACATAGTGCCTTTGTAAAGCAGTCTTAACAATGAATGAAAACCAAAAACCATTTACAGGTTGCACTGAGATTACCAAATTGAATGCTGTAAGGTGCTATTTACTGCCTCATTTATTTGTGGGGGGGGGGATTCCACATTGCTAGAACAATTCTCCATTGATATGGCTTTATAGGTGAGGGAAAACACAAGGGTTCTCCAGAACAAGAGCTTCCTTTCTTTACATATCCAAGGGAGAATATAATGTTTGTTCAAGTTGGAGAAAAACAAGACTCAGGAGATACAAAGTTCACTGCTTTTTCAGACAGACATCAGAGCTTGTGATGGCCTAACTGTAATAAGCAAAAGCTGTTATGGTTTACGCTGCCATTTGTGATAGTTGCACATTAGATTAGTTTAAGCACTAGTTGTACTGAAGGACAGCCTTTAAGTGCGCTTAAAAGACAGAAAAATAGATGCAGTGAAATAGATGAGTGCTAGAGAGCTTATTATGGGGCTGTAGAGCACTTCCGGTTGCAGAATGTGTAAGACAAGGGTGTCACTACTCCCAACTAGTATTTTCAGCTCATTCTGGATCCTGTGCAGTAATTTTTTAAATGTGTTTCAATAAAATTATACATGGAGGCAGTACCAGGTATGATCTAACTTCAGACAGGATCACCAATTGGGGTGAAAAGCACTGAGTACTATAGTTTAGAGCAGGGGTCCCCAACCACAGGCCATGGACCAGCATTGATCCATGGCCTATGGATAACCAAGCCGTACTACACCACAGTAAGGGTGTGAAAGCAAGGTTCCTTCTAAGGCATGTGCGCACACTTCTCCTTCCTCCACCACCACCCCAGGTGGCTTTTCTTCCCCAGCTCACCTGTTGCAACCGTTTCTGTTGGGGGTCACAATGGAACCAGCACTGGGAGGGGGGGGAGTTGTACTCACGCATACAGAAGAGGAAAACAACACACAGTGAGAAACCAGTTCCTGGTGCCAAAAAAGGTTGGGGACTGCTGGTTTAGAGGCAAAGAGCTTGACAAGTGATTTGAATTGTTTGGCTTGGAATATTCTTGCATACAGAAACATGTCTTACTGCTCTGCAAAGTGTCTTGACTGGAACTAAAGCACATGTAAGAAGGTACTGATATTTGATATCAAGTTATTTTCAAAGGAATCAAAGGCTCTCCAATGATATGTGCCCCAGAGACACAATAAAAAGAGGATCCAGTGACTATACATGGCAATCAGTTGCTTTCATTTTTATGTTTTTCTGCAGTAGGCAGGTATTCATTCCCACCAAGGTGTCCAAGTATATATATATAAAAGAATATGTAAACAGCCTAGTCCTAGACGGTCTCCAGAAGCAGGGAGTGAAAATTATGGTAAACCACTTCTGAGTACTTTATACTTAGAAAGGTTGGTATAAATTGGAATGGATGACAGCACATGATTGTTTTATTACCTTTCTTATCAGCGTATTTGGTAGCTTTCTAATCTTCTCCACTTGCTCAGGGTTAACACCCAGTTCGCAGCAGCTTACTCGGAGCAGATCCTGGTAAGTCAACTCTTGTCTGTCCAGTTCAATTTCAATAAAGTCATTCTCTTTAGGATTTTGAACTCTTACTTTAAGCACTAATTCTGTGTGTGTGGAGTGAAAACAGGATGTGTCATTTGGAATAGAAATGGTGGTTGCATCACTAAAATCACATACAGATTTCCTTAGGGGTATAACCCCCCATCAATTTCAAAATGAATTCAGTTTTAAAAAGAAGCTTTCAAAACTACAGTCTTATTTAGTGTCTACTAAGATTACCAGGGCATGAGCCAAGAGAAATCAGTAGCAACCAAAGCCTCTTGAGGTCAGTGGAACGGAGTGAACAGCTGTCAGGCTCCAAGAATCTTTCCCCCCCTTAACTATGACTCTGACAGCCATCATCTGTTCCCTGCATAATGCAAAGATAAATACTTTGAATTCAGACAATTCTGAATTCATTGTACAGAATTCATAGTCATTACACACACATGAAATTCCAAGATTTCTTAGCTGCTGAATGAAAAGGCTTCAGTTTGATTTAGGGCAACAACAAAAAAAAGAATTGTGTTGCTACTACTACTAAAATGACATTGAATAATAAATCTTACCAATAAAGCACTAGGACAGTGAGTGGAAGCCTGAATCCTCAAAATGACACCCCATCACATATTAAGAAATACAGAGGCCTTGAGTTGATTTAAAAAATCAGGCATGTATCTTTAAGAAACATACAATTTTAAAGTACCTCTGAAGCACAGCAGACAGTGCTGTACATTCTAATCTCTAGGCAGTTTAAAAGGCATAATGAAACGTGACACATTAGTACCTTGTGTATGATATGGGTGACTCCTTGAAAGAAACAGTGGTTGTAAGGGTGGTGCAGTGTTGG
This sequence comes from Phrynocephalus versicolor, assembly GCA_023846285.1. Classification (NCBI taxonomy): domain Eukaryota; kingdom Metazoa; phylum Chordata; class Lepidosauria; order Squamata; family Agamidae; genus Phrynocephalus; species Phrynocephalus versicolor. Next base: position 19,940,641 of record JAHTLZ010000010.1, on the reverse strand, counting down.
TACAAGTGCCATTTCCATGCTGAGATGCATGCTGCTTAGATGCTGCTGGGGTTAAGGGGCTTCTGTTGTGACTTGCAAGCGATGGACAAACAGGGCAGCTCTGGATCGTTTTGGACTCCAGCTCTGAATGTGCTGATGCTCCTGTGCTGGTGGGAGAAGTAAGCTCTCTGTCACCGTGATCTCCCCCAGAAAGTTCAGTTTCATTGTGCACGGATAGGGCTGTACCAGCTTCTTCGCTTTGAATTGATGATAAGCAAGGGCTAAAATTAGCCGCAGGTGGTGCTGATGTACCACAAGCGCTGTCCCCTTCTTGACTGCAGTTGTGAGGGAATGAATTTGTTGGGTAGTTTGCAACAATTGGTAGCTTTACATCATCCACTTCTTGACTGTCACAGTCCTCCACTTGAGGCCAGAATTGGGGCGGGGGGGGGGGAGAGAAGAAAGATGTAGTACTTTTGAACCATTATTGACCATTTGCAGTCATTATACACAGATATACACAGAACATTCCTACGCCTTTTGGGAGAATTCTTATTTGATAAAGGTATTTTGAAAATGTAAATGACTGGGTTTTGTTTTGTTTTTTTAGCCAGTTAGCAAACATCTCCCAGAGAATGGACAAAAGTTACAGAGAGGCTGGGAAAGAAATGAAGTGTTTATATAACAGAGCAAATTGCAATACTGAAGAAAACGACAGCAATTGTTCTACACAGTTACATCAACAGTCTAGGAGGATGGACTTGTCCAAAGCAATTCTGAAATAATGCATAAGCCCCTACATTTCTTTGCAAAATTATAGCAATTTCCATTTTCACAATAGGCTTGTGAAAACTTGACTTGAAAAACTTGACTGGTTTTTAAATTTGCTTCACAAGTACAATATTGTTAACCTATTTTCCTAGAGACTGCCATGCTGAGAGAAAGTTGGTGCAAAACAACTAGGGCAGAATAACTTCCACTGACTGCTAACTGCATGCCTTGTCCAAAACCATAGGCTAGAATCCTCTTAGTTATGCATGCTGGTTTAACTAAGATGTAAATCTCAATTGTGAATTACTGCAAGTTAAGAAACCTGTGTGGGTATTTGCTGTTGTATACCAGCCACATGATGTGATGTGCAATAGCAAATGCCTGTACTAAGTGCAGATTCCTGGTTTTCAGACCACTCCAAAATGTTGTCGTCCAAAAGTTTAAACCTGGACATTAATTTTTGTTTATTTTATGTCATTTGTAGGCTGCCTTTCTCCCAACAAGGTGGCTGACAATATATCTAGCCTAGGTTCATTTTTTAACTTCATTGCAATTTACAACTCAAATTTTATACCATCAGAGTAAAGGCAGTGTATATTTTCTGTTAGGTCCTAGCAGTTCTTTTTAAATTGGTCTGCTTAAAATTGCATTGGTCCTTGGCCTTGTTATTGAGGCTAGTCCTAATGAATTCACTGAGTTAAATCAAAATGCCTGCCTCAGCTGGCTCACTGATTATAGTTAAGTCCACCAGTCCCGCTCAGCATTACTACCTTTCCTGCTGACTATAAGAACAAAAGGAGGAAGGCATTTGCTGCCATTGTTCTCAAACATTGAGGTCCCCTATGTGTTGCCCCTGGGACTTCACAGAGGATGAAAAGCTTTCCTTAGTCCTCAGATATCCCAGCCTTCAGTTTATTATTTCCTCCCAGTCAAAAGTTCCCACTGTTGAACCTTACAACAGAAAACATGCCTAGGTTCTTTATGTCTCATAGGGAGCAAGACCCCAGGTGTGTTGAAGTAAAATCTGCACAAGTGGTTCAAATTGTGGCCTTTGTTATCCAGACCACAGTCTTGGGTTACAACAACCCTACCGACAGTTCAAGCACTGTACTGTATTTTGTTTTTATATCGGCCTAGTTGCAAGATATAACAATGGGTTAAAAAGACTTCTATACTCTTCCAATCTACTCCAGCATAGCCACAGGAAAACTGGTAAATTCTGTTTGCATTGTAAATATATTAGAGCTTGGGGTGTCTTCTGAATCCTGAACAGTAGCAACTTAACTAATATTAGTGGGGAAAGGTCAAGACCAACACCTTTGATTTGAAGTTAACTTTTTTCTTCTACCACAGTGTGAGTTGGCTGAACAGTTATGCAGAATTGTCCCAAAGTTTCTTCCTCATTGACAAAAATATGTTTGTGTGCGAGTGTCCTAAACCTCATAAAGCTAAAACATAGGTAAGTCCTCTGTATTTCTTGGAAGCCTAATGTTCTGCAAGGACTTAATAAGGACTCCTTGATAAAAAGATCAGGAATGGTGGACAATCTGCCCCAAAGGCAATTTACACTTGTGCTTCCATCATTCCATGTTATTAGGGTTTTTAAAATGTGTATGTCATTTTTCCTAAAAGCAAAGGTGCTTCCAAAAATAGACAGCATAACAAAGCACAAAAAAAGTAAAAACAGTTCCACATACAAAAACAGTTTGTATATCGTCAACTCAGGAGCTAAATAAAATATGTAATTCAGCATATAAACGGGAAGGGTAATTCAGATCATAGTAAAAGCTTTGAAAATGGGTCTTAGGTTGCCTGAAGCTTAAAGGAGAGACATCCACGTCCTATGCTCCGCTGAAATTTGTGACACTGCCAATACAGTGCCTTACTATGAAAGAAAAAATGTTGCGCATTCGGTGTATTATCATATTTTTCCATGTACTGTATATGTGATTCCCCCACAATCATGATACTAAAATTTAAGGGGTGTCGTATACAGGGAAGTAAACAAAGCACAGAGGCAATTTGGAAAGGCAGGGGGCAGTGAAAGAGCCCGGAAAGGGGAAACTGAGCATGTGTGCATGTGAATGTGTGTATGTGTGTGGAGAAGAACCCAAACTCACACCAGTGAAAGAGGGTTGGATTCTCCTCCCCTGTCCCATTTCCTTTTCTTTCTGGCAGGATTTGTTCGTTTTATTAATTTGGGGTTCAAAACGTGTCTTGTACATGGCAGCGTCTTATAGATAAAAATATGGTATATTAAAATCCATAGTATATTTTGAGAAGACACTTCACTAAGTCAAAATTATACCTCCCAGAATCTTTATGATTTCTTTCTTCGATGTTAACTGTGCTGCAAGTTCTCCATTAACTGAGAAAATTTCTGCATCCGCTCCAGAATTCAGTAAGTAAGCAACAACCTCCGCATGATTCCGTTTGCACGCCCAGTGTAAACATGTCCTACATAAGAGAAGTGTTGGTTTACTATGCATTTGTAATTCTGGAACAAAAAAATGCCAAGGGACAGACAACTCACGCATATGCCTCAATTGCTTCCTGAAGGTGGCACAGAATGTTGATGTCTACCCAGCACTACACATAGCCCTTACACTGCCAGGTTTCCATTTGCAGTCAAGGGCCATCAGTGTAGACATTCTTCCCATGAAGCTCTATTTTCACTTGATGCAATGAATTAAGAGGAGGTGGTGGAGTCTCCTTTGGAGGTTTTTAAGCAGAAGCTGGATGGCCAGCTGTCGGAAATACTGTGATGGGGGTTTCTGCGTGGCAGGGGGGTTGGACTGGATGGCCCTTGAGGTCTCTTCCAAATCTATGATTCTAGACCCAAAGTAAGCACAGATTTGCATGCAGCTCTTACGAGTCATAGGTCTATCACTCATCACTAACTAATTCCCCATCACTAACCCTCAGGAACAAATCTCAGATCTTACCAAAAAATAAGGAGCCACTACCAGCGGGAGTAAAAAAGACTGAGTTAATAGACTCTAACTAAGGGAACATACACATGTACAGCACAGGTGAAACTCGTAAAATTAGAATACTGTGCAAACTGTTCATTTGTTTCAGTAAGTCAACTCAAAGGGTGAAACTACTATATGAGATAGACTAATTACATGCAAAGCGAGATATGTCAAGCCTTATTTCAGTATAATTGTGATTATTCTGGTGTACATCTTATGAAAACCCAAATTCACAATCTCAGAAAATTAGAATAGTGGGAAAAGGTTCAATATTCTAGGCTCAAAATGACCCACACTAATTAGCTAATGAATCCATAGCACCTGCAAAGGGTTCCTGATCCTTAAATGGTCTCAGGCTGGTTCGGTAGGAATCACAATCATGGGAAAGACTGCTGACCTGACAATTGTGCAGAAAACCATCATTGATACCCTCCATAAGGAGGGAAAGTCCCAAAAGGTACAGATTGCAAAAGAAGTTGAATGTTCCCAAAGTGCTGTATCAAAGCACACAAATAAAAATTTATGTGGGAGGAGAGAAGTGTGGAAGAAAAAGGTGCACAAGCAGCAAGGATGACCACAGCTTGGAGAGGATTGTCAGGAAAAGGCAATTCAAAAGTGTGGACTTTCACGAGTGGACGGAGGCTGGAGTTAGTACATAAAGAGCCACCACAAAGAGACAGATCCTGGACATGGGCTTCAAATGTCACATTCCTCTTGTAAAGCCACTCCTGAACACTGTTGCTCAGTGGTCCAAAGTCCTCTTTTCTGATGAGAGCAACTTTTGCATCTCATTTGGGAACCAAGGACCCAGAATCTGGAGAAAGAATGGAGAGGCACACAGTGCACGATGCTTGAAGTCCAGTGTGAAGTTTCCACAGTCTTTGTTGATTTGGAGAGCCATGTCATCTGTTTGGTGTTGGTCCACTGTGCTTCCTTAAGTCCAGGGTCAACGCAGCTGTCTACCAGGAGATTTTGGAGCACTTCATGCTTCCTTCTACAGACAAGCTTTATGGGGATGCTGACTTCATTCTCCAGCAGGGCTTGGCACCTGCCCACACTGCCAAAAGTACCAAAACCTGGCTCAATGACCATGGGATTACTGTGCTTGATTGGCCAGCAAACGCGCCTGACCTGAACCCCATAGAGAATTTATGGAGCATTGCCAAGAGAAAGATGAGGGACATGAGACCGAACAATGCAGCAGAGCTGAAGGTTGCTATTGAAGCATCCTAGTCCTCTATAACACCTCAGCAGTGCCACAGCTGATAGCATCCATGCCATGCTGCATTGAGGCAGTAATTGATGCAGAGGGGAGCCAAACCAAGTACTGAGTACATATGCATGCTTATACTTTTCAGAGGTCCGATATTGTTCTATTTCCAATCCTTGTGTTATTGATGTCATGTAATATTCTAATTTTCTGAGATTGTGAATTTGGGTTTTTCATAAGCTGTACACCAGAATCATCACAATTATACCAAAGTAAGGCTGGACATATCTTGCTTTGCATGTAATGAGTCTATCTCATATATTAGTTTCACCATTTGAATTGACTTACTGAAATAAATGAACATTTTCACGATATTTTAATTTTTTGAGTTTCATGCCTACACAAGGAGGCCAGTCAGCTCGGAAGTAAAAAAAGTTACATCAAAAGTAACACATGGAAACAGTTTGATCTGTTCACAGAAAAAAAATGACTGGATCTTAAACTTTCTGCCCTCTGCAAAACAGTCAAACTTCTACCCAGCTATGGCATAGGTGAGGTTGGTATTCCCAAATTGCATTCCTACTAGACAAGTGTTCTATTTTCTCCTTACCCAATTACCTCCTATAAAACAAAGATGGAAGAGGGAGAGAGGGAGGATTGCACTGGCAGATGCTGTCTGAAGTTTCTGTACAATTCAGCAATCAAGACAGGGCAATGGTGTGATAACACATTTCGCCTGGAACTACAGTACAGTACTTTAGATCTCAAAGCAGGAGGTGAGATTAATGGGTAGAGAGAGAAAGCTTGTGTCAGTTTCCTGCCTGCCTGCCTTTAAATGAAAACCGTGGGCGGTTCCAATCACAAATGTCTTGCATTATTGACTGACCATCCCTCAAAGTAAACTGAAGACGGATCCATCAGCCCTTGGCAGAGTGGTACTCACTGACAACTTACATAAATGATCACACTACCACTTATGATCTGCAATATTTGAGGGAAATAATTATGACGTCCATCAGAGGACGAAAGCACGTTGGACACTCAAAATCATTTGGTGTTGTTATGAAGGGTCCTTTCGCAGCAAGTGAAAATATTGCCCATTCTTGACATATCAGAACTCAAGATTGACCGTCCAGCCTCTCTCTACATTGCTTCGATTTTCTCTACGTTGAGAAACAAGCGGCCTCCCAGTTTTGACAGGTGGCGGTGGAGAGAAGGTTGCTTCCTTGGAGTAACCACAGCTGGAAACGAGGAGGAAGGAAAAAGGCAGAGGAAATCCGCAGAAGCAGTGGAGCTGGAGGCCGGGAAAGGGGGACGGAGTATTTCGACTGAAACTGTTATCTGTGTGTAACGTGTTGCTCCGACCGGTGGCCGCTGGTACAGGGAGAGTAGGGCGGAGGAGGAGGAGGAGGAGGAGGAAGGAGAAGCAGAGGAGCCTTACCAGCCATTGATCTCATTCTGAGCATTCACCGCCACCCCCATGCGGAGCAGCGCCTGCACCTCCTCCAGATCGCCCAGAGCAGCGGCTTCCCGGAGTCTCTCCTCCAGGTGGCTGCTCATCCTTTCTCCTCTACCTGTCGTCTCCACCCCCACCCCCACCACCCCCACCCTCAAGCACAGCCCCGCTTGCTTCCGCCCACCAGCCTCCCGGGTGCGGCTCCTTGGCCCAGCCAGGCTCCTTCCAACACCCCCGCGCGCACGGGACGAGGCGCCGTGGCGGCTGCTCTTTTCCCCTCCCGTGGGCGGGAATCTTTTCTTTGTGACACACGAAGCAGACGCCTCTGGTTCCTAGGCGCCCTGGTCGCGCGGGAACAGCCTCCCCCCTCCCCCTCCCTCCTTCCCTTCCCTTAGGGTAGTCGGCCTTGCGTGAAGAAACCGCGCATGGAAGGGCGAGGAGGCGCCTCGGATGAACGATGCTCAGCTCGTTTCCTTGACAACAAAAAGGAGTCTGTCTTGCAGTTCCGAGGGTGCTGCGCCGCCCTTGACTGCCGCCTCAGGCCCAACGGGATGCACAACCCCGTCCTGCTCCGACTGGTGATTTTTTTTTTTTTTTAATAAAGAATATAGCCAATGCTTCCCTTGAAATGGCAGCATTATCTCTCAAGTTGGAGAGATAAGAAGGGCCCAGGGGAGGAAAATCCAACATGGAAACGTTTCCAGTAGATGCCGACTATTGTTGTTTTTTTAAGATGGGGAAGAGCATATTTATTTATTTATTTATTTTTAAGGTTTATATACCGCCCGTCTTCCCGAAGGAACTCTGGGCGGTTCACAGCAATAAAATAATGGACACAGCTAGACAATAGACAATAACAACAATTTAACAATCAAGTTAAAAAATACAACAAAAAAGCAGATGGTGGGCGAAAAACTGCGGGGGGGACCTAAACTAAGTCACCAAATGCCTCTCTGAAGAGCATGGTCTTTAAAGCCTTCCGAAAGGCTGGCAGGGACTGTGCAAGGCTCACTTCGCTGGGAAGGTGGTTCCATAGAATGCAAGCGAGACCAAAGTGACAAGAAAAATGGGCCCTTGAAGAAGCCCAAAATAAACATGACATACATGACGGTTCCTCAGATGATAAGCTTGGAGAGAAAAGCTTAGCAGCAGAAACTGTATGGCTGTTTGCCTTTTAAGGTTTAACTGATCATCAACCCCAGCTCCAGTCAAGGTGTCAAAAGGTGGGGAATCTGACTCTGCAACCAGATACTGTACCTAAGCCAAAACTTGCCCCTTTAACTTCAATAAGGCTGCATATTCCAAAATACTGTACACTGTTTATATTATAAAACAGCACATGTTATGAATCTTTTTAGTTCTAAAAGATCCATAAATACAACCCTAAGGGCCCAGACTTTTATTCCAAACAAAACAAAAGCTGAAGTGTGTGGTTTTTTTTAAATGTGGAAAGACAACAAAACCAGAAGCCATCAAAACCATTAGAAAATTTATTATTGAAAGCTAAATTTCCAGTAGGAGCTTAATAAGAAAAGGCTATTTGGGGCTTCAAATTCTGTCAGAACATGACAAGAGAAGAAATGGGTGATCTCTTCCTTTGCTCCTGCCACATTCCTGATCTCAGATCTCTATTTTTTTCCTTTCAAGTTTGTTTTAGTAGAAAAAATTAATTGTTAGAATGGCCAGCTTCATACTAGCTGCCAAAGAGAGAAAGAAACATGTTGGCTATTTTTTTACCAATTAGGTTTATATTAGAATTTGGACTATTTCCATTGGATTTCTATTGACAGTGCTCATTACCACCTGGTGGCAAAAAAGAAAGAAAAGAAACCAGAAATTTGATTCAATATTTTAAATGCAGCAGCTTTGTCCCTGGCTGAACATAACTCAGCCTCATAAGGGCAGTTTGAAAGAGCGTGGGGAGAAATTTGGATGCTTTTGCTGCTCCTAATGATGTTGATTCTTGTTGGGTGTCTCTTTGATTCTCTTTCCCAGACACCTTAGACACTACAATACAGTAGTTCTGGTTTAGATTGGTATTGTAATATTGAAAAATGTAAAAGAAAACCATTCAAAAGGGGAGAAGGGAGGCCCAGAGTCCCCATTGTGGGAATGGGGCGGTATATAAGTGTAAATAATAAATAAATAAATAAATAAATAAATAAATAAATAAATAATACAGAATGTTAGATATGAGCCCAATGGTTTAGGTTTAGGAGAAGAAAGAAAGAAACTATCAGAGGAAAAGAAAGAATGAGCCAAGGGTGGGCACAGGTTCCTAATAGCTTAGAAATACAGGAAGCTGGTACATACCAAATTAGAACATTTAGCACAATTGTTTGAAAAACTGGGTTTAATTATTACTCGCTTATTTTGCCGTGTGATAGAGCCCATGGACGACACCCGGCAGCTCAGTAGGATTTCAGCTAGGAAACATTGGAGATGCCATATATTGAACCTGAGAATCTGTGGACAAGAATCAATAGGATACCATGCTGAAAGCTAAAAGGGTGAAAAGATAATGCTCTAGAATTCACTCCCTCCTATGGCTCAGTTACAGATGGCTTCTCAACATATTGTATACTCATTTTTCCTCAAAAATATCATTCTGAGCTCTGAAAGAACAAAGATAAAGATATGTCCCCATGATGTTACAGGTTAGAGAGGTAAATCTAGTCCTCTTGTGGCTGTGTTCTCCACCATCCTTGCATGTTTTGGAATATTTTACACTCCTGCTCTTAAGAATGAAAGGCTGCCAATTGCTCTGTGATTGCACACATGTGCAAACACTCATTGTGTGCTTTGTGAGTAAGGAACGCCACAAAGACATAGCAGTCTCTAGCACAATTTTTTCATTCATCAGTCAGGAGCAGCCAATTGTTTCAAAGTCAACGTTCTGTAAGCCGCTTTGGGTCCTTTTTCCAAGGAGAAAGACTTGGTAAAAATACTCTAAAATAAATAAAATATATAATAACAATGTTTTAACCTGGCTAGCATAAGGGGATGTTTCTTCACCTCTGTTTGCTGTGAAGGATTCACATGACTGGTGTTGAGAGCCCACATTGTCTTGTAGGTGGTGCTCTGTGCAATCATTATGGTATCTTAATTAGTCCAGAAAGAACAAGGATAAGACTATATAGCGCAGTAAAAGACATTATCCACCCTTGCATTCCATGTACTTCCACTGACCTAAAGTGTTAATAGTGTGTAAAGAGTATCCTGGACATAGGGTGGAGCATTAAGAGATTATACAGTATGTTATAAAGTTATAAAACTGTCATTCTTGTGCAATATGGAGCCATTTCAGGATGAAAGGAAAGAGAAAGTTTATCTTTCCATACTATTCAGAGAACAATGCAATACAGGTACTGAGCTCAGATTTGAGACAGGCATGCAGGCTCAAACCTGCCCACTCTAAGGTTGGAGATACATTGCAATAAATGTGACAGATGCCATATAAATAAATGATACTTATTATGTATTTTCTGGTCCAAAGAAGTTATATATTCTCTCATCGCTAGCTCAGGTGAGGAAGGTGTCCCTGAGGAGTAATTATATTTATTTATTTATTTATTTATTCGATTTTTACCCCGTCCATCTTCCGAAACGGAACTCTGGGCGGCTTACAAAACTGAACAAGTCAGCAAAGAATACAATATAAAACAAACGGAGTAATAACAATGACAACAATATAAAACAGCATTCTAAAAAGATATAGGACATCTTGACAACTCCTCCTCCTCCTGGGGATCAACACCCCTCGGCTCAACGTCCCCTCCAGCGCCCCGAAAAGCACCTCCCCAGGCCGACCCCCACCCCTGCCAGCCTTTCCGACCCACCCACCCAATCCCCAACCCAGGCTGCCTCCTTGGGGTGGGGTGGGGGGAGATAAGGGCGCCTGCCAGCCGCTCCAAACGGCACCCACCTTCCTTCCCCCTTCCCCGTCCCGCTGGTGGCAAAGGTGGCCCTAACCCTAACCCGCGCCCCTGATAATGATTGGTGATGATATAAGTACAGTATATGTGTACTCTCTGTGGGCCTTTTGCCAATATTTTGCTTCTGTTTGCTTATATTTTGAGAAGGGATAGCCACATTAATCTGTTCCATTTGAAACAAAAGGGTTATACTGTACCAGGTTTTATTTGGTGTAAGCATTTGAGGATCACACCTTATATCCACCTGAAGAAGTGAGCGGCATTCCATGAAAGCTTGTGTCAAATAAAGCTTCTTTGTATTGAAACAGTTTCTTAAAGTTCTGGGCTAAATCATTTCTCAGAATAGGAAGATGATCAAAGTAGACAAATGAATAAAGACTACCATGAATAATAATAAACATGCAATGCAGAAAGAGAGAATGCAGTGAATATGTAATTAAACATACAGATTATAGTACAGTAGCTTGACACTGCAACAAGATCTTTTAAAATGTATATTTATTTGATAGATTTTATCCCATCTTTCAATGAGCTCAAGTCCTCCTACCACTTTACTCTTAGTGAGATAGATCACACTAAGAAAGTATGCTTGGGCAAGGCTACCCACTATGTGTTGTGGACTAGAGCGCTGAAATGGTTGGTTGCAAAGTCGGCAGCTCAGCGGTTCAAATCCCAGGTGTCATGGACGGGAGTGAGCTCCCGCTATTAACCCCAGCTCCTGCCAACCTAGCAGTTCAAATGCATGTAAATGCAAGTAGATACTGTAAATAGGTACCACCATAAAAAGCGGGAAGGTGAACACTGTTTCATTCAGCCATGCCAGCCACATGGCCACAGACTTGCACAACACTGGCTCTTTGGTTTGAAAATGGAGATGATCACCACCCCTAGAGTCAGACATGACTAGCATGCACATGAGTGTATGGGGGCGGAACTTTACCTTTTTAGGAATATTAACTCTTATCTTCTAAATCTTAGTCTGACATGTCTGTGAAGATTCTCAGTCATCCAGGTGAGTTTATCTGGAAGTTGAGTCATGGCTACTGGACTTCTTTTTTGAGAGATAGAAACGTTTTGCTGTTCATCCAAACAGCTTCATCGGTCTGTTTGGATGAACAGCAAAACGTTTCTATCTCTCAAAAAAGAAGTCCAGTAGCCATGACTCAACTTCCAGGTTAGTCTGACATCCTAACCATTACACCAAACTGATGTTAAATTCTAGAGTAGACCATGCATTCACATGTTATGCTCATACTGTATGCCATCTGTTACTGTACAAGTTTTTAAAACATGAATAAAGGTGCTGTGGGTGAATCCTAACAGAAAAAATGTTTAGAGGCTTCTGTTTATATATGGAAGAATTGGAAGTCATTTTCTCATGCCACTAGAGGTCATACTAGAACAATAAAAAGAGATGAACTACTTTTTTGGTCAACATTCCAAACTTCTCATATCTAACTATGATGATTAGTGTAAAATGATGTGATATCCCATTATTTCTTAGTTTTAATTATTTTAAGAAATCGGGTACTGTGTCATTTAACGACCCATTCTTGATGGGTTTCAGCACCTTAGGCCATTGTTTACCTTAAGGCCATGGACACTAATGTCTCCCTAACGAGCCTATTCAGGCTTTGTTCATCTTATGAGCCTATCAGACCAGGGGACAAGAGGTCAAGCTGACTATAAGAAGGGTCTCTTGCATTAGCTGTATTCAGACCGATGAAGCTGTTTGGATGAACAGCGAAACGTTTCTATCTCTCAAAAAGAAGTCCAGTAGCCATGACTCAACTCCCAGACAGTCACTTGGCTATTTAAGTAATTGTCTCTTCAAACCACAGCAGGAATAAACATGTTTTCTTTATTAATCTTATTTCCTCTTTTTTTTTCTAATGCTGCTTCCAACCTTTAGATGCTCCTCTGTGTGTATATCTCTGCCCCTTCATTCAAGCTCTGATAAAACACGCATGGACAATCCTCAGGTGTGGAGCTCAGCACCATTCCATTTGAATAGAACAAACAAGGTTTTAGTAAAATAAGAGTGTTAAAAGAATGTTGTTTATTCTGTTGCTTATTTAAACCCATTGAGACCAGCCTCTCTAAAATTATCCTCTATCTTCTACCCCATTATCAAACAAAAATGGATGCTTTCATATCTGGTCCATTATTGCTTTCTATGAATTCATGCTAGAGTATACAGGTCAACTTTCCTTACATATTTGTTTGTTTTAGAATTAAGGTTTTCCCAGTTATATTGTGTCCTGGATCCATTCCAGTCTGGGTTCAGGCTGCATCAGGGAACTGAGACTGCCCTGGTCGCACTGCAAGATGACCTCCTCAGGGGGGCTGGCAGGGGTTGCCGTACCCTGCTGGTCCTGGATTTGTCAGTGGCCTTTGATACTGTCAACCACGGTATCTTGCTGGGTCAGCTTTCTGAGGTAAGGATCGGAGGCATAACCTTTTCTTGGCCCCAGTCCTTCCTTGAAGGCGGACTCCAGCGTATTCAGCTGGGGGAAGAGTTGTCAGACCCTTGGAAGCTCCCTTGTGGGGTGCCCCAGGGGTCGGCTATCTCCCCCATGCTGTTCTACATGAGGCCGCTGGGTGAGGTCATTAGGGGATTTAGAGTCTGCTGTCATCAACATGCTGATGACACGCAGCTCTATCTCTCCTTTTCCACCTCTGCAGTGGAGACGGTGCAGGCCCTTGACTTGTGCCTGGATGTGGTCATAGAATGGACCAGGGCCAACAGGCTTAAACTCAACTTGGAGAAGACAAAGGTTATGTTCTTTGGAGTGTCCTCTGCCGAGTATAGTGGCCCCCTCCCTTGTCTGGGGGGTACTACCCTCCAGCTGGTGGGTAGGGTCAGGATTCTGGGCGTGGTACTGGATCCAGCATTATCTCTGGAAGCCCAGGTGATAGGCGTTTCCAGAACTGCCTTTTTTCATCTCCGGCAGATTGCCCAGTTTTGTCTGTACCTGGATGAGGCGTCTCTGAGAACAGTTGTGCAGGCGCTTGTGATTTTGAGGATAGATTATTACAATGCTCTTTATATGGGGTTGCCCTTGGCTCTTATTCAGAGATTCCAGCAGGTCCAAAATGCAGTGGCCAGACTGCTGGTTGGTGCAGGCAGATATGACCACATCACCCCAGTTCCGGCTTTTCTGCATTGGTTGCCCGTTGTGTCTTGAAAAAGATTCAAGGTACTGGTTTTGATTTACAAAATCCTCCATGGCTTGGGACCTGAATACCTGGCGGAGCAGATCTTCCAAAGATCAACTGGGGCCTGACCCACCAGAACATTGCAGGCCTTCTCACTTCGGGTGGCCACGCCCAGGGACTCTAGGAAATCGAGTACTCAGGACTGAGCCTTCACTGTGTCTGGACCCTCACTTTGGAACCATCTGCTGAGTGAGATGCGCCTAGCACAGCCCCTGCCTGCCTTCAAAAAAGTGTTTAAAACCTTGATTTTTAAAGTATTTGTCAACCTTTAGGGTTTTTTTATGTCATCTTGCCAAGTGTCTATTACTGCAACTGCTCTCCTTTCCCTTCCTGTGCTGTGATCCAATAGCATATTCTTAAAAATTAGAATTCAGAGTGCATTTCAAAAATAGTCACACTATAACACATTGTTTTTCTTTCTCATAGTCATTTTGCTAAATTCTCACTTGTAATTCTTGAACAATTTGTCCCCTACACAGCTCTTTTTTGGAACATAACTTAGCCTGTTTATAAAGCACTTAAAACCTTTATACATAAAAAGAAACCTTCACTGGGGCTGATATTAAGAACAAGACACTACTGCACTTCAAATATCTACCAGATGCATATTATGATTATGATTACAATTACACGCAACACCACAAAATGTAAATGTTGCATAAAGCTTCACCAAAGTCTGATACCTTATCAAGTGTTTCTTCTATCTCCACGTTGTTGTTTGTTGGCTCACTTGAATTTGTTTAGTTTTCTTGTTTCTGGCCCAAAGAAACTGTGTGAAGTTGCGGTATAGATGGACAAAGTGGAAACTAACCTCGGTTCAGTCATGATGTTTCAGCTTTAACTATCTCATAAAGTTTTTATTAAGTGAAAAAGGAGGCTATGTACCTTGTCCTGAGTTCTGTGAAGCAAAGAAACCATACAAATCAAAGAAGTAGACTAATCTAGGGGTATGGTTCCCTAAATCTTTCCTTGCAGGCTCTAGTTTATCAGCCCTATGAGGAGGAAATTTGAATATCCATGTTGTTTTCCCAAGGGTGAAGGAGGAAGAGCAATGCTGAAAGGGATTTTGACAAGAGGGGAAAAAGGCTTCAGGAATGAGCTAATCACCACCTCCCACCTCCCAGATGATTTTCTACTGTGCTTTCAGTTTGCTTCAACTGCCTTGTATAAAAAAATAAGAAAGAACCTGAAAGAAGACATTGACATGACTGAGTATCAATGTGGTTTGACCCCAAGCCTAAGGAAAGAGGACAGATCTGACAATAGAACAAAACAAGACAAGAAAATAATGATTAAAAACACATGTGATTGTGCAAAATCATCATTACTTTTCCCCCCCAAAGCATGCTTGCTGGAAAGGAAAAGTCCCTTGTGTCTCTTTCTTTAAAAGAACCACTATTCAAAAACGCTGCACGGCAAGGGAAGTCCTGTGGTCAAGTCTGTGTGTTGACATTATGATGTCAGTCCTTGGAGGCCATGAGCATGTAAAATAAGCAGAAGGAAGTGTTCAACCAAACCAAACCATTCTAGAGCCTTAATAGTACAATCAGATGCACCTTAGAGAGCAATACAGCTCACATTTTAGCCCAGTGTTGGCATGATCTGTTTTGATCCATTTTCTGGTGACTACAGAATACACAGCAATTTGTGAGTCAGCTTGACAATGTTCAGAGCTCATCCAGACCTTTAAGGTACAGTGGTAGGGATACATTTTTTCTAAAGCCATGCCGGGGTAATAGATGTGTGTGCTCTGAAGGGGTGCTTTAAATGAAGTTGCACCAAACAAAATGACCCTTCTCAGCATGATCCAGCACGATCCTGCTTCTCCATCTGATCTCTCACCCTTTTTGTCTAAAGGAAAGCTGGGATCTACTACTGTTGAACTTGTCATGTAGCAAGGTCGGCCAGTTCCAGCTGCACTTTATACTGAGCATACTGATTATCCAGCCTCTTGATTCAAAGAGTACTCCCTATCTTCCTGCCATTCTTCAAGAGCATTGAAAGAGGGACAGTCCTTTTAGGGGTCTTGACACCAAATGTATTTTAGTCTGCATCATTGTCTGAAAGCCATGATTATTCACCTCCATGGTGACACTACTATTCATACTATGGCTGGTATTCATTTCAGTTAGTCAAATCTCCAAGAAGTTATTCATCATACTCCCCATATTTCACCCTTTAACCATTCATCTCCTTAATACTACAGTACAAGTAACTGCTATCAACATACTACTTGCAAACCTGTAGGAACTGCTGGATAGTTCAGTTGTTTAGGTCGGTGGTCCCCAACCCCCGGGCCGCGGACCGGTGCCGGTCCGTGGACCAGTCGGCACCGGGCCGCCTGGGGAGGCCAGGGAGGCTCCTCCCCTTTTCCTCCGCCGCCCCTCCTCCTCCTCTTCTCTCCCGCGGGCCGCCGGTGGAAGAAGGCTGGAAGAGTGCAGGAGGAGCCGCCCGCCGCCCGAGGGACAGAGAGGTCGGTGAGGCGGCGGGGAACCCCTTTTGGCCCGCTTGCCCCTCCTCGCCTCCTCCCGGCCCCTCCCCCCGGCCCTGGGGGCCGGGCGCGCAGGGGCCGGCGGGGAGGAGGGGGCGCGCACGGGAGGCGCAAGAAACGGGGGAAGGACGAGGGAAGCCGGGCCGGAGCCCCGCTGGAGGAGAGGAGAGGAGAGGCGGGGTGGGAGGCCGGGATGCCGCCGCCACCGCGCTGGTCTTGGGGAGAGCGAGGGGGAGGTGGAGAGTCCCGGGCCGGCCTGCCTGCGGCCGCCGCTGCCACCGCCGC
>JAHTLZ010000010.1:19875455-19924280 GCA_023846285.1 Phrynocephalus versicolor | reverse complement strand
AGGTTGGGGAGCACTGGTTTAGGTATCTGGCTATGGAGCCACAGTACTAATACATACACCAGTTTGTTTAGTTTCTCAGTCTCCATTCCGTATGTTTCTAATTAAAATAACTCCATCAAATCCTGTCATAGTTATGCCTCCACTATCTTCACATGGTGTAAGCTGTATTCAAAAATGGGGAGACCTTCATGAATCTTCTACTTCACATTACCCATCTTCCAGCTAAGATTCTGATGCTGCTTCACTGCATTCCATAGTTTCACTGGTGAATATCAAATCTTCCTCAACTCTTTGTTTTGTCAAATATTAAGAACCTTACAAAGTACCTTGGTGTAATCTGCTTGTGCTTATTTTATATTATCAGGAATTTATATATTTAGTTTAATGCCAATAAATGTTTTGATTGATTGATTGATTGATCGAAGAACTTCAGTTGCAACTAGAAAGTTACATTTCCCATGCAGACCTCTTAAGTTCATTCATACAGCAAAGTGCCAATGCCTGCAGATTCCTTAAAGATAAGAGAGTCCTCCAGAGGACTGATACTTTTCAGTAATCCCTACTCCAAGCAATGTTCCTATGGACCTTCCTTTATTGACTTAATAAAGGCTTTTACATGTACTAAGCATTAATCATCTTTACAGTCAGGTTGAAAATTAGCTTGACCACACTCTGCTCATAAAGAGTGTCACTTTGGCCAAGTAAAGGAGTCCTATAGCTATCCTCCCTCCACTCAAAACATTCCTTTCTTTAGAGCCAGACTGACAATGCATTGAGACCTTGAAATTATCTTAAAAGAAAGAAGATTCAAGATACTGTACTGTAGTTGCAATGGTGCACTCTCTCACCATCAAATTATGAATAACAGCACTTTTTATCCTCAAACTTCTTGGGTTCATGACATCCATAGTTTGCAAGGCTTTGTAAGTGTTCCATGAAGTCCTGATTCACACCACTATAATCCCAATTTTAATTCCAAATGGATACATCTAACAGTTCCTCCCTCAGTCATTCTCTCTGTCCAGTAAAAAGTAAAGGTAAAGGTTCCCCACACACATGTGTGTTAGCCATGTCTGACTCTAGAGGTGGTGCTCATCTCCATATTCAAGCCAAAGATCCAGTGCTGTGCAAGTCCATGGTGGCCACATGGCCGGTATGGCTGCAAGGAAACACTGTTTTACCTTCCCGCTTTTTGCAGTGGTACCTATTTATCTATTTGCATTTACAGTGGTACCTTGTATAAAGGAATTAATTTGTTCCAAATGAAATTATGTTAAGCAAATTTTCCTTTATACAAATTCCCATAGGAATGCATTGAAAATGGAGTAATCCCATTTTTATGTTGTACAGATTTTCCCCATAGGCGATTATGTTAAGCAAATTTCCCCTATCTCCAGAATTTTTATGTTGTACAGATTTTATGTTATACAAGCTGTTTGTTATACAAGGGTCCACTGTACATGCTTTCGAACTGTTAGGTTGGCAGGGGCTGGGGTTACCAGCAGGAGCTCACTCTGCTGCGTGGCACCCCGGATTCGAACCACTGAGCTGTTGACTTTGTAGCTGATTGTTTTCAGTGCTCTAGCCCGCTGAGCCACCACGCCACCCTCTGTCCTGTAGTGGGATGATATTTCCCTTGGAATGCCATTCAACCTTTTCCCAGCTTATCTCATAGTAACAAATGACACCCAACATAGATTGGGAAGGAAATTGCTTCAACCACTAAGGTAGATGGACACCAAAGGATGTTCATCACCACTACATGCATGGCTTAGAGGGACTTCCTGTATTCTAAATTTACATAACTCTTCTCCCAGTTTGATTGGGATCATAGATTGTTACCAACAACTGATTTGCACAGCAACAAGCAGGGGAATACACATTCCAAAACATGAACCAACTCTACCCACTGCCTTTGCCATTAGGTATATCTTACTACTGGAAGGTGGGATATGACCATGGCTCATTGGGCTGTGTGTCAGAATAGATACTTTTACATATTTTCACCCTTTCCCCTACATCCTGAACCAGGGAGGGAAAGACCGTGCAGGATTCTCATTGCTCTGTGGTGGCAAAACAATCGTGGTTTCCGTTTCTTTTCTGCCTCTCATTTCAGTTATTTAGCAGCTGCCTATGTTGCTTGATGAATCATTTTCAGTCTTCAATCCTTGTACCTCCATCATCAACTGAACAGCAGGGTGGGATTTCAGTCCTATTCAGAGTACTGCAGATTACTTAGGCAGCAAGGTAAACGGTCTGTGCATCATTCCTATGACTGTAAATGCCAAACATTTTGTTCCTTTGCTACAATTTATGCCTCTGACCCTGATAATGGCTCTCTTTACAATGTTCTACAATTTCTGTCCTAGACAAAGGTTGATTGTTTTTGTCTATTAGAATTTCTCTGGCAGCTTTTTTGTCAGCTAAGCTTGCCCCCATGCTCCCTGTTGCTGTTACTCTTTGATGTAAAATGTCCCCCCCCCCCAAGGGGCACCCCACATCAGTTCCCTAATCCTGTATCAAAGGGCTTCTCTGGGGGGAGGGGCTCTTCCTGGTTCTTGCTCAGTTAGTGAAACCTTCATTTGAACCACTAGCCACTGTCTCGTTGGACATGTGATTTGCGGAAGTGGCCTAAAAATTGCCATTCCAACAACATGCCAAGTAAGGGAACTCTGCTCACAGCAGGTAGCCAACTTTACTTGTCCTGGCATCATGACTCAGTAGTTCTTCACCCTAATATTTCATTTTTATCCAAATTTATTTCAACATTTCATCTTTGCCAGGACTGAGTTCTTCCTGCCTTCTTCACGGTTGATAAATTAGCAGCCTCATATGGAAATCTAAGGCATGGCCATGTGGGAGGAGGGAGCCTTTTAGCAAACTAATAACTTTGTCTGTTTGTTTGCATTACTAATTAGATGGGCTCATCATCTCACAGTTAGAAGAAAAACTCTCCTCTTCCTCCCTCTTGCTATACATGTTTACTGCCTTTGTGTTTTAGCTCTATATTATGGACCAAGATGCATCCAGGAAAGGATGCATATGAAGCCTTCCCTGCACAATATGGATTCTCTGAAGACATGTGGGACTGTGAAATCCATCTCTCACTACTTTTAATCTTCTTTCCTCTTTAATTTCTGATCCTTTATGAAGACTGCTGAAATAGTGAGTTTAAAAAAATCTTTTCCCCTTATTCAGCCTACCAGTGGCCTATTGAGTATTACTTTTCAAAGGGCTGGTTCTGGCAAGAGCTGGTCTTATAAAGAGGGACTTGTAGTTCATTAGCTGGTTTTCTGTTGCACATTTAAAAGGAACCTAGCAAATTCCTACAACTCTGAACATTCACATCCTCTATTATAGACCTGGAATTATCTTTTGTATACAATGGATACAAAAGACTCTTGCATTTTATATAAAATGCACAATATTTTGTTTTAGAAAATCTCTCCAAGTATTCCCATCTCATACCAGAAAGGAGTTCACAAATGCCCCAAAATAATTTGCTAATTGTATAGTAAAAAAATCATCACACATGTGGCCTTGTTGTTGTTGTGTCGTTACAGTCGTGACCGACTGTAAGGGTTCGTCTGGATCATCACGGGTAGAGATGGGCACAAATCGAAAAAATGACGTTTTGTTTTTTCGTTTTTCGTTGTGGGTCCGTTTCAGTTCATTTTCATTTTTCCTGATTTTTTTTTGAAAAAAATTCATTTTGTTTTTTCATTTTTTCGTTTTTCGTTTTTACCCGCTTTTTGCGTGACTTAAAGCATTTCCGCACGCGGACGTCCCCCAACGCCCCAGACCAGAGGGAAAACACTAAAAAAAATGATGCTGGCAGAGACACAGTATAGACTAGGTACACAGGGAGGCTGCAAAGGGCGTAAGGCAGCCACAGAGTGACTGCACTGCGGGGCAGGGAAGGGTACTCACCGAGAGGTACACAGTACGCATGCACACAGGGAGGCTGCAAGAGAAATCTCTTCTTTTTCTCCCCTAAGAGCCAGTCTGCAGCAAGCAGGAACACAGAGACACACACCTGCCTGGCTGACCTAAAGTAACGAGTCGCAGAGACAGCAATCCCACCCTAACTCCCACCGCAGACTGCAAGGAGGACGGGAGCTGCCAAAGCTTTTTATGCCCTCTGTGGCTGCCACACCTACCCAGTCTGCAACCTGGGCATGCTATTGGTTGAAATTGTCCAAGAATTTACATGATCCCATCACATGGCTTGCATCCATCTTGTGGCTGGAATCCATTCTGTGTCATCCTTAAAGGGAAAAGAAAAAATACATTGCGATGGGAGAAAGACAAAAACAAACGTTTTAAGGACTGCAACCCCCTGGTAGGTAATAATTTCAAATAATTATCACTGCGTTTTTACGGATGTCCAGGGCGTTTTAATACCCAAAAAATCAATATTAGGCATCTGGGAGCCATTTTGGGTCGATGTGCTCTAACTCCCCTTAAAGGAAAAAAATACAGCGATCTGAGAAAAGACATAAATGCATGTTTTAAGGACCCCAACCCCCCTGGTAGGTATTATCAGGCAGAATAAATAATTATTACTGGGTTTTTACGGATATTCAGGGTGTTTTTTAACATTTAAAAACAGCTAATTACATTGTGCGTCGCCATTAATGAAAATGAAGTGTAACTAACCTAATTTTCGTGGTTCTGTTCAGTTTGTTCCAATTTCATCACAATTTTCGTTATTCTTTTGTTATGTAACGAAACGAATAATGAATAACGGAATGATTTTTTTTCATTTCGTGCCCATCTCTAATCACAGGGTTCCGAGCAAAAATCACCAGTCTTTCAGATGTACTCTTAAATAAAGGCTTATTTATTACTTTATAACCAACCGGCTCTTGACTCATATGCTCTTCGGTTTCCGAACCTTCAACAGTTACTTCAACAGTAAACAGGTTATCAATAACGAACGAGTTTACAACAGGGCTCAAACATGGAGGGACATTATCAGGTAACACAGTCTCTTTTAGTGTGGTGATCCCAGGCCGAAACATTGGCTGCCACAGCAAGGGTGGCGAGCCCACTGTGCCACCAGATTCGCTCGGTACAGCGGGCATCTGCGATCCCTCGCCCTCAGGGTATTTTCCGCCATCTCACCGGTCTCACTTCAACAGACCAGGTCCATCCACCCCTGACCTTGACTTCCAAAACCTCCTCCTTCTCTCGCCTCCTGATCCCGTCTCCCTTAACGTCCTTCCCTAACGGACCTTTCTCCCCCTCTAATGGATTCTCCCCACGCGACTCCTCTACCCCTTGTGACCCATCTTCCTCACAGGACCCTTCTTCCTTCCACGCGCCTCTCTTCACATCTTCACTCTCTTCCACCTAGAATGCTTCCTCTATTAACTCTATTCTTTCCTTCCCACCTACTGCTCCCTCATAGTTTCCTTCTGTTTCTGCAGCTTCAGATTTCTCCTCTTTATTTATTTCTTTATCCTGCTCAGATGGCGCACTCCTTTGCTCTTCCTCCTTCCTTGCTGACTTCTCACACCGACCCTTCGTGATCCCATGTCCATGGAGTTTTTCTTGGCAGGAAAACTGGAGTAGCTTGCCAGTTCCTACTCCAGGTGACTACAGCACCTGGTATTTCCTGGTGGTCACCCATCCAAATACTAGCCAGGCCTGACCCTGCTTAGCTTCCGAAATCAGGATTTGCTTAGGGCATCTAGCAAAAGACCATTACGACCAATCCAAAGAACAATCTCACTCACACTATGGCCACTTCTACTGCTACTCCATCCTCAAGTCCAGTCCCTGGCAAGGAGGCACCGTGGGGGAATTTAACTCCCAACCTCTGGCTTCAAAGCCAGAAATCTAAACCGTTGAGCTATCCAGCATCATAATCATCATCACCATCCACTGTCCATCCTGATGGATTCAGCATATATTGTGTTCCAGAAAGTCAGGTCCCAGTGCTGGATGCTTGCCATATATAAAGTTGAAGAAAGAAACAAATAAATAAGGATTTACTAGTTAAACCAGTAAAAAAATAATAGATTTTTGGCAAGCTTATGGCTACAGCATTTGTTGTCCCATGCCCTACTTGTAAGTTTGAAGGTGTTTGTAGGTGAGAGAAAGAAAGAAAAATCATAAATACACCAATAAAGGAACAAAGAAAATAAATACAGTAGTTTATGAATATGCATGATTGGAGTTTATAGGCTGGGATTAGGAAGAATAGCACCTCTGCCGGCCTGTCACTTGCAAATTCTTATTACTGCTTAGAAGCTTACTGGAGGTCAGCACCAAACACCCAAACAGACTAATCTGTATTATAGACTCATAATCAAAGTCACAAGATTTTACATAATATATATATTGGGGGCACAAGGCATGTTTGTTAGCATAATTTTGTCATCAGGATTAGATGCAATGAAAGCAACTACTGTTAACCTGTTTTTTTTTTGTTTGTTTTTTTTTGTTCCAGCTAACAGCCTCTAAAAATGGCACAAAGGTGTCTGATAGTCACATTATGTAGCCTTTGGATCTGAGGTTCAAGATAGTCACTCACTGTAAGGTTGTTAAAGAACTGTATGTTATATAGAGCACACATGTGAGCCTTTAAATTAGTTTTTTTAAAATATTAATTTTATAATTGTGGAATCTCAAGTAATGTTTGTGCTTTAATATGATTGTGGCAGATCATAATTACAAGTATGACCCAGCATAAATTACATACTATTCTACCAGTCTTCAGAGTCAGAAATAAGCGTATACAATTGTTCCAGTGTAATCAATGAGCCTTGTTAAGACAACATAATTTCGGCTGGCTTGCACTGAGAGACCATAGCTGGAATCTAGTAAAAAACAACAGAGCCAACATGTTACATGCATTTGGGCAAAATAACTGGATCTTTTTAACACTATGGAATTATCAAAGCAAATGCACTCAGTAATCATGTGGCACTTAACATGGTTGGGAAAGTCAAGTATGGCATCATTTCTCAGGAGAATGGACCACAGGAACATCCAGGAAACATTAAGTCTACTGAAGCCCACACAATACACATAAACACACACCTCCCTGTATAGCTAGTGGCTATAAAGAGGGTAAGGGTAGCCAAATCCACTGTCACACTTCAACAGGCAGAGACATCCTTGGGACATGACAGCTACTGATCATATAATTTGTACACACCATGTAGAGCTAGAATGGGCCACACAGGACACGGAGCACACAATTTGGAAAGTTCTCTGTGGACTTGTTGGCAGTTTACTTCAAGTCAGTTTCCCCAAATATGCCACTGAACTCTACTGTATCTCTCCTCAACCCCTGGGCCCAAGCCCATATGTGGTGCTATTTGTAGCCACTTGTGCTATTTCGATAACAAAAGAGTACTTTTTAAAATCATTTTTGTTTTCTGACTTCAAACCTGACTACTTCAATGGAGTGTAGCTGAGGATTGAAAGGATTGAAAATCCTTTAACGAGGTGTTTTTGCTTATACTTGTTGGACTCAGTGATGCTTGGGATCCCATCCAGCTCGGCAAATCTAGGCTTCTGTCAGCCAGCGTGGGCCTTGCAAAAGTTTTTCCTTCTATTGCTTCCGCCATGTCCTTTTCATTTCTGCATATGGGAAATGGTGGTGGATGAGCATACTGCACTCCACAAGCTCTGTGGATTAAATATGAGTCAGACCCCTTAGAATAGTCTTAAAATAATGAGATTGAAAAATTGAAGGATTAGACTCGTGATCTTAGAGTTCATATTGGCCAGCTTACTTCTGCAACCACAACAGTTAGGAACTTAATTAAAGGAATACAGCACACATGGTAGGTGATATTGCTTAGGGGGTCTTCTTGACACCCAACAACCTCTATACTTCACCAGAGGTGCCCATGTGCAGCTAGCCACTGCCTTGAACAACTGGTATGGAACAGTTGCTCCTCTTCTTTTGGCCTTTTTGGAGTCTTTTGACTTTAGTCCCGTGGAAAGACCTACAAAGCCAGACCACTACCCCCCCCCCAAATACTGACACAGCTACTGCATCTGTCTGTAGCTGGCATGGCGTTAATAATAATTATTACAGTGATCCCCCACCTATTGCGGGGGTTAGGGACCTGACCTGACCCACAATAATTGAAAATCCGCAATATGCGGATGCCGTTCAAGTCAGGCCTGGGGGGGGAGGGGGCTAGCTAGGTACTTATCCCCAGACTGGCCCTACCCCGAATGGGCCTGTAAGAGCCTTCCCAGGCCTTCTGGAGGCCCCAAAAGGGCCTCCCTGCGAAACCGAAGTGACTTCTGGTAAACCGGAAATCATTTCTGAGGCCTCCAACAGGCCTAGAAAGGCTCTCAGAGGCCTCAGAAATGATTTTCAGCAATCCAGAAATCACTTCCAGTTCGCATGGAGGCCATCACAGCCCTCTTCAGAGCAGCTCCAGTCCTGGGGTAAGTATGGGAGATTTGAAACAGGACTTTTCCCCCTCACCCTAGGGAGCCTTTTTTCATATACTGCGGTCCCGCAATATAGCGGGACCGCAGTATTTGAACCGTGAAAGGGCGGGGGACCACTGTTTTATTATTATCTGCCCTATTGTGGAAGTTGTGTATTTTTTGTATTGTTTTATATTGTTCACCGCCCCGAGTTCCCATTGGGAAAACCGGGCAGTATATAAATATAAAATTTAATTAATTAATTAAACCAAGACACTCTCATAACCCTACTACAAGGATTAAAGAAGGCAATAGAGAATGGACACAAAGTGCCACATCAGTGGGTCAGCCTTGGGTCAAACCGGTGTTCAATTCTTACCACCCTCACCTCTGGTAGGCACCCACTCCGTGCCTGCACAGAGTGCGGTAGGGAAGCCTGGCCACTGCCTCAGAGTGGGTGCCCACCAGAGAAGATGGGACTGGGAAGTGCCAAACAACTGTTAGCCAAAGGACGGACTGACACAGACTACCAGTTAAGCGGTTCGTATCCATCTCTAGGATGAAATGATGTTTTTTGCCCTCTTCTTGTATACAAGAACAGGCACCCATTAAAATTACTGAATGCAATAACTGACAGCTCAGCCTTCAACACAAATTCTGGATGAGAAGCATTTGCCTCCAGTTCAGGAGCAAACCGGGTTCTAACGAGCCACTATCCAGCTGGCAATGACTTCTTTGCTGGATTATTTCAGTAGACAATGAAAAAACAAATGGTAATTACTTGTAGGGCCTGTTCTCAAAAGATAAAGCTATGCAAGGAGAAACAATCTTCTGAGACATAAATTTATATGGTTAGAAACCGTCTAGTCCTGTGAGAATATTATTTCCCATGATAAAAAAGGGAGCTTATACAGGAGGTTCATAACAGTGTAATAAAGCTCTCTGACATTTTAGTGTTCCCCTAACAACCACTTGCCTTGAACACTGAAGAATGATGACAGAGGACAGTGGTTTCTTGTACTTAAAGAGTTTCTACACCTCAGTTAAAATGTCTAGGGGCATTAATCTCAAGCAGTGGGACAATTACTGCTCCCGTTTATTGATATAGCAGTTGTGGGTCAAAATAAGCAGATTCCTTAAAAGGTTAAATCTGTTTATTGGATTGAAGATTGCTTGTACAAACATGGCAAACAAAGCATTCTGTCTTTGGCCTTCATGTTGTGATGCTATTGTTTTGCCTGGTTCAGTCCTCTGTTTCTGGAAGTCAGCCAAATAGATCAGGGAAGGTCTGCTATGCAGTAATAGCCCATGTTCTCCTCACTGTTGTTTTTTACGGTAGGGTAGGATGTTGTTGTTTTGATGTGCCATCAAGTTGCCTCAATCTTATGACAATCCCATGAATGAGAAATCTCTAAAATATCCTGTCCTCAACAGGCCTCCTCAGCAACTATAGACTTCAGTTTTTTGCCAGCTTGCCTTAGTAATGTTTTGTATTTGTAGCTTTTTAAATTTTGGTTCTACTGATTGTTGTTGGGTTTGTTCTTGTTCTTTATGTCATATTGTGGAACTGATTATTATTTTTCTCTTTATTTTGTTGTATGCTATTCCTTGTTAACTGCCCTGAGTTCCCGTCTGGGAAAATCTGGCGGTATATAAATATAAAAACAAACAAACAAATAAATAAATGACAACTTCCTGATTAACTTGCATGGTGTTTGTGTACTTTTTTTTTTTATAAAATTGCAAATACATTTACAACATACACTATTATGGTGGTACCTTGGTTTAAGTAATTCATTCATTCTCCAGGCCGTTTTGTATTGTGAAAAATTCATAAAATGAAACACAGTTTCCCATAGAGATGCATTGAAAACATCACACATCGTCTTTTAATGCCTTATGAAAAAATATATAAATCGGAGCGTTCCACTGAAAATTTTCTTAAACCAAGGCATCCCCATTTCCTATAATTTCTTTTCTTAAAGCCAATTTTTTTTGTTAACCAAGGCATTCTTAAACCGAGGTACCACTGTAGTTATCTATTAAAACAGCATGTAAGTTTGATAATGTTTCATTGACTTCTGTACTCAGTTTCTATTTGGATAGTCTTCACAGCAGCATCCTCTTACCTTGGAATACTCAAGAACAGCTTCTCCATAAGCATCTCACCCTATCTGCTGTTTCAGTGGCCAGAAGAGAAGTAGCCAGACAATGGGAAAACATAGGAAAACTCCTCCAGATATCCAGTTTAGAATTTGTTCACATGGATTTGTTTTTTAAAATAGTCTGCAAATTTAATATATTTAATATATTTTATTTATTTATTTATTTATTTATTTATTTATTTATTTATTTATTTATTTCTATACCGCCCGTCTTCCGATGGAATTCCGGGCAGTTCACAACAATAAAATGTAACAATAACATCAAATAATAATAATAATAATAATAAAAATGATATGTTGTTGTTCAATCGTTCAGTCGTGTCCGACTTCGTGATCCCATGGACCAGAGCTCGCCAGGCCTTCCTATCTTCCACTGCCTCTTGGAGTTTGGTCAAATCCATATTGGTTGCATTGATGACACCGTCCAACCATCTCATTCTGTGCCGTCCTCTTTTCCTTTTGCCTTCAATCTTTGCCATCATCAGGGACTTTTCCAAGGACTCCTCTCTCCTCATGAGGTGGCCAAAGTACTGGAGCCTCAGCTTCAAAATCTGTCCTTCCAGTGAACATTTGGGGTTCATTTCTTTCAGGGTGGATAGGTTTGATCTCCTTGCAGTCCAGGGGACTCTCAAGACTCTCCTCCAGAAACACAGCTCAAAAGCATTGATTCTGTGGCGATCAGCCTTCTTTATAGTCCAGCTCTCACTTCCATACATCACTACTGGAAAAACCATAGCTTTGACTATCCTGACCTTAGTTGGCAAAGTGATGTCTCTGCTCTTTAGGATGCTATCTAGGTTTGCCATTGCTTTCCTCCCAAGAAGCAGGCATCTTTTTATTTCGTTGCTGCAGTCGTCCTCTGCAGTGATCAAGGAGCCCAAGAAAATAAACTCTGTCATCTGCCTCCATTTCTTCCCCTTCTATTTGCCAGGAGGTGATGGAACCTATGGCCACGATCTTAGTTTTTTTGATGTTGAGCTTCAGCCCATTTTTTCACTCTCCTCTTTCACCCTCATTAAGAGGTTCTTTAATTCCTCCTCACTTTCTGGTATCAGAGTAGTATCATCTGCGTATCTGAGGTTGTTGCTATTTCTTCCAGCAATCTAAATTCCGGCTTGTGATTCATCCAGACCTGCCTTTCGCATGATTATTATTATTATTTATTATTTATTACATTTATATACTGCCCATCTTCCGAAACGGAACTCTGGACGGTTTAAAATTAAAAACAAAAAAAAATGTACAAGAAAAACAAAGACAAGCTACACACACAAAAAAAATTAAAAATAGGGGGGGTACAATACCCTCCACAAAAGATGACGCGGGCAGCAACAAAAACCCCAAAAAAAACAAACCAGAAATTAAGTAACAAGGTTGCCAAATGCCTCCTTGAAGAGATGTGTTTTCAAGGCTTTTTTAAAAGGCGGGCAGGGACCCTGCTAGGCACAACTCATTAGGGAGCTGATTCCACAGCGTAGGGCCCACCACAGAGAAGGTGCGGCTACACGTGAGCGATTTCCGTGCCTCTCTGGGTGTGGCCACCCTAAGTGAGTGCGCCTGCACCATCCTCGTGGGCCTGGTCCCAGTTGACCTTTGAGAGATACACTCCGACAGGTACTCCGGTCCCAAGCCGTGGAGGGCTTTGAAAATCAAAACCAAGACCTTGAACCTTATCCGGAGGACAACGGGTAGCCAATGCAGATGAGCCAGAACTGGGGTGATGTGCTCAAATCTACGAGCACCCACCACCAGTCTGGCCGCCGCATTCTGCACCCGTTGGAGCCTCCGGACAAGGGTCAAGGGCAATCCGACATAGAGGGCATTGCAATAGATCCTCAAAATCACGAGGGCCTGCACGACTGTCCTCAGGGAGGACTCATCAAGGTACTGTCGGATCTGGGCGATCCTGCAGAGGTTGATAAAAGTGGCCCTGGAGACTGCCATCACCTGGGCTTCTAGGGAGAGGGCTGAATCCAGGACCACGCCCAGATCCTGGCCCTGTCTGTAGGCTGGAGGGAGACTCCCCCAAGTCTAGGGAGCGGGCCAATGTACCCGGATGAGGGCGCCCTGAAGAACAGAACCTCTGTCTTCTCCGGGTTCAGCTTGAGCCAGTTAGTCCTGGTCCATTCCAGAACTGCCTCCAGGCACAGATCGAGGGAGCGTACTGCTTCCTCTGCAGAAGAAGAAAAGGAGAGATAGAGTTGCGTGTCATCAGCGTACTGATGACAGCGAACTCCAAATCTTCTGATGACCTCTGCCAGTGGCCTCATATAAACATTGAACAGCATGGGTGAGTTTGCCAACCCCTGGGGCACCCCACAAGGGAGAGTCCAAGGAGCTGACAAGTCAACACCCAGCTGAACCCGCTGAGACCGGCCGCCAAGAAAGAAACGGAGCCAGGACAAAGCAAGGCCCCCAATTCCCGCCTCAGCAAGCCGGACCAGCAGGTTACCGTGGTTGACGGTATCAAAGGCAGCTGACAGATCAAGGAGAACCAACAGGGAGGAACACCCCCCAGCAGCCTCCCTGAGGAGGTCATCCTGCAGAGCGACCAGGGCAGTCTCGGTCCCCCGAAGTGGCCTGAACCCAGACTGGAAGGGGTCTAGGATACGATTTTCCTCCGGGTACGACTGAAGCCGGACGGTGGCCACCCTCTCAACAACCTTGCCCAGGAAGGGAACAATGGCAATCAGACGATAGCTGGATAAATATTCCGACGCCATGCCGGGCTTTTTCAGTGTGGGCTTCACCGCGGTCTCCTTCAAACAGGAAGGGAAATTCCCTCCCTGAAGGAGGCTGTGGCAATGGCCGAAACCCACTCCGGCATGTTCCCTTCGGCCAATTTGACAACCCAGGCTGGGCAAGGGTCAAAAGGGGTAGCCGCCGGCTGGCAATAATCCATAGCTTTGGAGGCCTCCGCTGGAAACACCGGCCCAAACTCAACCAGACGAGGAAACCGAGGGGGTGAGGCCCCAGGGACATCTGAGGATGAACTAGAGCAACCGGAGGGCAGATCGGAATGGATGGCCTCAATTTTAGATCTAAAATGACTGCAAATTGCTCACTAGTGAACTCACTAGGAGTAGGCCTCAGTTGACCGGGATTGGAGAGGTCCCAAACCGCCTGGAACAACTCCACCTGGCGGTTTGAGGCCTCGCCAATTCTCAGGGAGACAAGTGCTGTTCTAGCGTCCCTGATCGCACGAACATAGCGGCCGGTCAGCTGCTTAAGTGCAGCCCTGCTCACTGCTGTCCTATCCGTCCTCCAAAGGAGGCGCTTGGGGGCGATCCGGTCTACCGCCCTGGTGGCACCCTCATACCACCTATCCACCAGGGCTTCGACCGCATCATCTGCCAGACTGCCAGAAAGCTCCCCAAAGGCCTCCATGAACCTATCAGGGTTCAGGAGCCTACGGGGCAGGCCCAGATGTAGGGCCGACGCTCCCCGCGGGGCGGGGTGGCGATCGACAGGGAAAACTTTAGCAGATGATGGTCCGACCATGACACGGGCAGGGGTGAAATACCCCCAACCCTCAGAGAAGAATCTGATGACATGGAGGTAAAAACCAGGTCCAGAGTATGGCCTGCTCTATGAGTGGGGCAATCAACATGCTGAGATAGATTCATGGAAGCCATGGATTCCATGAATTCCAGAGCCGCACCAGAGAGTTCCTCCTCGGCATGCTCATTGAAGTCCCCAACCACCAATAAGCGGGGGGACTTCAACAGGGCAGCCGAGACGAACTCTGAGATCTCTGGAAAGGATTGTGCTGGGTTACGGGGAGCACGGTACACCAGCACAATACCAAACTTATCTCACTGACCCACCGATAGATGAAGGCATTCAATCCCGGGACACACCAATGCCGCAGATCTGCTAACAAAAAGGGATTCCCTGTAAACAATGGCCACCCCACCCCCGACCCTCCGACCTGCCGGCCCACTGGACCTGAAACCTGGGGGGCACAGAAGGGAGAGGGAAGCCCCACCCTCTGCGCCAACCCAGATCTCAGTGATACAAGCCAGGTTGGCTCGCTCATCCACGATCCCATCGTGGATGATAGGTGTCTTATTATGAACCGACCTGGCATTAACCAGGAAGCAAGACAGGCCAGAGGCGCTGGCGGAATGGCACCCACGTACGTGGCAGTGAGCGAAGGGATCAGAACAGGGGGCAGGCCTTAAGTGCCTGACCTGAGTTCTTCTAACCCGACTAATCCCCCTACTCAAAGCGTACCTCCCACGGCCAGACACCATGGGAACTGAAGTCCCTGCAGACATGGCGACTGAAGAGGGGGGGGGACCCAAGAACAACAAAACTAACAACAATAACAGCAAGTAAGTAACAACAAACAATAAATCTTACAATAATAAGCCAGAAACTAACAATATAACAATAAGGATAAAATATACTATAAACACAACAAAACAAAAAACAAATTAATAAAAATAATAATAAATAAATAAAAAACAAAACAGGAATAAGACAAAACTATAACATAAGATGGGCCAAAAACCAGAAGCCACTGATGGAATGGGGGGGGGAAGGGAAGGGGGGTCTCCTCAGGGTAGAACGGGTGGCGAAGAGTGGCATGGGGTGTCCAAAAGGGGGGAGGGGGGCCCACTAGAGCAGACCGATAGAAAGATGAAAATAAATTCGGCCAGGAACCAGTCCATAAGGATAGAGTCATGCCAAGACCAGTCCAGTTCCAGCGATACCAAGTGCACAGGGCGGGGTCAGTCCGATAGCGCCGTCACCATGTCCACAGGTGGAAAATAGGAGATTATGAAAAGCACTAAAAGGCACAGCTCGGCAAGAAACCACGAATAGGGCAGCCAGCATGGATTTAAAGGGCCAGTTCAGGAACCACTGCCAACTTGGCCCTACGAGTCCTGGCTGCCAGATGGTCCATCAAATGAAATTACTACACCACCAGCGTCTCTCCAGTGGGGGAAGCCCTACAAGGGGCATTAGCGACCACCGCCTCCATCCCACTCCATAAGGAAAGGAAAGGAAGGGTCGCTCCCTCCAATGCCACTGACCCAGAGCGGGGTAGCCAAGCCGCAGCCATTCAGGTGAGCTGCTGGGTCCAAGTGAACCCCCACAAAGATCTTGCCAGAAGCGTCCATGACCGTCGCCCCAAGCCGAGCCGCCGCAAAGCGACGCAACATCTCTGCGTCCGGATAGCCTCCCTGGCCGCCAACGGGTCGAGCCATCTCCTCCAAGGGAGCAACAGGATGTACTCTGCATATAAGTTAAATAGGCAAGGTGACAGTATACAGCCTTGTCATACTCCTTTCCCAATTTTAAACCAGTCAGTTGTTCCATATCCAGTTCTGACGGTTTCTGCTTGTCCCACATATAGATTTCTTAGGAGACAGATAAGGTGGTCAGGCACTCCCATTCCTTTAAAGACTTGCCATAGTTTGTTGTGGTCCACACAGTCAAAGGCTTTGGCATAATCAATGAAGCAGAAGTAGATGTTTTTCTGGAACTCTCTGGCTTTCTCCATAATCCAGCGCATGTTGGCGATTTGATCTCTAGTTCCTCTGCCCCTTCGAAATCCAGCTTGCACTTTTAGAAGTTCTCTGTCCACATACTGCTGAAGCCTGCCTTGTAGAATTTTGAGCACAACCTTGCTAGCGTGTGAAATGAGTGCAATTGTGCGATAGTTGGAGCATTCTTTGGCGTTGCCTTTCTTTGGGATTGGGATATAGACCGATCTTTTCCAGTCCTCTGGCCACTGCTGGGTTTTCCAAATTTGCTGGCATATTGCGTGCAGCACCTTTACAGCATCCTCTTTTAAGATTTTAAAGAGTTCAATTGGAATGCTGTCACCTCCACTGGCCTTGTTGTTTGCAATGTTTTCTAAGGCCCACTTCACTTTCCAGGATGTCTGGCTCCAGGTCAGCAACTATGCTATCTTGGTTATCAGAGACATCCAGATCTTTCTGATATAATTCCTCTGTGTAGTCTTGCCATCTCTTCTTGATCTCTTCTGCTTCAGTTAGGTCCCTACCATTTTTGGCCTTTATCATATCCATCTTTGCACGAAATGCCCCTTTAATATCTCCAATTTTCTTGAATAGAGCTCTGGTTTTTCCTTTTCTGTTGTTTTCCTCTATTTCTTTGCACTGTTCGTTCAAGAAGGCCACCCTGTCTCTCCTTGCTATTCTTTGGAATTCTGCATTCAATTTTCTGTATCTTTCCCTTTCTCCCTTGTATATTGCATCCCTTCTCTCCTCCACTATTTGTAGGGCCTCGTTGGACAACCACTTTGCTTTCTTGCATTTTCTTTTCTTTAGAATAGTTTTCATTGCAGCCTCCTGTACAATGTTACAAGTCTCCATCCATAGTTCTTCAGGTGTTCTGTCCACCAAATCTAGCTCCTTAAATCTATTCTTAATTTCCACTGTGTATTCATAAGGGATCTGACTTAGATTATACCTGACTGGCCTAGTGGTCTTCCCTACCTTCTTCAGTTTAAGTTTGAATTTTGATATAAGAAGCTGATGATCTGAGCTACAGTCAGCACCAGGTCTTGTTTTTGCTGACTGTATAGAGTTCCTCCATGTTTGGCTGCAGAGAACATAATCAATCTGATTCCGGTATTGTCCATCTGGTGATGTCCATGTGTAGAGTCGCCTTTTATGTTGTTGGAAAAGAGTGTTTGCAATGACCAGCTTGTTCTTTTGACAAAACTCAGTTAGCCTTTGCCCTGCTTCATTTGGAACTCGAAGGCCAAACTTGCCAGTTATTCCTTTTATCATATGACTCCCTACTTTAGCATTCCAATCCCCTATGATGAGAAGAACATCTTTCTTTGGTGTCAGTTCTAGAAGTTGTTGTAAATCTTCATAAAATTGGTCATTCTCAGACTCTTCAGCACCGGTAGTTGGTGCATAAACTTGGATTACTGTGATGTTGAAAGGGCTGCCTTGGAATCGTACCGAAAGCATTCTATCATTTTTAGGTTGTATCCCAGCACTGCTTTTCCCACTCTATTGTTGACTATGAGAGCTACTCCATTTCTTCTATGGGATTCTTGCCCACAGTAGTAGATGTGATAGTCATCTGAACTGAATTCACCCATTCCTGTCCATTTAAGTTTGCTGATACCCAAGATGTCAATGTTTATTCTTTCCATCTCACGTTTGACCACGTCCAGCTTACCCTGGTTCATAGATCTCACATTCCAGGTTCCTATGCAGTATATTTCTTTGCAGCATTGGACTTTCCTTTCTCTTCCAGGCACGTCTGCAGGTGAGCGTCCTTTCAGCTTTGGCCCAGCCACTTCATTAGATGTGGAGCTACTTGTACTTGTCCTCCGCTCTTCCTCAGTAGCATGTTGGATGCCTTCCGACCTGAGGGGCTCATCTTCCAGCATCATATCTTTTAGCCTTTTGTTTCTGTCCATGGAATTTTCTCAGCAGGGATACTGGGGTGGCTTGCCAGTTCCTACCCCAGGAAGTCTTATTACAGGCCTCATTGTCACCAGTGTAATTAGCCTTACAATGATGAAAGCACAGTTCAGCCTGTTTTATTTTGTAGCCTCACTGATCAACTGGGACACAAAAGTAGCAATGTGCCCCATTTATAAGATATTCCAGCCTGAGGCATAAAAATGATATAAAAAGCAGCAAAGATGGTGGCAAGTATGTCTCAAGGGGGGGGGAGCAGACTAATGGTCGCCATATGCCTCTCTAAACAGCAGTGTTTTCAGAGGTTTTTTGAAGGCCAGCAGGGATGGAGCAAGGCGCAACTCACTTGGCAGATGGTTCCAAAGCAAGGGGCCAGCCACAGAGAAGGCCCAGTTTCGGGTAGCCAATTTTC
This sequence comes from Phrynocephalus versicolor, assembly GCA_023846285.1. Lineage (NCBI taxonomy): Eukaryota > Metazoa > Chordata > Lepidosauria > Squamata > Agamidae > Phrynocephalus > Phrynocephalus versicolor. Next base: position 19,905,876 of record JAHTLZ010000010.1, on the reverse strand, counting down.
TAGCCTCCCTGGGCATGGCCACCCGAAATGAAAGCGCCTGAGACATTCTGGTGAGATGGGCCTCAGTTGACGCCAGGTATATATCAAAGTAAGGTAGCAAGATGGGCATCTTTCAGATATGGTTCACCCACAAAAAGTACAGTGGACCCTTGTATAACAAACATCTTGTATAACATAAAATATGTACAACATAAAAAATTCTGGAGATAGGGGAAATTTGCTTTACATAATCACCTATGGGGAGAATCTGTACAACATAAAAATGGGATTACTCTGTTTTCAATGTATTCCTATGGGAATTTGTATAAAGGAAAATTTGCTTAACATAATTTCATTTGGAACGAATTAATTCCTTTATACAAGGTACCACTGTATTGGGGACACACACTCTCTCATTGTGGAATCAATAATACTGATCTGCCTTATAGGACTGGTGTAAAGATTACAAGATACCATGGCCTAAATCTAAATCCAAGTCTCAAATAGGGTTGATTTATTGAATCACCAGAATTTAAATACAGATTGACTTACCATTCAACAGTTGATTTAGTGATTTGCTGAATCAAGACCTCGGTAAGTTTCGCTGATTCAATGGCCCTTCTCTAGTTGTCACTTATTACTGGATTTCAGCCAATGAGTCTATGATGATGAGGACTAGCATCTGAATGTAGGCCTTTTAATGAGGGGAAATACCTCTATTACCTTTTGTGGACTCCAAACTTCCAAAATTCTCTAGTCAGCTTGGCCAATGGCTATGCTAGCTGGGAATTCTGTAGTCAAAAAGGGCATCTTTCCTAAGCTTTTAAAGCAGTGGCTAGACTAAAGCTGGAGTGGACACCTATGTTTTTCCAGATGTTGTTGTACTGAAACCAGTCCTCACCAGCATCACCATTAATGTGGGATGCTGGCAGCTGCAGTCCAGACACAATCTAGAGGGCCACAGTAGCCCATTCCTGCTTTTCTGTAAGGTGTTACTATTGATTGCAGCACAAAAGTAAAAAAGCTGCAGCTACAAAAACTATGCACTGTGCGCACATAGAAGATCTATGCTAAACTGCTGAGCTATTTATACTTAAGGGAAACATAGCTAGCCAGTGTGGGGTGTGATTCTGTGGTTGACTGGCCCACTAAGTAGACTGTTTGTTTAGGATTCATTGACACATAGCTTTGCATTGAGAGAATGAGGAGGCTTCAAGTTTGACCTTGTCTGCCTCTATCCTCATGCCAGGGACATTAATGAGATCATGAATATATCTCACAAGGCAACAGGAACAGGTGCGCATTCCTCCTCATCTGAAGCTCAGCCAAGGAACACTGAGATCAGGTTACGTCCAGTGTAAGGATAGGGGGACATTATTAGCAAATATTTATTTTGAACTAAAGGGAGCGGGTAGTGGGTTGAATAAACGCAACCACGGTTCTCAGTGGAAAAATGCATAAGCAAATCAATAACGCAGAAATACCCTTAACTATGAATAAGGACAGGGTGAAACAGAGGTGCACCAGATTAATACCATATAGGAAACATTCTGAAGTCACCCCATAGTAGGACTGAGCAACTTCCTAGTAGCAGTACTTGGAGGAGGTCTGTACTGGCACCCACTCCCCTCAACAAAATAATATTTTTTGGTCAGTTTTTTTGTTTTAATTTTGATTTTTCAAGCTGTAGCGGCAATTCAACATATTTGTGGTATGAAGGCCTAGAGGTGATGGAAATGTAGGGTTCTGGTATGTAGGCCCAAAATGTAGGGAAATCTCCTCCACATGGCTTAGAGAATATAAGGAATGATGGTTTGGGTCAGAAGAAAAGGGACCGACCATGACAGAAGTTATATATCACACACAGCGACCTAGTGGACCGTTCATTTCTAAATTACCACCATCACATTTTTAAGTTTTTTCTAGCCATAAGAGTCTCAACACGTAGTGGTGGTAACTCAGAAACTCCATAGGTACGTACTCCATCTCTCAGGACTTCTTAATCCAAACACCGCTCTTCTGCAAAAGAAGGTAAGAACATTATTTACTAATATTTCCCACAGAAATGACTACCATTCTGAAAAGGGGCCTCTCTGATGACTCATCCTCCATTGGGGGACTATCCCAGTGCTGGACATGCAGGGGGTGGACAACCCTTCCCCCTCCCCAAAGATTTCAGATCCTCCTCAGATCCAGTCCAGGCATTTTCAGACTCTTCATTGTCATAAGGATAATTTTAAAATAAATATTCTAGAAGAGATTGTTAAATTTTCCAGAAGCTAAATAAATCCAATGCCTACATTGCCAGAGCATTCTTCTTCCAGACAGCACAACATAGGGCAGCTGTTTTTCATTTCTCCCTTAACCCCGCCTCTGTGTTTTGACAGCATCTCGTTCTTCAGCAAGGCCCCAAACTCAGCAGGTTAACTTTGGGCCCTGCTGTAATATATGCAAGGCAAGAGGCGCTTGTTTCTAATTCCACAGTAGAATGCACCAGCCACATTCTGCCACAATTCCTCTTGGAGTCAGTTTTACACTATAAAGCATCTTTTTTAGTCAACTGAAACATCAGTACATGCGACTTTGTTGTTAATGGAGCCGTAAGAATTTTAAGTACTGCCTGGGAATGTGTCATACTCAGCTGCTTTAAAAAAAATAAAATAAAAATAAAGCTTTCACAGGATGTAGTAAGTATCCGTGCCAAAAACTAATGAATAAAATATTTGGATTACAAAGTTGTTTTTCTACACACACTTTATGGTTTTGTAATCTTTCTGGAAGGGGGGAAAAGGCAATCTAAAGCATTGTGTGATGTCTGCTTGTAAACATCTAAAGAAGGTTTCTGTTCCCTGTCTTGCACAGAAAGAGAACAAAAAGGAAAGAGTTTACCAAGCATGATCACCAGCCATGCAAAGTATACACAGGCCCTTTATACTTTATGTCAAATCTCTTTGTTGGTTATTGTTTTGACTGTTGCCTGATCACAGCTACCTATTGATGAAGTATTAAAAATCAAAGTATAATCGTAAGCTTGGGTTTGTTCTTTGCAGATGGGTGGGAAGTACTGTACACATGCAGTTTGTAACAACAGAGGGTACCCACATGGATAGATGCCCATGGAATCCTGGCACATGGAAGTTGAGTACCTTGCCCTATTCATAACCTCTTAAACTCAATTCCGTCAACACCATTTAAAAAAAGTACTAGTTATGTTATTCCCCCCCCCCCCGTATCATTTTACTCCATTCATATTTCTCAGCATCAGAAGTACAGGGAACACTAAATGTAGAGTTGAATTGGAAGCAGGGAAAGAATTTGCCTTTGGAGGGAGGAACATGACTTACATGTCTGTAGATTTATAGCTAAGATTGTTCTTCAGTGTGACTAAAAGCAAAGCAAAGCAAAGTGTTCTGCTTATATACCACCCCATAGCACTTCAAGCACTCTCCGGGTGGTTTACAATTTTAATTATGCAGGCTACACATTGCCATCACCCCAGCAAGCTGGGTACTCATTTTACAGACCTCAGAAGGATGGAAGGCTGAATCAACCCTGAGCCTGCTACCTGGAATTAAACCCTAGGTTGTGAGAAGTTTTAGCTGCAGTACAGGCATTTAACCACTACACCACAAGGCTCCTTGCAGCTCAGTGGTTAAATGACTAAACAGACCATTTGACTAAATCCGATTAAGTTTATTAACAATTTGGCTTAAGTTGCTCAACTGATACATTTGAATGTCAACTGATGCTTCTGTACTTTTCACGTATGTTTGCAAATATTTGTTCATTTATATATTTGCCATTTTGAAATAATGAAAAGTAGGTGGGATTACTTCCATTTGGCTCCAGGGGTGGGGTGCAGTTTCATATATTTGACCCTGAAAAGACTGGATGGAAAAGGACTGCTATAGCAAGTACTGTTCCTGCAAAAAAAATAAATAAAAAAGAAATAAATTACTAGGAGTTTTGAGCCAGTCCCCCAATGCTTTTACATGACTCACAAAAATGACTCAAAAGTCGTGATTCATAACAGATCAACATTTAGCAAATTAGACAAGTGGATGTTTTCGCCCCCAACATCTTTATTTTTCCATATTTGAAGAGTAGTACTAGAAGAAGAGGGACCAAATAGTTGAAGACGGTTGAAAATGTGTGTATGGTTTATTGTTGTTTTTCTTTTGTGTATATAGAAAACGCACTGCAAGAGCTTAGCCTACATGCAAGGCTACAACTGGCAGCCTCAGGCATAGTCTATCTCAGGAGTCCTCAAACTACGGCTCGGGGGCCGGATGTGCCCCCCCCGGGGGCCGGAAGGGCCCCCCCGGGACCAATTGCAGGCCCCCCCACACACACTCCTGCTTTGAGAGCAAGAGAGCAAGCCGGCCTCGATGGCTGCTTCTATTGCTGAGGCAGTTCAAAGCACTCCCTCCCCCACCACCCAGATGATCAGCACACTAGCTAGTGGAGCAGTTCAAAGTGTGAGGGTCACAGCAAGGTCGCCCACTCCCCCCGCCCGCTGCCCAGATGGTTGGGGCACTGGCTGCAGCCGAGTGGGGCAATTTAAAATGGGAGGGCTGCGGCAAGGTCTCCCACTCCCTGCATGCCCCCAAGGCCCTGCCCCTGCTCCTCCTCCACCCCGCCTGCCTGCCTTCTGTTTGTGGCCACCTACTGTGTTATTGTGGTGGTGAGGAAGGAAGGGGGCAGGTGGAGCCAGCACCAGACAGCCTTCCAAGCTGGAGCAGCCATGGCAGTGGACCAATGGAGGGATGGATGGTGGATGACCGAGGGAGAAACAGAGCTACTTCCTGCCCACCCAGACCCCTTCAAGCTGCTGCCTTGCTCCACGGAGAGAGGGAGGGGAGGGAGCCCAGCCATGGGCGGAGGCTGAGGCTGCCACCACCACCACCGGGTTAGAGACCAGTGAGGAGGAGGTGGCGGAGAAAAAAGAGAAGGGAAGGGAAGGCCAACAGTTGCCCGGGCCTGGTTCCTGGGAGGCTGACGGGGCTGCATTTGTCTCTGGTTGGTGATGACGGGCTGGCAAGCCAACAGAGCACCACAGACTGGCTGAGCTCTGCCAGTGAGCGGACTCCAGCCACTGCCACTGTAGGAGGAGGAGGAGGAGAAAGAGGCACAGCAGAGGGATCCCAGCGGTGGCACCTCAGGGCAGCAATCCAGAGCAGCAGGCATTGCTGCAGCCCCGGAGACGCACTGATCATGGGCCGATCGTGGGGGGGGGATCCACCCACTTGCCTCTCTCTCTCACCTTTTTTTCCATGTCAGTCTTTTTTTTTGGGGGGGGGGCTATAGTCTAGCCCCCAGTGGTGTCTGGGGGGTTGGACTGGCCCGCTGTTTGAAAACTTTGAGGACACCTGGTCTATCTGCTACTTATCAGATAACCTGACAAATCAAAAAGCCTTCACCACTAAGGCCATAGCTAACAACCCATACTTTATAGGTTTCAGCACCTTAGGCCATTGTTCACCTTAAGGCTATAGATACTATTGTCTACCTAATGAGCCTATTCAGGCCATTGTTCATCTTATGAGCCTATTTCAGACCAGGGTGACAAGAGGTCAAAGCTGACTATAAGATGGAGGAGTTGCACTAGCGATATTCAGACTGACAAAGCTGTTTGGATAAGCAGCAAAATGTTTCTATCTCTCAAGAAAAAGAAGTCCAGTTGCCATGACTCAACTTCCAGATAAACTCACCTGGATGACTGAGAATCTTCGCAGACATACAACTGATTACACTTCAGATCCTTGAGTATAATTGCATAGCTTGAATCTCAATATAGAAAAACTTTGCACAGCATTCCTCAATCTAGAAGCAGCTATCTTTGGCACTGCAGATAGTCCAGACTCCAGCTCCCATAATCCCTTCCCCTTGGCCATGCTGAATGGGACAGATGGGAGTTGTGGGTCAAAACATCTGGTAGACCAAAGCTTCTCTGCCCCTGGCCTAAAGGGGGTGGCAATTTCATAGTGCTGCTTATAGCCCATCTCTGTAACATCCTTGCTTCTCTACACCCCAGGAGACAGGAAAGAGAAGGCACTGTAGCTTACAGCTTTCCCACCAGGAAACAACTTCTCTCTTCAGTACTAAGAAATTCTTCACTGAAGAACAAATACACAACCAAAATTTTCTTCAATCTATTTCTATTTTAAACTAAAAAAATAATAATAACAAGGGGATGCATATAGAGAGCAGCATCCCAAGGACAGTGTTGAGCAACCAGAAGACCGAGACTGATTGCCTTACAACCCCACCACCACCACCACCACTTTTTTCCTTCACAGTACTCAGCTGAATGCAAGATTTATGGCTTTCATTGCTGTCACCATAATCCTGTCAGGAGAAATTGGAAGAGGCGCAAAAAAGAGCTTGGATTATTCATGGTGGGAGTGTTCAAATGTGAATAATTGCCAAAGTGTGAGATCTGAGGACTTCTTATTAGTTCCGCAGAAAAGAAATAAAGAAATAAATCCTGCTCACATGAAACAAGGAGCACTTAGGTGGTGGAAGGAAACTGTTCCAGGTGCATACGAAACTGAGCGCCAGGCCATTTGGCATTTCTTGTTTCCTGAAACAGAGCACCAAGTAGTGCTGCCCATGGTATGGCTAGTGCTTGAAATACTAGCGCTGTACCATCCGGATATCCACAGCAGTAGAACAATATTTGGAAGACCACAGTTCCCAATCCTGCTCCCTTTCTTCGTTCCTCCCTCCTCCCTTCCTCTGCCAACCAAGGCCACCCGCTTCCTCTGACTGCATGATGTGGTTGGTTGCAGGCCATTCGCCAAAACATTTGCGCATTACATCTACCAGATAAAGGCCATTCAGAACAGGGGCATCTGCAATGGCATGGCTCAGTTTTCAGCATCGCTACTCAGGGTAAGAACCAATGCAACAGCTTTCCAGCATGTAAAACAGAGCTCATTTCTATGCAGGCCATTTAAAGTCTAAATGCCTTTAAATTCACTCTCATCTCTGGCTAAAGATAACAGAAGCAAGAGCTTTGCAGTTGAAAGGAGAAACCTAGTGGGCCAGAGGGTCCCCATTCCGGAATTCAAGAAACTAATTCCTATTGGGGAAACAAACAAACAAAAAACCCACCAAACAACCAACCCACAAAATCAAACAACCCTGCAGTAAAATGTGCCTTGTATGCAACAGTCTACTGCTGCTCACTCCTCTGAGCAAAGATGTAGTCACTCAATACCTCCCAGGAGCCATAAATTAAAGTTTAAATGAAATGTGCTCTAATGAAAGCACAGGAAAAGCATGTACACAAATGGTTTGGCAAGCAAGCGGAAGCCTCTATGCTACGATGTAATGAGCTTACTACTTAACTCTAATCCTGGATCCACTGGCTAGTTTTTAAGTAAGAGGTGCCCAGTTTCAAACCTTTGACCTGATATTAGATGGTAGGGAACACCAGCTGTACCCACGGAGAAGTGCCAACAGTGGTTCCGTGGAACAAGAGTGTGATGTCCATGCTGTTGTCTCCATGGAAGTCCTCTTTGAAGATAATATAGCTAGAGAGAAACTAGCCTGATGTGCATCCCATGATTAGCACCATACATGGCTGCTGTTACATGCAGTGGTGTGGCTAGGTGATTTGGGCTCTGGACACTATGTTCCCCAACTCCACACCACACTTTGATCCAGGAGATGTGGATGTTGGGCCAACCAGTACATCTGGACTGCAGTTCCTATCAGCCTTGGCTATCAAATCCAACATATAAAGAATGATACAAGTTCTAGCCCAACCATGTCTTGAAGGACATAAGTTACATGCTCTGTCATCTTATTTCACTTACTCCAGAATGTTGGAAGCCAGCCCTGATGATCCTTCTGCTGAATGTGACCATAGACCTTGGCCTCTCAGTCCTTCCCTAATGGCTAAGCACTGCTATCTACTTGTGTGAAACATCAGCACATCAGGGTGTAATCTAGCATGGGTTGTACAAATAAAACACAAGCCGAGGTAGGAAGGTGATGATGGCATACCTAGACAGCATTCCAGACATCTGCCCAAACTTCCCCCATGTATGTAAAACACACAACCAACAACAAACTCTGTATGGAATTGGAAGCTCCCTCCAGCCTTTAATGGGCAGGGAGGTGTTGAAGGGACCACCTGGATTGAATGTGCAAGCATGGCACTCTCGGTTCACCAACAGCCAAAAATGTGTTACTGGGGTGTTGAAATTTGCCCACAAACCTTTTTTTGGGAGGTCCATCGCAGGGCTGCTCCAAAATGGTTGCAGTTGGCTTCCTGGGATAGAATCCTCCTCCACTCCACAGTCCTTTGCTCTCGCACAGTCACCCAGCTGGTTCACGTCATCTCCAAATCAGTCCTCAGCAGACACTGTCCTCTACAGGTGGCAAGTACTGGGTTTGGCCTCCACCATGAGTTCCATTGTTGCCAACACCCTTTATTACACCATTGTGGCCCTCTCTTGTTCTGTTTTCTATAACTGCTGTTTGCACAGCCAGCAACAGAGTTGAATGAGACCAAGTCATCCATGGGCACTCCAACACATAGTTCTGCCTTCTAGAAAACCAGGAGCACCCCAGGACCATGGACATCCTCAATGCAGCATCATACTCCTTCAAGATTAAAGGTGGGTTGACATCGTTGGCCTGGGCTCCAACGGTAAGATTCCCAGGATACCAAGGTTTAGGAAGCCATTTATAGGCCTTGCTGTACTCATCTTCCTCCTTGTTTCTAGACAAGCCTGATTCCTCCCTTCTGCCCTTCTTAAATCTCCTTCCATATTCCCCATGGTTGACCCTGCCGCCATTTACCCTTTTCACCCTGAGCTCCAGAGCTGTTCCTTCAGGGCCCCATTCCTCTTGAGCTGAAAACATGGTGGGGGCATCTGCTTCTCACTCCAAGGTGTGGCCCTTCCAGGGATATAAGCCCACTATGTCAGGGCGTGCTGCTCTCATTGACACCACCATCTCCTCAGAGCTCTCTTCCCCTCATTTGTTTATAGGAGGAATGGAAGCTGTAGCAGCCAGAAACTCAAGGCACCAGGCACCCACTCACAGAAATAAACAGAATATTCTCTGTCAATTAGAGGATCACTAGAAGATACAGGCCACAAAATAATTTGAGCATGAACAAAACTGCACAAAATGTAACTGGGGCATCCTTCAGCACAGAAGGAGTCTTAACATTTATTGTTTTAGAAGTCAGCCACCTTGGTATTCAAAAGTATTTCTGAAAGCATGTGGGGGGCTCTGGGAGATCAAGATCGTATTACCAAGATAGTGGCCATTTTGCCTCTCATTATTGCTCACCACTGATGGCAAATTGTGCCAGGCTAAGTCCCAGAGCTGTGCTTCTATTTGAAATTCATGTACTTGCCCAGAAACTGGTATATCCCACTTCTCAAAACTCCTATTGAAGAAAAGATTGTTCACATGTGCACAAAAGAGGTGTGTACCCAAGTGCTAGATCACACTTCCATGCTAATTTATTTATTTATTTACTCTGAATATTTTTACCCTGCCTTTCTCCTTGAAAAACGGCCCATGGCAGCTTACAGTAATGAGGGACAATATACAGCCCAGAACATTTAAGACTAGAGATGGGCACGAAATGAATTTTTAATTTGTTTCGTTATTCGTTATTCATTTCGTTAGCTAATGAAACAAATAACGAACCAACCCATAAAAGAAAAATGAAACAAAATCGAAATGGAAATTTCATTCCATTTCATTTTTCGTTCCCTGGTGTCACTTACTTTGTCCTGTAGCGCCATCCTCCTCACCTGGAACTCCAGCAGCCAGGGCGGTGAAAAGACCCCATACAGCTGAGAATCGGGGGGGGGGGAGCCCGGCATCCGGGGACTTAAAAATAAATAAAAATAAAAATTACTTTTAAAAAAGCGCAAACCTGTCCAGGAGCTGCATGGTCAGTGCTGTAAAATAAAGATTAAAAAATTAAAAAATGTAAAAGCACTGACCTAGCCCCTGGGGCTGCGTGGTCAGCGCTGTAAAGTGCTGGCCTGGCCGACTTAAATAATAAATAATAAATTAAAGAATTAAAATTAAAATTAAAACATCCCTCCAGCCCGCGTCCGGCCCCCAAGCCAGCCAGTCCAGCCCGTGGGCCAGCAGGGCAAGGGGAAATGGGGGGGGGAATCTGAGGCACTAGCACCTCTCAGCTGTAAAAAGTCCACATGGGGGACTTTTTAAAATAATAAAAAAATAAAATAATAAAAAATAAAAAATAAACAAAAATAAAATAAAAACGAAATGAAGCAAACAAAATATGAAATTTAACAAAATGAAACGGGAGGAAAGAAAACAAATAACGAAACATTCTAGTTTAAGAACAGGGAATTAGAAGAGGCATCTTTTAAAGGCAATTAAAAGGCGACATTAAAGCCAAGAAGAGCATTGAAACAGTTGAAAGAAAAGTATACAATTGCTATAGAATTTAGAGTGTGCGTAGAATAAGTTTGTCCCTCGTGTTCTAACCCCACAAACCCTTCCCATTGGCTCTGCTGGCCAGTACTTTTGAGAACTGAAGTTTAAAACATCTGGAATGTCATAGGGTCCCATTGTCTTGTTAGAAGAAAGGCACCACTAAAAATGCTAATAACATTTCTATCTCCTTTGCCGAAATAAGGGGCATATATGTATTATGCGAGTTCACATTTATAAACAGCATTTCTTAATTTGGCTGCGCTTTCTATAAGCATAGTATCAAGGTAGCAGCAACAGCCACAAGGTATTCAACATTGCATAAGTTGCTAAATCCCCATTGACAGAAACTGTATTGAACATTGGCAGTAGCTTGTGATGCAGATCCTCTGGACTATAACAATGGCCTACAGCTATTATATAGCCGTCTATAACGTGGCTCTCAAAGGTAGTGTAAACACTGGCATACATGGTGTATTTTCAAAGACTGAAATTGTCTAAGAAGAATTGTGTATGGTTTAGCAGTGCCCAAGAGTAGAGTATCAACGTGTAAAACAATCCATCAATGCTTTCCATTGCCACCAGTAGCTCCTAGGATAGGGGATGAAGCCAATGAAACACATCTTGGGTGTAGACCAGAGATGAAGGATCTCCATCTGTCTAATCTTATTGTTTACTGGAACCAAAACAAAAATGAGGGCAGCCATCTTTCCATTCCTCATCGTCTTGCACTGGTGAGAACAAAATGGCCTCGGGATCCTCACAGGGCACCAACATGTGTGCTCTACACAGCATGGGGACCCTCTAAGGCAGGTACTTCATGTCCGTGTTGCACTTCAGACCGGTACAAAGAAATCTTACTTCACGTCCATCGCACAACAGCTAAAATTTGTCTTGACCACGCCCGCAGAGCAGGCTCAGAGGGTGACAATACTGTACCTGGCGCTGGGTTGGGGTATTCTCTTGTCACGGTTTGATCCCAGTTCCTGTTCCAAGACAAGGGACCATGTGGTAACAACTGTCATGAACCCACCAGTGTCCACCTAGTGGTCAGCGGCTGAAGCGGCATTTGACATTAGTTCCCTACAGGAAACACTATGCAGCGCAAATGTAAGCTGTATAAATAAATAATAATAAATAAATGTTTAAAGAATTGAAAATTCTGTAGCATTGGTGTGTAAATCCCGGAAGACCAGTAAATTGAAAATATCAAAAAAAATTATTTACAATATTTTAAAAAAGTGTTAAGAAAGCAAGACAAATTCAGAATTTGTCACGGAACAAGACCATGAGGTAACAGTTGTCACGAGACAAGTTATCACGACCGTGAGAAAACGGAAACAGGGACTAAACAGGGACACAACCACGTGGTCGTGACCAACGCTGTCATGGTACCAAACTAGTTGCGGAACAAGGAAGGACGTGAAGTAACCGTCTCAGTGGCCCTGCTCCTTTCAGAAAGGATGTGTGCGTGGGGGGGAGAATATTCTCCATGGGAAACTGTTCCTCAAATAAGGAGTGGGGGAGGGGGATTTGAGGGGCTCTGCCTGCTAAGTAAAAAGCCCCTCTGGGCAGTCGTCGTCCATGAGCCTCCACCCCACCCCGAGCCTCATGTAAAGCAGCTCTTTGGATCCCAGCCAGCACATGCCTTTCATAGCAGACAGACACCAAGGTAGAGCAGAACCTCGGAGATGGTGAGGAGCCCCCCTCCCCTCCCCTGCCTCTGACTCTTGGACTATCTGTCTTCACCAAACACCTCCTTCTTTGAAAGACCCCACCCTTTTCAGTGGGTCCGGCTAGCCTTTCCTAGCCTAACCTAACCAGGGTGGCTGGGATTTAAGTCCGTAGTGTTTTCTCCTCTCTTTTCTCCCTCCCCTCTCCCCACTCCTCTATGCAAAAATGCAGTACATTCCTTTATGCAGGTTTCCATAGAGTTAAACTGTTCCTACATTTTTCCCCCCTTAAAGAGGTCAGCAAAAAAGTCATACAATAGGGGTCTCATGTTCGTGAACTGTGAAGGAATTTTTAAAAATTTCCCATGGTGGGGTTAGAGTTCAGCAAAAGAGAAACTTGGGGGGGAAGAAGATAAATAAAGCAGTCAGTAATTTTTTTTGGGGGGGGTGGAGTTGGTTCATTTGTAAAGAAAGACATATTGGCTTCCAGATCCTGAACTCGCACAATGTTATTCTGCTTCCTCTTACTTCACATTTCTCTCCTTTTAAGAAAAACATAAAAATAAAAAAGCAGGTTACATCTAAGCTTTCACTGCTTCAGTCCTACTTAAGCTGCTCCTTTTAAACAAATGATTGTATATGTTTCCCTGGCATAGGGAAATCCCTCAGACTGTAGGTCCATGTTATTTAGATAAGCGCTCTTTCAGAAGAAAATGCATTCTTAGCATAGGGAAGTACTTTAGGTCTAAAGGGGTTAAGAAGGCCTCCTTCCATTCAGAAACATGCAGGGGTCCCACCGTGGCAGTTCCAGCTTTTAAAACTCTTTCCAGCTTTTCCCCCCCCCCTTGTAACAAATCTGTACAACTGCTGCCACCAGGACATAAGAAGCGTGTGCTTGTCACAGAAATAGAGTTCACTTTTTCCAACTTGTTGTAGAGAGGCAGGGTATAAATACAGCTAACTCTGCCTTGGGCGAAGAGCCTTTTGCTTAAAATAAGGGGGCTACTTCCTAAGACTTTTAATCCTGACCCAAGATCAGGCTGCGCTATTGAAAGGTGGAAAAAGACATCTGGGTGAGGAAGAGAAAGCAGGTGTTGATGCTGCCTTTGTTTCGGGTTCTTTTCTTCTTTTTAAAAAAATTCGAACACGGACAGAACCCCACGCGCCGCACACACACTCCTTCCGCGTCCAATTGTTGACATACTTTCCCTCCCGTTCTGGAGCTATTCTGAGATGTTCTTTTCCAGACTCTTCACACAATGGATATGGCTATGGATGTTGTCTGGGAAGAGCCTTATTCTTCTGCTTCTGGAAGCTCCCTTAAAAGGCACCGCCCTGCCTCCGATACGATACTCTCACGCTGGGATATGTCCCAATGATATGAATCCCAACCTCTGGGTAGACGCGCAGAGCACCTGCCGGAGAGAGTGCGACACTGACCTGGTGAGTGATCCCCTTCTGTTTCCTATTCGGGTGGTGTTTTGTTTAATGGGGTGGAAGGAAGGTTTTGTTTTGTTTTGTTTTGTTTTGGGTAGGTCCGGACTGGGTACTCTGTGGCCCTCCAGCTGTGAGGGGACTCCTGTGCTCCCTCATCATGGGCTGGGCTGGATGGGGTCGATGGGAACCAGCAGGTGGAGGGACACAGATTTTCCAGCCCTCCTGGGAAGGGAGGCAGGAGGCACTTTTTCTCCAAACATTCCTGCATGGTGATGGGAGAAGGCAAGCCTTTAAAATTGACAAGGAGTCCAGATCTTGTTGCTGGGGCAGAGTGAGGATGTCAGCACGCTCCTATGGGGCAAATGGTACATGATGGCTGCATCTCTCACTCCAAGGGCAGGGGGAAAGCCAGACATAGGAAGCCCCACAGTGAAGACAACCTACATGTTTTGACCATTGCAGCATGAACGGCTGGGTGTCAATAGCCAATGCTGAGCATATTGCTGGGCTTTGGACAACCACCTTTTCATAGGACTTCTCCTACCTTGCTGCAGCACCTTGCTCATCCACTGCGGAGTGGCTGTGATAGTTACATTCCTTGCCTCAACAGTGATTTTTCAGGCACAATTCTTCCCCTGCTCTCCTCCCACCCACCCCCACCCACCGACCCAAATTCCATGGGAGCCCACTCCACTATGTTGTGCCTCCTTGAGATGAGCATGTCCCTTTCCCAAGGCAGTGGTGGAGATTGTTCCCTCCATAGGTAGGGCACACCCCAGCCTCGCCAGCACCTATTTTAAAATCCAGAAGCCGTGTTAGAAAGGATACCGTAAAAATGACAGCTTGGCATGAGCTCTCAAATGATGCCTCCCTATCCAAACGCATCTCAGCAGGCAGCTTCCAAGGGCTGCTGCTCATTGAGGGGCCAGCACTGATGGATCATTTCGGCACCCCAGTGCTCCTTGGTGTTTCTTCCACCTCACCTACCTGCCCAGATTCATAGCGCAGGCTGTCATCGCCAATGAATTGACTACCATCATGAAATACTGCTCTGAAAAGAACCCTTGTCACAGGATGCTGTGTATTGTTTGCAAGACAACCAAGAGAACCAAATGCTCTCCACGTGGTCAAGTGGCTATTGAAACAGTGCAGTGAACGTCCGTGGCCCAGCCAAACCAACACCAGACTAGATTTTAGGATGTTTTAAAGTGTGGGTAGCCATCTTTTTGAAACAATGATTCTGCGGCCTTCTGTGTTTAAGTCGGATCCATGCAATGGCTCATTTTCCTCCCTGACCCTTTGAGGCAACATAGATGTATTCACTTCCAGGGAACTGATGCAGAAGAAACCAACTGGGAAAAAAATTCCTAAATCAGAGGATGTTTCAGTCCTGTAGGCATGGCTGATGATCTGGTAGTTCATACCTCTCTGTTTTGCATGCTGGGGGCAAAGTGTTGTTTGTGTATTTATGTTGTCAATTGCCTAAAGCCGTGGTGGAGAACCTTCGCCCCTCCAGATGTTTTGGCCCACAGCTCCCGAAATTCCAAGCCTAGACTGCCAGTGACAAAGGACTGTGGGAGTTGTGATCCAAAACATCTGAAATGACAAAGGCTCTCCACCACTGGCCTAAAGAGTGCTTTATCACCCTGGGGCTATATAAGTTAAAACAAGAACAACCACCATTGTCCCATCACCACTTTTCAGAAAGATAACTCGGGGAGAAAACGTCACTGAGAACATGTAATAACTTGCAAAATGTAACATAAACATCACCAATGGTTGAATTATGCCATTTATGAAACCACATGGTAGCTTTCTTTTACTATTCCAAATTAAAGGAGCAGAATAAGCCCCCTTTTGCTGTCATTCTCAGGATAGCAAGATGTCCAGTATAAACATTCCAGAGCGGTGCCCATGTACCATCTGTGACAGTGCTGATGGAGGGCACAGCTCTGAGTGATACATCTCAGTCCCAAACCATGCGGTGCTGCCTTTGGTCTCAGCAAAGGGCCATCAGGTATCACTGCCAATGGGAACACACTGACAAAAATAAGTGCTAATATTATTCTCTTTCTTAGAAGGCTTTCCCCTGCCAAGCAGCTGGTGTCATCATCAGTGGTTCCCAATAGAACTCTTGGTCTCCTTCTGCTCATATGGTTACCTGCAGATCAGCCACAGGGTGCTAGAAGCAGTAGATTTCACCTAAGAATAGAGTATAATATAGAACAGGGATGGGCAACATGTGGGCTTCCAGATGCTGTTAGCCCAAGCTAGCATGCAAACATATATTTTTAGCATGTCTGTGAACATTCGACTGATGAAGCTGCATGGATGAGTGTCAAAACTTTTCGATCTCTCAAGAAAAGAAGTCCAGTTGCCATGATTCAACTTCCAGATTTTTAGCATGGTTATGATATTTTTATTTATTGGCATAATTGCTTCATTTTGACATTTCGGTTTCTAAGTTTTGGGGTTATCCAAGGGAGGGAATTCCACTTCATCATAATTAAAGCCTTGCCCCATCCCATGTAGCCACCAACCTCATTTCTCACAGCAGTGTGGGATATAGTCCAGAATCCCCTCTGGACATCTCATCAGGCAGCCAGAATTGAAAGGATATCGTCCAGTATCTCAGCTCAGACCCTGTGCTGGCTTGAAATGTATAGGGCTCTCAGCCTCATCGAGTGGGGTTAGAAACAGGTAGGGGAGCTAATTCAGATGTTTTGTTACATGCCTTTTGTTTGTGTGTTTGTTTGTTTGTTTGTACCTTGCCCATCTACTGCTAAGCCACTAGCCACAAACAAAAAACATAATCACCCACATACCCACCCACTAACAGAACACATCAAAATCATAAAAACAATGACAGTGAAAAAGAAACTGTCAAAGGCAATAGCAAATGAAATTCAAACGTGACCACATGGGATAGTGAGGAAAAAAAACATAGTTGGAGGATGTTTCTGAAGGTGTCCTTAAAAAGCTTGGATTTTCCTGAAGGACAAGAGGGAGTGAGCCTGGTGTATATTTGAAGGCAACACGTTCCACAATGTCACCATCACCAACAAAAAGGATTGCCTGCACATCCTAGTAAGTGATCAGCTTCCTTTTGGACAACATTCCTTTCAAATGGGTTTTCAGCCTTTATTGCAACTTTTGTTTTTTGTTTCCGTTTCTACTTCTTACAATATCTGTACACAGAGAGGAGACTTGAGTGGTGATCATGTTGATAGGTTTTCCATGAATTCTGACTGACACTGGTCAGTCAGATTTTTCATGATAACTTATTAGCTGTTTGTGGTATCTCTCATCTCACTTTTTAGAGTGGCACAGTTTCTTCTGACATGTTCTTCTGATTTGATTGGAAACAAACTATTCCAATCTACAATGATTTGCCCATTCCAAGTATTCCAATGTTTAAAATTCAGTTTTACTGTTTTCTAATGTTGAACCTACCTTCATTTATAGTTCTTGTGTTCTCACCACGTGTCGTGCAACATCAAACTTCACTGTTGCCTCTGCACACATTATCAACCAGACATCCTTAATCTAGTTTGCTTCACTAGTGAGAGAGTCATCTCAGCTTATCTTTTGTTGCTCCACAAGAGCCAATTGAGTGCTTTCTGATCTGGATGTGTCATCTTTCAGCTCTATCTCCTGTTTCATTTTGGATTTTCTCATCATGGAGTTTTCAAGTTCAGAAGTTGCCTTTTTCTGCACAGCATTAGGGTTGCTGCTACTTTTGAGGGGGATTTTAAAAAAAAGATTAATTCTAAAATATAACATAAAAGTGACATTCAATTCACACAAATTACACACAAAGAATTAAACAGTGCTCCCTTCACCCCGGGGACCAATATATCTTATTT
Organism: Phrynocephalus versicolor; assembly: GCA_023846285.1. Taxonomy (NCBI): domain Eukaryota; kingdom Metazoa; phylum Chordata; class Lepidosauria; order Squamata; family Agamidae; genus Phrynocephalus; species Phrynocephalus versicolor. The sequence continues at coordinate 19,888,478 of JAHTLZ010000010.1, read as the reverse complement.
ATTCCCTCACCCCCTCACCTATATCCAACCTTCCTTCCATCCTTTAACTGTACCCATATCCCTTCCAGAAATACATCTAGTCATGGTTTGGCATTCTCCCTTTACTTGGTACAGTGTTTATAAATGCATCCCATATCTCATTCAATCTATTGGTCTTTAGCTCTGAGTCCCGACAGATGGCCATCCAGCCTCTGCTTAAAAGCCTCCAAAGAAGAAGATTCCATCACACTCCGTGGCAGCATATTCCACTGCCAAACAGGTCTGTCATGAAGTTCTTCCTAATGTTTAAACTGAATCTCTTTTCCTGTAGTCTGAGACCATTGCCCCACATCCTAGTTTCTGAAGGCATGGACAACAAACCAATCCCTTCTTCAATTGACATCCTTTCAAATGTTTAAGCATAGCTATCATATCCCCTCTCAGCCTTCTTTCTTGCCCGCAGCATCACTCTGCCGACTCATGTTCAATTTGTGGTCTACCAGGACTCCCAGATTCCTTTTAAAAACTTAATTCCCAAAGTCAATTTATCATTAATAGCAACATTCCAAATTTCATCATCTCCTTCAGGACAGAGTTGTTGCTTCTTTCTGAGAAAGATCCTCCATGAGTGTCACATTCTATTACTTCTGCTGTCTAGCAGCTGTCCATCAATCATTTTTCCACTACTGGAACTGTCCATTCTCTTCTGCAGATACACCTATTAATTCCTGAAGAGGACCTTAATCTGGTGTTTTGCCTTCAGCCATCCTGCCTTGGATAACCTTGCAAAGAGCCCAAACTCTTAACTGAGTTGACTCCTGACTCCGGACACCATAGCTCTCAATTTCCCTGACACACTCAAACCCCCTTCACCATGTAAAAGTGTGTGTTTAAGAGCAATGACCCAAGAATAATAAATTTGTCAATACTGCTTTTTTTTGCCTCAAGTTCTTACTGTCAAATCTAATGAAGAAATTTGGGGGGGGGGTTGATTAGTTCTTCTCAATAAAAGGAACAGAATGAAATTCTACACTGCTGAAATTCAAACAATGCATGCTGTATGAAGAGAACCAAATTGCTTTATGTCTTCCAGCCATGTAGTAGGTCTTAAAGATCAGGAGGCTGGCAGGAAGAAATGGCAGAGACTCTAATTCAGCCTCACAAGTTCCGCTGAATGTACAGGGATTCAACCCCAGACTTGAAATGCAATGTATTCAGAACCGTTGGCCTGAATGGGGAAATCTGTCACTTTCACATTCTCATCCACATACTTAAAAAAAAAAACCCTGAAAAATGTAAATGTTGGAGAGCATTTCTAAAAAGCCATAGTAAACAAACCACTTGTGGAGCCATCTGGTACGTTCTATTTTCTGAAGACCGCATCATGTAAAAGGAATTGCCCTCCAGCTTTTTGGTCAGCTACTTGCACGTGACCTCTTCTGGTACAATAGATGAACACCTTTCCCACCATCTGATCAACATCCCAAATTCTCACAAATTTCTATTTATACATATTGATGACACTGTAGTCCCAATCTCTGGACGGATGCTTAGGAACACTACAGGGGACAAAAGGGAATCAAGCAATACCCCATAAATCAGCAGCCAAGAGGAAAACTCAGGAGTGCTTCTAGGTAAGACGGAAGCCATACTGCATACATCCAACCTGCTAAGCCCTTCCTGGAAAGTATTACAATTTATAGAACTAAATGTCACAAAAGAGTCTAACTAACATAATCAATAGGGATGTGCCACTCATTCATTCCATCTGGTTCCTGATGAAGGCCAGGGCAACCAGAGTAGTTTCCATTCCAAAGTTTCTTTTCCTGTTTCGGGAGCAGATTCTCCGAACTTTGCTGAGCATACAGAGAATGGATCATGCATTCAGTAATAATTGTCCATGGCTGTAATCCAGTTCACAAATGCAGATGTAGCTGGATATTATGCCTGCAGTAGCTACAAGCATACCCAGGCAGCTGTGCTACTTACTAAGCCCTTCCACGGGCACATTGCACAATTGATAAAATGAACAGTATTGTTATGATGCTCTAACTTTAGGTTACCTCTTAACAAACTGGATTCTGGTTCTACTAGCTTTAGTCTAGTGCAATAGGTTGGATGGTCAATTTATGCTCTTTTATAACCTACTTATAATCATATAAACACAGAGGTTGCTCAGAAATGTACTCTCACATTTCTGAGCAAGTTGTTCTTAGTTTTTCACAAATTCTGAAAAATCTTATTGTGAGAAAGTAATCCCCACACCATTCTTCATAACACTTACTGCTCTCCCCTGCAATAATTTAGTAATTGTGCCAGTGTAGATATTTTCACACTCTGCATTCTCATCCGTATGGATGACCACTCACTCTCCTCAGGAAAGAGTCATTGGGAAACTTTGATCTCATTCTGCTCCCTTTAAGTCCAGCCAAAAAGCCCAATGATAGAGGAGGAGGATGAGAGTTGGTAATCGAAACCATCTGCAAGGCCAAAAACATCTCTGTCTGGGATGAATGGATGTGGCATACCCCTGTAGGCTTGGTTTTATATGACCATATGGCCCCATATACGGTCTTTGACCTAGACTACACGATGTGAAAAGAGATAAATGGGACCAGTCAAGTCACACTATTCAGCAACACCGTGTGTAGGGCCAACCAAGCAGAGGCCTGTGCTCACCAGCCTGACTGCAAGTGAGCCAGATCCAGTTCATGAGAGGATTTGCACTTGAAGAGATGTGCTTGATTGCACTTTTAAAGACATGCGCTGAAAGTGCTTCCAAACCAGGGATGAGCAACTGCAGAGGTCCTGTGACCCCACATCTGCCCCCTTTTCCACACGTACATTGCACGCACTCTATTTGCCAAACTATAAGTGACCGGAACGCCATCTCCATTTTTAAAAAGGGCATTCCCTGCCACCAGCCAAAGAAACAGACATCTATACCTTTAAAAGATGTTCTAACACAATTTGGGAACCTTTGCTTTGTTTTGTTTCAGGAATGGGAGGCCTTGAGGAGGTTCAAGGGATCCTGGAGGCTTGGCAGGCTTAAAATGGTCTCTTAAATAACAAGACCTTTTGGAGATCATTTATTCATGTGGCCTCCATAAGTCAGAAGCCACTTTACAGCACATAACACCACCACCAGTGTGCTTCCTCGTGATTCTGACGTCTCTCTTTGAGCTACTACTGACTACTACTCCATAATGGTATTTCATGTGTGTCAAAAGCAAGCAAGTAGAATGAATTACTGGGAAGCAATTGAGAGCGAGAAAAAGATTAATCTGGACTCCTCATAAAATTCTGTGTTTGATGCAGGATAAATAATTTCTGGAAAGCACCCTTAGGCTGTGAAGCTGAATGGATTTGTAGGGAACCGGTTACAGTAATACCTTGGTTTACGAGCATAATTGGTTCTGGAAACAAGCTTGTAAACCAAAACACTCTTATACCAAAGCAAATGTCCCCATAAGAAATAATGGAAACTCAGATGATTTGTTCTGGGGTCCCATAGAACACATACTGTACACACAACATGGCAAAACTCACAAAAGAAGTTGGGTAGAAGTCCACGTCCACACCATGGTTTAGGTACCTGGTTGTGGAACCAGTTCTGCTAGGGACTAACAACTGGATTTTACTCTGTACATGTATTTTAATGTGACAATAATAAAGTGCAAATTGTAACCCTATACACTCTTCCCAGATGCCCCATGACTAGAAATTGTTTGAAAAAATAAGAAAGGATGTCGGAAACAGATTAAATAAAATATAAATATAAAGAAAAGTAAAACCCTAACCTGCACTCCCCTTTGAAAATGTTCCTGGCTGGTATCAGGGAGACCTCTATTCCTCTCTCCTCCCTCTGCTTTGGTGGCAGCCTGAGAAGGAACCTTCCACATAATCACCCACAATCCAGCAGGTGAAGGGAGGGAGGGAGAGCCACCATTGGCTCACTTGTGGTCATATAACCTGCTCCAGTGCTTGTATTGCAAGACATTGCTTGTTGAGAAAGGCAAAATTTAAAAGAAATGTTTGCTTGTCTTGCAAAACATTCTTAAACCAAGTTACACTCTTAAACCAAGGTATTACTGTACTTAATTTCTGAGCAAATGTATAAAATATTCTTTGACACAATGGTTCAAAGAAGTGAGATATATGAGGGAGACCACATCCTAGTCCAGATGACATGGTGAAAAGTGGTTTCCTACTCCTGATGTCATGAGACAATTTGTTCTGAAATGCAGAGGTAAAAACACTGAGATTTCTGATGATAAACTTTCCTTAACTACCTATCACACACCTTTCTCATCCATGAGTTCTGAATTCATATGACATTGATGTAAATCCTATAGAAATGAAGACAGTTACAAAATGTGCTACCAGCCTGAGGCAAATCCTCAGATACTGTAATAGTTGTCTGAAGTCTCTGGAAAATATGGATTCACATTTGGAAAGCCTATCATTTGCTTTCTAGGAAACACTGAGAGAGAAAAGAGAGAGAATGAGAGAGAGAATGTTAAACTGTTTTCTGGTAGGGAAGAAGTGTATATAAGATGTATTGTATGTATATAGAGGACATGTCTTTATTCAACATGTCTGATAAAAAGGTCCCTTTAAATCTGTATGAGATAAATCACTCTTCTTTCTACAATGGAATATAATTGCTGCACAGGATATTCACCTGAAAGAGAGGAAAACTGCTCTTTAGATTTAGAGCAAGTTGAGTTTCTTACTGCATCTACACAGTATTTTGTATGCAAAGAAACTATACTGCTGTGAATGTTAGCTCTGAAGTAACACCCATCAATTTCTGAGACTTATTCCCTGGAACCAGAGTGGATTTTATTTAAATCATATTGCATCACGAATAATAAAAATCAAGATTTTTTCCAAAATATAGAGAAATAAAATTTAAATTTAAAGATCTGATTAAAATAAAAACTCTCATTTAAATTTTAAAAATGCACTGTTTTAGATTAAAAAACAAAATACAACATTGATTTTAATAACCTTGCTGTGATTTAAGTTCTGCTTTAAATCTATTTGATTTAAATCATATCCAACCTGCCAATATCAAAAACACATTAGTTTTAGGGAAGTGATTTGACTTATCACACAGTCTCACATATCAAAATGCACAACAGCCCAGGTCTACTGCGCTCTACCTTTTCCACATCTGGTGCTGCTGATTAAAGGTTTTGTAGATCGCAATTATACACCTGATAATACTCTATTTAACCCACCTCTCCTTTTGATTTCCATATGCTTATAATTTTTCTTTATTTTCATTTTTATTCTCACACTCCTTTTGTTGATTATATTGATGTTGAAGACTTAATGTTTGATGATTTCATTGTATTATTGAGTTTAGTATTATGTCATGTATATATCAGTTGTATGCAAGTATGGTTTATATTTTGCATTCTCTATTCTGTATGATCACTGCCCGGAGTAGGCCATGGGCTAGCCACTAGATGGAGAGATACACAAATCAAATAAATGTATAATAAATAATCAACCGCTGAGCTTCTTCCGCTTGTTGATCAAAAGGCCAACAGTTCAAATCCCGTCGCTTGTTCCAGCTCCCGCCAGCCCTGGCAGTTCAAAAATTTGTAAAAATGCAACTAGATAAATAGATACAACGTCTGTGGGAAGGTGATGGCATTCCATGCGTTTGTGAATGTAGTCATGCCACGCACGTGACCACAGAAATAAGTCCATGGACAAACACTGGCTTTTTGTTTTATTAACAGAGATGAGACCCTAGAGCCAGAGACGACTAGACTTAATTGTGCAGGGTAACCTTTACCTTTTCCTTCCTTTCCTTAAATGTAATTGCAGAAATACTGTTCACATTTAAGATAACAGTCCAATGATGAGAAACCAGTGAATATGCTAATAACTATCAGTTTTTGGCTTTTCAGGGATAAATGCATCTGAATCAAACAGTAGGGATCAATGTTTTAAGGCATGGAAGACATATCATGCACTCTCAAGAACATATTGTTTGAAAACGCTTAAGGTAAAGTAGGCACAGTTATTACAACTTGATCAACATACACCTCCACACCAAACTCTGCCCTCCATTACACTGAAGTTACAAACTAGAGTTGTACTGGCCACAAGCATTTCTGCTATGGGGCATCTAAAAACCTTACTCAAAAGTTTAATATGGGAACGTTTTCTGTTCTAGCGATTTCTTGGAAACATTGATTTACTTTTGATTTGTTTTGCCTTAGGAATGTGAGACCTTTGAGAAATGCTGCCCTAATGTTTGTGGAACCAGAAGCTGTGTTGCAGCCCGTTACATGGACATTAGGGGGAAGAAAGGACCCGTTGGAATGCCCAAGGAGGCCACATGTGACCGTTTCATGTGCATCCAGCAAGGCTCCGAATGCGATATCTGGGATGGGCAACCTGTTTGTAAGTGCAAGGACAGATGTGAAAAGGAGCCAAGTTTTACATGTGCATCTGATGGCCTCACCTATTACAACAAGTGCTATATGGATGCAGAAGCATGCACGAAAGGCATTACACTTCATGTGGTGACTTGCCGTTATCATCTCACGTGGCCTAATACCAGCCCTATCCCACCAGAGACAACAGCTCACCCCACTACTGCCTATTTAGAGACCACCATCACAGACATCCTTCCGCCCGTGATGGTCAACAACCCAGCCCACCAATCTGTCTACGTAGGAGACACAGTCAGCTTCCTGTGTGATGTTGTTGGACGCCCTAAGCCAGAAATCACCTGGGAGAAGGAGAGAGAGAATAACGAGAAAATAATTATGAGACCTAATCATGTCCGAGGGAACATTGTCGTCACGAACATTGCTCAGCTGGTTATCTATAACACACAGGTGCAAGATGCAGGCATCTACACCTGCATTGCCAAGAACCTTGGTGGTGTTCTCAGGGCAGACTTCCCGTTGTCAGTCCTCAAAGGAGAAGCTACTTCTGTGGAGACAGCCCAGAACAAAAGCCACTTCCCAACTGACGAGTGCCTGAAGCAGCCGGACAGCGAAGACTGCGGTGAGGAGCAAACCCGGTGGTATTATGATGCCAAGAAAAACAACTGCTTTACTTTCATCTATGGAAACTGTAACAGTAACCTGAACCACTTTGAGACCTACGAGAACTGCATGCTGACTTGCATGAACGGCCCCATCAATGTCTGCAACTTGCCGGCCCTCCAGGGTCACTGCAAAGCCTACGAGCCCAGGTGGGCATACAACAGCCTGACCAAACAGTGCCAGTCTTTCATTTACGGAGGCTGTGGAGGCAACGAGAATAACTTTGAGAGCAGAGAGGCCTGCGAGGACATGTGCCCTTTCCCGAGGAACGTGCACTGCAAAACCTGCAAAGCCTGCAAGCCGCGCCAAAAGCTGGTGACCAGCTTCTGCAAAAGTGATTTCGTTATTCTTGGCCGCGTGACGGAACTGACCGAGGACCAAGATTCAGGGCATGCGTTGGTGACCGTGGAGGAGATTCTCAAGGACGAGAAAATGGGGCTCAGGTTCTTGGGCAGGGAACCCCTTGAAATCACACTTCTAAACATGAACTGGAGTTGCCCCTGCCCCAACATAACAGCCGCGAATGGTCAGCTGATCATAATGGGCGACGTCCACAATGGCATGGCCGTCCTACAGCCAGACAGCTTTGTCGGGGCCTCCAGCGTTCGGCGTGTTCGGAAGCTTCGTGAGGTCGTCCACAAGAAAACCTGTGAGCTATTAAAAGAGTTCTTAGGACTGCATTAGTATATATCTTGCTTGTATCTTGTCAGCTTTCCAGATTTGTATATTATACCATGCTGACAAAAGGTAGGCTAGCCTGGAACCCCTTCTTCTGAACATCTCTGTTTACCGATAGATATTATGTATTCCACAGAAGCCATATATTAACTCATTAATGGTGTGTAGTAATGAGGCAGAAGCCTGTTTGGCAAGCACTTAAAATAGCAGCAAACAGCTATTAGTACAGTATTTAGATTCCAGTCTCTCGATTTGTCTAGAAATGCCATCTGGTAATCATCGCACAATACCAATGAAGCTTTCTTCATAAAAGACCAAATTTGTAGCATTCTGTTTGGTTCCAAAGCTAAATCATACACACTGTTGCCCTAATGATAATTGTGCTTGCTGGAACCATAGAGACACTTTTAGAAAGCAGCTGAAATGTATCACATTCGTAAGTAGGTTGTAAGAGAAGCATATGTAAATTATTGCTGAAATTCACCATAATTATTCCATATGAATCAGGCCAGCGCAGAAACTGCTGCAATTAGAAATGCAGGTTTTCAGGAAATGAATCTCAGTTCTCAGCTTTAACAGAAATTTGCCTAGCTGGTGATTGTGGATTCTGAGTCAAATTTTGAGGGGTCCTTAGAGCACTGTGGCAGGCAATAAGCGCTGGAGTGAAATCGAATACTACCTATCTCACTGAACTGTCCTGCTTGCAGGACAAATCTAATATCTGAAGCCACTTTGCATTAGATAAACATATGTCAGCCATTTTGTATCTTAAAGACCAACACAAATATTCTGCTGAATTTAAAGAACAAAATAAAATCCATCCTATACGTCCTGAGGAGCAAATATCTGTGTAACTCTTGCAGAGGCTGTAACATTTCCCAAGAACAGATTTAAATGAAAAGAAAGGCACGGCCCCTGAGCGCACCAGTCAAAGGAGGGATCAGGTTCTTGCTAGCACGTTGTAGTGTGCTTCCACACTGGTAATCACCACAGGATTGTGATATTTATGTGTTTTGTCACATTAATATCATCAAATACTTTCCTTGTTCATCCTTCACATTTTTTTCATAATATAGAAAATCCAGCTTTTAAGGATTTGGAAGCCACCTAGTCCAGCCCCTGTTCAATACAGGCAAGTTAAATGAGGGCCAAAGACAGGCACTCTCCATGTTTGTTCAGAAAGCAGTAAGTAAACCCACCAGACCATATTGCCAATTTGCCTTCTGTGTGTGCGCGTTCTCTGTTGTCAAGTTGGAGCTGACTTACAGTGACCCTAGTAGGGCTTCCAAGGTAAGTAAGATATTTAAGGAATGGTTTTATCACTTCCACTCCCCTGGTGAGTTTCTATGACCAAGTGGGAATTCATACCCTGTTCTCCAGAATCCTAGTCTGACACTCTACCCACTACACCATACTGGGAATGCCATATACAGTAGTTCACTCTTAATTTATTGTCTAACAAAAGAGGAATTATGTCAAATGAAACCAAGATAAATTGTATCCACGCCATTCAGAAACACACTGCTCTCATTCTTCTCAGTACTGTACTCCCAATAATATGTGAATCCTTTGCCATCAAGTCGGAACCAACTTATATAGATACTAACAGAGATTTCATGGTAAGTTAGCCATTTAAGGAGTAGTTTTATCATTTTCCAGTCGCTTTTGAAACCACTACCCTACAAGTAAATATCATTATCGTTATACTGTATACCAGTCAGTGAGTGCTTTACCATTTTCTCAGTGCCAAAGCATATGGAAACGGTGTTCCAGATCATCTTTCCCACACATTAAGTTAAAGCAGTGGTTCCCAACCTTGTGTCTCCAAATGTTCTTGGACAAAGCCTCCCAGAAGCCTTCACCACTAGCTGTGCTGGCCAGGATTTCTGGGAGTTGCCATCCAAGAAAACCTGGGGACTCAACTTTAATTTGCAGGGAATGGAATCCAGGTGCTCAAGATCCTGAAAAAATGACACCTCAAGAGCATAAACAATAGAATAGAAGTTCCAACTTTTTGTGACTCAATGGAAGATGACTCTTTATAAATGACCAAGCTTGGCTCCACCATTAAGCCACTGGATCCAGTGATGAAGAACCTATGATTGCACATTATTGTGAGCCATTTCACACAAGTACAGGGCTGTCTGCAATGAAAAAAAACAACAGAGCAACAAAAAGGTTTTCTTCTCCAACAGAATCATCGCCAAAACATTTGTCACAAATCACACAGGCACAAACTGCAGCTTGACACAGAAAGTGTGGATACTGTTGTGCAGGCTTCCACATTGCTATTCTAAATTTCAGTCACTCTTGTAGTAAACAGTTGAGAAAACAGCTTCACCCACACTCTGTTCCATCTGGGCTTCCAGGAGGGGAGGCCAAATGCAGAGCAATCTTATGATTCTACCTCGTGATGGTTCATCATAGCAGATTTTTGTCATTAACTGAAAAACACTAATTATCTTATAAGCAAGGGAGATGAATGCTTTTCTATATTGCTGTGTAGGAGCTGGCTACACAGGGCATACTTCGAACCATTACTGGCCCTGCCATTAAACAGAGTGGGCCAGCCACCTCAGGGGCAGATGATGCAGGAACCAGCCCTCCTAAACTGTCTCATCATGTGTGTGTTGGACAGCAGAGTGATATATATTACACACATTCTAGAAGTGCAACTGCCTGCAGCTTTCACCACCAATGGCACTGCCTGGGGTCTCTGGGAGTTGCAGCCCAAGAATACCCCATCTCATCTAATTTATTTATCGAATATGAATATGGCACCAATTTATGGCAAACACTGCAGTGGGAATTTCTGCTCTAAACTAGCCTACACCAGAAGATGTTGTGCTATCCCCAGAGTAAGGGGAAGATTGATCTGGCTTTGGTACAGGGCAGGAAGGGAACATTATCTCCTTGCCTCAGAAAGCAACATTTAAATCAGACTTGAATCTTAGGAAGCATAGTTTGGGGAATTCCTTAAAATGCTTCTCTTGCATAGAGGTATGGTGTCCAGAATTCCCTCCAAGGCTATGGTTATGATCCTGCCCTAGCCAGTTGATGGAAAGGCTGGGGAAACTGTTTAAGCAGATTTTTTTTCTGAGCAAGCACACGTAGAACCATTACCTTTGCAGGCCCACAGTGCCCTCAGTGTGTTTTTGTGGGAGAGAGGCAGAGTATATATAGCACGTGCCCCATTCCCCCTCCCACTTAACCTTTAACAAAGACGAGGCGCATTTGACTGTGTGCAAATGTTGCCTCCCTGATCCTGCATACAGGGGCATCTGTCTCCTTTATTCAACTTTGAGAGAAAAGCCACCCAAAGATCATCTGTGTCAGAACACAGATGTCCAGTTCAGCTATGATGCTCCTCAAGGTATACAAATTTGGGGGGAAAATATAGGGACTAATTGGATATGTGTTTTTCTGTAGTAACTTTTGGATTGTACAGCAAGCTTTGACCATTTACATTTCATATGCAAATAGCAAGTTCACAGAAAGCTTGGGGGGGGCTTAAACTTATGCATAGACTATGTTGGTGGAAAGTAGAATTGATATCTATGCTTCCTCATAAATAAGATCCAGGGTACTCACTGGTGCTTACTTCCTGGTGGCACCTCAAGCTGGCTTAACATACTGCACTGGGCATTAATTATATCACATGAAAGACTCTATATCAGAGTGGCCCTCAAGGTCTTAGGCTTATAACTTCAATCGGCCCTATGTACCATGACCAGTGGCAAGGATTAGAGGGAGCTGTCATTCAAAATACAGTGGACCCTTGTATAACAAACGGTTTGTATAACATAAAATATGTACAACATAAAAATTCTGGAGATAGGGGAAATTTGCTTAACAGAATTGCCTATGGGGTGAATCCATACAACATAAAAATGGTCGCGTGTAGGGATTACTTCGTTTTCAATGCATTCCTATGGAAATTTGTATAAAGGAAAATTTGCTTAACATAATTTCATTTGGAATGAATTAATTCCTTTATACAGTGGTACCTCAACTTACAAATTTAATCCGTTCAGAATGCATGCTCTTAAGTTGAACTACTCTTAAGTCAGGGTACCTATCTAAAAAATTGAGAAAAAATACTGTATATACTCAAATATAAGCCTAATTTTTCAGCCCTAATTTTGGGCTGAAAAGGGGGGTCCTTGGCTTATATTCGGGTCAATACTTTTAGCCACTGAGGCAAGTTTGGGTCAGTGGCTAAAAGTCATTTTAAACATTGTGCGCCACTTCTCCTGACCCCCCATGTTTAAAATGACTTTTTAAAAAGTCATTTTAAAACAATGTTTAAAATGACTTCTAGCCACCAACTCAAGCACTTGCCTTGGTGGTTAAGAGTCATTTTAAACATCACACACACACACAGCTCACAAAGGAGGAGTTGCCAGGCCCTGCTGCATTCCCACCCTAGGCTTATACTTGAGTCAATAAATTTCCCCAGTTTTTTGGGTTTAAATTAGGGGCCCCAACTTATACTCGGGTCGACTTATACACGAGTATATACGGGTAAGTTACAAAATAAAAAAATATATATTTGTAAGTCGAGCAGACCATATCTAAAATTTGTAAGGTGGCAATTAAAACACCAACAGATTTCTGCTCTTAAGTCAAATTGCTCTTAAGTCGAGCTGCTCTTTAGTTGCGGTACCACTGTACAAGGTACCACTGTATCCAGTGAGTCAAAGGTTCCCTGCCCCACTTTACATTACACAGAACCCCTGTGAAACCTAGTAGAAGCAATTACGGGAATGCTGAGAGGTTTCAACTGCATCTTTCTTTTTTTTTAAAGAAAAGGCTTACTTTCTAGCCCTGATATTGTTTTCACATCTTCTCTGCACACCTTATGTCTATTTGCTAGATGTCACCAGCCTCTGCCTTCCCTGCCATTCACTTCCTGCCTATCTAACCAGATGACAAAAGATGGCAGATGGAAGAGGGGGGTATTTCAGCAGATGCACCTTCTAATTTAAAGAGACAAGAACCCCATCCCCCTTTCCTCCTGGTTACCCTAACCTAGCACCCATCCACACTTTAATGCTTCCACTTACAATAACCCACCAGCCAGATGGCAGGAAGGAACAAAAACATGCTGGTTGGATTTATTTGCTTGCTTGCATTCTTCAAAGGGCAAAATCCTCTGCCCTCAACCATCCAGAGGAGGAGGAGGAGCAGCAGCAGCAGCAGCAACAACAACAACAACAACAACAACAACAACAACAACGGTAGTAGTAGTAGTAGTAGTAGTAGTAGTAGTAGTAGTAGTAGTAGT
>JAHTLZ010000010.1:19862993-19875445 GCA_023846285.1 Phrynocephalus versicolor | reverse complement strand
TAGTAGTAGTAGTAGTAGTAGTAGTAGTAGTAGTAGTAGTAGTAGTAATGCATACTTAATTGAACTCCCAGTGTTTATCCTCTGCTCTAATACTACACTTGCATGAATTTCAGATTATTTTTTTAAAAAGAGTTGGCAATCCTTCTTCCATATGCCCGCCACCCCTGCCTTGTTATGTTCTTGAAGGTAATCTTCTCCCTTGGAAACAGATTGGGAGGCCAGCGTAAGGTCCCAGCCAACTGCAGGTATGCTATGCACCCAAAACAAGTCCCCCCCCTTATGTCGCACACCTGCCACCCCCTCACTCTGCCTGGAAATAGGCAGCCTAGCCGTCCTCCTGCCAGCTATACTTTGAGAGGGATCCTGCCTGCAATTAGCGTTTTCCACTAAAAGGTTCCCTCTGTTGCTCAAGGGAGGAAATAGCAGGGAGGAGAAAAGAAAAGGGGCCCGGTTTTCTCACAGTCTCATTCAACTCTGGCCTGCAGTGGCCAAGGATGAACCATAACGGGGCCACTTCAAATTGCAAAGCCCCGACACAGCTGTCTCTGACTTGCTGGGTTGTTAGCACTAAGCATGAATAAGGGCCTCTTTGTTTTACCTTTCAGCAGCCGAGGGAGGCTGCGTAGCAAATGTACAAAGGCTGGAGTGGGGTGGAGTGGCCCGGCAGCAGGAAGAGCCCAAGAAAAGAAGCCAGCTTTTAAACAGGGCCCCAAAGATTACACCTCCCTTTGAAAGGCTGCTAAATAGAACACCTGTTTCTGGGAGAGATCCCTAAGGGCCTGAAGGAGTGACAATACAAGTGCTGGGAAACTGCTCTTATACCAGCATGCATCCTCCCCGCTGCCACATACCATTTGTTGTGTGTCTGAGTGTTGTGTAGTTACAGTCGTGACTGACCCTTCGTGACTCCACATTAGAGATGGGCACGACTAGGGAAAATGACGTTTTCGAGTTGTCGTGTGTCGGAGGCAGCCTGTTTCGGCTCGTTTCCATTTTTCGCGAAAATTCGCAAAAATTAGTCGGTTCGTTTTTTCGTTTTTTCATTGTCGTTAGTACTGGTTTGGGGGGTTAGCAGGCTCCTGGAGGCAGCTGCAGGAGTCAGCCAGAGCCACAAGTGACGGACTGGCAGACTCTTTGCACGTGCTGCGTTTCACGTACTTGCATGTAGTGCAATGCAAGTAGATCTGGCTTAGGGTTAAGATGGGTTAGCGCAAGGGCTAGGGTTAGGCTAGTGACGGGTGAGGTTAGGGTGAGTATTGGGGTGCACCTCTGGGTGCCTCTCTGACCCACTTAGAAGGACAGTGTACTGGCGTATGGGTTAGGCTTAGGCTTAGGGTTCAGGTTCGGGCTACGATTAGTGGGCTGTTTATGACCGATTGGCACATCCCAGAAGTCTCTGTGGTCAACCTGGCCAAGTGGCCTTGCGATTGGTGGAAAATTTGCATGGTCCACTCTCATGGGCGAGCCCATCATTGCGAATGCACAGGTGTAAAAAAATAAAATAAAATAAAATAAAATAAAATCAACGGAGACGTTTTTTTGCAAGACAAACCCACTGCTGCTACTGTAAAAATTCAAGCATTTAAAATAGCTAATTTTCGCATGTTTCTGTGGTGCTTTGGTGGGGTATTGGACCACGATTTAAAAATAATATTGCGGTCGGCATTTTGGATCCCCCCGCACAGCATGGCAAATGGAGACGCCCTCCCAGCCTGGTTCAGTCAGCAAAATCTGGCCATGCGATTGGTGGAATGGCTCCAAGACTTTGCATGGTCCACTCCCATGGGCGAGCCCATCTTTGCAAATGCGCAGGTGTAAAAAAATAAAATAAAATGAAATAAAATAAAATCAACGGAGACGTTTTTTTGCAAGACAAACCCACTGCTGCTACTGTAAAAATTCAAGCATTTAAAATAGCTAATTTTCGCATGTTTCTGTGGTGCTTTGGTGGGGTTTTGGACCACGATTTAAAAATAATATTGCGGTCGGCATTTTGGATCCCCCCGCACAGCATGGCAAATGGAGACGCCCTCCCAGCCCGGTTCAGTCAGCAAAACCTGGCCATGCGATTGGTGGAATGGCTCCAAGACTTTGCATGGTCCACTCCCATGGGCAAGCCCATCTTTATAAATGCGCAGGTGTAAAAAAATAAAATAAAATGAAATAAAATAAAATCAATGGAGACGTTTTTTTGCAAGACAAACCCACTGCTGCTACTGTAAAAAATCAAGCATTTAAAATAGCTAATTTTCACATGTTTCTGTGGTGCTTTGGTGGGGTTTTGGACCACGATTTAAAAAAAAATTGCGGTCCCCCCCCGCCTGGTACCAGCAGCGCAGCAGTAGCAGTAGCCAAGGAGAGGGGGGCGAGGAAACCCCCACCCCCCCAAAAAAAACACCCTTCTGGCCTGGTAGGTGCCCTCAGACAGTTTTTGCCTGCTTTTAGGGCCGGGAATCGGGTTTTTTTTACTTTTAAAAACTTTTTTTCTGTGCCGCTTGGCATCGCGCGACGCAAGTAACGAGCACGACAAATCAGACCAAAATTGTTCGTTCGTCGGTTCGAGCTCGAAGTCTGGGGCAGTAATTCCCATTACCGTTTCCGTAGAGCAGTGCTCCCCAACCTTTTTATCCCCGCGGACCGGTAAATGTTTGATAATTTTTCCGTGGCCCGCTTGTTTTGATTTAATAATTTTGATTTAACCTCCGTTTCCCCCCTTCGTCTCTGAAACCGCCTTCACCTTCCGAGTTCCAACCACCCACCTCACCCCCCCTCCTCCTCTTGTGGGCCTGCCTCGATGGGCCCAACCGGCCCCCGCCCTCCACCAGCCTCACGCGATAGCCTCCCCACCGGCAGAGGACGAATCCTTCCCCCCCCGACCCCATCCCCACACACCCGGCAACCCCCGCTGGGAGAGGCCGTTTCCCCGCTTCTCCTCCTCTTCCAAGCCTCCGCCTCTTGAGGGCTGGGACTGGGGCGGGGTGGGGGGGCTCGCTGCCCCTCCGCCGGGAGAAAGCGGGGCTGGCTTGCGCTGCCCTACCTACCTACCTACCTAACTGCTGCTGCTGCTGGACGGCAGAATCCCAGCAGGGCGGCACCTCCTCCTCCTCCTCCTCCATCGCGCGCGCGGCCAGCAAGTGAGGCAGGTGGGCAGGAGGGTGGGCATGGCGGTCCGGGGGGGCGCTGCGGTCCAAAGCCGTTCCGGCGAGCCCGAAGGAGGGAGGGAAGGAAGGAGGGAGGAAGGGAGGGCTTTCCCTCCGTCCGTCCGTCCGCCGACGGGGGTTGGGGGGGCAACAGACGGAGGCGGAGAAGGGAAGAGGAGGAGCTGCGCACCCGCAGCAAGCAAGCTGGCCGCGGAGTGGGGTGGGGGTAGGTGGGGGGGAGCACAGGGTCACCAACCCCGGCATCCTACTAGAGGGAGGAGGAGGAGGCAGAGGCTCAGGATCGGGCCGCACCAGCGAAGGGAGCGAGCCAACCCGGTCCTCGCCAGCAGCGCTGAAGCGGTGCGGTCCCCCCCCCACATCCCTCTGCACATGTTCGGAGACCTCGTGCCTGGCCACTCGCTGCCGGCCAAGCCGGAATCCCCGTTCACGGGGCCGCCTCCCTCCCGCCCACCTGCCCACCCGCCCTCCAAAAGTGCTCCTTGCCTGCCCGGGGGCCGAGAAGGGAGGTGGTGCCAGTTGTTTGTCCTCCCGGAGCTCCAGACGGCCTCCGGGGCTCCACCCCCCCATGCGCCTCCCCCACCAGGAGATTTCAGGCGCTCCCCTTGAAAAGGCACCTGATGGAGATGGAGGTGGGGGGGAAGCAGGAAAAGAGGAAGATAGGAGATGGACTGCCCCCATGAGGGCAGCCCCAGCCTGACCTCTGCAGAGCTGAGTCTCCGGTTTGAAGAATCATAGAACAGGGAAGTTGGAAGGGATCCTTAATCATTTCCAGGAGCCGGGCCGCCGCCGCCAGTGAAATGATTTGAAGTTCCTCGGGCGGCGGCCCGGTGCGGATTGATCCACGGACCGGCACTGGTCCGCGGCCCGGGGCTTGGGGAACACCGCCGTAGAGTAACGGAACCGAGTAATGGAAACGGAAACGGGAATACCGCTAAGTCGTGCCCATCTCTACTCCACATCCATGGAGTTTTCTCGGCAGGAATACTGGAGTGGCTTGCCAGTTCCTACTCGAGGCGCCTACAGTACCTGGTATTCCCTGGTGGTCTCCCATCCAAGTACTAACCAGGCCTGACCCTGCTTAGCTTCCGAGATCAGGCAAGATCGGATGTGCTTAGGGCATCTAGGCAGCCACCATTTGTCGTACAGACGTATAAAGCAGCACTTGCCTACATGAGGCCTTTTAATGCAGGCTGGCGGCACCCTCTAAATAGGATTGCTGTGTAAACCACCCAGAGTGGCCTTTGGCCAGATGTGTGGTATACAAATCAAATCACGTCAAGCAATCAATATATTGCTTGAGGCCTGGGATGTGAGAGGAGCAATATTTATTTATTTATTTATTTATTTATATTTTTGCATTTATATACCGTTCCCATTTCCCAAAGGAACCTATATACCTATGGCACAGCCCCCCACCCCACCCAAATGGTATATTGACTTCAAGGAAGGTCAATTCAGCACAACAGTGATGATCTAGCAGAGTTTTTTTTTAAAAAAAATTCAGTTCCCCTGCCCCTTTGTAGGGGAGCTGAGGAAGTGTACAAGTTACCAATATCCTGAATTGGCTCATTTATTAAGTTACTTCATGATACCTACCTAAAATTAAAACAGGAGGGAGCCTTCGCAACTGATGGCTGCAATGCTCAATCTTTGTCCATTCCCAGTGACTGCACACAGAGTAACCTAGAGCACGCCAACTAACACTAAAAAAGTAGAAATCCCTGGGCTTAAAAAGGTGTGGGTAGGAATGTTCTGGGGACAAATTTGTCTGCTTTAGTGGTTGCATTGTGTGATGCTGGTGGTGGTGTGTGTGTGGGGAAGAGAATGAACTAATTAGCAGGACAAAAATCCTTCCTAGCAAGCCCTAATAGAAGTAATGTGAGTTGGAAAGAAGAGTACACCTGCAGGAGTTCAGTAATCTACATACCAGATAAACAAAGATAAGGACCATTAAAGGTAAAGGTCCCCCCCCTCCCTGCACATCCATGCTACTCATGTCTGACTCTAGGGGCGGTGCTCATCTCCGTATTCAAGCCGAAGAGCTAGTGTTGTGCAAGTCCATGGCCATGTGGCCGCCATGGCTGCAAGGAAACACTGCTTTTACCTTCCCGCTTTTTACAGCGGTACCTATTTATCTACTTGCATTTACATGCTTTCAAACTGCTAAGTTGGCAGGAGCTGGGGTTGTCAGCAGGAACTCGCTCCGCTGCGTGGCACCCGGGATTCGAACCACCGAGCTGCCAACTTTGCAGTCAACAGTTTGCGGAGCCTTACTTCGCTGAGCAACCATGCCTCCATAATGGCCCCATAAGGACCGTTATGATCAGGGAAATTGGGGATGAGAAAACAATACGTGAGCCTCGGCATATCTTTATAAATTGGCACTCAGAGTTAACAAAACCTCCACCTCCTTAATTTTGAAGAAAGCAACTTGAAGAAAGCCCTACTGATTTCCCACTACTGTAACTGGGAAAGTCCCACCAGTGCAAATAATGCAGGATTACGCCACTTAAGAGACGCAGGATGTTGCCAGATGGCAGTTCTCAGCAGCCTTCACCATTAACCAAGCTGGCTATGACAGATTGGCTTTGTAATCCAACAACATATGAGGGGGCCACCTGTTCTCCAACCCGAAATAAAGACTGTCCTGTCATGGTAAAAAGAAGACCACTTTCACTTTGGATACTCCAGACAAAAATAAACTGGGGCAGACAGAGAAGAACATGATGCATGTACTTTTAACAAATACATAGAAGAGGGAATTTCAGAAGGTGTGCCTTGTCACTGTGTCTTGGAAGCCACATGGAGACACAAATCCTTCCTGGAGCCAGTCTGACTTTCATCAGCCTTTCCTACCCCATCCTCTTTTCACCTTCAGTTGGTTGTCTGTTTTCCATTTCTGATCTCTTCTCAAGAGACACTTCCAGGTGGGTCTTCCCTGGTGCAGAAGTGCTGTAGGTAAATTCACAGAACCCTAAACATATCTTCACCCATCACCGACTGCTCCACACAGCAGTCCCAGCATATTGCCAGAAAATGAGACTTTCCAGATGTTAGGCTACAACTTACATTAGTCTCAGCACACACGGCAGGCCATGAAGGATGATAGGGCAAAGGATCCTTTAATACCTGACAGGATTCATGTTCCTTACCTCCAGCATAATGAAGTTGTGGATAGACAGCTCAGCCCACTGGTGCGGAACCTTCAGCACTTCAGATGATTTGAACCCCAACTCCCAGAATTCCAAGCCTGTATTGCCAGTGACAAAGGACTATGAGTGTTGTGGTCCAAAACATCTGGAGTGCCAAAGGTTCGCCATCACTGGCTCAGCCCATGCATAGCCATGAGCAATGTTTGCATATACAACTGGGTGCTATACCTCTTCTCTCTTGCAGGCAAATATGGTAGAGTCCTGGGGTCATTTTCACAGCAGGCATGCTCAACCTAGTAGCAACATACATTTTTAAAAAACTACAAATACTTTAATTCTCATCATTCCTGACCACTGAGTTTTACTGGCTGTGATTGTTGGGAACTATAATCTAAATATATGAGCTTAAATCTAATAATTAGTCTCAACCAGAGCAGACCTATGGGATCAATTCTTGAAGCATGAAGTCAAGGCTTACATAAAAATTAGTTTATTTGCCAGTGTCCTGTTTAATTCTTATGCATGTGGAAGCTGTCACAACCATCTGACTAAGTCAATGGTTCCCAATCTTGGGTCCCCAGATTGACTTGGACTAAGTCTCCCAGAAGCCATTATCATCATTAACTGCACTCACCACTACAGCTCTGGAAGTTGTAGTCCAAGAACTTCTGGGGACCCAAGATTGGGAATCACTGGACTAGGTCATGCAACCAAGCCCATAAGCACCCAAGACTGGTACTTGTTCAGATTGTTCCAGCAGCTCCCAGAGCTGGAACTCCACATGCATAAATACTGAACATGATACTGGTCGGTAGGTCTACTCTGGCTGGGAACAGCAAGGAGACCTACCAGTACCTCCTGGAAAGGCACCAGGTTGGGGAAGAGCTTTCTGAAGCAACAAGAAGGATACCCCCTTGCAAAGGTGTCCTTGATATTGAAGACAATTGCAAAAGTAGGTTACAGGCGATACCTTCATAGGCCACTATTAAAAATAAAAAAGGAACATTGCAAGCTCTTGAGTGTAAATCACTCTTCTTCAAAGCAGGTCCCAGAAGTTCAGACATGGTAAAAGATGTGCTTTACCAGGAGGTTACTTTAAAAGTCCTTGGTTAGATGATGTTCTTAAAGTCCATGGCTAGATGATGTTGCAGCCAGGGCAGGAGTCTTGTTAGAGGTAAGAAGGGCACAAAGAAGGGCTTTGATATTGAAACTGTCTCTGTAGGTGCCATGGCACTTGTATCTTTTGCCCAGCATGTTTGTTGCAAAACCTCTCTTAAGTTATAACACCACCCAAGAGAAAAAGAGAGAGAAAACCCCCTGTTGATATAGAGTTTTTGGTTCATCAGTGTAGGTCTCACTCATTTCCTTGCATTTTCAAACATGGCTTTAGTGGACCAGAAAAGAAAGAACTCAACAGGGAAAGCACGGCTCAGTCATCCCCTTGTTTATTTGGGAGTGGTGAGGAGAATCGATGGAGAACAACTTTGATTCACTCAGTTTTTATCTGTCCAGCAACCTGTTAAAAGATTAATATAAAAGATGGAGCGAGGCCTATTAGGCAAAGAAACAATCCCTTTCTGCTATAGTAAGACTACACTGGGGTGGCTGTCCCATTAAGCAGAATGAAACAAATGCCTCAATCAGCATATTTAGGGTGCCATAAAAGTGTGTCCACAAATTTAGTGGTTTACTTTGTGATGACTGGTTTGTTTGTTTTTTACTGCTAGGAAGGTGTGTGTTTACTTGTGGGATTTCTCTGCCTGTGTCATAATAACTTGGTTCCTGTTGGATAATGGTTCATTTTGATTCAAGTGGGTGGGCGGGCATTTTGGGCTGCTGCTCCACCTCAGGCAGCAGGTTGTCTTGGGAACTGGGGTAGATCTGAAACGACCTAACATCCTTGGTGCAAACAGTACGATATACTCTTATATCTAGAATTATAATCAAAATCTCAATGGCCTCGCACAGAACAATAATATTACTCCTCTCATACCAGTTGGAAAGGGGTTTATTTCTTTCCCACCACTTGAGGAAGGAAAAGAAACCTCACCAGGTGGGACTGGGAAGGAAAGCAGGATGACCAAAAGCAGGCCAACCATCCGACCAAGAGACTTGGGAATACATGGGAAATCTGTCCAGGTATCTGCACCAAGCTGTTCTCAAAGGAGTTTTCTGAACACTCCTTTTCCTTGGATACTTTTTATTTACTCAGAAGTAAATAAATGAGCTCCAATTTATTGCAATTTGATTTCATTTGAAATTATTTCTATGCTTTCTGGAGTGGGGCAGGGTTTCTGCAAGGCAGTTCACAAAGTGAAGAAGAGCATAAAAGAATAAAAATACAGTGGACCCTTGTATAACAAACAGCTTGTATAACATAAAATTTGTACAACATAAAAAATTCTGGAGACAGGGGAAATTTGCTTAACATAATCTCCTATCGGAAGAATCCGTACAACATAAAAATGGGATCACTCTGTTTTCAATGCATTCCTATGGGAAACTTGTATAAAGGAAGATTTGTGTAACATAATTTCATTTGGAACGAATTAATTCCTTTATACAAGGTACCACTGTAAAAGGCATTTCATTCAAATAAATGATGGAAATGCCACCATGGTGACATATGCCCTATTTACTCCCTGGAAAGTGAGGACTCAGTTTTCCCTCTATGCCACAAACAGCAGCAGCATGTGCAGGAGGTATATTGAAGAGAGGAAATGGGGGAGAGACAGAGCGAGAGAAAGGAGAAATGTACAGTACCTTGTTTTGAACAGCTGCAGAAGTCCAGAGGCAGGAAACAGTTAAAGCTGAAAGGAAATTGCTTATGGTACAATCCCTTTGGGAGAAGCCTTCCCAGCTCCTCCTGAACTTACTATTCATGTTCTTCTAAATGCCTAGCTGTTTCCTTTCAGGCAGGGTAAGGAATGAAAACACACTCACACACAGAGCCTGGGACATTTTGTAATCCTGACACTGTTGGGAGTGAGAGGAAATATTTGCAATAGCCACCCTGCTTGCTAGAGGTCCGCTGGAAGTTTGGCCTCCATCACTGGCGAGTGTGTGGGTGTGTATGTGAACATTGTTCCCGAGATGGGATTATTTATTTTGGGATTCTCCCAAACCGACATCTCCACTTCTTTTAAAAAACACCCATGGTTGTTCAAATAAAATGCTGGGTGAGCTAACCCACCCTCCGATTTTTCTGCCTTGGCAGCTTTCTCTTGAGTACACTCAGTGGCAGAGTTGCCAGCCTTTGAGGGAGAGGGTGCCTCAGCTTTTAACAATTAAGCATCTGAAGCTTTTCACATTACAGGTGCTGTGCATCCTGCCCAGGAAAGGATCACCAACTGAACCTACCAGTTGTTGTTGTTTTTTAAACCACTCAGCCACATCTTAGAGCAGAAGGGAAGCATTTCTTTATGTTACAGACCATGAGAATGTAGAATAAATGTCCATAACATGAGATTATGAACACTATCTAGAATGCTTTTTATTATATTTTAGAATAATAAAAAACAAGTCTATCACTAAATGTCAGCCAGAATGATGAAAAGCAGAGTCTCCGTATATAGGGGTAGCATACCTTTGTTAATATAGTCATGGGAACTAATAGGGCTGCATCTACAACCATATATCCTGGTTTGGTAAGTATCTATCATCTGCTTAGAGATGGAGTGCTGGAGTAGGCCCTTGCAGAACATCTCTTCTATAGTTAACCTGCTGGCAAAACTACTAGACAAGGAAAGGGAAACCTGTGTGCCTGTGATTTACTCCAGATGTTGTTTCATTCCACTTTCCAACAGCTGCCCCAGCATGGCAGTTGATGGAGGATGTTGAATGCTGCAGCCCAACTGCAACTGGAGGGACATGGACTATCCGTGTACTAAAGGACTGTATGATTCGCATTAGTGAATTGCACAAACAAGCAACCTGTTTTGTGAGAATCTTGATTCTACGTTATGAACATGGCAGAGAAATGTTATCATAACTCTTGCTATAGGTTGAAAAATCTTGATTTGTTGACAGCACTGACTGGAGGAGATATCTAGTCCCAAAAAGTTCTGCAAACCAGTTTATGGTTGGTTCCGTGGAGAGAAATCATATTTGTATGATTTGTTAACATGTGTAATTGTGATATATAACTTATCTGAAACATAACTTATCACCCAGCTCTTACAATTTCCTTTGCCTTACCAATGCCAGCAACTACATCACACTCTATGGCCAAAAGCCTGTGGAATGGCAGAAGGTAAATGGTGTGTCTCACAATGGCATCTTATGGGGAGTTAACAAGTCAGTTTGGAATTCTGGGCACACAACCAACCTATCAAAAATAATTCTGTTTATATACCACCCCATAGTACTTAAAGCACTCTGGGCTGTTTACACTTTAATTATGCAGGCTACACCCCCCCCCAAAAAAAAACAAGCTGGGTAGCATCAGAACTAGCATGTATCCAAAAATCCAAGCAGGTACTAGTTAATTAGCAGTGGGAAGTTACTGTTAATTAAGATTTTGGCCAATATCTGTACTTCCAGAAGGTTAAGAATAGCACATACAAAACTAATGCGAATAGATATCTTCATTAAACATAAATGGAAGAGGTGTATCAGATTTGGAGTGTAACTTTTCTACGTTTAACACAGAACAAGCGGTTTTACTATTAGCCAATGCCTGGTACAACTGTGCCAAATTTGGTGCTGATCCAATGTCCAGTTTCAAATGTATAATTTTGTGTTCAGCCTGCCCCCATTTCTAGAAATGCTTTGTAGAACACTGATTTGCTCTTCCAGCACAATAACACCACTGTACTCTCATGCAGTGATGCCCTTGGACATTAATATTTCTTCCATGTTGTAAATGAGAGATACCTCAGAACAATCCTCAACTTTCAGAAATCAACAGGTAACATTTTTCCTATGACCACATAGCTGTAGCTGCTGATATTCATGCAGCTTTGTGGTTCATATTAGGGACCCGTTATCTATAATTAGCACAGGGATCTCGTCCTGATCTATGAAGATTAATCATTGGCAACATGAATTCATGAGGTATAACAGGAATGCATCTTGATTCCCCTGAGCTAGTGCCAAGAGGGATCCCATCCATGTGTGACTTCCACAGGCTACAAAACTTACACATTGTTATTTTTCAGGTCCAGTTAATTTCTGAAGCCAATGTTACAAAAACAAAATAAAAACCTGAGAACAGAGACAGGCCAGCTGTAATGCTGGCAACTGCATCTAAGCTTGTAATGAGGGCTGTCCCAGATATTTAAAAAACAAAAACAAAAAAAAACTGATGCTGGAGCTGACATGTGAATGAAATGACAGTCCTCCCACTGATTCACTTTCCCTTCGGTTTTGCTGAACCACAAAAATTGCTTGGCTGTTGAAGAGAAAAGGACGGATCTGGATGGTAATCGGTTGTGTACTCTCTCCGTTGTAGCAAATGGGCTCGTGCCAGTTCTAGCTCTCTACAGCACATTCCAGCAGAGCCAGTCACATAGCAGAGAGGCGGAGGGCCACAGGCTTGTTTTATCATTATAGTGGTCATTTAAATAGGCATTGGGTAATACTGAACCCTTCTGTTATTTTAACCAGCCGCCTCCCAATCTAAGCTTCTGGAAACAACAGCAAAATAGCTAGAGCTGGGTAAAAGGAGGAGTGTTCTGAGGGAAAAATTCTCTCAGAACAAAGCAAGGGTGGAAAATCCATAGTTCTTCAGGTGCCGTGTACCCTCCATCATCCTTCAAAATCAGCCATGCTGGCTAATACAGGTGGAAGAGTAGGAATTTGTCAGAGAAGATTCTCAGTCATCCAGGTGAGTTTATCTGGAAGTTGAGTCACGGCAGCTGGACTTTTTTTATTTTATTTTATTTTTGAGAGAGAGACTGAAACGTTTCGCTGCTCATCCAAACAGCTTCATCAGTCTGAGGAAAGCTAGTTGC
The DNA here is from genome assembly GCA_023846285.1 of Phrynocephalus versicolor. Classification (NCBI taxonomy): domain Eukaryota; kingdom Metazoa; phylum Chordata; class Lepidosauria; order Squamata; family Agamidae; genus Phrynocephalus; species Phrynocephalus versicolor. The sequence continues at coordinate 19,863,178 of JAHTLZ010000010.1, read as the reverse complement.
GAGTCCTACATTTTATAGTTCACTTTGATCTCATGTCACCCTGGTCTGAAATAGGCTCCTCAGAAGAACAATGGCTTGAACAGGCTCATTAGGTAGACAACAGTCTCCATAGGCTAAGGTGCTGAAACACATTATTTATTTATTTATTTATTTATTTATTTATTTATTTATTTATTTATTTATTT
>JAHTLZ010000010.1:19840111-19856600 GCA_023846285.1 Phrynocephalus versicolor | reverse complement strand
GTATATAATATTGTCTCCATCGCACCTAGAGTCTCTGTAATTGCAATAAATTCAAACACATGTTTGCATTAGACCACTCCATTTGGTTCATTTGCCCCCCCTCCCTTCTCACTCCCCACCTCCTGCCTTCTCTTTGGTAATGGCTGTCAGCCAGTTGGGAAACAGCTTGCTTCCATTTGCTTGCATGGGCATTAACGCTGGGTTTTTATGAACACAAAGGAGGTGGTACTGAGTTTCAGCCCTGCATATCCCATTTTGTCTGTCTTTCTTTTTTTTTAATTGATTTTTGGCAAGTGGCATAGTGCTTACGTGATGCAGTGCAATAGTGGATGAGTACTTTTTTTAAAAGAAGGCAGCACAAGAATTCATTTTTTCATTTCAAAATAGAACAGAGGTGCCATCCACAGTCATGGCCAGAGCACACCCATCTGTACACATCACCACGGATGTGTCGGAAGAACACATACCCACCCCAACCCCACACTGGAGTGATCTACAAACCAGTGCAAACTCCTATGCACCTGGCTTCTTGCTGATCTACCTGAAGGCCTTGAAAAACTATGCCAAATCATTCTTTTTAAAAATCATCTGAGGCCGTGGTCACAACAATGAAATGCCCCCCCCCCATGTCTACGCAACTTTTAATAGCATTCCTGTCATGTTTTATGATCACTTGGTATTTGTTCCAGGATATTCGTTCCAATGTGTTACCAAATCATTTGGTGCCACATTACTCTTCATCTTGGGTGCAACAACCTTGTTATTTCTCCATTTCTCTCTCTCTCTCTCTCTCTCTCTCTCTCTCTCTCTCTCTCTTTTGTTTAATGTTGCTTCAATATGTTGAGAACTGTTTCATGATAGTTTCCTCTTCTTCTGTGTCTCTAGCACCTCAGAAAACAATGCGCTGCAGTCAATGGACACCCATCTCTACTGAAGATCCAATTTTATAAATGCCCAGACCCTCCTGTTGAGATCATTGGACAGAGGTTAACAGGAATGCAGTGTGTGTGGGGGGAGGACACTTTAAAAATATATTTAAAAATATTTTAAAACTACATGCACAATGACGGTAGTTTAAAAAAGTTGTGATAAGGTCATTCACCCACACAGCAATGCAACTATTTCCCCCAACCACCACCACCCCCAAAAAAGATCTGCGGAGGGGGGGGGAATCAAAGTCTCTGACCAAATGAGAAATGATCCACAGTTAGCATGCTCACCAGGTAAATGATTCCCTAATGGCTTTGCATCATGAGACCCCAAATTATATGTTACGAGCTCATGGAGGGAAAGCAACATTTGGCTTGTAGGACTGTGGCTTTGAGAGAAAGGGGGTTTAACACCCTCAAGCTTCTGAAAGGGGCTGTGACTGGGTTAAGGTTTAACACTGGCGGTTCCCTCTCCTACAGCCCGAAATTAGGAGTCAAAGATGAAATAAATAATGTTTTATTGAACGCACTTGTAAATTGATCATTCATAACTGCACGATTTAAAAGTCCCAGCAACTTCAAACAGTTTAGTCCAACTGCACACTAAGGCGGTTACTTCACATCTGTCCTCTTTCCGAGATTACGTTTGTTTTGTGATAACGTTGTTCACGGTCATGTGGTCTTGTCCCAGTTCTGTCCCTGTTTCCGTTTACCCACAGGCATGATTGATGGTATCGTGATGACTGTTACTTCACATCTTGTTTTGTGACAATATCGGTACTTCCCCGCCTTCATTTTCCCTTTTTGTTTTGTTTTTTGGTCCGACCTTCCATTTTTCAATATTTCAGTTCTCTGTAACTTTGCCTTTCATGCGTTAAGCAGCAAAGTTTGAGGTTTTATGCCTTCTTATCTCTCTCTGTGATGCATTGTTTGCGCCATTGGGATTGTAATGGTGAATGCAACTTCACACTCCTGCCACTAGATGGAGAATGTGTATGTTGCGTGACAAGCCTTACTGCATGGGCACTTGTCTCGAAACAGGAACCAAGACAAGAAAATTCCCGAGGTCAGAGAGAGGTGTGGCTTATCACGCCTAAATCCCTGTTCAGGGGGCATGGTTGGGATTAGATTGGTTGGGGCAATGGACGTGGAGTAACAATTTCTCGTCCCAGTCCCAAGCGTGACCGCGAACCGCGATGAGAGGGACGTGAAGTAACCGTCTAACTCACATAAGTCAATCAGATTCCTCAGGAGTGAGGCACCCCAAATCTCTTCCGGTCCGTTGGTCTCCCGAGAGGTCTCTTTCCACCCATACAAATGGTTCCGCTCACTTTGCATCTGACCACATCTGTCTCCTTCATCGGTCCCCTCTTGGTGGGCATCTTCCCTTTTAGGTACACATAAACTCTCCATTCCACTTGCTGTATTTCTCCCAATTGGATTTGTACCGCACACTCCCTCAGCTCAGCCATCTCTTTCCCTGTATCTTCTTCCCAACATTGTTTCCTCCTTCATTACCAGAAACCCCTCAACTATTGGTTCCTTCTTTCCCGCCTTAACAGTCTCGCTGTCAGTGACTCTTTTCCCCTCCTCAGCTTCCTTGCGTATGTTCATTTCCTCTATTCCAGACAGCATAGTATTAATTGTTTCACATTCAGCACTCTGGACTGAGGGAGGGGATGGCACACTACTGGTTTCCTTTCTGTTATTGTGACCTTCCTCATGGGCACAGCTTTGAGTTGTGTAGAAAAGGGCTGTCCAACTTTCAACAGGCCGAGGTCTACTTTTTCCACTCCAAAGTGCCTGAGGGCTACTACATTAAAACCCCTACTTACAAATTTTATCCATTCCTTCTGAGCACATGATCATAAGTAAAGAAATTGTAAGTAGAGCAGCGGTTTCCCATAGGAATGCATTGAAAAATAAATTAATCCGTTATGGAGGGAATTCTCCAGGGGGAAAGAAGAAGGGAGATGTCACTGCACAAACGAGATGGGCACACCTGCAACCCCACCTCTTGCCCCTCTCCTCCCCTGTCCTCTCCTCCCCTGTCCTCCCTCCACTCCACACCAGCGACTCAGCTGGTCACAAGATAGTGGCACACCGATCATCTGGCCGGTGGGGGGAACAGGGGACTGCACCATGGCCTTGAATTGCCCCACTCAGCTAAGACAGTGGGCTGTCAGACCCAGAACTTTGCTGGGGCAGTGGTGGTCCTTGGCTTGGGGGAGGGAGGGGTGGAGAACTTATCCCCTCACTTTTTTTTATTGATGGCCGGCAGGCTACTTTTGAACCCTCCACGGGCTACCGGTAGTCCACGGTCTACCTCTTGGGCAGGCCTGGTGTAGAAGAAGGAATTTCTGTTGGTGTGGTGCACGCGACAAGCCACAGGGGTTAAATTCCCCATGTCTACATAATTCTTAAAGATCCAGGATGAGGAGACCTATCTTCTTTTGCATCTGATTTAAAATTGGATGACATATTAAAAAACAAAAACAATGTTAAAACAAAAATGGATTTTTGTGGTGTGTGTGTGGTATAGAACACAAGAAGATTGCCACCTTATTCCAAGCCATTTGTATTGGCCGTTGGTTTAAACCTTTTGAATTTTCACTATGTAACTAATTAAATAATGAGAACTATCTGGTCTGCACTCTGCACATGCACAAAGACCTCACTTCTGGGCTTATTTCTAAGAAAACTGTTCACAGGATGGCAAATGGTACAAATGAAGGCAGGTTTACTCAGAAATAAATCCTAAAGGATTCTTAGTACTATATATACGTTTATTTATTTGTTGCATGCATAATCATTTCTCCAAATGTAAATTGTTCTGTAAATTTATTTTTAGTAAAATACTTCCTTCTGGAGATATTTTGTATGGAGTAAGGGAGGCTGGCTATGACTGGAAGATAAACTGCACCCCTACACCTGCATATCTGCTAAGAAGTCCCATTGGGTATAGCAGAACTTACTTCTGAATAGACATAACATAGAATTGCACTCTTAGACATCTTTTTTGGGCTTAGAAACTGAGACAGAGGTCAGTTTCTCCATTACACTATATTAAATCTCTCTCCCATCCTTCACACATAATTAATCAAGGCTAGAAGGCTATATTTGCTTGTCTGGATGCGAGCCCCACTGAACTCTGTGGAGCTTACTCATGAGTAAATGTATAAAATAATGTTCTTGAATTGCTTTTAGTCACCACCTATAAAGAAGAAACTGAATAACTGAGGGAACATCCCACCCACCCCCTTTTCAATTTTATAGATCTATCCACAACAATATGTGCACGAATCTCATTTCTGAGCAAGAGAAAGGCAACATTTCTGGGAAATCTCAAACCCCACCCACTCCCAACTGTGGGATCGAGCCTGTAAGAACAAAGAACGTTGCAGAAGGAGAGGTGCTGCACAGAAGCAGAAGCTGTTATGTGGGAAGACATGTTTGGTGCCTGGTGAGAGTTCAAATGGAAAATCTGCAAACATCCTAGATGCACATCTTGGACACCTCAGCTCCTGAGCGTGTGCTGGAGTCATAAGCAAAGCCTGGATCCAGCAACCAATTCTGTGTCACTTGTCTCATACAAATATTGTGTATTACACCGAGGCTGATGGCTGGGGCACACAGGACCTCTTCTCCATTAAGTGGTCCACCTCTGGCAGGTGGACCACTTAGAAGGAGACCGCCGGCAACCTTTGCTTCTCATACTAACTCTACTGACTTCAGCTGAGTGTATCCCACGCAGGTGAAATTAGGAGTGATAACGCATATTGGACTGCTTTTGTAAACACCCATGTTAACTCCCTCCTCCTTTTCCCAACTATCAACAGTCATAAAAACATGATAGAGATGGGCATGAATCGAAAAAATGAAGTTTCATTTCATTTCGTTTCGTTGAGAGGTCTGCCACCTTCACTATTGTTATCATCATCGGCACAAGGGAATGTAATTTTTAATGTGGAGGAGGGAGAGATGAGGAAGGTGTTGAAGGGAATCAATCCAAGGAAGGCTACGGGGCCAGATGGAGTTGCCGGAAGGGTTTTGAAGGATTGTGCAGATCAATTAGCAGGGGTTTTTACTGGGATTTTGAATCAATCCCTATCCCAAGCTATTGTGCCGTCATGCCTAAAGTCTGCCATTATTGTTCCGATACCAAAAAAACCAAATCCAGAAAACTTGAATGACTTTCGTCCAGTAGCACTTACACCTGTGATCATGAAGTGCTTTGAAAAGTTGGTATGGAACTATGTTATTGCCTGTTTACCAGAGGGACTGGACACATTCCAATTCGCCTATAAAAAGAAGAGATCAACAGAGGATGCTGTGGCGTGTGCTCTTCATGCTGTTTTTGAACATCTGGAGCAGAGGGGGGGCTATGCTAGATTGCTGTTTGTGGATTTTAGCTCGGCTTTTAACACCATTCTTCCACGACGTTTGATCTCTAAACTGGAAGGTCTAGGGCTTCCACCATCACTTTGTGGATGGATCTTGGATTTTCTGTCAGAACGTTCTCAGAGGGTCCGGTTGGGCCCTTACACCTCTAATACTCTTAGTACCAACATTGGAACACCACAGGGATGTGTGCTTAGCCCACTCCTTTATATTCTTTACACATTTGATTGTGTCTCTGCCTATCCTAGCAATAGGATCATTAAGTTTGCAGATGACACAACTGTGATTGGGCTCATCTCTGGCAAGGAGAGTGAGATGTCTTACAGAGATGAAGTGGAGAGGTTGACCAAGTGGTGCAGAATAAATAACTTGCACCTAAATATAAAGAAAACAAAGGAGCTTGTGGTAGACTTCAGGAGGCAGAAAACTGATATTCAACCACTGGTGATTGATGGGACTGGTGTGGAAAGGGTTACAGGTTTTAGATTTTTGGGCTTTGAGTTACAGGAGGATCTGTCCTGGAGTGTCAGCACAAGGGGGCTTGTAAAGAAGGCTCAGCAGAGACTATTTTTCTTGAGAACTTTAAGGAAAAACCATCTTCCACAAAAGCTGCTGCTGGCCTTCTATCATTGTGCAATTGAGAGTGTGCTTACTTACGGGTTATGTGTGTGGTATGGAAGTTGTACCCACCGGGATAAGACAGTGTTGCACAGAATCATAAGAATTGCAGATAGTATTGTGGGCTGTTCACTCCCCACCCTAGAACAAATTTATACTACCAGGTGCCATTGTAAAGCATTAGATATATAGAGAGATCCATCACATCCTGGTCATTGCCTCTTTGAGTTGTTGCCATCAGGACGGAGATATAGAGTACTGAGGGCAAGAACAAACCGTCTCAAAAATAGCTTCTTTTTTAGAGCAATATTGGCCTTAAATGGAAATCCTGGACTTTGAAGTCAGCTTATTTTATATGTCATATTTTTAGTCATTTTATATGTCATATTATGTGTTGTACCTGTTTTTAAATCTATGTGAAATGTTTTTAAATGAGTTTTATATAGCAACCAAAAAATTTCGTTGTTCCTGCAAGGGGGCAATGACAATAAAGATTCCTATTCCTATTCCTATTCCTATTTTTTTCATTTCGTTTTTTGTGAATTTTCGCAGAAAAAAATCATTTCGTTGGTTTGTTAATTCATTATTCGTTATTACCCTTTTTTTCCCAGCGCCCACCATGCGGCCCGGTCGGTGCTGGGCTTTTTAATTGTTTTTTTATTTTAGGGTGCCAAGGTGACCAGGCCACCCTTGGGGCTCAGTCAGCACTCTCCCTTTTTTTAAAATTTATTTTTATTTTTATTTTTATTTTTATTTTAGTTTTTTTCCCACCACTTCCAGGTTCAGGCCCCGCGCTACAGCTGTAGCGGGGGACTTTTTGTTGTTGTTGTTTGCTTTCAGTGCCAACCGTGCAGCCCCTGGGGTCTGGTTGGCACTGAGGTTTTTTAATTATTATTTTATTTAAGGGTGCCAGCCAGGAGAGAACACCTTCCGCTCCCCCACCCGTCTCTGCATCACATCAGCCTGGTGGGGGGGATCCCTCCTCCTCGCTTCCCCACACTGCCTCCGCCACTGGGAGCCTGCGCTCCAAAGACTTTGCCCCGCCATCACCGACCTATTGATCTTGGAGGTGGAGCTGCAACCTCCGGCCGCCTTGACTGTCACTGGCTCAGGCTGCAAAAGCTGCAGGGCAGTCGGGGCGGCTTCGGCGGCGGCGGGGCTCAGAGGCGGCAGCGGTGGCAGCCCCTTGCCGCTGGGTTTGGAGTTCCTGTGTGGGGAGGCTGGAGGTGGGTACCGTGGCAGCAGGGTTCCCCCCACTTCTGGGTTCAGGCCCCGCACTACAGCTGTAGCGCAGGGCTTTTCCCCCCCTTTCAGCGCCGACCACGCAGCCCTGGGGTCCAGTCGGCACTGGGTTTTTTTGTTTTTTTGTTTGTTTATTTTAGGGTGCCGACCAGGCCACCCTTGAGGCCTGGTTGGTGCTCTTTTTTTTTTTTTTACTGTGCCGAGCGACCATATGGCCACGCTACAGCTGTATCGTGGCCATCGGCTTTTTTCCCCCTGGTCGCCATCCCAGAAGCCAGGAAGTCCGGACCTCCGGACCAGCACCAGGTAGGAGACATCTCCGCCCCCCATTAACGAAACAAACCTAACCGAACCATTTTTTCTTGGTTTGGTTCGGTTCATGTTAAATTTGCCCCTAGGGTCATTATTTGTTTCATTACGTAATGAACCAAATAACGAACAATGAAATGGAAAAAATTCGTTTCGTGCCCATCTTTAGACATAACTTCAGAACTGATAAAGGACACAGAGTTACAGAAGGCAAGAGACTGCTGGAAACCACAATATACCTTTTATGAAAAAGAACTAAATACCTAAAGAGACTCCAACACTATTGGGAAATTAAAATATAGTATGTGTATTAACATATAGGAAAATATTGTAAATATACCACTTGAACTTTCCTGCTTTTATCCTTAGAATTTCCACTCCACCTATCCCCCATCCTATGTAGGGACCCCAATGATATGAAATAAATAAATAATTTTTTAAAAAAATTAGAGTTAATCACAAGTCAGCCAGATCTATTGGTGCAGTGCAGTGTGTGATCTATTTTGTTCAGCCGGCAGGGCTTGGTTTTTGTGTGTGTGTGCATAACTTCCGCCCACATAATTTTGTCTCGCTTTTGGCTTGTGTGCTTGCCTATGCTGTATTGTTCTTTTAGGGTTTACCAGTCCAAACAGAAAGCAGGCAAAAGTGGGAGGGCTCCCTCCCACAGCAAGCCCTTCTCTGAGCATCATCAGAGATGTCTTCCAGACACACCCAACAACAATATTGAGGCACTGATCACAGGCAACCATGCAAGACAACATAATGTGAATGGAAATGCTCACCCAAAGACCCACAAACCCTGCCAGATGAAAAAGATAGACCATAGACTTACACCAAAAGATCAGAATTACTACTAATTAGTACAGTGGTACCTTGTATAAAGGAATTAATTCATTCCAAATAAAATTATGTTAAGCAAATTTTCCTTTACACAAATTTCCCATTGAAAACAGAGTGATCCCATTTTTATGTTGTACAGATTCACCCCATGGGAGATTCTGTTAAGCAAATTTCCCCTATCTCTGGAATTTTTTATGTTGCACAAATGTTATGTTATACAAACCGTTTGTTATACAAGGGTCCACTGTACTAGCAGTGTGTAGTAGTCAAAATAAATATTGAATGGAACAGTGAGAAGCATGGTACAAACGGTGGAAGAAATGCTCATCTAATCATTCCCTTTCTGTTGTTGATCTCCACATAACATTTTATGACCCCATTTTTCCACTCACAGCTCAGTTTGTGAGCTGAAGGAAGCAGGGTTAATTGCCTTTTAAAGGTTCACCTGATAAGCACGTCCTACAGAACAGCATAAAAGGACAGAGAGAAATCCATGGAGGTTGGCTTTCTGACCCTCTCCTGCAGCCTTCCTGGTTATTTTAACTCAGAAAGGAAACCTAAAACTGAAAAGCATGTGGGTTGGCGCCACCAACATTTTGATTGCTACCGCACTTCCGCAAGCAGCCGCTTCTTATTTTGGATCGCCTTTTCTCCTCCTGTGGTCACGTGGTTGTTATAGCGGTTCTGTTGTTCGCACTTCAGTGGGTAGCTATCAATCAGCTTTCTAGTTCTCACTTTATTGAACCACTTTAAAACTTGATATGCCAATAGGGGGCAAGGCGGGGAAAAGCGATTTAGTATTAGTATGTCCACAAATTCAACCAAATTGCTTAAAAGGGAGATGCAGGAAGCAATGTAAAAAAACATCACCCCCAGTGGCCGTCGCAAGAAAAAGCGCCACAGTGGACAAAAATGGGCGTGGCCGAGGGGGTTCCTCAGATAAAATGTTTTGAAAACCAGACAGTGATTGTAAGGTGCCTTGTTTTTAAGGAAAAGGCATTTTAAATCAGAAGTGCGGTAGTTGTCTTTGTCAGGTAGAAAATGGGTATTTTGCAGAAGGATAGGCCTGATGGACCACAGCAGCGTAGGCTGCTTTCACACAACCACTAAAATCCGCTGCAAAGTGCTCACAGATGTGGAGCGTAAATTTGTTTCCCCACAAGCAGCAGACTTTAAAAAAAATAAAGTATGACCACGCCCACTTAAACGCGACCCACCACATTTTACAAGTACCTGGTCTTGAGGTGGTAAAATCCTTGTCGCTGTTCCGATACGGATTTTAAACTGTTATTCGAGTTCATGGGAACACAGAAACTCTGCACCAAAACCTTTTCACCCCCGTTATGTTGTCTTTGCTGTGGTTCTCAGTTGTAGGATCAGAAGGGTTGTGGATTTTCAAAACGTGGCCATGGGAACATCTGATCTGCTACATCAACCAAGTGACCACTCAGGGGGGGGTGATCCAGATCAAAGTTTGCTGTGGTTTTTAGTGGTTGCATGAAAGCAGCATGAGGACTGGCCCAAGTCCTGTTCCTTGCAACAGCTCTGTGTCAGGCAGAAATTCAAAGGGCAAATCTTTTCTTCTGGCAGGAATGTCATATTTCTCAGAGTATTTGCCTGACAGGCAGCTACCTTGCACACACAAAAGGGAGGCAAAAAAAGGACACGGGGGGTACAAGTGGCCCTCCAACCAATGACAATCCATTGCTTCTTGCCACTGCCTATGTTTGCAGGAGTTCTTAGGGAGTGGAGTTCAATTCAGGGGGAGTGCCATACAGTCTTCAGCCATGATCACGAAAGGGGCCCGAGCAACAGGTACCTTCCCAGGTGTTGATGGCCCACAACACCCACCACCCTCACCTCCTCCTCCTCTTCCCTCAGTGGCACACCATTGGCTATGATGGCTAGAGCAAAACCTAAGTCACAGCCAAAGCAACAACATCTGGAGGGCCATGTTCTTATTGAGATTTTCTTCCTCTTCCTTCTTGCTTGCCTTTCGGTGTGGCTTATAAATGTTTTGGACTTGGTTTTGGCCACGTATTTCATAGCATTTTGGCCCTCAGTGCTGGCAACCTTTTCCCATCTGGATGCGTGTCTCTCTTTGCCAAACAACAAAGACAATGCACAGGCCCTGGAGTGTCACAGCCACTCTCCCCTCCCCGCCCCCCCCCCCCTTGTGACAATCTGAGCACAAGCTCAGTCTGAGATTTACATATGTATGGGAAGATAAAAAGAAGGAAACCACTCTGTATTTCTTTGTGATGCCATTACTGAGGAATGAATGAGTGAAGCCTGCCCAGTTTTTTATTGCCTGTTTGACTGCCAGCATAATGAGTTTAGCAACTCACGGGCTAAGCGTGTCGGTACTGGCTTCTATTTTAATTGCTAAGAGTGCTCTGAGACAGGAGCTTCCCCAGCAACAGTAGCTGTGTACAAGTCTGGAAGCAAAACAGGAAGTATCTCATATTATCACAAGGGGTTGGAGTGATGATTTCCAGGTCTGTAGTGGATAGTGCTTTGTTCCTTCCCTCAGTCACTTGTCACCTCCCCATCTGCTCACCTGCCTTTCAACATCCTATGGACTTGGCATCACAAGTACTGTATCCTTATAAGGACTGGCACATGCCATTAACCTTTGGCATGCAAGTAATAATTTCCCAGCATGCTAATCATCTGCAAAACCATTACCAGCACTACCCTCATTTCCCATCTAAATGGAACCAGAAAGAATTGTTCAGATGAGTGACAATAGCAGTACATAATCAGGATGAACAGAAGTAGTAATGATTTTAAGAGTTAGAGAGTTAAGAGAAAATTATTAAGTGGTATTTATGATATTTACAGCAAAATCCACGTGATCACCCCAAAGTGAAGACCCGTTTATGTGGTGTAGGAATGCCGGATGAATATTAAGAGTAAGACCAAAACCTGCCTTGAGCCATCTCTGGCCACCACTCCCACCAAACCCTTCATGGTCCACCAAAGGGGTTGTTGGTTTTATATGATTGTTTTTTAAGAGGTTGTATGTCTGTGAAGATTCTCAGTCATCCAGGTGAGTTTATCTGGAAGCTGAGTCATGGCAACTGGACTTTTTTTCTTGAGAGATAGAAACGTTTTGCTACTCATCCAAGCAGTTTCATCAGTCTGAGGAAAGTTAGTAGAGAGTCCTCCAATTTATAGTTCACTTTGATTTCACATCACCCAGGTCTGAATAGGCTCATAAGTTGGACAATGGCCTGAATATCACCCTCTCTCAACAGCAGTGGGGGTGGGGGACTCAGACACAGTCTGCTATTTATCAAGCTGCCCTTTCATCAATTCCCAGATAAATCAGAAGCACTTCGCACCTCCACCAGCAAGGCCATAGCTAACAACTCATACTTAATAGGTGTTGGGAAAGGTTGCATAGGTGGGATTTTCACGCATCCTACTTCATTGTGCACCTATTCAGGCCGTTGTCCAATTTATGAGTCTATTCAGACCAGGGTGATGTGAAATCAAGGTGAACTATAAATTGGAGGACTCACCACTAACTTTCCTCAGACTGATGAAGCTGCTTTGACGAGTAGTGAAATGTTTAGATCTCTCAATAAAAGAAGTCCAGTTGCCATGACTCAACTTCCAGTTTAAAAGGTTGTGTGTTTTTTGTTTTGGTTTTGGAAGCTACCCAGACATGTGGCTTGTCCACTAAATGGATGGGGTGTAACTTTAAACCATCCAACCAACCTCCATCATCCCCATTTAACCTAAAACATAGGGTATGGGAGTGGTAGTCCATCATAGTTAGAGGCCACTGGTTTGGAAAAGTCTAGCTGCCCAGAGTTCCTCCGGGAAGATGGGCGGGATACAAATGCAACAAATAAATAAATAAATAGTTCAAGCTTCTGGGAAGTAACTGATTAGGATGCTTGCCAGATGCTCTGCTATCCTAATCTTTAAACAGTGGATGCAGAGCAAGGTGTATCTTGTGAGCCTCATGGTACAGTGATTAAAGTCCAGTACTACAGCAAAGACTCTGCTTATGATCTGAGTTCAATCCTGGGCTCAGGTAGCCAGCTCAAGGTTGATTCAACTTTCCATCCTTACAGGGTCAGTATATTGAGTACAAGCTCACTGCTGGTGGTGGGGGATGTGTAGTCTGCTGCTTACTTAAACTGTAAATCACCCAGAGGGAGCTTTAAGCACTAGGGGGCAGTATATAAGCAGCACATTTTTATTTATTTACTTTATTGCTTTGGGCCCTGAATTGGGAGTGACTAAACTAGTACCGGTTCAGTAGCCCAAGCCCTGAAAAGTAATGTGAGAAGAGATGGCTACATTTAGCCTGGAAGATAGAAAGCTGGAGGGAGACAATGCCCTTCCAGTATGAACAAATCTATTTTCTCTTGCTTCAGATTGCACAAATATGACTTCCATGGGTTAAAAATTGGTAGAAACAGCAAGGTAAAAGGTTTTGGCTAACTATTAGGAGAAACTTTCCAATGGAAAAAAAACACACCCTCATTTGAGGGATGTATTTTGAATGGATCAAAGATGAATTATGTTTGTAGGACGCCCAAGAGTGAACAGTAGTATGGGCTTCATGAGCTCTCTTTTAGTGCCAAAATACTGCCCACAAGCCAGGGTCCCCAGCCCAACTCACTCTTGCAGAGGTTTGAATTGCAGATACAATTCTCTTTTGCTACACAGTAGACGTCCAAAGACCCATAGAGGATTGCCCCCCCCTCCCCCGCACACGCATGCTAGTTGTGTCCAACTCTAGGGGTGGTGCTCGTCTCTGTATTCAAGCCGAAGAGCCAGTGTTGTGCAAGTCCGTGGCCATGTGGCCGGCATGGCTGCAAGGAAACAGTTTTTACCTTCCCACTTTTTGCGGTAGTACCTATTTATCTACTTGCATTGACATGCTTGGAACTGCTAGGTTGGCAGGAGCTGGGGTTAACAGCGAGGCATCCGGGATTCAAACCGCTGAGCTGCCGACTTTGTAGCTGATAGTTTTCAAAGTCGGCAGCTTTCTCATTAACTGGCACTTAAAGTCTGAAAAACACTCTCAGATATTTCACAGAGAAAGAATGAAAACATTTATTTACCTACAATTGTAAAGAGATCAACAGCAAACAAATAACGGCCACCCATCCAGGAAAGAGACAGAAAGAGAACTCAGTAGACTGGCAGGACTCTTTGTATTCAAAGGCTGGAAGGCATGATTGGTTAGTGCTGGAGAAATAGTCAATTACCCCAGCCCAAATAAGGTCCTCCAAGCCACACAAATGACAGAGGTGTGAGGCTGCAACAACAGCAGCAGCAGCAACCCTCCAACATGTACTGGGGGCCACATTTACATGAGCATGTATAACGAGGAGGCTGCTCACTAAATGTTCTTTATGCCAGGGCAAGGTTCTCAGTAGGTGTCACTCCAGGCAGACAGCCAATCAGAAGAAAGCGGGCTAGCTGGGAGGGAGGGGCCTCTTTGGCAGACTGGAGTTTTCACTCTGGTCCTCCAAAGAAGTATATATTATGCTCTCCAGCTTACTGTTTAATCTAGAATGTATGCATATACAATACAATAACAGCATTGGCTGTCACAAATCTGTTTAAATACATCAACCCAAGGAATTGGTGGCATTGCTGAGCAACCAATCTGCCCCTCCAACCATTCCCCCACCATGTAGTTCCAGTTGTAACAGAAGGGATGCCATAAGGGTAGGTGATGGAGATAATTGGGGGGTGACTAATTGTGCTTATTTCTCAGTTTGTCACAATGTCATTGGTTGTTGGTTTTCTGGGTGGGTTTGTACCTAGGGAGTATCCGGGCTGGTGGGCTAGGAGCACTCACGTTCCTAAGCCAAAACCTAGCGTCCTTTGGGAATTCTCAGAATAGAGGTTGACAGCAAGTGAGAGCAGCTCAGGAGGGCTGCCTCAGCTTCTTAGTACAAATGGCAGAGGGTTTCATGAGCGGCCTTTCACCTGGGCTCTTGGTCTTCATCTGCCCTCCCGGCACTTCCCAGTAGACAGGCTAAGAAAAGGTCATTGGTGAGCAGATGGTTCGCCTGGTTCTGTCATCTCTTCTTCCTGGAGCATTGAGGCTGATTTTGCTGTAACTAACCAAGTTGTGGTTTTTATTTTATCCATTCAGATCTAGTGTCCCAGTGTATTCCTTGTTGGGGGAAAGGAGGTGGGTGTACTGTTCAGGGTGTCACCTGTGCCCACAGTTCAGTTGAACATTTACACCACCTAAGGAAGCAGTTAGTACAGTAGGACCCCCGTATCCACTGATTCATTATCCACTGATTCGGTTATCCATGGTTGGCAGAGGGGAAAAAATTAAATCATTCAGCAGCCACAAAGCAAGCTATTGTCACAAACAACAGCTGTAAAGCAAGCTATTGTCACAAATAACATATGTAAAGCAAGCTACTGTCACGAACAGCAGCCATAAAGCAAGCTACTATCTCAAAACAGCAGTCATAAAGCAAAGTACTGTCAGGAAACAGCAGTTTGGAGGTGGGTGGGCAGGCGTTTTCTGTTATCCACGGTTTTCATTATCCACAGGAAGGCCTGAAACCAATCCCCAGTGGATACCGGGGTCCTACTGTACTTCTATTTCTTCTCAAGTGCCAAGTCACAGGATGGGTCCATGACACAACGGATTGCCACCAACCTCTTAACTAGGGACAATGTCACTGTTGAAAAGTATGCTGTTGGATTTACACTGCCAAATGTCAGTAAGAGGATTCTGCTAGCCTTCTTTTACAGTCTGGTAAATCTGCATATTCTGCATAAAATTTGGCAGGAGGAATTGCTGGTACTAAGAAGTCAGCCTAAGCATTTGCTCTTGCACACTAGCTGCACAACAATCTCTACAAGAACAAATGTCTGTGTCGGCCTTCTAACTATGAGCTGTTCACCATTTGCAGATTTATTTCAGTGTATTTCTTGAGTTGGGTTCTGGGCTATGAATGCTAGATCATGTTAATAATAACATGTGTCTGAAAATGGTAATTATGCATAATGGATTGGCTCCAGGAATTGCCTTCTGTTGATAAAAGAGCTCTGCTCGCATAAAGTGCCTTTCCTCATTTATTGGGGGGGGGGGGCTGGAGGGGAGGTGCCACCTCCTTACCACACACCACAGATCATGGGTCTCCTGCTGAGTCTCTGTCAAGCCTTGTGGGCATGGGGAGGATCCAGCATAAGGAAGAGGGGGAGAGAGTCCACTACAGCATAGCCTGTTGCTTACATTTCAATCTGGACCCGATATGAATTATATATTTGAATTTTTCACAGCTACAGAGAAGGGGGATAATAGACTGATGATTATGCACTCTGAATAGCACATTTCAGTTCTGTCCCCTACAATAAGAGCAAGCAAAAGAACTAGCGCAGGGAAGATAGGACGATACTAGTACAAATTCAATATTGTTATTCTCTCACACACATACCCAACCACCTGGCCCATGAAAGAGTCAGATGATCCTTCCAACAACAAAACCTGTTCTGGAAAGTTTAGCACTGTCCGACTACCATAATGAAAACAGGCGGCTGCATCCGACCAAAGCCTAATGGCCTTTGACATGGAGATGCCAGAGTGACACTCCCTCCCTTCATCCAAAACTAGATCTTTCTCAGAGCAGTTTGTTGTTTCCAGAAGAGATAGTATCTTATATTCACCATGGAAAGTCTCCCCCTAATCATAGCCCCCTCCAATTGGTGGCTAGCTCTCTCCTCTCCCAGCAAAAGACCCCCTCGATCCCTGGAGCCTGAGCCCTGAATGGGAACAGCATTTGACCCCATGCACCAGCAAAGACCATCAACTTGAGACACACCGCCAGGGCCATTTTCTTGACACAGATGATAATCAACGGCTGAAGCGCAGTGAGATCATGTCACTCTACTCCAAGCCTGCTTTATGGCTTTAGTGCGTTGGCACTTGCGAGCCACTTCAGACAAGGTCAGAGAGTTTGCCTCTCTCGCTATGATTGTCTGAAATGCAGAAACTCCACCTTTGGGTCTCCAGAGGTTGTTGGAATAAAATGCCCAACACCACATCCATTGCAATGCTGGCGAGGAGGATTGGGTTTATAGTCTAAAACCATTTGGAGGTCCAAGGCAGGGAAAGGGTGGTTCTGTCTGATTGGCAATGGCTCTTTGGC
>JAHTLZ010000010.1:19814958-19836539 GCA_023846285.1 Phrynocephalus versicolor | reverse complement strand
ATATAGATATAGATATAGATATATATAGATATATATAGATATATATAGATATATTTGTACTTGATCGCCTGACTTTCCCTCAGGAACTCTGAGCAGTGTACAACAAATTGGCAAAATAAATAATTTGCCCAAGAAAAACATCCCCAACAGTAAATCAGATGTGTGTGTGTGTGTGTGAACAAAAAGCTTTTTAAAATTACCTAACATAAAAATAAACACTATTCTTCTTGCAAAAGAGTTAATGAATTTTGTATTAAAAAATCATAAAAGCAAAAGAGGGTCATAGTCCAGCAGTTTGGAAAATAGTTTCCCAGACCAGATTCCTTGTGAAGGAGGGTCATTTGTCAAATTTGCCAGCAGAATAAAAGCTGTACTGCTAAAGGGAAGGAAGTAGAGGCCACATAGACTAATTTGCATATTGTGATGACCTTAACTCTGTAAAAGAGGCTATCATGTGGGACGTGAGGGTTTCCGGGCCCTATACTTTCTGGAAACCATGAGAAGACTTTCTGAGCAACAAGTGATCCCCCCCCCGCCGCCACTGACAATATTTTTAAAACTGAGTGGAGGGTTAGGGTATTCTAGAGCATTTGCAAAGGTGGCTGCGGGTGTGAAAAATGACTCTGGGGCTACATGCAGCTCACGGGCTGTATGCCTTGCCCACTCCAGCCCTAAACCCAGGCTAGCCAAAGATCGTCTTCCATATGGGTCAAATGGCATGACATCACCCTCTTCCCCGTCCCACAAGGAGAAGCTGACTGGACACCTAACTGAATATTGGCAAGGGAGTAACGTCATCACACCCAAGGGCAGCAGGCTGTTGTGGGAACCAGGGCGTGCCATGTTGGCACACCCAGCTAGGTCAATCAAGAAAGGGCAACAGAGGGTTGCCGCCACGGCTTGTTCCAGCACCTCCCGCCTCAGTCTGCCTAATGGTAAGGCCCGCTTTGTCATCTACTCAAGACATCTAGGGAAATGTTGCTCACCCACCCCTTTTAAAAACATATAAACGTGGGTTGACTTAGGTTACCTGCCCTCCTAAAGCATATAAAAACGGAATTGCAAAAATGAGACCAGCTAGCCCAGGCTCAGTCACAGGGCATGGATCCAGCACTCATTTGGATAGGCAAATGGTTGCATAACATTTATGAGAGAGAACCTGGACAATAGACAACAAAATCCTGATGGTGTGAGTTTGCTGTCGGATAAATGGGCTTCCAGATCGCCACCCTAATGTAATACTGATACATTTGATCAAGCAGTGCATTTATTCTCTAGTGATCTCCCCTCCCTCCATTTGCACACTAGCTATTTATGTTACATTATAGAAATTTCCAGAGAAGCCAGCTTCATTCCTTTAAAGCTTCTGCCAAATAAAGTATGTCCACATTTAAGACACCACAAGACTGTGCTTTTACTAGTCAGTATTATTCTAACAAATGATTCTGCATGAGAGCAGAAAAGCAGTTTAAGCTTTTCCCCCGGAGAGCTATTTTTTATACAAGTGGTGCTGCTCCTTGCCTCTAATGTTTGAGAACCACACATGATTGGCCCTAATTATATTAACTAGCCAGCCTGTGAATCTTTAATATACACTACATGTTGGACCTAACACCAGTCACCCATAGTTGCCATACTGGTGCACAGGCCCATGCTATGCTATAGTATAGTTGTACTATCAAAAAGGCATTATGTGGCCTGGTGAAAGTGTAGGGAGTATCTCTGGATCTCTCTTGTTCCTCATTCAACTGCCTTCTACAGCTGTGTGCATGCAGCATAACAGTCGTGGCCATGTGGCTGTGCTCACTGCAAGGGAACCCCACTGGAAATCTTGTTTATATTCCCAAATCACAGCCGGAGGTTTCAAGGTTTTATCAATAATGCCTATCACTTTCTCTCTATATGCCTTCACCAGGCTGCATCATGGCTCTTAGATGATACAGCTGTAGCAGAATATGGACCATGCACTGAACATAAGTGCAGTACCACCAGTAAACTGGTGCTAAGGCCAGATCATACATGTTTTATTCCCTGTTCTGACACCACACTCACAAAGGCCAATGTTTATAAGCCACCAGGGCTGAGACATGGCGAGGTCGCAGAGGAGGTCACAGGGATGACACGCAGGATTGTAGTCATTGTGACATTGTAGTTCAGTAACAGGTGTGTGCTGTGTTGTTACAGTCGTGACTGACT
Organism: Phrynocephalus versicolor; assembly: GCA_023846285.1. Classification (NCBI taxonomy): domain Eukaryota; kingdom Metazoa; phylum Chordata; class Lepidosauria; order Squamata; family Agamidae; genus Phrynocephalus; species Phrynocephalus versicolor. The sequence continues at coordinate 19,834,343 of JAHTLZ010000010.1, read as the reverse complement.
CTTCATGACCCCATCCATGTCCATGGAGTTTTCTAGACTGTGCAATTTTATCGTACATTGTTTGAATTAAACTGTTTTCACTGCCCCCAAAGCTAGTGTTATCTAGTTTGTAGAACACATTCTGACACATGTTTTCCAGGGATTCCTGAAAACATTACCAATCAAGGTGAAACAAGCAGAATTTATGTTCTCTCCGAGTGTATCAGCATGCTCCAACAGCGTGACACTATTTTAAGTGCAATGGAATCATAATACGAAATGCCATGATTTGTAGTGTGATGGTATTTAGAATGCCTTTGCTGGAAATCATCAATAACCTCTAAGGGAGTGGCTCAAAGAAGTAACAATTTGCTATACTTGTACAGTGTAAATAAACAGTATTTTACAAGACCACCAAACGGGTAAATAGTTGTCCATGCTGTAGTCCACTGCAGACAAAAATCTGAAGATAAAAAATGTTTCGCCTGTTTATTGTAGTGTTGATGTGCTGCAATGAAAAATTAACTCATCAGAATTTTGACCATTCTTAGTCAAAGATGGACAAGAAATTTCCTTCTAAACAAATTTGAGAGGAACAATTTCAGATAATTATTGCAGGTGACGGCTAGAATTCCTATGCTTTTTCCTCCTTATGAGGATCAAGAGTGTATGTGCATGTCCCACTTTTCACTGTATATTCATCATCTCTGTGGCAACCAAGCCCTGTCCCCATGAAACTTCTCACATTGGAATTATAGCTATGGTGAACCTGTTGTAAAATACAGTGGTATCTTGTATAAAGGAATTAATTCGTTCCAAATGAAATTATGTTAAGCAAATTTTCCTTTATACAAATTCCCCTAGGAATGCATTGAAAACGGAGTGATCCCATTTTTATGTTGTATGGATTTTCCCCATAGGCAATTATGTTAAGCAAATTTCCCCTATCTTCAAAAGATTTTATGTTGTACAAATTTTATGTTATACAAGCTGTCTGTTATACAAGGGTCCACTGTAACTCTTTCCACAGAGTTTTTTTAGAAGAGGAATTGTGAGTAGTCTGGGAAGTTGTTTAGGTGATGAGACAATGAGAAACAAAACAGAAATGCAGCACCCCAGCTACCTTAAATTTGTTACATTACACTCATAAATAATCAAAACGGCTGAGCACACAGGCAAGTGGTGAACCCTGATGAATGAAAGTGCTGAGCTTCTCAAAGAATCATAGAACAATGCAATTGGAAGGGGCCTATAAAGGACTAAGTCCAAACCTCAGCTCAAGACAGGAATCCATGTCGAAGCAGATCAAATGGTTCTCCAATTTTGTCTTGAATGCTTCATGTTGGAGTGCTCACCATCTCTTGAAGTAATTGGTTCCATTGTCTTACTGTTCTAACAGTTACGAAGTTTTTTTCCTGATACTCTGACTAAATCAGACTCCCTTGTAAATTGAACCTATTACTATGTGCTCTGCACTCTTAAGATGATCAGATTCTGACCCTCCTCTGTATGACTGCCTTTCAAGTACAATGGAACCTTGACTTGAGTCATTAATCCGTTCCAGTGGTCTAGACTTAAGTCAAACATGACTTAAGTCAAATGAATGTTTCCCACAGAAAGTAATGGGAAAGCGGATTAATCCGTTCCAGATGATGAAAAAAAAAAACCCTAAAACAGCAATTTAACACAAAATTGACTGGGATAGGAGATTCCTTCTGGGGATGTAAATGAAATGTCTCTTCAAAGAGAGGAGGAGGTGGTGGAATTATAGTCCACAAGTTATATGTCCCACAACTTTACAGCTCCCCAACTAAAATGCTTCCATTGTGGACCAGACTTCTGCAACCAGATTTTTTACAAGACTGAGTCAACTGTCTAACCAGCAAGGCCAGCCCCGAGCTCCCGGCCCTTCTTCTCCTCCGGCAGCAGCGGCGGCTTTGGTGAGGCCGAGGACCAGCACCAGGTGCTCTGAGCTGGCCTCCCCAAAGCCGCCGCTGCTGGAGGAGGGGAAGAAGGCAGGAGCAGTTTGGAGGCGGCAGCCGCGATGCTAGGTTGTGGCTGCCACCCAATTCCGGTGCCTTGCACCGGGGCTCCAAGATGTAAGTCAAAGCCTGCGACTCAAGTCAAACAGGCCCCTTCTTGCTGCAAGTCAAATATGATGCAAGTCAAGCAGTATGTAAGTCAAGGTTCCACTGTACAGTATTTGAAAAGTGCTATCAAAACTTCTGGAGAATTGTCCCAATTTTTAATAAATGGGAGTGCTTCAAGAGACCCCTTGTGAAGAGCTTTAGTTTTTTAAAAGTGCATTAATTGGTTGATTCTTATTTCACTCTGGTAAGGAGACCTTTCTCTTCAAGCAAGCTTTCTCTGAATGATGGACTATTACGTGTCTTTTATATGAATCTATAGGATCACATAGACTTTGTGCTGTACTTATAACCTTGTGTGATTACATTGACATTATGTCTCAAACTTTGCATGGAACTTTACTCTCCTTTTAAGTGCTCGCGTTCTCTTGTAGCTTTAACATAATGTTGCCTTATAATGCTGTAAGATGTCCCTCAATTCCCTGTTCTCAATACTTGAACATGTTTTAATTCTACTGGACTGTATATTATCCCTCATTACTGTAATCTTATAATACAGTGCAAAACAACAGAATTACATGGCGAGTGTCAGATGCAAACATTGGAAAGCAACTTGATGGCTAGTCTGGACAAGATTCAAAGTGCATAAACTGTATAGCAGGGCTGTTCAACTTTGAACAGGCCAAGGTCTACTTTTTCTGGCCCAAAGTGCCTGAGGGCTACTACACTAAAACCTCTACTTACGAATTGTATCCATTCCGAGCACATGCTCATAAGTAAAAACTTTTGTAAGTAGAGCAGCGGTTCCCATAGGAATGCATTGAAAACCAATTAATCTGTTCTGGAGGGAACAGATTTCAATGCGCCATGGCCCTTGAACTGCCCCGCTCGGCTGAGACAGTGGGCTGGCAGACCCAGAACTTTGCTGGGGCAGTGGTAGTCCTTAGGATGGGGGAAGGAGGGGTGGAGAACTTGTCCCCTCACTTTTTTTATTGATGGCCGGCGGGCTACTTTTGAATCCTTTGCGGGCTACCAGTAGCCCGCGGTGTATCTGTTGGGCAGGCCTGCTGTATAGTAATTCTAACTTGTGACAATCCTTTTCAGGGTTTTCTGGGTTTAATGAACTCAGAAATGGTTTACCATTCCCTTCTTCTGTGGGCACCCTGGGACTCCGCAATTTGCCCAAGGTGACACAGGCTGGCTCTACTCCCAAGAAACACAGCAGGGAATCAAACTGCCCACTTCCATCTAGTGCAACCATATCATACATATTCATTTTTATCTTATTAAGGTAAATATGGAAATGATCAATATTCATTGCCCTAAACCAAAGGTTTTCTTCCAACAACTTACTAGAAATAATAGAATATGGTGACAGATACCCTAAGAAATAAGAGGGAATATTCAGAGAGACCAGGGCAAACCTTTATATTACTTTCCTTACTGGATGCAATCTGATTCAACTTTAAGTCAACTCAGCTTGTACACGTAAGTGTCTTCCTGCCATATGAACATACTGTATTATCCAATGAACATGTGATCCAAAGAAGTCTGTGGCATGATAAGTTATTTTTGTTACCCAGCCAATTGAACGAAGCATGAACTTAATTCCAAGGACATAACTTCAACAAAACAAAAACTGCATTATTCAATGAATGTATCATTTCCCATCCAACATTTGTCCTGATTGCTTCACTTTTCTGATTTCAACATAAACACTAATTCATTAAATCTCCCTGCTGCAATCAAGAGACAAATGGGATATGTGATAACTTAAGTGTTTGATCCAATTAAATTATTTATCTAGTAATTGGACTGGAGGCTTCACCAACAATTACTAGCAATGTGAGCAACACTGGAATAGAGGCCAATGATTCAACTCATTCAAAGGTTATCTTCAACTGCTGCTTATAATAGTTCCTTAGTATATCCAATAGAGTTTCTAGTTCATTTACTAGCCTAATAGGGAGCAACCAAGAAACAAAAACTTTTCAATCCATTATTATAGACACGGAATTGCTGCATGCATAGATAAAATATAATGCTAGGATCTGTCTACTGTTCCACTTTTGTCTGATCTATGTCTGCTGTCCCAGTTCTTCACAACTTTATGCCAGCCTCTCCAAAACAAAGCTTACTAAGATGCTAAGCAGCCGGCTTGATTCTATTCCAAGAACTTGGTGAACACCCACCTGATCCCAGCTTGAGGCCTGCATAATGATTCAGTGTCTTTTTATCCCAATGGTGCCTTTAGAACAAATTTGACCCTGTTGTATGATGTGTAAAAACACTGAGGCACAAAACATTACTCAAATTATCTGGAGGATTTGGAAAACCTACAGCAATTTTGTTTCATGCTTCTTGTTCTTTAAATTGGCTTGCAGAAATACCCACTGCTCAGCTACAGAAAGTTTTGTGGGTGGGTGTCATCTAGCCTCATTATATTCTCAAGTTTACACATTTGCAGCAGAACCACACAACAAATGCTCTTTGTCTCAGATGTTACACACCAAAGCCAAAATCCTGTTGGTGTTTGCAGAGGGATACTCCAAGTTCCTGCAGCTAGTCACAGCTAATTAACCAAGTGTCCAGTGTCCAAATGATAAGGCTTGTTCAAGCAAAACAAATATAATAGAGCATCATGCTTTTTGAATCTGATTAGTAAGCCGACATTTCCTGGCTTGCAAAAACATTGCTAGGGCGCCAGGGGATAGCACAGGAGAATGAAGAATTCATTTTTTTTTCTTACAACCCACTGCTGGACGAAGAACAGAGGCTTCCCTCCTCCTCATTTACTTTCTATTCCAGGCATACAGGAGAATCACAACAATCCTACCTTCTCCAGCAGCCCACTCAAGCACCTGTATGAAATTCCATGTCCTTACCCTGTACACAATTCTCTGCCAACTAGGACCAACCAAGCAAATGTTTAAATACTGAGCTGGCTTGGTAATTATTTTAAGCAAAACCATATTCTCTCGATGTATCAAGCCAGCATATTGCTGTACATGACCAGTTGCTCCATACATGTATTCTCTCTCTACAAGACTGCTGTCTAGCCATTAAAATAAGACCACAACAACCATTGAATTTTAAAGAATTTTAATACAAACTTAATATAAACTATTTCAGTCCCTCTCTTTAACATAAGACACTGACTCAAAATACTTTTATACCTTTTTCAAGTATTGCACAATGTAGGTACAAAATTAATATTTACGATTACATTTTCTTTCATAATATATAGCAAAAAATCTTTAAACTTTTTAACAGAAAATACAATTTATGTTTCTTTCTTGGAAAAGTATTCCATACAATTTGAATTCCACTGCTTAAGGAATATTTTGTACACTTTTTAGAACTGATGTTTTTTAAGATGAATTTTATAATTTCAGTAAAAAAAATACAACATGAAACTGCTGCAGTTGTCACAGATCACTGTAGTAAAAAGATAAAAATGCAATACCATGTTGTAGAAACAATATATACTCTGATATTTTACAAACTTTGTACTAAATTAAATTATACAATTAGAAAAGACCAAGAAACCCACGTATTAGTGCCAATTTTATATATATAAAAAAATCAGCCATGTCCTTGCTATACCTTAAATACTGTAAGAGGCCATATCTTGAGTATATTTAATGTACAGTCAGTAAAAAATAACTTTGTGCTTGGTTGGCAAATGAAAAAAAAAAGATGCATGTTGTCCTTATCTAACCAAGCTTGAACATATTCATACTACAAGCTTTTTAAAAAACTCAAGAGTGAAAAAGATACACCCTTGGGTACGTGCATTTCAACTTGTACAATATGATTTGCAATTTTTATTTTATTTTATCTTTTTAGTTAGCCATAACAGGCTGGAATTGCTGGTTAGAGTACTGCATGCTATTTAAACTGAAATTCAAGCCATCTACAAAAGACTTCTCATTTAGACCTCCATAGGCTGCAAACATATCAAAGGCATTACCGTACTGGAGAGGACTAAGGTTAAGGGGACTGTCACCAGGGAACAAACTGCTTGTACTGCCTTGGCCCTGTACATTAGGGAAGATGAACTCTTTTGCGTTAGGAGAAAGGGCAGACGTCTTCGGCTGCTGTTGGGGTGGCTGCTGTTGTTGAGGAATTTGCTGGCTACCGAGGCTAAGACCGTAGAGAGAGTGCATGGAAGAGGAAAGAGCCTTCTGTTTCAGCAGATCATTGACATTCAAGCCAAGGTTAGTGGGAGAAGTGCGGGCAACTTTATTGGTACGGCTGCTGTTCTTCATTTTGGTTGAGCCAAACTTGGTGGCAGCAAATGTGGCAGTGGTGAACGTTAACGGCTGAGTGGACCGTGGCATGAAGGTTGGGCTCACAGTTGCAGAGTGACCAAAGGGAGGTGAAGGAGAACTTGAGACAGAAGATACCGGGTCACTTATTGGCATGAACACCTGGGCCTCTGGATTAAAGCTATTTTTGATCTCCTTATCCAATTCACATCCATTTTCATTGGAATCATCCACATAAAGCACTTTCACTGGTCCCTTTTCACCAATTTGGTATGAAACCTCAAATGGGTCAATCCAGACACTAAGATCCTGAGGCAGATTGCCACGCACATCATCAATGTCCAAACCACTCTCTTTGGATGCTTGTTCAATAACTGGGTCCACTTTCTCTCCTACATGTATACATCTAAACCCTGATCCTTTGTATGGCTTTTCTGGATACCAATGCCCTTCATATTTCTTCTTAAGGAGTCTTTCAAGTTCTTCTCCAAAAATGTTCACACGTCGCCTGGGAAGCTTATTGTACAAATATGAAATAATAAAATTGAGTGCTACTTGTATTTCAAGCTGCATAGCTGCTACGGCACAGAATTACAAAGTCTCCGTTTTCAAAACACAAAGAACGGGGGAAAATGTTCAAAATACCAGAGGAAAGCAAATTTTGTTCAAAGTGCTGATTCTAGCAGACTATTATTCTTCACCTTGAGTAGTGTTGTTCCTTTAAGAAAAACAAAAGCAAAGATCCAGATAAGGAAAGTGCAATAGCAAGTTGACTTAGGCCTATTATTTTAGCTTCACACTTCAATTAAAATAGGTTACATTCTCTCTGTTGCAGACAGATATTTGCAACACACACTGGCACTACAAATGCCACTTAAAAGCTGACCACATTAAATATACCAAGCACAACAAATACAACAGCTTCATGGAAAGAAATATAGCAATAATAGATTTACAGGTATGAGACAGGGCACTTAAAACTCCCAAGTATGTATTTAGAAAATAATCTGAGCAGTAAAAGATCAGTTGAAATTCAGGTATCAGCAAGAGTAGCTCCAACGGCACAAAACAAATTTCAAAATGCCTATTCAGGCCTTTATTAGGCCTCCTGATGAATTCTGGAATCTGTCAAGGTTCAGTTATCAAACTTCAATTTTAGTGATTTAATAACCCAATTGTATTCTTTGCAACACATTTAAATTAAAAACCATTTAGATTTAAGTGCAATGTATTGGTTTCAATATTGGCAGAATTCCAAATCTATTTCACCACAAAGACAAATGTAACAAATACAATAATAGCTACAACTGGAGAGAAAATTGGGAGCTTTGAAATATGTGTCAAATTTCAGAACTATTATCAAGATATGCAAAAGTAAAAAAAAAAAAAACATTATGACTGCTTAAACATTTTCCAAAATTACAAATTCAAGCCAATTTCTAAATAATATATTTATTTCCAGAATGCAAATGTAAACCTTTCACAGTATATGAAAGATTTTGGATTTATTCAAACCAAAAAAATTAAAAAATTCCTTTGTAGATCAAATAAAATATGAAATAGAAATTACATCATTATATAGGAAAAATACTGTTCCAACTAGGTTCTAAATATAGAAATTAACACAAATTTGTATTTCCTTCCCTGTTGATGGTTTGTTTTTGTTTGTTAACTGCACCGCATTGCAACAGTGGTTTTAAAATCTAGTCAAGTTTACAATCTGGAAAGCAAGGACACATTCAAAATAACTGGATGTTATCTCCTTGCCCCAAATGGTTGGTTTTCAGTGCTTGACTTGGCTTCTGAGATCATTTCCCTTTCTTTTTGCCCTCTTTAAACGATAAGAAAACCACCAGCTGTACGATAAGCGACCTTTAAACGATTGCTGGATCAGCACTGGGTGGGGATAAGGAAAGATCAAGGGCAAACAGACGATATTTACAAATGGAACACATAAGGTACAGGGGATCTGACTGGGGGAGTTGAGCAGAACATTTAAAATGATTAATAAAGCCCTCTGTTTAACCTCCCCTGCAGTGCAGGTAATATATATTTTCTTTCAAGGAGGCCAAAAATTAACAAAATAACCCAAAACATTGCAAACATTTTCTATCCATCCCAAAGCCTCTTTAAAATTAGTTAAAGCTGTTAATTGCGTGAATCACAGTAGTGGTGGAACCCGAAATAAAGAGAATTATAAGAAGAAAACAAGAAATCTTCAGCAGATTTCATGGGTTACATAACCAGGCAGTTGGGTCTGATTAGATTTCTGCTCACAGCTTTTTGAGCTCCAGCAGCAGCTAGGGAGAAAAGTGCTTTCTATGAAGGGGCCAATGACTGGCTGAGTTCTCTCTCTCTCTCTTCTGACCAAGTCAAGCAGGCCCAATTCTCTAGTGTCCCACTTCCAGTGTCCTTCACCCTCACTTTCCTTTTTCTAGGGGCAGGGCTTCAACTTGCTCCAATAAGGTGTGTAAAGGCAAAGCACCCTTTCTGCTGCTCCCTTATTAGTAAAACCTCTTCCGTGGAAACTGGCTCCCAATCCTCAAGATCCCCTACCTGCTCTTCTCCCTCAAGAGTCTATACCTCCCCTCCTCCTGAACACCAAACTGGCCTCGCAGCAGCCGCGGCCCACCTTCAGACGGACTAGCAGCGGCCTTTAAAGAAAAAAAGGGGGGAGCCACCTGCCCATCCCCCCCCCAGCGACGCCTCGCCTCTCGGTGGGGCCGTGCCAACTCCTCCCCCTCCATCTGCGCTCCCCCCCCCCGCACTATAGACAAGCTGCGCCTCCTCCTCCACCACCACCACCTTCTCTCCCCCCCCCCGCGCTCGCTCCCTTCCCAACCTCTGCCAACCTTCTAGGGGGCAGTCCCAACACTTCGGCCTCCTCCTCGGCCGTCCAGCCAGCCAGGGGCGGGGCTCTGCCAGCTTCCCATCCCCACGCAAGCCTTCCTGCTCCCCAGATGGTTTTTTTGTGTGTGTGTGTGTGTGTGTGAGAGAGAGAGAGAGAGAGAGAGAGAGAGAGAGAGAGCTGTGCCAAGCGGCATAAAGCCCCCCCCCCCGCTTTCCCCAGCGAGCCCCTCCTGCCTGCCGCGCGAGGCGGTCTTGTGCCAACAACGCTGGCCCCGCCCCCCTCCGCCCTCGCGCGCCCCCTCCCCCCCCCCGGCCACCGCCTCAGAGGGGCTGCGCCTGCCTCAGGACTCCGCCTCCCCTCCCCTCCCTCTTCCTCCTCCTCCTCCTCCCTCTGCAGGGCTGTGTCAACACCCTCAGCCAGGGCTGCCCCTGTCAAACCTCCTGCCGACACCCTCCCTTCCTGGCTCGCCTCCGTCCGTCCGTCCGTCCCTCCCTCCCTCCCTCCCAGAGAGAGAGAGAGAGCCTTCCTCGGCGGGTCACTCGCCTCGTCGCCCACCCTCCACCCCCACCCCCATTTCTCCACAGACGTCCCCGCCCCGGTGCCTCTGTGGGGCAATGCCATCCTTCTCTTTCACCGCCCCCCCACAACCACCCCACCTACCCACCCACCCACCGTCGCAGCTGCGCCCCCAGCCTTTCGCCGCCGCCCCCATTCCTTCCCTCCCTTCAGTGGGGCCAGGCACAAAAGCTCCCCCCCCCGCTCCACACACAAATACATACATACACACACTCTCCACGCCCAGCCCTGCTTATGCCCCATCAAGCCCGGTCTGTGGGGCCGTTTGGAGCCTCTCCCCCCCCCCACACACACACACCACAAGCACACACACACGCCTCAAACCCGCGCTGCCAGGATGAGGGCGCCGTAATTGCTCCCCACACAACACCCCCTCCCACACGCGCAGAGGCCTCTCCTTTCCTCCCCCCCCCACCGTCGCCCACCGGCCTTTGCCAAGTCACTGCTTCTCCTGCCGCCGCCACCACCGCCGCCGCCTGCTTTCCCCTCAGAGCCGGAGATGGCCGGACCAGTGGGAGAGGCTCCCCCACGTCCATCACCCCCCCACCCCTCGGCGGACGGAGGCGCCGAGGAGAGAGAAAAGAGAGAGCGATACTCACCCGGGGTGAGTTGGGGAAGGTGAGGTAAATAGTGCAAACAATCCCGGCGAAAGTACGGGCAGGAGCGGCGGCGGCGGGGACGGGACGGGGTTGGGAGATGAAGGAAAGAATGGAGGGGTTCAAGTACCGAAACCCCACTCCCCAGAAAGGGCGCTCGGAAAGGGGAGGGTTGCTCTCCTCACACCCCGGGAGGACAGAGAGCGTACCCTTCCGCTGCAGCTGCTAGAAGCCTTCTTGTAGCGGCTGAGCACGGCCCGCGGCCCTATATATGCCCTCCCTTGCCCCGCCCCTTCCCTCCTAGGTGGTTACGCCCACCCGCTCTCCGCCCACAGGTCTCTCTCCGGCCCCACCCACCAACTTGCCAATCGATCGGCCCCGGCTCCGGGCGCAGATTTCCATTGGGCGGTCTCTCGTGCCAATCATGTGTCCGTGCCACCCCACACCTAGCCCCCGAGTACCCCTCCTTCTGTCCCATACGCTTCTTTCTTATCCTTGCTAGGAATCCGGTACGTGTGGGTGCTCTCTCTCTCTCTCTTGCTTCCTCTCGAACAGAAGAAGCCGCAAACGAAAACGCACAAAAGAGTCCCATGATGTCTCTGTCCACCTGTAAATGTTTTCCATTTAGAAAAATGTGTCTCCCACTTCTAGTATTCTGGCCCCATTTCTATTTCAGATCTCGTGTTTTCTCTCCCCACCCCGCCCTTCGTCACTTCGGCGTCCTTCTTAGGCTTTTCCCCCTGGCAGCTCTTTTTTCACTCCTGCTGCTGTTTTCCTTTTGAGCCTCCCCTCCCACCTTGGCTGTGCCCCGACGGCTTCCCAGTCCTGGCAGGTGTCCCTAAATATCCCCTGTCGCCGCCGCCGCCGCCTTCCATACACATATTTTCCTAGCCCTGTATTAGATGATACTCATCGCCATTTTCTTTGATGGGCTGCTACCCTCCACTCCCCTTCGCCTTAGGGGCCAATGAGCATTAGACCTTCCCTACGTTCACTCCCACCCCCTGCTGCTATGGGGCTGGCAGTGACGTCAACCCTGTGCACGTCACTCCCCTTGGCTGCTTGTCTCGTTTCCAAGGGGGAGGAAACTGCATCTCCCAGGATGCTCTTTGCCGCGGGCGCCGTGGAGAAAAGCGCCCCCTCTTCTTGACCGGGACGCGGTCTGCCAGCTGCAGAACCAGGGACCCAACGCGTCATCACCCACCGGTGCCCCGGAGGCGTCCTTTGGAAAGGTGCCCTTCACCCTTTCCCACATATGCTCTTTCAGATAAAACAAATTATTTAATGTCTAGAGTTGCTGCTGGTTTCCCATAGGAATGCCATTTAGGAAGGGCGTTACGTCTCTCCAAACTGTCCTACAGCACGGGCTTGATGTTCCGCACAACCTCCGGCTTTGGACACCTCAGTAATCCATAATACTGTACTCCAGGACAGGCGACAGAAAATAATTCCGCCCCCAAAACTGAAGGCAGCTTGATGGAGCGCTTCACCTTTCAAATGTCTGGGGTGTTACTTCTCCTGGTAGGTATATACATTTATCTCTCTCTTGGGAACGGTTTTTGCTATTTTAAAAAAACTGTTTCCTGTGAAACCTGCTTGACCAAACAACAACAAAGAATGTCTGCGATTTCTAGCTCGCCAAAGACAAAGCTCTTGCTTACAATTTACTGAAAAAGCAGGGAGGGGAAGAGACCCTGTTTGATGGAATAACTGCCTTGTCAAGTCAGGAAACATATAATGGCATAAAATAACTCAAGAACACAAGCATCAAATTGTGGAATATAGCACTATGGCCAGGTATTTATTATATGTATAAAACTATTTCCAATGTATTATCATACACCCAGGACGACCAAGAAGCATAACCTAGTCCTAGGGCATCCATAGAGACAGAAGATGGCTTTAGTAATGTCCCAGTTCACCAAGGCAAGGGATCACATACTGCCCATAACCCGCTTCGAACCTCCTATTTCTGCCCCTCTTCTGAGGGGCCATAAAGCAGCAATTCTGGACATGTTTAAAGAGGAGGGAAACAAACCCACAGTTGCCATTATGGATGGCCTGACTCATTACAGACGGATGTGTATATGCGTGAGCTCGAGCAAGCGTGTGTTTGCAGGGCGTATTGTGTGTACAGCTACGGGTTCTTATACATACACACTATGGAACACCTCCCTCCAAAAATACCTTTGCTTACTGTCATTGTAACGTGTATTTTCCTAGTGCATAGGAAAGTAAACACAGTAAATAGTCACAAAATACAAACCGGCTGCTGTTGCCCTTTGTTTTGTGGGGGCTTTTGTTTTTTGTCTCCAAGATCTGGCCTTTGGACTTTGGTAGAAACCCTTCCCCTTCTACTGTACTCATTTTTTTCACTTACACACACAATTTAAGTCGTCCTTCTCCCTGTACATATATTCCACTGTAATAGCCCAGGCAATGTTAGATCTCTTCTCCCACCACTCCATTGTGAACGGAATGAGCCTTATTTCGGATATCCAACGTGAAGTACCCAAGTGATCGCCAAACAAATGAACCATGAAAATGGCCAAGTGGAGCCATCTCCCCGAAAAGTAGAGAGTGTCACCCTATTCCTACATTTAAAATAAATAAATAAATAAATACAGTGGACCCTTGTATAACAAAAAGCTTTTATAACATAAAATCTGTACAGCATAAATTCTGGAGATAGGGGAAATTTGCTTAACATAATCGCCTATGGGGAGAATCCGAACAACATAAAAATGGGATTACTCCGTTTTCAATGCATTCCTATGGGAATTTGTATAAAGGAAAATTTGCTTAACATAATTTCATTTGGAACGAATTAATTCCTTTATACAAGGTACCACTGTACTTTGGTAGTGGATGTCCTCTTTGTCTCCCACCTTGCAGGTAATTGGAATTGGCCTACCAAGCAAGGCGTTCCGACTGTTTGTTTTTTCAACAAGACCAAAGCACTCTGAGCCAGCTCTCCTTTTGTTGCCTTCGGATTGGCTCCTAAACCTGTCAGTCAGCAGGGACAAGCGGCATATACCGAGTTCGTCACCAATCCCTGGCTCTCTCTTCCCCACCGCCCTCCCCAGCGGTCTCCCTTGGGCTAAACCAGGAGGGCAACCACGGAAGCGCGGCGGCAGGAGGAGGAGGAGCAGAGGGCGAGAGGCGGAGCGGAGGAAGGAAGGGGGCGCATGCATGGAAGGAAAGCAGTCTCGGATGGGGCGTGGGGTGGTGGGCAGCGTAGAAGCGCAAGCCGCCGGCAGGAGGGCAGCGAACCTTTGCTTTCCAGGGACCCCGGTGGATATCGGCCGCTTTTCCGCGCGTTGGGCAGGTGGGAGAAAGACGAAGGAAAACCGATGGGCGAGGAAGGCGATCTGCTAAAGAAGTGCTGAGTGGGTCCCATGGCATCTCCAAGAGTACGCCTCGAGAAAGCCTTGCTTGGGTCCGGCAAGAGCTCTGCGGTTGGCCCATAAAGTTGAGCCGATCGCTCCACAGCGAAGGAAGAATTCTGCGCGCATTTCTTCGCAAAAGCGGTTGAAATCCGCCCTGTGCTGCGCTGGATCGGTATCCTCAAGAGGTGGCTCCGCGGCCGGCGGGCAAATCCTAGAGAGATCTCTGTGCGGAAATAAACGGGTCTCCCGTGCTTGGCATCTGTCAGTCGGATTTCAGCATTTGCCTCTGTTTCTTTTCTTCTTTTTTTACTATTTTTCATGCGAAGCGGGTTTTCTTCCTCCGCTTCTTTCGCGGCCATAAATCGCTTTTTTTCTAACGCGTTGTAATAATCTGAAGGGAATAAAAACTTTTATTTTCATCCCGTCTTTTTCTTGTTGATTCCTGTTCGAGTGTAAAATTTGGTCCACAGGTAGTAACGATAGCCCATTGGCTCCTCTGGATTGGTCACCCCGGTATCCAGGAGGAACGCGTCGATCATACCGGGAGGGAGGGAAGGAGAGAGGAAAGAAAACCCAGAAAGGGGCTGCGCGAGACCGTTTGCCTGGCCTATTTATTTATTTATTTATTTATTTATTTATTTATTTATTTATTTATTTATTTATATACCGCCCGTCTTCCTGAAGGAACTCCGGGCGGTGTATAACAATCACAGAAAACTCTGTGTGTGTGTGTGTGGGCGCAGCCCTATAGCGCCTCCTCAGATGAGGCGCAGGAGTCGAAGGGGATTCGACTACCACCACTGAGGTGGGAACGAGGATAAGGGCCAAGGTGGTTGGCATGTAAAAGCCTCCACGGGGCAAGCTCCCCAGCGGCGGAGGAAAGTAACGCTTCAGACCCATTTGGCCCGAAAGTGTACATCTAGAGCGGCTCTTCCGTCGCAAGCCCCTTCCGCCCTGAAGCTCACCCGCTAACCTTTGAATGGCTACCACCACCCCCGCCTCACGTGTTCAAGGAACGTGCAGTGCGCGGGGCGGGGGACGGGGGAAGAGCCGTGGGTTAACGTGAACTTGCCCTTGTCTGCCATTTCAGGCATGCCGACAAGGCCCTGAAAGCACCTTCTCCCACCGCTGAGATGGGGGATCCCGGGGAGGGCAGGATCCCTTTGGAGGAGGGTTTCTGCTCAGGCACATACCCCTGGGGCACACAGCGCCCCCTTCCAAATGTGTTGGTTTGGGTCACTGCTGACAAGAGGCCATCTCTGAAAGGGGCAACAAGGGTTTGGGGTTTGGAATCTGGACACCAGTAGCAAGTAGGGTACAGGATTGATCACGAAATAAAATGGACCTAAGAAGAAAACGCGTGTCACTCTGAGTTCTGTAGTCAAAAAGATAAGTGCGTGTGTGTCTACACATCATCATCATCATCATTGTCGTCGTCATCGTAGCAGCTCTGGGCTACGTATTTGAGTTTTGTTGGCAACAACCCAATTTAAGATGGGCTTGAACAAATTTAAAAGTGGTTCAGTTTGGTTTCTGAGCTGACTTTTGAATGGAAACTGCCCTGGTTGCCCTGAGATGGCCTTCACCAGGAACTAGATGGAGTGAGCGAGTTGTTTTCTTCCTGTCTCCTGTCTTTTGGATCCATTTAAATCAGGTTTCAGGGTAGGTTTTGGTATGGAGACTGCCAGGAGAGAGACAGGGGGAGTGTAATCCTATTGATACTCCTGGACCTCTCAGCAGCTTTCAACATCATCTTCCTTCTGGATAGGCTAGCCAGGTTGGGAGTTGGAGGCACCGCTTTGCAGTGGTTCCACTCCTTCCTGGCTGACCATCTCCAGAAAGTGATGCTGGAGGATTGTTGTTTTGCCCCACTGTGTTTTCGTTATGAGGTTCCGCAGGACTCAATACTGTCCCCCATGCTGTTTAATATCTACATGGAACCATTGGGAGAGGTCATCAGGAGGTTTGGGCTGAGGAGTCAGTAATCCAGGTGAGGCTGTTTTTGTGCTGAACTTGTGTCTGGACCAGATAATTGACTGGATGAGGGTTAATAAATTGAAACTCGATCCAGACAAGACAGAAGTGCTGTTAGTGGGTGCTCCACCAGACAGGCTAGAGAGCTATCTCCCTATCCTGGGCGGGGTTGCACTCCCTCTAAAGGACAGGGTCCGCAGCTTGGGGGTGTTCCTGGACCCTGGTCTAACTCTGGAAGTCCAGGTGGACTTGGTGGCCAGAGGTGCCTTTCTTCAGCTGTGGAAAATATACCAGCTACACTTCTACCTGGACAACCAGAGCTTCAAGACAGTTACACATGCACTGGTAACATCCCGTATTGATTACTGCAGTGTGCTTTATGTGGGGCAGCCTTTGAAGATGGTCCGGCAATTGCAACTGGTTCAGAATCATACGGTGTGGCTGGTGAGTGGTGGGGCCACCAGGGACCATATCACGCCAATACTGTATAACCTTTATTGGCTACCAGTTGCTGCCCAAACCCAATTCAAAGTGCTTGTTTTGACATATAAAGCCCTAAATGGCTTAGGACCTAGATACCTGAAGGACTGCCTCCTTCTATGTGAACCTCCCCAACAATTAAGTTCTATCTAGGGGGCCCTCCTGAAAGAGCCATCCCTCAAGGAGGTGAAAGGGATGGCTTGTTTGGCATCTGCCCCTAGGCTATAGAACACCCAAGTGAGATCCACCTGGCACCAACACTGATGATGTTTCAGCACCAGGTAAAAACCTGCCTGTTTCAGAAGTTTTTAAACTGACATAACATAGATTGTAGGTTCTGGTGGCAATTTTAGTGTTTTGTATTTAAATGTTTTTATTGTTTTTAATTGTTCATTGACATTTTAATGTTTTAATTGTTTTAACTGTCCATTTTAATTGTAAACCACCTAGAGACCTTTGGGTAGTGGGCGGCATATAAGTTGCATAAATGTATAAATGAATGAATGAATGAATGAATGAATGAATGGTAGATTCATATAGAGAATCATAATAGGTAGTCCATCCCACATAAGAAGAAAGGGGGGAAAGAAAGGTCATTGCCCCAATAATCTTATCTTTAAATAGTTGTCAGATTAGAAAAGAAAAACTATAAAGTGTAGTTTTCATCCTGCTAAACAAATCTAGTTTGTTAAATCCTATTCAAGTTTACTTGAAATAAATCACACTGTTATTCTCTGTTCAGCTGGGTAAGATCTCAGTCATAGTTCAATTTCTGTAAATATGTATGTTAAGGGGGCAAATTCCCCTTTGTAAGCATAGTTTAAGAGTTCTTAATTGTGGAGCAATTAACAAGTCTCTTTTTTCGAGGCTCATTTTGTCATAATAGTACTCTGAGGTGTAAGTTAGGTTATAGTAAAAAAAAAAAGCGACACAGAGACTGTACACTCATCCACTGAACTTGACAGTTTCATTAAACCTGGGATGCTGGCCACTGGCTACATGACATGGACTATCAATAGCTCTCCTATGAGCCATACCACCTCACACGAGGCATCCATTTAAAAGAGGCATTCCCCGTGGGTAAGACAGAATGCTTCTAACATGCCACCATCCGCCCACATTCTTTTCTAACTGCTGTATTAAAATAATTGTATAGCCTTCAAATCTGCTGTCAGATGAATCAGAAACACCTTTACATTTTTTTATAAAAGGAAGCAACCTAACCAATTATAAAAGAGTAAACATTACAACTTCAGGAACTAGAGATGAACACAAACACAGAAAGGTCATACACAAAGTCATAAGAGTATGACTTTGTTGCAACCATGGGTGAAAACTCTGAGGATTAAGTTAAAAATGTGGGTGTTCGTGAAGTTGTGAGCTGGCAGCAGAGCTGTAAGATAGGAATTTGTTCTTAAAGGCTCGTCTCCCAACTTTCTAGATAACATACTACTGTATATAATCCAACCAAGATGGGCCCAGACTCGGTCGTCCTTCAGATAAACCCACTGCAATTATTGAGTGAGCAATAACTAAATTAAGTCTCAGTAGCTGACCTTCCACAGATGGAATTACTACAGATTAACTGCATATCTATGCATTCAGCCCATTTGTTTGTATCTTGCTCCTTTTGCTTCCATTAATGGGTAAACAAAACTTCAAATAATCTGTTTTCATGTTTATTCCAAACCTATGACTCTGGCTTGTTTCTCTTAGCAATCTAGGATCTATAAGCCAATAACAAATGCTTATTTACAATTCTGGCTCACAGAGGCACAATTTCTGGTTTGTTTTGTTCTAGCAGGAAGAGCCATGTGGGAATGATTGGGTTGCATACATGTACCATTCTTTGTGGGGATCTGCTGGCAGAGTAACTACCTCTGGATCCAGTCATTAATTCTTGTGCTCAGGCCTTAGAGCCATTCTTTATAGTAATCAGAATTGCTGGACCTCAGTGCTAGTTTACTATTGGGGCCACACTGGGGGCCTTGACAGGCTGAATTGCACCCCACGGGCCATATAGTTCCTAGTCTACCTCTTCTTGGCATGTTTACCAGGTTGATGTTGACAACAGTGCTAGAGCAGCCCGAGGGCTACATGGGTGGTATAAAAGGCTAAATAAATAAATAAATAAATAAATAAATAAATAAATAAATAAATAAATAGAGATAACCCTATTATTTTGGAATAATTTGTTTTTATGTGGGACAGAAAAAACTTGTGAAGGTCCTATTGTGGTTTTATGTTGGTATAAGGATAGTTGCATAAATCGCAGCAGCACATTAGTGCTTTTTAAAAATATTATTTAATAAACATTACAAAATGTAAATACAATATAAAAAAATCAAAACAGTTCTCCCCTCCACCAAGGAGACCTCTTAAAAATATTGTTGCTTATCCAGAACTGAATTGATTTTTGCACTGGAAATTTACGTTTATTTCTTACAAGCACGTATTCCATAAATATATCCCATATATCATTAAAATATCTCTTTTTAACTCTCTGCTCATGTCAATTTATCATTTAAGGCAATATCCCATTCTTCATATACATTCATCCATCCATAATTCATAATTTCCTTTCCAATTCTTAGCTATAATTAGTCTAGCCACTGTCAAGGAGTTACAGTGGAACCTTGATGTATGTCATTAATCCGTTCCGGAGGTTTATTTATTTATTTATTTATTTATTTATTATTGTACTTATACCCACCCATCTTCTCGTAGGAACTCTGGGCGGCTTACAAAGTAGCGACTACGCGCAGCAATAAACAACAATCCGACAATAAGCTAACTATTAAACAAAATTAAAACAAACAGTTTAAAGCAGTTTAGCGCACTAGCATCGCCAACTGAGAGAGAGGTGAGGTACTTAAAAGTGGAATATAGATGGCGGGAGAGGGGGGGGAAGTCAAACATGCCTTAAGTCAAACGAACTTTTCCCATAGAAAGTAATGGGAAAGTGGATTAATCCGTTCCAGATGATGAAAAAGACCCCCCAAAACAGCAATTTAACACAAATTTGACTGGGATAGGAAATTCCTTCCGGGGATGTAAATGAAATGTCTCTTTAAAGAGAGGAGGAGGCAGTGGAATTACAGTCCACAAGTTATACACCTCCATTTTCTAATGTTCATAGCAACAATGTCTAACAATTAAGTTTTACTGATTTTTAACCTGAC
>JAHTLZ010000010.1:19800098-19812386 GCA_023846285.1 Phrynocephalus versicolor | reverse complement strand
CAATCAAGCAATGGAAAAAAAGAGAGGATGAGGTGCGGGAAGGGGAAGGGGTGCCAGGAAGGAGGAATAAGGAATCCAAATACAGGAAAAGAAGGAACACCCACCCAGAGTGGGAAAGTAGGAAAAATGGGAACTCCCACAATCACAGAGCAAGTACACATTACAAGTGCGCACAAGAGTCACAAAGCTGGCCCAATGTGAGATACAAAAAAGCAAGCAAACAAACAAAAAACCCCAAAGCTAACCTACAGCTTGCCCACAGTAGAAAAAGTCACAGCAGAAAAACGCCTCCTCCTCCTCCTCATTGTCTATCTCTCTTCTCTCCACCCCACCTGCTCCAGCTTGTCCCACACCCCCATCTCTCCATTGCCATTGCTGCCAGGCGGCAGCAGGAGTGAACCCTCCATGCGGCTCTCACTGGGCTGCCCTCCCCTCCTCCTCCTCTCTCGCCTCTCCCCACCCTGTCCACTCCAGCTCGTCCCACGCCCCCATGTCACCATTGCCATTGCTGCCAAGTAGCAGCAGGACTGAACACTCATGTGGACTCCTGATGTAGACACTATGGTTCTGTAGATGCAACCAAGAATCACACTGGCTTTCCTGGCCACCGTGTCACACTGCTGGCTCATGTTCAATTTGTGGTTCACCAAGACTCCCATATCCCTTTCACATGTACTATGTTCCAGCCAGGTATCAATTTGCCTGATCCCTAGTCAGCATAATCGGAGCCTTCTGATCTTGGGCCAATCTAATGGTAGGATTGTCCTCTAGTAGGTGACAGTGTAATACAGTATTATTAGCTTTGTCCATAGAAATGTGACAGATTTAGATTTGCCCTTGTTCAGATTCAGATGGTGGTGGTGGAAATAAAACTGCAGCCACTTTACAAAGAAAAACAGAGGAGAATTAGAAAAATAAAATGTGGTCCTTAAATATATATATAAATGCAAGAGTAGGCAATAGGTCACTATAAACTGAACAGTGAGTTTTCATGGTTAAAATTCACTTGTGTGTGTGTGTGTGTGTGTGTGTGTGTGTGTGTGTGTGTGTGTCTGTCTGTCTGTCTGTCTGTCTGTCTGTGTTGTTGTTGTTGTTTTAGCAGTCTACTAAGATATAATCTATCCTTGCATTTGTATCAACCCAAACAAGTGATTTAGGAAAAAGACGAGAAAAGAGGGGGGAAAGGTCTCAACAAGTTTTGTGTAAAACACTAGCACACAATATTGGCTATGTGTGAATACTTGTGCTCTATAGTGAACAACCCTTAAGTGTCAAACCCTTATGTGTCCAAATCTGTTGGATTGATTATTTTAATTCCAAAGCCGGTCACCCGTTCCATAACTTTTTTATGCAACTTTTTTCTGCAGTTTTTGTATCTTTGTAATTTTTTTCCTTTTCTTTCTTATTTTACTATTGATTATGTTTGTTTATATTTTAGAATTTATGCTAATGTTAACATGGCTTTGATTTGTATTTTTCTGTTTATTCTTACCATTTTATTTTGAAAATGTATTTTATATTACAGTATTTTTATGTTAGGGTATACCACTCAGAGTGGCCTGAAGGCCAGATGGTCTGCAGTTTAGAAATCAATCAATCAATCAATCAACCAACCAACCAATCAATCAAATAGGTTTTACCATTCACAATGTTATTTATTTTGACCTTCACTCTAACCTTTCTTCTTTTCTAACACCACAATTTTACACTGGGGTGAATAACTGCAGTCCTACCAATATTTTTAGCCAACAACTCCCATTGTAACCAGTGATGAAGGTTTATGGATATGGTTGTCTGAAGTAAAAAATCTGGAGGGTCAGAGTTACCTTCCTTGCTTTAAAATGGTTATCATTCCCCCACTTCAACGTGGTGATGTATTTGGGAGTTAAAACTCTATCAGTCTTCCAGACCATCTGGGTTTCTAAAATAATATTTAATTGCATCAGAGTTTTGCCGCCAAAGATTCAGAACTTCCATCTATAAAACCCAGACCCTGTCCTTAAAGAGATTCCTTGCTCTACTATTTGTAGATTAAGAGTGCCTCTCATATTTGGACATAGCAAACTTATAACATCCGTCTAATGGCTTTCTTTTCTATTTCTTTGTTCCCTTTGTATTTTCTGTAGCTGGCATGAGAGGCACTTTCAGCCAGAGGGCTCCTGGCACTGCCAGTCAAAAGACATTGTGTAGCTATTCTGCCTTCTGTTCCTCAACAGAATATTTTGACTAGTTAAATGATGGAAGAAACGATGGGAAAGCATGGGGAAGTGGCTAGCGGAAGTCACCATTGTATGGATTCATCCACCTGTTTCTGAAAAGGTCCATGAATGCATGAATGAATTGCATGACAAAAGATTTATCAGGAAACATCCTAAATTCTTAGAAGAAAACTCTGATAACTCATGGTTTTGGCTGGCTGGCTTAACTTTTTGATTGTTATCCCATTTGAACAGTGAAATCAGAATCTACTCCAGTGTTCCGTTGCTCTTGCACCATGGTATACAAATCTGAATATAAACGGCATAAGGATGATTTATCATCATTAGGTTCAATTGTGATTTCAAGCTGTCTTCAAACTCCCTGCCCCACCCCTGCACCCCCACACAACACTCATGTTGGAAAATTAAGCTTCCCTGTATATCTTGATGTCCTTTAAACAAACACATCATGTACTTTTTCTTGACCCAGCTCCTGTTACCTCGTTATCAGAATGAGATGCTTTTAAAAATCCACCTACTGTCAAATCAAATCACTGTCTTTTCCTCTATAGAATCTCAGTGTTTCTAAGGCACCTCTGGCAGTTTCAGTCTTAATGTATACCCTGGACTTAGCTCCTCTCACTGGCCTTCTAAGCTTCTGAGCTGTAAGGAGAAACTAAGATTATGATCCTAGAAAAATGTACATAACCGTTTATGTTCAGTAGAACCAGACTGTTCTGTCAGGCTCCTTGACTCATCTCCATATTTACCACAGCATCATCTCTCATCCCATTTCAAGTGCCCCCACTCCAGTATATTTTTACAACTATCTAATTTTGCATTTATGAAGCTTTCATAATGGTATATTTGAAGAATTTCAATCCTATACAATATGAGGAAAGCAGAGGGAAATGAAACATGTCTTGCCAAGTGATACAACTCATTAAATGTGAGAAACAGCCATGATTTTTATGTAGGATAACCTCTTACCTAAATGGCCTGTGAAATTTCCAAACCCTAATTAGACTTTAATTATGTTTTGAGTAAATAAACATGCTATTTAGGAGCCTGTGATTAGATTTTGAGTAAATGCACATACTATTTATGTGAGTGCATTGATATGGAACAATATAAACACTGTAAAAACAGCTGAATGGGAATTTGAAGTGGAGTGGATATTTTGATGTAACCTTGTGTTTTGAGGAAGGAGGATGTGTCATGCTTTCAAAGATGAAAGTGCTTTTAAAACTGGAAGTCTATGCATCTTGTCACATCCAGTTAGTAGGGCTGGCCCAAGGCAATTTACTACCTGGGGCAAAATACAAGATGATCTTATCCCATTCAATGTATAGAACGCGACTTGGCCAGGAGTTTTATATAAGTTTCATTTAACATTTAGCTCTAAGGTTCCTGAAAGCTGGAGGCCAGATTAAGGTGAGCAGGACAGTGGGCCATTTCAGCTGTGTGCAACACAGATCTTCTGTCCTCCATGAACAGGGAAGGACCAGAGAATTCAGAATGAACTGCTCCAAAGCGGCTCCAGAATCTGCCACCTGGAGCGAGTATCACTCTGCCTGAAGGTCCCGTTAAGCCCCTGATCTTTATGTGCCGCCAGGTTGCCTTCCGGTGACCTTAACAGGGTTTTCAAGGTTAGATGTTCAAGAAGTGGTTTACCGTTGCGATTCACCCCCGTGAGTGTCCCAGGTTTTTTATTCGGGTCTTGTTTACCACTCTGTCCATTGCATACATGCAACCTGCCTCTCTCTGGCCTTTTAAAATAAACAGCAGAACCTGAGAGCTCTTCCAAACGGGATCAGAACAACAGTGCAGAAGGGAGGCAACCTCCCAGAGCTCGTATCTAAACATCCCGTTGCGGAATGCAGGCAGAAGGTATCCGATGGGGGTGGGGAGCTTGGCAAGGAGAAAATGTTCTGATGAGGAGGACGTGGTAAAGAAGACATTGTTCAAGCTCCTCACCCCCTCCCTTGCAATAATCAAGGAGGCTCCATGGCTCACGCAGGGTGTGAAAAAAGCAGGACAGGCACTACTAGACAGCAAAGCAAGGCAGCCATCTTAGGTGGCAGGAGTTGGGGACAAACCGCCACAGCCTCCCCCTGTTCTCATGGTCACTCCACAGCTGTTCTCCTATGCTGGATGACCAGAGCTGTGTTAACCATGCAGTCTATTCTGGGGCCTACAACCTCAGCTTCCTATTCCAGTGCCAGAGCTACAGGTTCAGCTGGCAGTCCATTTCTAGAACCAAAAGGGGTACAGTCTCTCATCTTTGCCTTATGCAGCAAAAATAGTTTGGGCTGACCGTGGGGGGGGGGGGGAGGCTGAACACAGAGAGTATTAATTGCCCGGACCGAAAGGACACAGACATTCAACACCAGGGGAGTCTTCATGGAAAGAGTGTCCCAGAGCTGGCACCACAAGTGTACAGATTGTGTACAGTTCTAAGGAACCCCAAATGATGTTTCCAGTAGCAAGATACCATCATGTTAAAAAAGGTGGCCTTTTGCATATTTCAGTTCTAAGCCATGTAAGACTTTAAAGGGGCAGTAGCCAGTGAATCAGAAGGACAGAGAGGCCAAAGAAATATTAACTTTTTAAATGCCACAGAAAGTTTCCTGCATTTAAAAAAAAAATACACCAATTGCTTACTCTTTAGTGTAATAAAAGAACTAGGCTAATATGTTCACTCAAGCAGAGTTTACTTGGCAAAAAACCTGTAATGTATTTGGTTTGTGCTTGGGGAATCTTAAATGGCCTCCAGGGTTGGGGTTTTTGTGTGGAGAGCTGGTGTGTGCTGGATTTTAACTTCAACAATTTGAAGAATCAGCTCTGTGCCTAAGGGTTGAGCCAGGCAACCTTGATTAAATTAAACAACAAGGACACTGACCTTAAATTCTGCTGGCTCTATCAATTAGGCATGCTAGCCCTCTGACCTTTTACCTCTCCCTAGAGGCGCCTCCTGCTTTGAAAGCAGCATGAGAAACAGGAGTGGAAGAATAACCATGACCTTAGTATGGTAATGGAGGGAAGGGGCACCTGCAGTCATTAACCAAGTAGTCCACAACCCAATGCACAGGCAGTGAACACAGAGGTCAGACTTTGGTTAATGGATCTTAAAGGCAACCACAGCCAAAAGCAATCACATTTAACTTGGTGTTACCTTGCTAAGCAGAAAGCACATGATGGGGGCATGCATCACATCCATGCTTTTTCAAGCCTGATATTATGAATGCTTGCTCTGAATTAGGTCCTGCTGATTTGAATGCAACTTTTTACTGTGTTAAGAGTATTCAGAATTCTGTTGTTGTGTGCTGTCAAGTCGCCCGTGACTCATGATAGCCCAATGAATAAGCAGTCTCTAGAATGTCCTGTCCTGGCCTGCCGTACTCAGCTCTTAGAAACCCAAAGCCTGTGCTTCCTTTAGTTTAGACAGTCAATCCAACTCATATTTGTGCTTCCTCTTTTCCTGCTGACTTCCACCTTTCCCAGGACTGCATTATTGTCTTTTCCAGAGAATTCTGTTATCTCATGATGTGCCTTAAGGTAGGAAAGCCCCAGTTTCAATATTTTTGCCTCCAGAGATAGTTCAGGGTGGCTTTGAACTCATGTGCTTGCCTTTCAGACAGTCCAGGTATCTGCAAAACTCTCATCCAGCACCACATTTCAAATAAATCATTTTTTCTGTCACCTTTGTTTACTGTCCAGCTTTCACACCCATACACAGTGATCAGAAATACAAGAGTGTAAATGATATTGGTGTTCATTTCCAGTGCCCCATCCTTGTAAAAACAAAGTGTGCGGGTAGGCGAGCAGGTGGATGGGCGGGCGGGCGAGCAAATGGGTGGGTGGGCAGGAGGGTGATTGAGCGAGCAGGTGAGCGAGCGAGTGAGCTGGTGGGCAAGTGTGCGGGTGGGCCCCCCCCCAAGCAAGCAAGCAAGCGGGTGGGCGAGCTGGCGAGCGAATGGGCAGGCGGGCAGGCGCAGAAACCAGGAAGTTTAAAAAAAAACGGGGCTCCCCATCTCCACCTGCACTCTTCCCAGCTCGTGGTAGCACATTTAAAAATGGATCTCCATCCAGCCCGCAAGGCTTCAAAGGCAAGCAGCGGTGGCAGATCGCCACCACTGCTTCCATTCCAAACCCCACAGGCTGGATGAAGATCAATGGCTCCTCGTAAGACAAATGGAAACCAGGAGGAAAAAAAGGTCTTACAATTGCATTTGTCTTACTCAGTTTTCATCCTAAGGGGCATTCATCTTACGAGGTATTACTGCATGTCATGGGGAACCTTATTGAAGGCCTTACTGAAATCAAGATAAACTACATCCACAGCATTCCCCTCATCCATCAGGCCTGTAACTCTATCAAAGAAAGAGATCTAATTAGTCTGGCATGGCTTGTTTTTGAGAAATCCGTGTTGACTTCTAGTAATGACAGCATTGCTTGTTAAATAATTACAAACTGTCTTACTTAATAATCTGTTCTAGAATCTTTCCAGGAATAGATGCCAAGCTGACTGGGTGGTAATTATTTGGGTCCTCTCCCCCCCCCCTTTTTTTTTTGAAGACAGGGACAACATTTGCCCTCTTCTAATCTATGGGGACTTCTCCTGTTCTCTGGGAATTCTCAAAGATTATTGTTAATGGTTCTGAAATTACTTTCCCAGTTCTTTTAATACCCTTGAGTGTAATTCATCTGGCCCTGGAGACTTAAATTCATTTAGGGTTTCCATGTATTCCTGTACTACCTTCCTACCTATTCTATGCTGCAATTTCCACCCTAGCTCATTGACTCTTCAACCCAGCTGAACTCTTTTTTCTTTTCTGCAGAAAATAGAGCCAAAGAAGGCGTTGAGTAGTTCTGCCTTGTCCCTGTCTCCTGTTAGTAACTGTTTATCTTTGCCATGCAGTTACCCTATAATTTCCTTATTATTCCTTTTGCTGTGGACATAATTAAAAAAAAACCTTTTTACTATCTTTAATCCCTCCGGCAAGTATAAGTTCATTCCATGTTTTACCTTTTCTTACCATCCCCCTGGTATCTCTTTGGTGCATTTCCCATTTTTCAATTTCCTGTACATGTTTTTTAATATATATATTTACCTGACTTGAAAGTTATCCATCAACCATTGCGGTTTCCTTAGACATCTCCCATTTTTTCTTCTTGTTGGAACCGTTTTAGATTGTGCTTTTAATACCTCACTTTCAAGGAATTCCCATCCATCTTGGACTCTCTTCTCTTTCAGTGTCTCTGTCCATGGAATTACAGCCAATAATTCCCTAAGTTTACAAAAAAAAATTGATTGCTTATCCAGCTAATGCTTAGCTTTACAGCCATCTTTCCAAAACTGACCACTTTTTTAGTAATCTCTTTACTCTTATTTTCCAAAAGCTTCTGTAAACACTCTTCCCTATTTCTACCCTCCAAGGAAGATATAATCGGTTTGATAAACCATTCCCTGATATGATTATATATTTTGCACTCCAGGAGCACACAGTTCAGCATCTCAATGGTTCCCTCACCACAAACACACAATCGACTCTTATAGGGAATATTATTATATCTTCCCAGCAATACTGCAGAGGGCAATAGGTCCATTAAGATCTAAAATAGCTGTTCCTCTTGTTGCCTCCTCTAACTTCTGGGCCATGAAATTATCTGCAAGGCCATTAAGGAATTTATTGGACCTTGCATTCTTACCTGAGTTCTGCCAACACATATCGGGATAGTTAAAATCTGGAACATCTTGATGATACAATATTTTCTAATTCCTTCATTGCTGCCCTTCCAAGTTTTAGTCTTCTTCTGATTTATTGGCTGCTATCTGCCTGCTAGATGCTACAATGAAATAGAAACATAATCGTCCAGCAAAATATTGCCCTTGTAGAACACTTACCCCAGTGACTTAACACTGGGGTCAGGGAGCATTATTTATTACATTTCAGTTGTCCACCCCCCCTGCCCTCCCTACACACACAGCATCTTTCCTTCAGAGTTTAGAAAGCGTTCCTGTTTTTACTACCAATCTCAGAATCACCAAGCAACATGACCACTGCCCATAGTGGCTGGGGGTTCTGGAATTTGTCTCAGCAGTGACATTTTCCAGTTCTGATCCTGCAGTTTCCCCTGGGAGGTAGGCTAGGCTGCAAAAGTGCAAAGAACTTGATCAAGGGCATCCCTTTTATTTCATGAACGAATGTGGAATATAACCCTATAGTGTACTCAAAGAGTATACCTACTCTGCTATCACACAAAATGTAGTGGCAATGAATGTACAAAAAAGTCAGTAGAAGGTTGCATACACAAAATGCTTACTCAATGGTCATTTTTGCTTCCTGCACCAGTTTAATAGTATGTCAACATAGTAGGTGTCATCAGTAAAAACACTACTGTTGGAGTCAGTGGAGAGCTGAAAACATTGGTGCCCTCTTCCCCCATCCCAAAATAGATTGCATCTAACCAAAGGAATTATTGAAGCTACAGAAGCAACTTAACATACACAGCACGAGAGAAGTAGCATAGGGAAACCAGGTTCCTGTGGATTTGATGCCTACAATACTTTTGATTACTCCTCAGAAGACATGCTTGCTGTGTATACCCAGGGGTACCATAGTACTGTACAACATTATGGTTGTGGGGAGGCGGGCTCTTGAGAGCCTGAGTTTGCATGCAGGAACAGTTTATTTCCAGGTGCATTTTGTAGCCAAAACAATGGTTGTGTGTACAAGCCCTGATGGATCTGTGCACATTTTTCTGCTGCCACAAAAGACGATCCTTGTCGGGTGTCTTGGGCTATATAACTGTTGCCAATAAACACATTTCTCTGTAGCATGACAACAGTATCAGTAGTCGGGACTCTGAAAGAAACTTATCTTTCGAAGCCTAAACCTCATGGGGATTTGAGAGCAACCAACATTTATTTATTTATTTTATTTTAGAGTATTTTTACCCCGCCTTTCTCCTTCGAAAATGACCCAAGGCGGCTTACAGTAATGAGGGATAATATACAGTCCAATACAATTAAGGCATGTTCAAGTATTGAGAACAAGGAATTGAGGGACATCTTACAACATTAATAGACAACAACATTACATTAAAGCTGCAAGATTATAAGTAGTTATAAACACAAAGTCTATGTGAACCTATGTGTGTGTGTTTGTGACATTACAGTCGTGACCGACCCTTTGTGACTCCACATCCATGGAGTTTTTTTGGCAGGAATACTGTAGTGGCTTACCAGTTCCTACTCCAGGCACCTACAGCACCTGGTATTCCCTGGTGGTTGCCCATCCAAGTACTAACCAGGGCCAACAAGACATATAATGGTAGTCCATCATTCAGGGAAAGCTTGCCTGAAGAGAAAGGTCTTCGCCTGTTTCTGGAAGGACAACAGAGATGAGGCAGTCCTGACCTCTAGTGGGAGGGAGTTCCAGAGTCTGGGCACAGCAGTCAAGAAAACCCTTTCATGGGTTCCCCCGAGACGTACCTGTGAGGGTGGCAGGATGGAGAGAAGGGCCTCTCCTGATGACCTTAACACCCGAGTTGGTTCATACTGTGATATTCAATCTTTAAGGTAGCTAGGTCCCAGGTCATATAGTGCTTTGTAGGTCAAGGTCAGCATCTTGAATTGTGCCAGATAGCTGATTGGCAGCCAGTGGAGTTGTTTTAATAGGGGTGTAATGTGATCTCCATACCCCGCCCCAGTCAGCAGTCTGGCTGCTGCATTTTGGACCCGTTGAAGTTTCCTGAGACTTTTCATCAGTAGTCCCACATAGAACGTGTTACAGTAGTAACATATGAGGGAAGATTTTGTTTCCCAGGTAGGATTCAAGCCACGTAGTCCAAATGTTGCTCCCACACGACTAGTGGGAAAACACAAATTGGCAAGAGACAAAAGGGCTTCAAAAGAAGAACCCCTTCCAAGGGCCTCTCATTTAACTGGAATATAACACAGCATCAGACTCGCCCCATTCTGCTAAATAGTCCTGCCCTGGGCTGACCTGAGAACAGAGGCAGCATATAAAATGCAGAGGATTTGAATGGAGAATCATTTATGGTGGAAGCCCTTGGTAAAACATGCCAGATATCTAAACTTCCTCTCATTTGTCACACATGTCAGGTTTCTTTAGTGGCCAATACCTGCCACTCCAGGCTGTTGCCTCTTTGTTAAAAGCTGCTGGCAGGCATAATGAGTTCCGAAAGAATAAAGGACTGGCAATTAGACGAGCAGGTCAGAGAGGGAGCGATGACTCACAGAAAGAACAAAACCCATTTTAGTATCAGATGACGTGCGGACCATGTAGACGGCCGCATATATTTCTCCATGGCACTCTGTTGAACGATTAGCTTTCACAGCATCACTAGAGAATAGGAGACAAAGGAGACGCTTCCAGTTCTGCTGGAGCCCCAAATTTAGAAACACAAGAACAAAGGCATACATATATCCAGCATTAGCAAAAAAAAAAAATGTCAACACATTCTGAAGGTTGGAGTTCCTGGGATACAGAGAAAACTCAAGATGCTGATTCACAGAGAGTGCGGGAGCCACAAATATTAAAATGTGGTAAGGGCCACAACTTGTTAAAAGAATGGAAGATCTTAATGAATTCTCCTCCTACTCGCCAAATTAATTTTTCTGCTCTCGCTCACCTGTAATGTCACTCACAGTTGTTCTTTTTGACTGATGAGCTTTTCTAACTATGGACAATGAAATGAGATCTGGCAGACATTCCAGTTGATGCACGGAATCCCCTGAATGTGAAGAAGAAGAAGAAGAAGAAGAAGAAGAAGAAGAACAAGAAGAACAAGAAGAAGAAGAAGAACAAGAAGAAGAACAAGAAGAAGAAGAACAAGAAGAACAAGAAGAACAAGAAGAACAAGAAGAACAACAACAACAATCTTAGAGCTGGAAGGGACTGCATCGACCATCAAGTCAAGTCTCTATTGATACACAACAGGAAATCATACTCCCATACTGAAAAGCCAGACTTCTGTTTAGGCCAGTGGTTCACACACCTTGGGTCTCCACTCTCCGCATGTTCTTGGAGTATAACTCCCAGGAATCTTGGGCAGCAGTGCTAGTGGTGCAGGATTCTGAACATTTTAGTCCAAGAACATCTCAGGGTCTTGGGTTGAGGACCACTGTTTTTAATCATTAATGTGGGCTGGACACCTACATACAGTTAAGCCAGCAAAGGCTGCAGTGCTCTACTCTACTTGGGTGCAAGCTTCAGTGGGGATTACAGTACTTCTCAGTAATTCAATGAGTGGTTTTACTACTTGTGCTACCATTCCTCAGTAATTCTGTTATTTCCACAGGATTGCATCGCAACAAGAGTTAAGCAGTCTCACAATTTCTAGGGCTGAATATGCCATGGCATGTATTATTCTGCATGCAAGGTCAAATTATAATATGTCCGGAACAAAGCTTCTTGGAGACATAAATGGAGGCATTGTTTTCATAGACTAGGACAAAAGGCTGGCCATCATCTTGGACGGAATCTATGAATCTGGATACAAAGGGAGTGGGGGTACCTTTTGCCATAGTTAATAGGAATCATTGGTACAGTACAAGCAATCAAACAACCAGGGACAAAATGATATG
Source organism: Phrynocephalus versicolor (assembly GCA_023846285.1). Lineage (NCBI taxonomy): Eukaryota > Metazoa > Chordata > Lepidosauria > Squamata > Agamidae > Phrynocephalus > Phrynocephalus versicolor. Next base: position 19,800,572 of record JAHTLZ010000010.1, on the reverse strand, counting down.
CAATTAAGATGAAACATGCCACCAGGAAAAAAAAATACTATAGAGTTTTCTGTAAGTGTTTGTTTGTGTGTTTGTTTAAAATATTTTTATCCTGCCTTTGTCCTTAGAAAGGACCCAAAGCAGTTGTAAATTATGAACCAATGTCCCTCTTTAATCTCATTTTGGGTTTTTTTGTGTTTAGATGACACATCATACCTCACCCCCCCCCAAAAGTATGTTGAATCCACAACAAATCCTGCCTGGCAGGGACCTACTGCTTTTTGTATTCCACAATCTGACCCACATTACTTTTGACTGGGATCTATGTGAACCCAGAGTCCTGGAATATTTTTTGTATAGTGCCATTACAACACACACACACACTTCTTCTTCTTCTTCTTCTTCTTCTTCTTCTTCTTCTTCTTCTTCTTCTTCTTCTACTTCTACTACTACTACTACTACTACTACTACTACTACTACTACTACTACTACTAC
>JAHTLZ010000010.1:19782313-19800088 GCA_023846285.1 Phrynocephalus versicolor | reverse complement strand
ACTACTACTACTACTACTACTACTACTACTACTACTACTACTACTACCCAAGTAGTGTGGACATTCCTTCTTACGCCAAAGAACTAAGTGTTTATTCTTCTTTATGCCAGTGGTTTTAAGTGAGGGTGTAGTGAGAAGAGTGTGAAGAAAGTAAAAGGTGGATCTATGAAGCCAAGAAAGGATCCTGTTGATTTCATAGGATTTTTAAGAAGGATTCTTGTAAAACTACCAACAAAACATTGGCTTCATTGATGTCCACAGACAGCGTCAGATAAATCAGAATGGTGCAGCTTGAAACACCAAGATGTCCAGCTTCATCAATTGTGCATCACAGTGGGCAATCCAGTGGTGGGCTGGCTCCTCATCACTGACAGTAATGAGGAGAGAAGGCACCAGCATCTAAAATCTGTGTTCGGGCAGTATTGGCATTTCATCAGCAAATTGATGTATCCATATTCATATTTTTAAAGGGGGGCAGGGGTAATGGGGAATGACATTTGTGAAACCAGAATTTCATTGCACGGTAACTATGTGGATGAACAGTTACGGGTCATTTCACATTAAACTGTGCAAGACAACACATAGAAGTGTGAAATATTGCTACACAATATTGGTCACACGACACATTGTGCAACCATTGCAAAATGGAAAACACAAGAAAGTGGAGAGACATTTTGGATTTATGAACAGAGCCTTGCTTTGTGGAATTAGGTAAGACACTCAGCTATATTAAGGTAAAAGGTGAGATCTCCAAAGCCCCAGTCTTAGCGTTTACTGTGCCAACAAGCTCAGCAGTGTCAGCTGCTTATATAGGCAGTTGTGGAGTGGGTGGGGGAACTACTATGGGGGGTTGCTAGGTGGCAGGGTGCTGGATGTAACTATGCCTCTGGCTCTTGGGGTCTTCCAGGCAAGGTTAGGAAGACAACTGCAAGGAGAAGGAATACAAGAGGAGGAGAAAGTTTTATTTCTTTGTGGGAGGTAGCTTTAAACGATATGCCCCTAAACATTCCCAGCTGCCTCCAGGGCTCACAGTATCATCCCCCCCCCAAAAAAAATTGTTTGTTTGTGGATTATGTTTGCTTCCCTTCCTTGCCTGTCCAGGTTCTTTCTAGTGATATCATGAGGACCAACCTGTTTATCTCAGGTTGCTGACTTAGCATCTCTGGAGGTACTGCAACTGCATGGGCTAGAATGGATGTGTACTTGTGTAGGTGAAAATCTAAAATATGTGCTTTAGTCATATTTGAGCATGTGGTACCTTTTCTAGATATTTCTTTGGACTGTCTTTTTTCAGAGACTTCACAAGCTGCAAAACTTGGTGCTTGATCTGGGGCACATTTGGAATTTTGAAGCATTTCTGAAAGACATCTCTGGTCGCTCATTATGTTTATTCATGAACTCTGGATTAAATAAGAATGTAAATGGATTCTCTTCTATGCACACAATTTTAACATAGTGCCTCTCCATCAAAACACCATAAAATCAATTACTGTATTCTATTTCTGCCTACAATCTGCAAAGTAAAAGTAATAGATTTGGTGCTTGTCAAAGCCACCATGACACAAGAATGTGGATCCAAAACTTAAGTCCTTACTTGTTTTTAAAGCCCACCCTTTCCCCCACCTGATTGGGAGCCATCGAGTGGGGGATAAAAGAAATTAAAAAAAATAAATAAAACAAACATGCTAACCCGGCCCGCAGGCCAGCTGGTCAACACAAGTTTAAAAATATAAATTATAATTTTAAAAAACCCCACCAACCCGGCCCACAGGCCAGCTGGTCAGCATGAGTTTAAAAAAATAAAAAATGGTAATTAAAAATGTGACAACCTGGCCCACGGGCCAGCTGGTCAGTGCAAGTTTAAAAAGATAAGATAAAAAATAAGTTTTAAAAACACATTGACCCGGCCTGCACGCCAGCTGATTGGCACAATTTAAAAAAAAAAACGCACTGGCCCAGCCCGCAGGCCAGCTGGTCAGTGCGAGTTTTAAAAATAAAAAAATAAAAAAATAAAAAAATAAAATGTGCTGACCCAGCCTGCAGGCCGGGCCGGTGCAGGAAAGTTTTTGGTTTTTTATTTTTTTGGTTTTGTTTTGTTTTTTGTTTTGGAGCTGGCAAAAAGAAAAAGTTTAAAACTCGCTCCTTTCCACCCACCCTATTGGAGTGATTTTTCAACTTTTTTTTTTGCCAGCCCCAAGCCCGCACTACAGCTGATGGGCACTTGGGGCTCAGTAAAAAAAAAAAAGGTTTAAAAACCACTGGGATCAAACTCTAAAAAGCAGTTTTAGAACATGGGAATATTAAGATTTGTTTATTAATACCACGCCCATGAGGACGCTGTAACCAAATCTTCAATCACATGATGATTAGAGTAAAAACACGTCTTTATAAAAAAAAAGTATCTTTCACCCACGTGATAACGCCCTTAAGTCATTCTCCAGAATAGCAAAAGGGAACTCCTATCAGTACCATAGAGGTATAGATTAGGCAAAGGGGGGCTCTCCCTTCTCCTGTGTCAAAAAAGGGCCGGGTATAAGTAGGTCAGAGTGCACCTTAGGGATGGACATGTTCACTCTAGCCATGTGACTAGTAGCCCCCCCTTTTTTTCCCCTCATTGGAAAGAGCAGCTGTTCTTGCTCATATTGTTGACCATCTGAAAGTCACTTATAGACTGCAAAGCAAAGTAGAAAGTTCAATGAATAATCAAGTGAACAGGGCCAATTTGGATGCAGGACAAATTTCCTGGGACTGTGGAAAAATTCAGTGAATTCAGCACATATGTATCTAAAATTTATGCCCGCTTTTTATACCATGTGTAAAAAAGAAGACATAACAAATAGCTTAGATTACAATATTGTGGAACCCTGATTATAGTCAAAACCAGTCTAATTATCTCAATATTTCAATTTATTTTTACTTTTACTTATATTTCATATCTGTCCATAATCTTAAATTATGCAACATTCTGATATGAGTAAAAAAGGGGGGGAAGGGGGCAATATGATAGGACAAAAATGGACAATTTACGGTTCTTCACAATATATGGTGACAGAAGCTCTGGAACGGACAGCACTTCATTTCATGTAAATTACTCAAGGGACAAGTAACAGATTCATGGGCAAAACAAAAGTTGTTTCCATACACATTTTAACATAATATATTAAATGTTAGTATTTTCTGTCATACAGGGTCCCCCCCCCCCCGCACACACACACCTTAAAACAGGGGTGGACAACTATGTTCTTTCAGATGAATTTAGCCTACGGCACCTATCAACGCTAGCTAGTTTAGGCTTGATAACTAAAGATGGGAATGAAACACCAAAATGATGTTTCATTTTATTTTTTTGTTTTACTTTGTTCAGAATGAAACAAATTTTTAAAAATGAAAAATAAAAATAAAAAATTGTTTCGATTTTCATGTTTTGTTTATCATTTTTTATTTTTTTTTAAACTCACGTCGAACAGCTGGTCCGTGGGCAGGTCGGCGCTTTTTTATTTTTATTTTTTAATTTCTTTTATCTTGTGCCAACCAGCTGGCCCACGAGGCGGGTTGGCACATTTTTTTATTTTTTTATTTTTATCTTTTTAAATTTGTACTGACCAGCTGGCCCGTGGGCCAGGTTGGTGTGTTTTTTAATTTTTAATTTTTTAATATTTGTGCTGACCAGCTGGCCCATGGGACAGATCGGCATGTTTTTTTAAAATTTTAATTTTTTTATCTTTTAAAACTTGCACCAAACAGCTGGCCCACGGGCCAGGTCGGCACTTTTTAATTTTTTAAAATTTTAAAAAAATATTTCTTTTATTCCCTCACTCAGTGGCACCCAATCAGCTGAGGGAAAGGACGGACTTTTAAAACTTTCTTTTCCTACTGAAACCCCATGCTACAGCTGATTGGCAGTCCATGGTTTCCCTGCACCCGGGCGCGCTGGGGGGCAACCGCTGGCTTTTTCCCATAGGAATGCATTGCTTCAATGTATTCCTACGGGAAAACAAAAAACAAAACGAACAATACAGAAATTTCCATTTCATTTCATTTTGTTTTTCTTTGATGAGTCCATTCATTATTCATTTCTTTCTGCAATGAAACAAGTTACAAATAACGAAATGATTTTTTTTTAAATTTTGTGCCCATCTCTAATGCTAACCCAGCTTGAATTGCACTCCAACAGCATCTGGATTGGACAACCCTGAATTGCCCACTTTTGGCCTGGCATGTTCACAATCAACACTAGCTGCTCCTTCCAAACCAGAAAAGGAAGAGGTCTATTATAAACCTAGTTAGACAGAACAGGTCCATCCCTAACCTGCTCTTTCAGTTCTTGGAGGCTTCTAACTATACCGGTATTATAAAAGCCCTTTCATTCAGTCTTCTCTCTAAGCACCTATTGTACTTCCTTTGCTCTTGCCCTCCTTTCTGTGGCACGGCGGCATCTTTGTTTGAAATTAACCTTGATTGCAGAGCACAGTGCAATTCTTTGAACTGCAACCATGTCGTACGGGTCAGTAGTTCCCAAATGATTTGCCTGTGTGCACTGAGTATCCAGAGTTCTGCAAGAACTTAGGGAAAGACCCAAAGAAGTCTTCTGTATTCACCGCGGTGGTACAGTGGCAGAGGAGGGCAGAAGCAAATAATTTCTTGGAACTCACTCAAGTGGGTTTGGTAACAAGGGCCCACGTCTATCCAGTTAATGGAGTCTTAATCAGAAGGGACTGAGCTCCACATACTTTTTTAGAGCGGCTAACCCAATGTCTAGAGCTGCTCAGAATTTAGCAGGCTAGGCCGTAATGTTACCTACTTATGGATTGCCAAACACAGAAGGATGCAGACCAAAAAAAAAAAAATCAATCCCATTTGTAGGGAGTTAGTCATATGGGTCAGCTGCAGAAGACAAGGGGGAAAGTTGCATTTCTATATAAAAGGTACATATGAGTCAGACATGAATCATAGAATCATAGAATCATAGAATCAGGGAGTAGGAATGGGCCTATAAGGACAACACATGGTTATCCAACTTTCTCTTGAATACCTTCAGCACTTGAGCCCTCTCCACCTCTCAAGGTAATTGATTTCATTGTTGTACTGCTCTGATAGGATTGTTTTCATGATCCAGTTTTTGCTTCTTACAACAAAAAGGTGAAATTTTGATTGTTAATCTCAGAATTTTGCCCATATGCAATAGTTTTTGTGCATTTATCTCAGTTCAGAAAACTTAGAACTGCAGGAACTGCTGCCTTGCTGCGTAGACTTCAAAAGGGGAAGCATTGTATGGGTTGTTTGTGTCTCTTTGTCAGCAAGCAGCCAGTCATGCTGGTTCTGCTGTGAGCATACACTTCATAGAAGTGCTAGTAATATTTTATGCAAATTACATACAGCACAAAGCAAAACAAAAAAGCATTTGATGTCTGGTTCTTATGCTGGAGACTAGAGTAAGACAAGAATTTTCAGGGGGGTGCTGAATTAAGAATATTCAGCAGCTGTCTTGTCATGTTGGGACAGCTTGTTTTGAGCATAAGAAATTTTTTTTAAAAAATGCTTCTGATCTCTGGCTGCATTTGAAGACTGGATGTGGCTGATGCCATTTTGCAGCACATGTGTTTGATGGGATATCACATGAGAGCATTGGCCCCTGAGCTGCTTGCACAGCCAAAAGACCCATTTGGGGCAGAGACCATGCTCCTCTGCCAGTATAGCCTTTGTGGGGGCACTGCTGCCGCCCGAGGTCAGAATACAGAGGTGAAGAGACCTAGCATGTACCTAAAATAGCTGAAGGATAAGAATTTCTTCCATAGATAAAAGGTCCAAATACTTCAGTCTTAAAGTGCTGGGCATTTGGGAAACAGATGTTGGCAGTTCTAATCTTTATGAGTATGTGCATTCATATGTCAGTGGCACGTGGGCTACAGGTGTTCAGCCACTCTGAGTAGAAAGCCTCTGTGTTTGTGGAAGATTTTTTTTTTAGCTTAGCAAAAAGAGCATCTGTGAGGAAAATGAGCCCAAATGGAAAGAAGTATTTCTGCAGAGGAGTAAACTCGCAAGTTCTTTCAAAAAGCTTTTTGTAGATCATGAGGGCCAGTGTCCTACAGGCTGTATTTCTTCCCAATCAATAGGGCTAGAACAGTGATGGCGAACCTTTTAGAGACCGAGTACCCAAACTGCAATTCAGAACCCACTAATTTTTTTGCAAAGTGCCAATACAGTAATTTAACCTGTATACAGGTGGCTATGAAGGGGTGATGTCGGGTGCCCAGAGAAAGGGCTCCGCGAGTGCCACCTTTGGCACCCGTGCCATAGGTTAGCCATCACTGGGCTAGAATGTAGCACAATCCTTTATATATTATATACAACCTGAAGGACCGTCTCCTTCCATATGAACCTACCCGGCAATTAAGATCCAGCCAGAGGGCCTTCCTGAAAGAGCCATCCCTCAAGGAGGTGAAAGGGATGGCTTGTAGGAACAGGGCCTTTTCGGCAGCTGCCCCCAGATTGTGGAATGCCCTCCCAAGCGAGACCCGCCTGGCGCCAACATTGATGACATTCCGGCGCCAGGTAAAAACAATGCTGTTCCAGAAGTTTTTAACTGATTATTGTGGGTCCTGATGGTGATTTTAGTGTGGTATTTTATTAATACATTGTATTTATTGTATTTAAATGTTTTATTGTATTTTTATTGCAATTTGATGTTTTAATTATTTGAATTGTTTACTTTGATTGTGAGCCGCCCAGAGACCTTTGGGTAGTGGGTGGCATACAAGCTAAACAAACAAACAAACAAACAAACCCTTACCTCTTGTTTAGGGTCTCTGAACCAAAACTAACCAATGGTGTGTGTGTGTGTGTGTGTGTGTGTGAACATTTTCTGCAATTCAAAACCACCAGCAAGAGCTGCTGAAAAGAAAACAAGGGGAGGAAGAAAAGAAGATTTTTTTTCAGAGTTATTCTGAAGTATGTTGGTACTGTGTTTTACAAATCCCACTGAGCCAAAAAATGAGAACCTCACTCTGCCTGAAGCCTGCCCAGTTAGAACATGATAACAGCACTGTAGAACAATGGATTCATACCTTCAGATGCAGCTCTACAATATCCCTGTAGCATCCCTGCTTCCTGTCTCAGCTAAGAAGAAGAAAATGCCTGGCATTCATCATCTTGCCCAGAACTAATCCACTTCTGGCAAACCCATATTTTGCCAAATTTGAACTGTTGGTACAGCTTTGAAAAAGAGGGTATTGCCCTCGAAATATCAGCGAGGTTGTTTTGTTATTTTACTAGTAGCTTAAAGGTATCACCTAGCCTAGTTTTGCATTTGTGTCTAATACAAAGGCGTCCCTGGCAAAACTTTGCAAGGTGACATTGTTAGATGGGATTGCTCATTTAGGGACAGATAAGACACTGGGAATCTGCCTTATGCTGATGCCTGAGGGACAGGAGCATTCCATCCTCCATCCCTTTTACCAAGCCCACTTGTACAGGGGGAAGAAACGTGCTAGCTGCCAGCTTCTGTAGCTTTGAAAACAATTCCCTCCTTGTGTCTTCAGGAACACTCCCACAGCACCATCTACTGTTTCTGCAGCCTCAGCAAGTCAAAAGACAGAGCGGAATACAGTACTTGGAAGAAAAGGCAGTGAGTGGTTTTCAGGTGGGTGGGTGTATGTTGTTTGGCATTGTTACAACGGCAGTAAAACACATCTCATGCAATCAGCTCTTGATTCACCTTTGCTGGCTTTGCTAGGACAACTGCAAGCAATTGGCCTAGAGTGGCAAGATTTCTCAATAGGCCTACAGTTGGGGGAGGGGGAGGTATACAGCACGGCAATTAGTGCAACGCCAGTCCCTCCCTCTTCTATTATATACTGTAGCTGATGTTGGTTTATAATTAATGGCATGGGAGGAGTGATGCATCCCAGACAGAGCAAAGCGTATTCCAGCCCCTAAAACATTTGGGGTGTTCCCTTATTATAGACTGTGGGTTGTTTCACGATGCTATTTGATGGAACAGATTTGAAATAAGTACTCCCAACATCAGCTGTATCTCCACCATTTCAGCACTACTGCTTAATATTGGCTTAGTGATCTGGCTCATTAGTGTGGATGGGAACTGCTATTTCATCTGATTGAGGACTGAGCAGAGCTGAAGCCCTGCACTCACTGCTTTGATATTCTATGGCTGCCTCTTAAGAGCTTTCATTGGGGAGAGGCAGGTCAGCCATTCTTTCTCAGCTGATGACCAAGAACATGTCTAGCTTTCTTCCCCAAATTGCATTTCAGTCAACAGAGGCTTTCACGTTTTTTTAGGACTAGATTAGGAGTGAAATCTTTCTTTACTACATGAAATACTATCCCATGATGTCAGCTTGGCCCATCGCTGGATATGCACCTCTTGCAGTGCTCATCCAGCATTTTTTTTTTCCCCAAATGGAAACAGCAGAATGCCACGCACACAATTCAGTGCACAGGAAAATCCCCACCCCATCCATTCATCTATTACGTGGGCAAGAGCTGTCACTCAGGCTGCTCATACTGATTCAAAGCCAAGATGAAAATAACCCTGGTGATAAAATCCATCTGCAAAAGCCTTGTTGATCGAGGATGGTGCCAATATATCCATGTCATTTTGAATCATTTCCACTAATCTGGACAGGGAGAAGAAAGACTTTTTTATTTTAAAGGCAATACCTCTATGGTGCAGATCCTAGGAACACAATAGGCAGATGGGACAAAAAAAAAGTTCCCAGGGAAATTGGTTGTTTAGTTTTATTTTACTTCCCTTCCCTTTTCTGGGCAATTGGTAGCTAACTGTGCTGGCAGCCATTGGCCGTCACTTCACGAGGCTCCTCGCTTCGGAGCGTCATTGCCTTCGATCTGAATTCGAAGGCGATCACGTGGTCTCCCTTCGCCCCCACCCCCTTTCCTATGTACTCACGCGGGCAGCTTTTCCGTTCGAATCTAGAATGACCTCACGAGCTCCATTCGCATCCAAAAACTCATGTTCTTTGTCCGTTTCCCGCGATCTCCGCTTTTTTAAAAAAAAAAAGGAAACGGTGTATCGATGCATCGATGCTTGGCTGTCAGTTACGGCGAAGCGCTGTAAATGTGTGACTCTTTTCTTCATAATTATTACTTATATTATAATTTCCATTGGGGGGCTCCTAAAACTGCTGTTCCCCATCATGGTCACTAGGTGGGCTATCGCACAACGATTGTACTTCTTCTTTCAAAGGTCCTCCAGGACACTGGAGTAACCCCCTCCTTACTCCCTAGAGTATACACCAAGCCTCTTCCGCCTTCTTTCTGCCATTCTCCCGGTACCATGCCTCCATCGCGTTCTTCAGCCCGCCTGCAGAAACTCCATAGGTATACTCCATACATTATTGCTGTGTTGCACAATGTCAATTCTTTGTTGAGCACTGTAGCTTTGTTATTTCTGAGAAAGGGAAGACGCGTTTTCCGACGCCGAGTGCTTTTTGGTGAGGCGTTGAGGGCATGCAACGCTTTGATATGGGTTACTTCGGCTTGGATGAAAAGCTCGCCTCGAGAGAAGCTTTTCTGGTGTTACCCAGGACGTTCTCAGTGGTTTCACGACACGGTGCTTCAGCTTTGGGACGATCGCCAGTGGTTACAAAACTTCCGTATGACTAGAAGAACACTTTTTTGGGTGGCCGATAAGCTGCGTCCGTTTCTGATGCGCAGGGACACAGTTATGCGCTCAGCTGTCCCAGTGGAAGAGAGAGTGGCAATCGGCGTGTATTTCTTGGCAAGCCGTTCTTGCTACAGAACCATCGCTCTAGTATTCCAGAAAGGAAGCTCAACTGTTGCAAGCATTGCAATCGAGGTTTGCCTTGCAATGGAACACGTTCTTCTTAAGGAAGAGGTCCGCCTGCCTGACTTCAATAAGGTAACCTGCTTTCGGTCATCCCAGTCTTTACTTGTGTTCTGAACCTGTGCCTGTACGGTTTAGGAAATTAATGATTCTTTATGTTTTTTTTCTCTGTTTCTACAGATGACATCATCTATGAAAATCTTCGGGTTCCCACATGCTATAGGTTGTATCGACGGAACGCACATTCCGATAAGCCCCCCGAAATTGCAGGGGCCTGCTTACTTTAACAGGAAATCATTTCATTCTGTATTGCTTCAGGCTGCTTGCGACGGAGAGGGAATTTTTTTCTCTATGTTGACTGGTCATTCAGGTGTTAATCATGATGCCCATGTGTTCAGATCATCTATGCTTTTTAGTCGGATGGAGGAAGGCACCCTAATACCTGGCAGTCCTATGTTCCACTATGCAGGGGTGTCAATACCTCCCATTATATTAGGGGATGGTGCCTATCCATTGTGTAAGTGGCTAATGAAGCCCTTTGCTGTTACTAGAAATGACAGGGAGCGCCACTTCAATAAGGTATTTAATCGCTCAAGATGCGTCGTGGAGAGAGCATTTGGGCGGTTGAAGGCCAGATTCAGACGTCTGTCTGTTAGGATTGAGGCTCACATAGAGAACGTGAATTCAATTATTGCCTCTGCTGTGATTCTACACAATATATGTGAACGTGAAAACCATGACATACTTGATGATGAACAACATTCCATACCCCCACCTGAACCACAGGATGAGTGTGAAACAAATGACTACCAGAGATCTGGAACTGCACGTGCAGAGGCTGAGGCCGTTCGTAATGCTATTGCGGAGTACCTGTTTACCCATGTGAAGTGACATGGGCGCAAAATAATAAGTTCATCTACTCTACCTCACTATTTTATGTTACACTTTCATTTGCAGTAGAATTGTGAGGCTTTACAGTATGGGTTACTCCTGTAAAATTCCTTCCGTTAATAAATGTTTCTATTTGATTTGCATTATTTTCCTTTTACTTAAGTGCAAAACACCAGTAGGCTTTTCAAACTACTACACCGGCTATGCAAAAGAATGCCTGACAGGGGTATTTGCTTCAAGATCATACAATAATCAGTAATAAACCTTGCAAAAAAACCAAGGCACTGGACTAAATTTACAGCAGTTTCTGAACGCATACCATCGAAAAACAAATAATGCCTTGGCTAAGGGTTCCTCTGCCCTGTTGTATGTCACTTTAGAAAACATGCCTTTCAGAGAGGCCCCCCTTATAAGAAAACAACATTCCGATGTTGTTTTCTTATAACACCTCCCTCTTCATATGCAGAGTACTGCTGCCAGAGTGAACTTAAGAAGGAAGTTTCAAATTACAGTTCCCTCAGCAAGCATTTTATGGCCTAATGGCTCTGGAGGAAAGCCAAAAATAAACTGTTTGTGTTGTCTTTAGCCACATAAGGAAACTAATCGCATATTTTTTATCCATTGCTGTTAGCTTCTGAGGAATAAATCATTTTATAATGCTTTACAATGAATTTCTTGTTTTTAAAGTGTATTATTCTTTACACTTACTGCACAATACTATTAATTGCTTTGGGTTAACTGAACACAGTGTCAACAGCATACTTTGCATTAATACATTAGTTCGGTACTCATTCCCTGACCACCATGATACCAAGACGGAAAAGATGTGAAAATTTACTTGCTGTGCTATGGCAAATAAACCAGCAAGTAACAAACTTGCTTCGATTAAGTCAGCAGTACTTTGCATAGTCAAAACGAAAGTTAATGAAACATTTCTGCACCACATCCTAGCCAGCTGAGACACAGAACAGGGGGCCCCTTTGTAATCAATCACCCATCCCCCTTCCCAAATTGAGATCACCTTTCTGTTGAAATGCTAATAAAGGGAGCCAAAAGGTGCAAGGGAAGGAAGTTAGCATTCAGGCAACTGAGTTTAGTTGCTGGTGTCCTTTAAAACAGAAGGCTTTTCCTAGGGAAAAAAATTTACAAGGCAGCTATAGGGATGGATTCTGAGGACAATTCAGAGAATTGCACGGCCAGTTCTGTTCAATCCAAAATTAAGAGAGGGGTTATTTGGGGAAACGAGGAGACTTCAGCCTTAATTAAGGTTTGGGGTGAGGCGGAGATAAAATATGCCTTGTCTTCCCTCAAAAGGAATATTGAAATCTATGAGGTGATCAGGCACGGAATGTAGAACTAAATGCAAATCGCTTCGAAAACTGTACAAACAGGCTGTAATTCAAAACAGTACTTCTGGAGCTGGGCGTGCAAAATTTATTTGGTACGAAGAAATGGCAAATATTTTTCGAACAGACACCTCAATTCACCCATTGCGGACAACCGAGAGCGAGTCCAGCGGGAGCACTGGTAAGCATTGACTATGTACCATTTAATATATATCGTAAAATACGTCACGTTGACTGTATTTAACAGAGAAATATTATGTTATTAAAAGTAACTCTATTAATATACATAAGTACAGACACTTGTTTTTAGCACACGTTGTGTCCTTCGATACACCGAAGCAACGAGGGAACGGGATGACTTGTAAATCTTTCACATTTACAAGTCGGATGCGTTTAATTTCCCTCTCATATATTGATTTCGGTTTTTGATTAACAAACATTGAAACACTGCATCGATGTATCGTTATTTCTTTATTATTAAGGAGATTACATATGTAATTAAAAGTATCCGAATTGTAATTTACTAATGATATATTGTATCTCCGCTTCCCAGAGATATTCGATGCATCGAAAAACGATCGAGATACAAGCATAAAGTAAAATACACATGTTTCTCTTTATTATAAAAGCAGTTTGCTTTGTTGTAAGATTAAGCATCCATTTTGAAGTGTACCGGTTCTGAAATTTCCTTGATTCGGGCAAAAAAATTGGGGGGGGCGGGACATGCCTCACAAGTAACCAATCATTGAACCTTAACAATTATGTGCTCCGGAAACTAAAAGACTGCTTCCTGTACTTTGCATTATGGTGTGTTGGAACGCGAGGGAAGTATAGCAACTTATATTCCTCTTCTCACATGCAGCAACCACGGAGGCAATGTCTGGAGTTAGCGATAATGCCGGATCACAGTCCCTCTTCGATGAGAGTGAAGGCATGAACCAAAGCTACGTGGCTTCGGAAGCTTCAGCAATGGGTGAGGAAGACTTTGAAAGTTATGCTAGCAGGGCAGGCCATGTTTTCCAAACGTCTACTAGTCGGATTATTAGGAATATCATGTAAATCATATCCTTACAGACCATAGTAATGTAAGTTAAAAATAAACAATGTAAAGTAATGCCTTTTAAATAAATTATTTTATTTTCAGAATACCAATCAACAGAAGGTTGTGAACCATCCACATCTGGCTGTTCTTCTTCCCAGAGTCCCCAAGCAATATTACCTGAACGGCTTGGTAAAAAAGGTATGTTCAGTTCTGATTTTGAGAATTTAAACCTAACTAGAAATAATTACCTTTATTAACCAGACTACTATCACTGAGTGATTATGCATACCTAAACGATTAGGTAACTAATAAAACACTGAGCTATTAAAACTAAATTACTTTGAATACTGGAGCAAGCAGCCGTGGGGTTTACTCTGTAAATACTACTATTACAGTCAAAGAATTTAAATGCTGGAATTATTAACATCTCTATTTTTAAATAGGTAATTTTTTTTTTTTTTTAGTAAATCAATTTGTTAATGGATAATCCTTGTTGCGGTCCACAGTGATTTTTACATAAGTATTATTTTATACACTGCTTAAAAATTAATTTTAAATTATCCTTATTAAATACAGACGCAGTGGAAACAACAAACTATGAAGCCACGCTTGATCCAGCAACCAGGCTTGCATTACTAAGGAAAAGGAAGCAGAGATCTACAGCAGCATCACGCCTGGACAACACACTAACTGGTTTTGTGGACTGGGTTAAGGCTTCGGATTACAGAAAAGAATCTACACTAAATTCTTGGAACCACCAGGATATGATGTTCCAGAAACAGGTTATTGACAATCTAAGGGTGGCTTCAGATTCTCTTGCTAAACTAACCCAATTTTTAACAACTACAGGGACAAAAAAAAAGGTTAACATGGAAGGAGAAACATCCCATAATGATCAACGCACTAAGAACCAGACTGAAATCCTGCTCTCTAATGGTTCCCCAAACACTGATAATGTAGAGAACAGTGATTCTGATGGTGATTCAACGGGGACCACAGGCTCAGGAACTGCCTCCGAGCTGGAGAGTGATACTGAATGCTCAGTATCACTCCTGCCCTCTAGGTCTTCAGCTTCCCTTGTTTCTTTTGGTAAACCAAAAAATGGAGCAACAGTTCAGGGAAGCAAACGAGGGGAAAAAATGCTGCAGGGCCACAAAAAAAGACCAATGACTAGTACTCAGAAACAGGGAGCAGTAGAACCTGAGTTCCCTGTGTCACCGTATTTGATTGTAAAGCAGGAAAGTGGTACTGACAACCTTGTTTCCAGAAAGTTAACCACACCAAAAAGAAGACGTATCAAGAAGAAAATATTTTCACCCTAGTTGATTACTTATTCCATTTTGAGTAAATATATGAACATGCCAAGGTTGGGAGTAGGGACATAATACCCAGACCCTGGTTTTTAAAGGGAAAACTGCTGAACTGCTTCACATTTAAAGCAACTTCAGTTACATTAAAACCAATAACAGCAGTAAAACACTACTCTACCTCTGTAAGGAATGATTTTCAAGGAAATTTTAAATCACTGGGTATTCTCCCCCCCAACTCACCCATTAAAACCTAACCCAGACTACATAAGAAAAAGAAACATAGATGATTCTTTAAGAAACTTTTTTATTTCTATCCACTCAATAGGCAAAGTATAGGTATGTGCACTTTACTTTTATTTAGAGTACTATAAAGTAACATTTATAAGAGGAGGAGCTGCCCTCTACCAGTTCCACCGATGAATGCTGTTCTCCTGTGTAGGTAACACTGGACTGTGGTCTTTTACAAGACAACAAGACTAATACTTTAACAGCACAGAAAAGCTATGAAGTGCTTTTTAGGCAGTGGCTATTATCAGAAATAATGTACATTGCTAATCAGATTGCTCAAAAGATTCAAATATACATTTCAACTATACTCTTAGAGACTATGATTTTCAGTGGTTTTCTGTTTCCAGGTTAAAGGAATTACGTGTGAGGCTTCATATTCTTCTGCCTCATACCTACAGAAACATTTTTTAAACAATATAAATAGAACAACATGTTAATTGCTTCAATTAGTACCGTATTGTGTATTAAAATTGCTCAAAGTGCACAAACAAGAACAACAGAAAACTCAAAGTATTATTCCGTAATATTTTCTTAGGAGATTATTTATAAATAAAACTTGTAAATACTGCTTACACAGTAACATTTAGTCAGAAAAGGATAAACCCAGGGAACGTTGCTGGGTACCACATCAGTCCTTTAACACGTGAGTCAATGGAATATTTGAGCATAGGAGAACCAGTGTTCATCCCCTAAATTGTCCAAAAACCACAAAAAAAAGGCTTCATCGCCTTCGGCGCCTTCTCCTGGCTGGAGCTGCTCCTCTGTTTCCTGGCAGCACTATTTCTTCGAGAGCGGCTATTCTCTCTACTGCCTCTTGAAGAGCAGCAACCCAGTTCTGATGTTCTGCGCGGGTCACTGGTTGCTGCATAATGTCCAGCGGTTGATCCTCTTGTAACTCTGAAAATAAGAAAATTATATTTATTTTTTGTTAAATAACGGTCTAGTATGTGTACACACCTTAGTGCAGCCCACAAATGACTGTCACACACCTTCATGCTCAACCTGCTGTTCCTGAACGTTGCCTTGAACATTCTCCACTCCCTGTTCTTCTTGACCTGCACCTTGATTTTCTTGGCCTTGACCCTCTGGCTCCACTGGTGGTTGGAAATCATGAGCCATTGCCTGTTCCTCGTCCTCATCAGAGTCATTGGCCTGCTGCTCCAATTGTTCCCTTCTGTTTGGCCGCCTTGGAGGCCTTACATCACCACCCCTGTTGCCATGCCTCCTTCCTGGTCCAGCTCCTATTGAGACATAAGTGGGAAATAGGTTTATATTGCTATTGTTCACTGCAAGCCTAATATGTCCTTGTAAGAAGTGTTATTTCTATATATCTTTTCTGAAGCATTGGTGTTCTTTTTTTTATGCAGGATATTTACTAGAGGGCACCAGTTTTAAAGGAAATGGTTTTAAATGTCACTTCAGCTATTTATTGGGAGCAAACCATCTTTTAATATTTTTGCCTGCTTTGCTGTATGCTGATCTAGAGTTTCAGCATCATTACATCCAAATTTGCCTTGAAACCTAAGTATATTTGCCCCTAATACTTCTCATATTACACTTTTAGGTATTTTAACATGTCATACTTAAGTCAAAAGTAGTAATGTTTTTAAAAGAAAGTTTGTATGACTTACCCAAAGGAAAAAGATGCTGAGGGTCGGGCCTTCCAGCTTGAGTCCACAGTTCCAACAGTTGATGCCAAAAAGCTGATTGCTGTTCCTCTTCAGCATCCTCTCCAAAATAAAACAATGCCCTATTGAAATTTTGTCTTATCGTTTTAAATTTAGATCTAATTTGCGTGGGATTCCTGGCATAGTTTAGCCTTGCCAGCTCTCTTGCAGCCTGTCTGAAAGCCTGCTGGTTTCCTCTGGGTTGGAGATGAAACAGAACTGGGCCCATTTCATTCTCAATAAAAAAATCCAGCAGACTGGACACCTCTGCCTCCGTCCAGTAGCGGCCCCTCCCTCCCTCCATCTCCACAGCAAAGGCCTTGTAATGTTCTGACAAGAACAATAATTTTTTTACTGGACAACTGCTCTCTAAGTAACTCCTAACTCTCCACGGGTGGCTGGGAAAACTTGAGGGGTTTTTATAAGGTTTGGCCTAGGGATTCTGCACATTTCTCTGGAAAATGAAACTAATTTTAACCAATAGGATTAAGGGTCAACATAGAGTTCACTTGCCAGGTGCCTAGCAGTATGTTTATCTGGCCTTTTACATTGGTAACTTAAATTACTGCAATAATGTACCTGGGGTTGTGTTTTAAAAAGATGCATTTGTCCTATTGCAAGGAATACTAATAGATTTTACAATGCATTTGTTTATGAATACTTTTATTTAGCAGGAACAGTTACCTGTGCTATTTTGCAGAGCTCATGCAAAACACCTACAAATTGATCAGTTCAACCCAGCAACGTTGGTTGAAGGTCAGGATTGGAAACATTTTCTAGCTAGTGCTAAGAGTGGGCCATTGTTCCTGGAGGAAAATGGGTGGAGTTTGTAATTGGAAGGCTCCAAGAAGGCCAGCACCTGCCTGCAGATAGCGAGGCTCTTTTGTTTGGAGCCTGATGGCCAGAGAAAGGTGAAAAGTTCATGGCTCAGGACTGACCATTACGAACAATCTTGGAATGTACCACTTCTACTGTTGATCATAATTGGGGATGTTTATTTGTTGTCATAGTTCGGTGTTACTGTTATAATTTGTATTATTGCATTAAATGGTTATCACAATAAAGTTACAACATTCAGGAATTGATAAACACCCAGACTGTTTGTTTGAAAAGTTTTATCAATAGCTGCTTTTATAATCAGCACTATGGAATATTCCTGATCTGCTGAAAGGGAAGCATACTCATATCAGCTTTTCGATACAGCGGTTTCTAAATGTCCGCATAAAAATGCTAAGCTGTACCGAACCAGTACATTGGTATAACCTTTGAGTCCTACATGTACAATAGTGTTTTAAAATATTATTTTGCCCTCAAGAATCTCAAAAGCACTTAACTGCCATTCTGGTGGGGGGGTTATACGGGGTGAGAGGAGTGGGGGAAGATGCAGCAATCGTTTGAAAGCGGCAACCGG
>JAHTLZ010000010.1:19755373-19777626 GCA_023846285.1 Phrynocephalus versicolor | reverse complement strand
GACCACAGAGACTGGCTTTGCCTCTCAATATCAGGATTATGAAATATTGGTGATTTGTTAAACAAAGTACCTTAGCTGCTATCATCACTTTGTAAACCACCATATCCCATCTGTTGCCAAATCCCAAAGTTTGTTGTCCACAGTTTTCAAAACCCAAGATGTTAATAAACCAACTGGTTGGGTGGCTTCTTGCACTTCCCTGCATAAGAGGACACATATTACTGTTGAGAGAGAGAGAGAGAGAGAGAGAGAGAGAGAGAGACAGAGAGAGACAGACAGAGAGACCGAGGATGACTCCAGTGTGCATAATTCTTCAGATGTTATTTATCTTACAGATGAAAATAATTTAAACAGAGTATCAATACAGTATATGTTCTCTCAAAGAGAAAATACCTTCAAAGAGAGAACTGTCCTGTGTAAGAAAAGGACACAAACACAGTGGTGAAGGTGTTGCGTATGCTGGGGTGATTATAGACATTGAAGAGATGAAAGAAGATGCGGTCAAAAAGCCTCAACAGGTTCTGCAAGGCGGCAGCCTTTTAATGACATTTTCTCCTGTCAGACACTTTCGAGCTCTGAATAAATGGATATTTGCTTTTGCTGTAGGCACACAATAGAGAATTTCAAAGCACTGCATGACTAGATGTGTCCTGTGGTTTTTAGTTTTCTTTAGTGTAGTGGAAAATACACGGCGGGAGACCCCAAAAGCAATGGAGCCTATATAGAGTGATGCTAGCAGCTATCCCGCAGGGCGTATGCGTGTGCCCATCTACTGATGTATCAATCGTGTACTTCTCCATGGACCACTACTGTTCTCAGCAAAATATTTCCTCCTCTTTGTGTGAATGGAGATGGATCACTCAGGGTGCTACTATTGACCACCAGTTTCTATCTTCTTCCTTCTGTGGCAGCAGATAAATTCTACCAGCAGGGGCAGGACTTTGGCAGTGACTGCTGCAGAGGGAACTACGTAACGTTTGTTTCAAATCTCAGCCAATGTGCTCCCCAATTTTCTTGATGCATAATAGTTCCACTGCAGCGGTTTGATGGGAGAAGTAACTTGAGTAGCATTTCTGCCTGGGATGCTCCAGGCAGAATGGCCAGCAGCCAAGTATCACTATGTATAGAACAGCAGCAAGTGTAAATGCACAGCTGATGTATGAAATGTGCATGCCAAGACCAGAGGTGGCTGTTGTGGTCCTCTAGATATCCAGAAACTGCAGCTCCCATCCAGGGAAGATAAATATTCCTTTTTGAGGGGATGTTGAGACCCCCAGGAACTACAGCCACTACTCTTAACTCACAAGTCAAAATGTAGACGCAGTACTGGTTCTCCAGTGGTGTAAATAATGTTGACAGCCTTCATTTTGCTTCCTGGCTAATCACAATGTGCACATAGTTGGCTATTAGGCCTTAGAAAAAGAGCTTTTGTTACCTAGCAACTACCCACACCTCATGGAGGGGGAACCCATATCACTTTCTTGTTCTACAGAACTAAGCTGTCACCTTGGCTAACTTCTCAGTTTGTGCGTATCTCAGGATTTCCTGGAGTTTTTGACCTGATAGATACATGGAGAGAAGTACACATCATTTGGGAAACAGACAGGGGGGAAAGGTAGAGTACATATAAACAAGCAAGCAAACAAACAGTTATATCCTTAATTGCCAAAGTATTCCAAATGAGTTGACTCAGAATACAGTATACCGAATACAGAGGCAGGCGTGGGGCAAAGAGGATCACACTGGATCAAAGCTTTACCATCTTCATTATATGAAAGTGCTACAGCAGTGATGGCGAACCTATGGCACGGGTGCCAAAGGTGGCACTCGGAGCCCTTTCTGTGGGCACCCGACATCGCCCCTTCATAGCCACCTGTATATACAGGTTAAATTGCTGTATTGGCACTTTGCAAACAAATTAGTGGGTTTTGAATTTTAGTTTGGGCCCTCGGTCTCTAAAAGGTTCGCCAACACTGTGCTACAGCAGATACAATTGTTTTCTGGCTCATGCAGATGATACAACTCTCTTGAAACTTGGAGGCCATTTTCCATAGACTTTGAACTAAGCCATTTTTTTGACAAGCAATGACTGTGGCAACCCTCAAGTACCATCTCACTCTCCACAACATAACAAGGGATGGTGTATTGAGCAGCTGCCCTCCTCTCATCCCTGCAGGTAAAAGGATTATGACTGGACTCCTCCTGATGGCTGGAACAAGGAGTTAGAATTCTATATCAGTTCTATATCAATGGCTTCATGGTAGTGGAAGCCATTGTGGGCTGAGATATATTAGCAAAGGATGCAGTTTACAACCCAATCTCTACCAGACCTACAAGTGTCATTCAACAATACCATTGTGGTCACCAAGAGCGGCAAACAGTCGTTGTGAGAGACACTTCAGACTAACACAGGAAGCTGAGGCCAGAAAGAGATATTACAGTTTACCCATAATTTAGAGCTGAAAGCCAATTGATGTTGCAGAGAGATGACCAAAGTTGTGTACTTCCATGTTTGTGAAATCCATCCTCAGATTAATCCCACGCTTAAGGCCTGAAGATCAGCATGCATGAAACAAAGCAGGCTAATTTGTCTGCTTAAAAAGTTGTGTTATTACCCTCACACGTTTACAGCAGTTAAGCAGTTCTCTCTTACAACTATGGGCTATCTATTTCTTGCCTGAGAGACCCCATTCCACATGCCTCTAGCTACAGACTCAACTGTGGAACACCACAACTACAAAATCCACCCAATACATTCCCAGCGTTGTGTGTGACCGATCCAAATCAGCACACCACAAGGATCTCGATAAGGCACATTCTACCTGCTATCCACAATAAACTGAGCAATCCTGTCAGTGACATCAATTTCCTTATGCATGAGAAGCAGCACAGCAGGATTTCAGTGTGGTAAAGATTGAAATAATTAAATAATACCATATGTATGTGTTATGTGAAGGGCCAAGAGCTGCTTGACTTATAATGTACATAAGTTCATAGGGTTTCTTAAGTTTTTCAGTTAATGGCCTTCTCGGTACAGAATGTTTTGCCTCAGCTTGCGTTACTTAACTTTAAATCTCGCTTGCCCTTTGGTTTCTGATTGGCAAAATGTTTTATATAACCCGCCACAGTAGTTTTAAACCTCTGATAAGAGCTATCTTTAAAATTTAGCAGCTAGCAATTATCTTTAAAATTAAATGCTTGGTTCTTAGGGCTTCAAACGTTTGATAAACTTCAAACGATTTTTAAAACACCACCTGCAATGTGGAATTAAAAGGCCTAAAACACTGACTGTGTTCAAGGGGGATAAACTTACACAAGATAGAATCCTGCATATAATCCAACAGAAACTACATGCAGGAGGGACAAAAATATTATATCTGTTCATTACAACTGGAATATTGAGTTGCTTTTTCTATCCAAGATTTAGAAACCAGGTGATACTTTCTTATTAATTATCTCCAAGCTATTACTTGTTTGTTGTTATACTAAGAGACAGAGAGATATATATCAGAGATATACAGTATAGCCATTGATGGAAGTACAGTTGGATGTGTGAACTGATTCCGCTGAAACCCCTTAGGCCAGGCCTGCCCAAAGTCCGCCCCGGGGGGGGGGGCCAAATCCGGCCCGTCAGGCCATTTTGAGTGGCCCGCGGCAGGCTGGCCCTCCCCTCCCTCCCCCTCCTTTGCCCCATGTTTTTTTTTAAAATCTTCCGCCAACACTGACAACGCAGGGAAGCTTGAGGGGCTGGGCGGGCTGGCCGGCCAGTGAGCAGAAGCTTGTGGGGCTGGGTGGGCAGGCGAGGGGGCAGGCCACCACCACCAGCACCGCCCGGAAGCTTGGGCGGCTGGGTGGTCTGCCGCCAATGGCACCGCAGGGGAATGTGTGGGGGTGGGCAGGCCAGCGGGCCTCTGCAACTGCCAAGGAGCTTTGGGGTGGGCTGGCGGGCGAGCCGGCGCCACTGCTGGGGAGCTTGGGGGGGTGCAAGGTTGCACAGATCGCCTCTTCCAAGGGGCGACCTGTGGCCACGGCTCCCTGTGCTTCCTTGTCCCCACCTCTCTCCCTTCCTCCCTTCCTTGTTCCCCACTTTCCTTCCTTCCTCTCTTGGTTTCCACCTCCCTCCCTCCCTTGGTCCCCGCCTTCCTTCCTGTGGGTGGGGTTGCAAGGGGTCAGTGGGTGGGGCTTATGGGTCAGTGGGTGGGGCTTGCAGTGGGGTGGCAGGGTCGGGGAGCAACCGGCCCCTGACACATTCTCAGCCACCAAATCTGGCCATCCTTACAAAAAGTTTGGGCACCCCTGCCTTAGGCATTGAGGTTTTGTTGTTTGACCTCTGCGAAAGTCAAAACAGATGCTACACTGGCCATGTGTCCAGAAGGAACTCTCCTTTGGGTGCCAAACGATGTTGTCTCGTCATCGCACACACTTTCCTTCACATTCTGTATCTTGCATTCCAATTTGCTTTGCTTTGTTATTGGTCACTGACAGGTAAACCTGGGCTTCATTTGCAAGTCATATGGAGAAAAAATAGGCCAATCAAATGGAATACACATTCCCTTTAACATCTTATTTGTCCTGTGATGGTTCATTTACCCACACATATCACCCCCTCAATAATTGCTTTACAGTGGTACGTCTACTTACGAGTGGCTTGACTTAAGAGCAATTCTACTTAAGAGCAAACAAATCCATTGCTGTTTTAACTGCTACCTTACAAATTTTAGATGCGGTCTGCTCTACTTACAATTTTTTTTAAGTTTTTAATTTTTTAATTTTTTTATGATAGGGCTGCTCTTCTTAAGTGTTGTTTGACTTAAGAGCATGCATTTGGAATGGATTAAACTCATAAGTAGAGGTACCATTCTATCTCTTCCAGGGAGGAGAAGCATTAAACTTTGACATTTGTTCATTCATTTATGGAGAATTCTGCAAAATATAGCATTCCTGGTACCCTAATGGTACATCATCTATCTAAAGGAGCTTCATCTAGCTCCCTCCCTTAAAGCTTTTTGTAGGCATTTAAGACCTTATTGTTTAGGGAGGCTCTTGAGACCAGCCACAGCTGATAGTTTCCCTTCCCTGCCCAAATTTAATTGCTTTAGTTTTGTGGTACTCTCTTATCTTATCTTAGCTTTTTTGTCTTGTTCTATTATATTTTATGTTGATTTGCCTGTGAAGATTTTCAGTCATCCAGGTGAGTTATCTGGAAGTTGAGTCATGACTACTGGACTTCTTTTTTCTTGAGAGATAGAAACGTTTCACTGCTCATCCAAACAGCTTCATCAGTCTGAATACAGCTAGTGGGATACTAATGCTTGTGCTGAATACAGCTGTATTCAGAGTGATGAAGCTGCTTGGGTGAGCAGCGAAACATTTCTATCTCTCAAGAAAAAAGAAGTCCAGTAGCCATGACTCAACTTCCAGATTTATGTTGATTATCTTGTTTTATTGTGTTTTTTTTATAGTAATGTGTGGTTTTTTGCCATTTGTAAGCCAACAGGAGTAGTGTTTATACATTAGCTGGGTGTCGTAAAGACTGAAATAATTAAATAAGACTCAGCCTCTGTACATCTGGATCTGCAGCAGCACAAGCCCACTGTTCGAATGTATGTTGAGTGCATTATGTATTTCAACTACATGGAGAGAATCAGTAGCATGGGTCTTTCTCACACTATTTTTGTCTGCCCTCTTTGTCAAGTGCAGATTGTATTACAATTCAGAAGGAATCATCAGGGGTTGCTACTGCTGTATTCCAACATCTGTCATGTGAGATGGTAGCCTCAGTTGACTTAATGGTAGCACTTGCACTATCTAGCTTATAGCTTACAGTATTTGTAAACTGCCCAGAGTAGCCTTTGGGCTAGATGGCTGCAGTATATAAATCTATTAAATCAAGTAAATAAATAAATAAATAAATAAATAAATAAATAAATAAATAAATAGTATAGCCTTGGGTTGGAACTACTAATAGTGAGCCATTAGGCTACATTTGTACCTTACTCATTAATCACTTAATTCCTTCCAAACAAGAGGAGAACTTTGTGTTGACAGTGAAGTAGAAATCAGGCCAAAGAAACTATTTGTGAGTCTCGTCAGCGAGTTATTATTCCCATACCCAGCAGAGAGTGGATCTGATTGCCTTCTATTGCAGATGTCCTTAAGTATGCAGTCATCACAAAGTTCAACCTGAAATTTATAGCAATTTTAGATGAGCAATTTTAGATTTTATCACATCATCATCCCAGTCTTATTTGTTGTATTTTGTAAGAACCTGACATGACATGGTTCTTCACATATCTCCTTTCCTTGTTTTTCCGATGTTTCCACTGACTTGTATTTCTTACTACAGAAAATCAGTTAAGGTGAAAATGATGGAATATTGTACAACACCTTCTAATTGCCAAAGTGAGGATCCCACAATCTGAAAATATCCCAAATTTTATTCATTACTGGAAAGACCACAGTAGTTGATCATCATCCACTGGAAATCAGCATTAGAACAGACAATGCAAATAGTTTTGGGATTAGTCATAATTTAGGTCCTCCAGAATGACAATCAATTTCTTCCATTCTTATCAGAATTGAAGATAACCACAACATGGCTTTTGCATCCATGGGGCTCAGCCAGGGGATCACAGGGAAAATCCAAAGTGTCCAAGCTCAAAGAAAAGGAAAAGGACCTGACTTACCAGGTCCACTGATTGTTGTCAGAGTGGCACCGGACAAACAAAGAAAAGATGGCAATCCACAAGTGCACGGGGAAACCATAACAGTTGTGTCATGTATGGGGGCCTGGCCAATGGGCAGATCTGGGAGGAAACATGTGACGCGAGTCAATTTTGGCATCTTGGAGAGTGTGACGCACTCACAAGGGGCCTGGTCGGCCTTGTTATACAAGGGGAAAGCAGACAGCGGCAACCCCCTTTCAAGCGGAAGACAGAGGAATCCCAGCCCACTCATCCTTCATATAATGGTAAGTAGTAGCAAAATGTTTAGTTTGTGTATACAGTGGTACCTCAACTTATGAATTTAATCCGTTCTGAATGCATGCTCTTAAGTCGAACTACTCTTAAGTTGGGGTACCTATCTAAAAAATTGAAAAAATAAGTAAAAAAATCAAAAAAATGAAAAAAAGTAAGCTGAGCAGACCATATCTAAAATGTGTAAGGCAGCAGTTAATACACCAATAGTTTTCCGCTCTTAAGTCGAGCTGCTCTTAAGTTGGGGTGCCACAGTAATTGTATAAGACGCATGCCTCAACTTTAGAGGTAGTTGGCGGTTTTACAGGCATTGGGATGGATCCAAGCAGATAAAGTAGCAGGCGAGAACCTGCATATATGGAAGAACAGCTGACGAGGACATGTCAGGCGGAAGGGGCCCTAGGCTGAATCACGAGCGAACACCCATAGGCCCCCAACAATGATTTATGCCATGGGCCACCAATGGGGCCTATGCCTCTTGGGGTCCTACAACTGCAAAATGGACACGGGAGACCAATGGGGTTGATACCCCAGGGGATCCTACAACTGGCAAGAAGTTGGCGTTCCCAAGGGACCAGGGGAATGAGGGAGCAACAAGGGGCAGGTGCACTCCTTGATGTTCTGGATCTGATCCAATGACTCAATGAGAGTACTGCTTGTGTAATCAATAAAGTTGTGGCCTATTGTTGTTCAATCATTCAGTCATGTCCGACTCTTCGTGACCCCATGGACCAGTCTTCCACTGCCTCCCCGAGTTTGGTCAATAGATTTCCTAAATACAGTGGTACCTTGTATAAAGGAATTAATTCGTTCCAAATGAAATTATGTTAAGCAATTTTTCCTTTATACAAATTTCCATAAGAATGCATTGAAAACAGAGTGATCCCATTTTTATGTTGTACGGATTCTGCCCATAGGCGATTATGTTAAGCAAATTTCCCCTATCTCTGTAATTTTTTATGTTGTACAAATTTTATGTTATACAAGCTGTTTGTTATACAAGGGTCCACTGTATAATGGTCATGTCATTTTTATTCCTTTACACATTCGGAACAAAAGGCTCAGCTGCAGGCAAGAATGGCAGATACGGTGCAGAAGTGGAGCACTATTTTGGATTACAGTATGGTGATTTGTTGAAGTCTTGCTTTGGAATGGAAGCCGTCTTTGGTTGCCCTGGTGGTAGCCACCAGAGAGAGAATAGACAAAGGACTGTGATCTTGTTGACTCTCTTGGGTCTTTCAGCCCTGACAATGGAATTCTTCAGTGTTGGGGATGGGACTGAAGCTGCTGTTTTGGAGAAACTATGGTTCTTCCTCAGAGAGTGTCTAAGGCAGATGGTGTTAATTTATTTAAAATATTTTAATAATATTTTAATTATTTCTCCTAGAAAAAGACCCAAGGCTGCTTACCACACTGAAATACAATATTTAAAGAGAAACAATGAATATACAACAGTTGTTCATAATATTAAAGACAATATTTAAAGCTAACAACAATGAATAAGTAAATATAGAAAGAAAAAAATCCCACTCTGAGAAATGGAAAACACAAAAATGAAAAGCGCAAGTAGTACTAAAAAATCCAGTCAAAACAATCAGCACTGGTTTTCAGCTCCTGCTTCCAGGAAGACAGCAAAAGCTTTGAATCTCGGTCTGATGGCAATTTTAGATTACCTAAATTGAATGAATAAGCTGAAACCTCAGCCCAGCAAGACAAATGTGTTATTATGGAGCTTCAAATAAAATGGAATGAAACAGGTCCCAATGTGGTACCATGGATAGAATAATAGGCTGGGACTCTGTAGAACAGGGTTCAAATCCCTGCTCAGCCATGTAAACTCACTTGGAGAGTGTGTGACACAGAAATGAGTGACAAATGTATGTTTGGCCTAAATCAAGTGAAACCACATAAAATAGAGAATCAGAGAGGTTTATGTGCACAAAGTATACTGTGTGCTTTTAAACTCTGAATGACTTTTAATTGTTGCAAGCAAAGCAAAAAGACTGATATCAGTGCATCCTGCAGAACATAAGGATGATGCCAAAATTGCTCAGGTAGGAACCTGGGTCAAGCTGACATAGGTGCTTCCTGTAGCAAACATCTCTAAGACAAAAAAAATCATTAGTGCATTCTGGAGAAGATATCTTTGAACCAAGAAATATACGTTGAAAGATAATAAGGATGAATGGACATGATGAACGGACATTCTGAATTGGACTGAACCCAGAAGAAAACTATGTTTAATATGGATGGTAATTGGAAGTGGACTGAAACCAGAGAAGAACCAGATGCCTGAAGAGAAACAAAACTTTAATGGGTATAAAAGACATGAAAGACATTAAACCTATGTGCCTTGTTCCGTTCAGTGCTGGTTTGACAAGAAGATTTTTTTTTTTTGTAGTAGAGCACAAAAGTGGAGAAGGGAATGACATACTTAGTCCAATAATCATTTATTAAACTAGCTGGATACATCTGAACCAGTCCAAAGATCCTTCCAGATGCCTTCCTGGGTCTTGTGCATTTAACAGTAGAGATGGGCACAAATAGAAAAACTGGAGTTTCGTTTGTTGTTTAGAGGTCCATTTCGTTTCGTTTCCATTGTTCACGAATTTTTTGCAAAAATTGTTTTCGTTTTGTTACCGTTTTGTTACCATTTCGTTACCATTTATTCCAATTTTACGTGATTATTTTAGCATTTAAAGCAGCTCACTTCATTGCTGTAATGGAAACGAAACGCACAACAAAAATCCCCGTGTTTCTGTTCGTTTTGTTTCATTTTGGAGGCAAATTTCGTTTGTAGTTTCGTTACGTAACAAAACAAAAACCAAAAAATGAAAACGAAAAATTGTTCATTCCATGCCCATCTCTATTTAACAGCAAGAGATGAGCCATGCGATGACTTTCATTGCCTTTCCACCATGCCAAGGAAATCCTTACACAACTTGTGTGCCAAACTGGGCACAAAAAGCAGCCCCAGCAAGACAGATGGTGACAATGGCAAGGCCACTTTACACTCTTGCATCTGTACCTGGATAATACAATGCCGTGATGCTGTTGTGTTCTCCCAAGTGTACTCATCCCAAGGCATGCCTTCTCTTGCAGGCAATCGTGTTCTCCTTACTCATGCAAGCAGGCAATACAGAGATGTAGAGTCGACCTGTCTAATCTCAGAACACTGCTACTGGAGTGTAGTCTCCCAGGCTTACATTTGCACTAAAATTCAGGCTTCTGTGAAACTGTATAAAGGTTTAAAACATTTTACAGTTTTCCAGTGTTGACATATTTCTAGCAGTCTTAAATGACTGATGAGCAGTTTTCATTATTTTCTAGAACTGCTTTTCTCTATTCATAAAATAACTGTCTAAGAGTAGTAACTTTACAGTATGAAGGGTAACCCCTTCTCTCCCCCCCCCAACTCCAGCATTTAAAGCTGTACCATGCTGGCTGATGCGAAGCTTTGGCTTAGCTGGAGTTGGCTTTCGGCCATTTAACAGCTTGTTTAAGAAACACACACGCACACACCAAAAAAACCTGCCTCATATTCAAGGAACTCAATGTCCTGTTAGCCAGGCAGTACGTCAATGTTTCTATGGAAACCTACTCCAAAGATTCGCTCTCCTATGCTACTGCTGCATATTGTATGACAAGCTTTGTATGCTGCAATTCGTTACAGTGCTGTGAGGAAATGGGAGAAGGTTTGGCCCAAAGGAGTAGCGGTAATAACAGTAACAGCAGCAACAACAGTAATACTGAAGCTGAAGGCATATTAAGAACTGCTGGGTCACAAATGCAGTCGGCTGTTCTGCATAATTACATTGCATGAAATCGCGTCCAAAGTGTTTGTTCTGATGGATACACACATGCATACATGTCTGAGCCTGTTCATGTATGCATGCATCCACACGTGCACATGCACACAGAGAGAGAGAGAGAGAGAGAGAGAGAGAGATGGAGAGAGAGGGAGAGAGGGAGGGAGGGAGAAAAGGAGAGGGGAAAAAGGAGAGAGAATTACCTTCTATTAAGAAACATTCGTAAGGTGAAAATCCATGTTTTATTATTACACTACGACATAATTGTTTGGAAGTCTTTCTAAATAAGAAATGGTCTGGTCCCCAAAAGTTCTGCACCTGGAAGAACCCCAGACTCTGATGTCATTTAGGGTAAATCAGCATTTATGCAGTGAGGGGAAAACCAACACTGTGCACTTCATCTGCCGGAAATCCTGTGATGGGGGTTCCTGCGTGGCAATGGGGTTGGACAGGATGGCCCTTGAGGTCTCTTCAACCTCTTACGATTATATGACTCCACATGGACCAGGGCAGATGGGCATGGCATTCCAAAGCATCTTGAAGGCTCAAGGCTATGATATAGCCCACTGGTTCCCAAGCTTGGGTAGCTTAGTTGTTCTTGGAGTGTAATCCCCAGAAGCCATGGCCAGCACAGCTAGTGCTAAAGGCTTCTGGGAGTTGAAGTCCAAGAACAACTGGCTTACCCAAGGTTGGGAGCCACTGAGCTATTCCCTTCCCTT
The DNA here is from genome assembly GCA_023846285.1 of Phrynocephalus versicolor. Taxonomy (NCBI): domain Eukaryota; kingdom Metazoa; phylum Chordata; class Lepidosauria; order Squamata; family Agamidae; genus Phrynocephalus; species Phrynocephalus versicolor. The sequence continues at coordinate 19,766,121 of JAHTLZ010000010.1, read as the reverse complement.
CTAGCAATCTTTCCTGCTGCTTTTGTGGTTATAAAAGTAACTGATTTCTTTTCAAAAGCTAATATTTCTGTGGCTGTAGTACTGGAATAATCCATAGCAGATTGTCCTACTTTGTATTTACTATTCCAACATTTTAATGCAATCTCTTGCTTCCTTTATGTTTCTCAGACTTGTGTCTCTGCTTTCATCAGCAGCAGTATATAGTTCCCAGGTTCATAATACCAATAAATTCAAATTAGGTTAAGCGCATATGGCTGTACCTATATAAGGTGATATCTGTAGGACCAGTACTTTGAAGGCCCCTGTCCAGATTTTTAAATTGTTGTCTTTAAATTAACTTAAAACTTGATAAATGTATAAGGAAAATGGATTCTACCTCATTACTCAATAAGAAGCAAAACTCTTTCAGTCAAGACCTCTGGCTGAGGAGAAGAACAACCCCCCCCTTTATGTGATCCAGATGTACATTCACATGCAGATGTATAAATGCTCTTTGGATAACATTAAAATTCAGAGGACTTTCCCCTTGATTTCCATGGACAACCCTAACCCCTGTCCCTGAAGATGTTTGCAACTTGTTTATCTAAATGTATCAGTAAATGCCATATTCAGAAAGTGAGAGAGTTCTTGTCACTCAGACTCCACCCATTCTCCTCTTCCCCTCGGCCCCTTCCAAAAGCCAATCAGCATTCCACATCCACTGGGCATGCTCAGTTTTCACTAATATATGCGGACTCCAAATTAGGGTTTTTCTGTGTTGTTCCCTTATAGGCAAAATGTATGGGTTCAATTTAGCCAGGATTGGGCAGCAAAGCATTTTTCTAGACCACAAAAAAGCTTCTTGTCAGCCCTTTTTTAATATGAAAACTCTCAGGAGCAGCAGTACAAGAAAATGTAGCTGTAGCAGCTATGCTAAAACCAGTGTTTGCTTTAAGACTGACAGCAGCAAGAATTATCCAATTGTTGCTCATCTGCTGGAAGTTCTTGTAATGGATTCTTCATATCATTTGCAGGGTATTCCTCTCACTGTTTTCCAGATATACCACAGGGTGCAATATACCATATTTTTCCATCTATAAGATGGAAACCTAAAATCACATTATTCTCTCCTCAGTTACTTCCACGTATAAGATGACCCTCAATTTTATCTAACAATTATAGATAAAAATATAGTCTTATACATCGAAAAACATGGTAGCTATGAAGGGAAGAACTGTATCATTCATCTGAGATGGACTTTTTAATATAATGCACTAACTAAAGCATATTTTTTGTGCAATTTGCTTGCTCTCTTTTCTCTTACAACCAAATTATGCCCTACAAATTACCCACTGTTTGGAGTTAAATCACTTTAGTGATCAAGAAAGAGACTGAATCAATATGAGTCAAGGTTTCTATATCTGGAAAGAGTGCTTCTTAAGTGGCAAACTGTGAAATCATGTGAGAGGGAAAAAGGTGAGTGTCATCAGGATTTTCTCAGATTACGAACCACTGCTTCCTTTGTGTGTCTAATTTTTGGGACATTTATAACAAAGGGGATGAAAGTCTCAGGAGAAAAACATGTAGGAGCGGGGGAAATGCATCGCCCAAAGGCTTGTTTTGGTCTTTGCTGTCTGAAAAAATAAAATACTGTATATAAAAATAGGAAGGTGCTTATGGCCTGAAGAGGAATGATAAAATGTAACAAGCAGATATGCAAATCATAAGAGATGAGAAAAGTTGGAGGTCTTTGCTGTAACAATCAGCACTTAAGAAATTCCTTCTTCTAGTTGCCTGTAAAGTATAATTGAGCTCTTAGTCTTGTGTGTCTACTTATAAAGGCAGTCCAGATACTTTGAGTAGAACCACTGAAATGAATGTTCCATTAATCCCAATTAACATCAGTCATATTGAGCTCAAACGGTATGCTTTGGGTAGATTTGATGTCCAATTTAGCCCAATGTTTTTCCCCAATCAATTTGCTTTTAAAAAAGCAACTTTTAAAAAATGTGCACTGCCTTTTTAATAGCATACAATAGTGTGGGGGTTTTAGAAGCTATTTTTATTTATTTTCTACATAAAACAAAATGCATGTATTGCTTATCAGATACCGTGATACATGGGTCAGTCACAATTATTTTACCATCATTTTGGCCCTACATATTTCGTTTCTCATTTCCCAGTCAACTGGTTTTTCAAGCCTAATTTCTCTTCTACTTTCATCAATATGGTATACATCTCTACACATGTCCCATTTTAATCAAATAGATAAGGTACAAGAAACAAAGAGACAATAATGAAAAAGAGTAAGATTTCCCTACTACCTATCCATTCTTAGCAGAATACTCAGTCAGTCTCTATATTCTTATTCTTGGATTTGCTAAGTACAGTATATCTAAATGCATTTTAATTGGTTTAGTATATATGTAATAGGTGATCGATAGGCATGTTTACCTGTTCCTCTAAGAGTTACACAGTTTCAAGATTCTTTCATAACTGAGTTGCATCTATTTTAAGGGCTACTATAGGAGGGTTACACCTTGGTCTTTAAAGTCTTCTTTAGGTTTACAAGTTCCCATCTATTTGCACTTTTAAATAATTCTTTAAATGAGCGTGAAAGTAACTTTGCATTGATCTGAGCATTTGGGGGAGACCACTATAGGGAACTGAAGGCTTAGGCACAGCACTGAAGATTAGTACAATTGTATGTTTAAAATGCTCGGAAAGGTAAACTTCAGAGGATATTATTGTTTCCGAGGGAAGAAGAGAAAAACAAGAGATTATGGCTACCCTGCTGCTATAAGCACTGGGGAGGAACAGTTTTAACGCTTTAAAAATGATTCTACCTTTCCCCAATGCCACGCTGCAGAATCTTACTAACTTTAATTGACATTCTCAGGTACGTGCTCCCTGATTTAATGCAAAAAGCCTCTTTATGCAGAGAACATTGTATTCCCAGAATAAAATCCAGAGTATTTCCGAGATTGCAAACAATACGCATGCTTCTGAAGAATATAATTTTAACAAAGGGAGAACTTATTGCTACCTAAATAGCACTCATGGTTGTCAACTTATACTGTAACGAAGCGCTGAACCCCCTTCACTTGCAAAATGACCATAAAGGACTTTCATTTTGCTTCCGCCAGTGTTCTTTGTTTTCTTTTCTTTTTTTACCATTGCAGGATTTTAGGACATTTTCAGGAGGATGCAAGGTGGCCATGCCTCCTGCCTAATAAAAGGAAGGCAGCTGCTTGGATGGCCAACAAAACCAATCCTGTTTGAAGACATCCTTTGTGTGAAAGGTTTATGAGTCCAAGGCCAGTTTAAAGACTGTGAAACCAAGAGGACTTGACCTTGTCTATCAGCAAGGACAGTAGACTGAGCTATGGGCAGACAGTGGCCATTAGGATGAATTGTACAGTATTGCAATTACTTTATTTATAAAGGTAGGTCTATGCATGGTGGCTCAGCGGACTAAGGCTCTGAAAACTGTTGAGCACTGCCCCTAGAGTTGGACACGACTAGCACGCATGTGCGGGGGGAACTTTTACCTATGCATTGAGTGGTAGGTAAAGACAAGCAAGTGAGTCCTAGAGTAAATCAAGCATGCACTATTTATGGAAACAAAATATGTTGAAACTGAGGCTGCCCTACTTTGAGCACCTCCTGAGAAGGCGGGATTCTCTGGAAAAGGCAATCATGTTAGGAAATGTGGAAGGCAGCAGAAAAAGAGAGAGCCCACACAGGGGATGGATTGAATCCCTAAAGGAAGCCACAGGGCTGGAGCTTCCAATAGCTACTAGTTTTTCTACTAGTTATTTTTTTTTCATTTGTTCTTATTTTGAATTGTCAATCCATTTTGTGCTTATTTATTTGTTCTTTTTATTATTATCATTTGATCATTTGGTTTGATTGATTAGTTTTTATTTACTATTTTAAGTTGTTTAATCTGTTTTTATATTTTTATATGTTTGTAAACCACCCAGAGTAGCTTTTTTGCTAGATGTTTGTGGTATATAAATAAACAAACAAACAAATAAATAAATAGCTGAGCAGGGCAGTTACGGACAGGACGTTTTGGAGATCACTTGTTCTTAGGGGCACCATGAGTCTGAGATGACTGGACAGCAGCACATCATGACTAGTGGCCACTTAAAAAAGGAGGGAGGGCTTGTTGCCATCAATTTATCCATCTGAAAGCTGCTATTTGTACAGAACTAATGCTAGCCACCTAGACCAGTGCCCTTCCACCAACCCATTCTATGGAGTCCCTATGAAGTAGGAGAAAAGGATAACAGTGGAGAAAGAAGCATCAGAACCTAACATAACGTAGGTAGGCAGGTGGTGGAAAGGTTTTCCCTACACACCCTGCAAATAGGTGACATCACGGGCCTAAACTCCACCTTCTCTACCGGAAGAGGATAAGATAGGCTTCTTGGAATTAGAAATCACTCTGCAGGAAGACCCAAGGATGGGCCAAGTGCAGACCTCCCAATGTTGTTGGGTTGTATAATGTAGCTCTCAGCAAGCCTGGGTGGTGAGAAATGAGCAATACAACATCTGAAGAGCCACATTTTGTACGTGTGTGTATGCATGCACACAGGCAGAATCACACAGAGAGACTAGAGACAGATTTGTTTTAGAAATTACAATTTCCCTACAATAAGACAAAACTACACTTTTACAACTACATGGAAATCCTAACATATGGACTTTTGAATATTACTGAAATGGTTGGCCCTGGGGGGCAAGGTCAAGGCAGACAACAGTTAATGGGTTGAGACAAAAAGTTGTTAGCACAAAACTTTTTTTAAAAAAAATCTGACCCATGATTTATTTCACATATGCAGCAAAATCGATCTTAGCTTCAAAAATAGAATAGGTAGGGAGATAGTACAGGAACATCTGGAAACATTAAATGAATTTAAGTCTCCTGGACCAGATGAGTTACACCCAAGGATATTAAAAGAACTGGCAGAAGTAATTTCAGAGCCATTGGCAATAATCTTTGAGAAGTCCTGGAGAACAGGGGAAGTCCCCATCGACTGGAGGAGGGCTAATGTTGTCCCCATCTTCAAAAAGGGGAAAAAAGAGGACCCAAATAATTACCGCCCAGTCAGCTTGACTTCAATTCCTGGAAAAATCCTAGAACAGATTATTAAGAAATCAGTCTGCAATTATCTAACAAACAATGCTGTCATTACAAAAAGTCAACACGGGTTTCTTAAAAACAAGTCATGCCAGACTAATTTGATCTCTTTCTTTGATAGAATTACAGGCATGATAGACGAGGGGAATGCTGTGGATATTGCTTATCTGGACTTTAGCAAGGCCTTCGATAAGGTTCCCCATGGTATTCTTGCCAAGAAGTTAGTAGGAAGTGGGATAGATAGTGCTACAGTGAGGTGGATTTGTAATTGGTTGACTGATCGCACGCAAAGGGTGATCATAAATGGTCTCTCATCATCTTGGAGAGACGTGACCAGTGGGGTACCCCAAGGTTCTGTTCTTGGTCCAGTGCTCTTCAATATCTTTATTAATGACTTGGAGGAAGGAATAGAGAGTATGCTAATTAAATTTGCAGATAATACCAAATTGGGAGGGGTTGCTAATTCCCTAGAGGATCGGATGAAAATCCAAAAGGACCTCAACAGATTAGAAGTCTGGGCCAAAGCTAATGGAATGGATTTCAACAGAGGGAAATGTAGGGTGCTACATCTAGGTAGAAAGAATGAATTGCACAGATATAAGATGGGGGACACTTGGCTAGAGAATAGTACCTGTGAAAGGGATTTGGGGGTCTTGGTGGACCACAAATTGAACATGAGCCAGCAGGGTGATGCGGCGGCTAAGAAAGCATATGCGATTCTTGGTTGCATCAACAGAACCATAGTGTCTAGATCAAGGGAGGTGATAGTGCCACTCTATTCTGCTCTGGTCAGACCCCACCTGGAGTACTGTGTCCAGTTCTGTGCGCCTCAGTTTAAAAAGGACGTTGACAACCTCGAGCGGGTGCAGAGGAGAGCGACTAGGATGGTTGAAGGCCTGGAAGAGATGTCTTATGAAGAACGGCTTAGGGAACTGGGAATGTTTAGCCTATCAAAAAGAAGACTGAGAGGGGATATGATAGCTATGTTTAAATATTTGAAAGGATGTCACATTGAAGAGGGAACAGGTTTGTTCTCCATGGCTTCAGAGACTAGGACTCGGGGCAATGGTTTCAAACTACAGGAAAAGAGATTCCATTTGAACATTCGGAGGAACTTCATGACAGAGCTGTTCGGCAGTGGAATATGCTGCCACGGAGGGTGGTAGAGTCTCCTTCTTTGACGGTATTTAAGCAGAGGCTGGATGGCCATCTGTCGGAAATATTGTGAAGGGGTTCCTGCTTGGCAGGGGGTTGGACTCGATGGCCCATGAGGTCTCTTCCAACTCTATGATTCTATGATTCTATGATTCTATAATTCTGAAGATGCAATGGAATATCCTCACTAATTATATAGATGCAAAACTGACAGATTTATCCATTTTCCCTATTGGACTCTTCTTCCACATTCCTGGCTATATAGAATAGAATGTTTTGGTGTTTGTGTAGATCATGAGAAATTTTGGATTGTTCTATTTATTTATTTATTTATTTATTTATTTATTTATTGCATTTATACCCCGCTTATCTACAATATGTACTCTAAGCGGGAAAAAAATATGTGGGTGTGCCTCTGCACTTGATTGTCGTGATGTATAACATGAACCATGGACAAGAAGCTATTGTTAGAAAAGAATATAGAGGGACAGAATGGATTCCTACAGATAAATGTGCCAGACAAGGATGCATTTTCTCTCCTTATGTGTTATGTTTTTAAATGGAACACACTGTGGGGAAAGTTGGACTAGATTCAGATGAAAAAGGAGTGAAAATTGGTGGAGAAAATGTAAGATGTGCAGGTGACACCATTCTATTGGCGGAAAGCAGCAATGACTTGAAATGACTTCTGAAGAAAGAGAAAGAAGAAAGTGCCAAAGCAGGACCCAAGAAATCAGAAGATAATCGAGACTCGGGAGGGCAGCAATGAGGTGATTGAAAAAACATCAAGTGTAAAGATATAACACTGGAGACCAAAGCCAAGGTCATCCACACTAGTACTCCTGACTGCTATGTACAAATATGAATGCTAGGCAGTGAAGAAAGCTGGCAGGGGATAAAACTGATTCATTTGAAATTTGGAAGAGAACGTTGTGGGTACTCTGGACCATGAGGAAGACAAATAAGTGTGTCATAAATCAAATTAAGACTGAATTTTCTTTGGATGCCAAAATGATGAAACGGAGACTGCCATGATTTGGGCTCCTGAGCAGCCAAGGCTCAATGGAAAATGTAGAATGCAAGAAAAAAAACGTGAAGGCAGGAGGAAAAGAGGAAGACCCAATATAAAGTGGATTGATTCCATAAAGGAAGCCACAGGCTTGTGTTTACAAGAACTGAGCAGGGGAGGACAGGACATTTTGGAGGTCAGTCATGCAAAGGTCAGTGCAATTTGGAAGTGACTTGATAGCACATAACATTGCGGTGTTTGCTATGCTGTCTCGGGGTTTTGATTCTTTTAAATATAGCTGTTGGCATATGCTGGTTGTGTTCCCCTGTTTGTCCAGCTGATCAAATATTCTAGCTGTTCAGAACTGTCAGATTAATTAAATTCTTAAAGAAAAAAAACCTCTTTGGTTTGTAAAAGTGGGATATTATGCTTCTGTAACAACGATTCAAAAACCCAGGTGATGGACTTCTATTGCTGCACAATGCATGGCCACATTGCCAACAAAGAAAAAAGGATGTCAAGTTTTACATAACAAAGGGCAGCCCAAATGCTCACAACATAGATGGCAACAATCAAGATGGTCTACTCTACAGGATCCCCTCTTGTGCTTATTATTATTCACAAAAAGTCAGCAAATCTGGGGAAATCCCTGAAGCGGCTTCCTTTTTTATCAGTTTACCACTTCTCACCCAAATACAAAGAAATTGCCATGGCTATTTCGCAACAAGAATGAATGAAATGATGAAGCAAAGGTGTAATTTTAACAGGCACAACAGAAAAACTTACACACCTTTAACCTCTCAGATAAACTAATTTTGCCATGTCTGCTCCACAGAATGCAGACTAGAAAGCTGTGTTCCAATTTCAAAACCCTTATCTTGGAGTAGGACACCTGAGCAAAAAAGCTACACCAGACCAAAAGCTCTACAAACATGTAGATGCCCTGTAACTTTTGAATTTTTTAAGAAGGGTTCAGAGTTAGCAGAGATTGTCATTAGAAACTAATAATCATCCATACTATAATAAAAGAAAGTGAGTGAAGAAAGTCAGTGGGAAATTACCAAGCAACTGTATAGTGACAAGATGTCTGGAAGGGTTGAGACTATGACAAAATATAGGCACCGAATCTCTGCTGATGTTTAGTAAGACCATTCACAAGTTCACAACCACAAAGCAAAAAACAGTAATTTTACAGTTTAGATGAGAAAGGTTCTGAATAATGTATTCGTTCTCTATTCTTTTTTTAATATCTTGATTGACAGGTTCTAAAGTTCAGATTATCTCAGACTTAGAGCTGATTTCTACATCAAAAACTTATGTAAAGAGTAGAGATGGAGATGAATTAAAAAACGAATCAACAATTTCAATGAAGATTGTTGATTTGTTTAACATATGCCCCTTGATATTCATTGGGTCTGGAGACCCGGACAAATATGAAGGGACAAATATCTCTTTGTTTTTACTAGTCCCTTTCTTGTGTGTGTTTTTTAAGATAGACCATGGCTGTCTAAAACACATACACACACAACCAAGTAGTGATAATTAGAGACACAGTGGAAGTTAGTTGCCAGGATGCTGTAAGAAAAGGAAATTACATTCTGTTGTGTAGGATCAGATGTTTTCTACAGAGGATCCTTTTCAGATGAACAACTTTCATTGTCCATCTCTTGCTGTAAAAATGGACAGGCAAAATGCTTTGCTGTTGCTCCATGGCATAGGTCAAGGAAACAAGAATATGAAGGAAGAACAGTATCTCTGGAAGCAAAAATGATGAAACAGAGGCACATGGTGAAAAGGCAGGATTTTCTGGAAAAGACAATAAATTAGGAAGGGTATAGAACATAAGTCAGTGAGTGTCATTTTGCCTCTTTATAAATCTATGATGAGCACCCATCTGGAGTATTGTGTACAGTTCTGGTCACCATACCTCCAGAAGGATATGGAAATGGAAAAAGTGCAGAGGAGGACAACCAGAATGATTAGGGGACTGGAACATCTTCCTTACCATCTGAGGCTGCAACAGCTGGGCCTCTTCGCTCTTGAACAACGGCACCTCAGAGGTGACCTGATTGAAGTTTATAAAATCATACAGGGTGTAGACAAAGTAGATAAGGAAAAACTGTTTTCCCTATCGCTAGGGAAACACTAGAACTAGGAGGCACTCCATGAAACTTTTGGGTGCTAGATCTCAAACAAATAGGAGAAAGTACTTTTTCACCCAGAGGATCACTGGTCTGTGGAACTCCCTGCCCGAAGAAGTGGTGAAAGATGTCAGCCTTGACAGCTTTAAGAAAGGATTGGGCAAGTTCATGAAGAACAAGGGTATCAATGGCTATCACTATGGATGCCAAAGGACAATGTCCGGGTTGGAGAGATAGGCAGGATATCACACAATGCCATTTGCAGGGAATCATAAGCAGGTGAAGACATCTGCTTGGGAATGCCCAGAAGCAAATCGTGAGCCACTCTGTGATACAGAATGCTGGACTGGATGGGCTGTGGCCTGTTCTAGCAAGGCTCTTCTTATGTTCCTATGTTCTGTGAAAGGTTGAAGGCAACAGGAAAACAGGAAGGCCAAAAATGAGATGGACTGACTCCCTAAAATAATCCACAGGCTTGAGTTTACAAGAGCTGAGCAGGACTGTTGAGGGCTCATTCATGGTATCAGTATAAGTCGGGGTGACTTGACAACAGATACAAACAATAACAATATCTGGAGACCTTCATATTGAACACTGATCAGCAGTCCTTCCATAGTATGATGACATTCAGTAATAACCTAATCCTCTGCTGGAAAAAACTTAACTAATTCATTCTGCGTAAACTTGAGAGTGTTATAATGGAGGCCCTATCATGGAGTCTGGGAATAATGTGGGTGAGTATCCATGCTGCTGAGTAGATTACAGTCAGTGCTGAAAACAATGCAGCTCATAAGCTTAACAATGCTCTCCTTCCAATTTGCACTTGGATAAACACACGTCTGGCCATCAACGTGCACGCAACATGAGTCCAGAAAGAAACGTTTGGAGCAGCACTAGACCATCCACTTGGAACACCAAGGCATCCTCTTTACTTATAAGGTTGTTCTTTTCCCACCAGCATTTTCCTCCTTGGAATTTCCAGCAGCAGAACAGATAGTCCTTGTCCTCAAGGAGCTCTGATGGTATTTCGGGGGCTTCAAAGGGACCTTGCCTGGCTGTTTCCCTCCCTGTTTGCTTATCTAACAGAGCAAAGAAACAAAGCCAGGAAGCTGAGCCCTGAAAGAGGCAAGGACTGCCCCCCCCAAATGAATCTAATTATGCTTCCTATTGAGTTAAACCACAATAATCTGACTCGGCCCTAAGGTGCCACAAGTCCCTTTGGTGCTTTTTGCTATTACATAACTCATCGGTCTGGTATTTTTCTTTGACACAAGAGAAAAGCTTTGTCATTATTCTCTCAACTTTGTTACCGCTA
>JAHTLZ010000010.1:19723779-19755363 GCA_023846285.1 Phrynocephalus versicolor | reverse complement strand
TAATAATAATAATAATAATAATAATAATAATAATAATAATAATAATAATAATAAAAACTACTACTGGGTAGAGGCACCTGAGCAGGATGCAGTATTGTTCCCTGAATCCTTCCAGGATCTTAACAATCTTTCACTGGAGACAAAAGCTTCTTATTTTGGAAAATGATTCTGACTTGGTAAATCCAATGCCAATACAATGCCTATCTAGTTCACAGATACCAGACCGACTGAATCAATGGGGGTTAGGTGAGTCAACTCCTCTGTAAGTTCCCTTGATTCAGTGGGCCCCCACGCTAGTTGCAAGTCACCACTGGATGTACATGGGGCCTTTGAAGAAAACTTAAAAAAAAAGCAGATTCACTGAAATGTGGTACTGGAGAAGAGTTTGCCATAACATAAGCCATCAAAAAGACAAATTCATCAAATCAAGTCTGAGCAGTCAGCTAGAAGCTAAATAAAGAAATAGGATGGCATCTTTCTTTGGGCATGTAGTTAGAAAAAAAATCCCTTGAAAAGAAAAAAAATGTTAGGAAAACCTGAAGTAAAGAGAGGAAGACATTACATGAGATGGATCTGCTCAACCAAGAAAGATGTGTCTTTTAGTTTTCAACACCTGGCTATTAATGCCAGGACCTTTTGGAAATCAGGTCCCATAAGTCCTGATGAGAAAATTTACTGTTTTTGCTTCAACACACAAAATTCCCCCAATGACTATGGTGGCTTCAGGATTCTGGGATTAGTGGTCCAATGAAGTAATACACAGTACCACTATATGGAAAACAAGTTTAAGTGTTATTATTAACAGAGTAAGGGAAATGATCCCAGTATGTTACATTGGCAGGAACATAATTACTATTCCACAACCAAAGATTCAGGCAATTATTTGAGGACAGGACAGGGGAAATGATTTTTTTTTTTGCCATAGGTGTGTCCAGAAGTCCAGAGGCAGACCATGCCAACTCTGGGACCTTGGCAGATTGTACCTGCTCCTTTCTAGGATCTAGAAAGATGAAACTGTCAATCTGCGTTTGTGTGAATTCTGCCTCATAAATTGTGACAGGATCAAATGACATAGTTAAATGAGGCTTTTAACTGGGTTGTCTGGCACATTACCTGCTTTCTTCTGGATCCTGTCTCATTTCTCTGTGAATTCTATAAAGTCCAATATATTCCATTTTTGATGCAACTGCAATTTGTTTGCTTCTGCTTTACCTTCCCATGATCTACCGCAACCCCATTAGCTTGGCTTCCTACATTGTCTCTAGAACAGCCTTAATTTCTCTCTTGAACTTTTCTGAGCATTATGACCATATTACTTTTCTTATTTGCTCCCATATCTTTTGTCCTATGTGTTAATAGTGGGGTTCGTCCAGGTCTTGAACTATTCTGAGCAAAGTACTGTAACATGTCTGTGAAGATCCACAGTCATCCAGGTGAGTTTATATGGAAGTTGAGTGATGGCAACTGGACTTCTTTTCTTAAGAGATTGAAACGTTTCACTGCTCATCCAGTTGCCATGACTCAACTTCCAAAAAAGAACTGTAACCTGTAACACATGTAGGAATGTCTTCTTCACCCCAACATCCCTTTACCATGCATTCTGGTACCAATCCATCAGAAATGCACACTCTCTAGAGTAATGAGGCTTATTCTCCAATAAATGGCTATAGGATTGCAGCCTTAGGCTTTTCATCACAAAGAGAGAAATGAACAGAGATCAAAAAATGATTGGGGGGAGGGGGGAATGGAGAAATAAATTTTATCAGGTTTTGCAGAATGTGTTAGAATTACATCTAAATTCTCAGAGTCTCAAAGAATTCAGATGATTATTTTGGGACCATCTGCCGATCTTGCCGAAAGCTAAGAATTGCTTTTTTTGTGCATGGGAAAGGACTTTTATCTCCATAAAAACAAACACAGAATGTGTAACAACTTCATTACATTTAGCATTACTGTTCCATATATAGTTGAGCTCTGACATAACTTACATAACTGGACTGTTAATACTTTTTATACATTGGTGGAACCAAAATGAGAGAGAGAGAGAGAGAGAGAGAGAATGATTCTCCCGATGCTCAACTCTAATCCCCATCTGTCTGTGTTTTTAATTTTCTGCACTTGCAAAGCTCCCCTGATCAAAAGGTCTTGAACATATCCCAGATTTTCCAATCTAGTATGCTTATGCAACCAAAAATATAATGGTGGCTGTTCCTGGGTGTGATTAAGCATATATTTTCAGTTTGTCTCATTTTCTTAGTTCCAAGAAAGCTATAAACAGAAAGGAGCTTGACTTCAGTCCATTGTATTAACATGACAAGCAACATTTGAGATGGCCCTGAGGCAAGAGTGTAAAGCAGAAAAGAACAGGATGGGTGAAATAAAACTCATTTTTTAACTTTTAAATGAAAACTAGGGGTATTTGTACACGACCCCTAAACTCCGCCGCAAATGGCTGCCAGCTCCGGAGCTTACAATTGTTTCCCCACCAGCTCCGGAGTTTGCAGGAAATTAAGTGCGACCATGCCCACCTAAGCACATCCCAGCGCACTTTTCATGTACCTGCTCTCGGAGGGTGAAAATCCCCAGATCTGGATGTAATCTGGTGAGTGCCAGGCTCTCCTCGCTTCTGTTTTTTTTTTTTTTTTGCCTCCCGCCCCTTTAAGAGAAGGAATCAGGATGACGAGGGGGCTCCGGGCGGCTTCCGAGGTGAGCCTGCATTTTTTCCTCTCTCTTTTTCTCCCTCCCCTCATGCAGACAGGAGCAAGGAAGTGTGGAGGGGTAGGGACGCAGGAAGAGCAACAAACCCCCAAGATCTCTGGTCCGAATTTAAATGGCCAGCGGATCTTAGGGGTCATGTGAAAAAGGCCCTAGATCACCATCCCAATCCATTCACAAGAGTGATATGATGAATATGATAACTGTTAGGAACCACACAGGATGTTTGCTTATACGTTCGCTTTGCCTGTGTGTTGGGTAACTCCCAGGAAGTGAAATCTACCTTCATTCACCTTATCATTGAATGCCACCCATAAGTCTCAAGCAGACAACAATAATGTTTTGAATTATATGAAGGAGGAAAATCTCATGGAACATTATGGCACTTCCAGATGCACTGAGTGTATTGAATGGGCACCTCTGACAACAACAGTACTGTTTCTTAGATTGTTATCCTGTGAATCGTTTTACAGACATATTTTCTGAAAGGTTACTGCTGATCTATTCTGAGCCACCTTGTGAGCAGATTTTTTTTCTGAGGGAAAATGGCATATAAATTAAAACCCTATCTAAATCAGCTGTGATTTACTATGTGGTTGTAATATAATACTCCCAGTAAGAATGTCATCAAAACCTTTATCTAAGTAGGTATCTCTCACCTGAGGTTCTTCCAACTCTTCCTGTTCTTCCAGCTGCTACCAGTAATCATTTTCATAAATAGATTCTTCTCCATTGTCATTGTTGACTGTACTTTCTTTACAAAGATTGAGTTAGATTCAAATTCAGGGCCTGTCTACATTTCTTTTAAAAGTCACAATATGTAGCATTTTAATTTAGGCGACTCAAGTTAGAGCATTTTTGAGCCATTTCCTGCATTCCTACTGAGTAACTGAAATGCATATCTTATTCTGTTAATGTACTGATATGGGAGGCTACATATTTTCAGCTTCTGTTCTTAAAGCAGGTATGCATGGAGAGGTTCTCTTTTAAAACTGGCTCTAAAGTTCATAATGGGCTTCAGTTGATCAAGAAGACAGTGTGCTAAAATAAACGGTCCTCAGGTAGGGCCATTTATTTTACTTTAACTTGCTTCCTAAGAAAATAAAATGAATCAGGGCAAATTAAATACACACCTGGGGATTCATTGTGAGATTGTGAAACTCAGCATGGTTTTTAACACAGGTCAAATCCCAGGATTTTTAGCTGTGTCACCAAGTCATATATATAGTCATATATAGAGCAAAACCCTAAAATAAATAGGACTTCAGCTAATCATATTATCTGGATTCAAATTTGGATCCAAACCAAAATACACAAATAATAGCATTCAATGCTTCTTACTCATAAGATGGAATCAAATATTTGGATATAGAGTAGCTATATTGATCCCATGGATACTGGTATAGAGTAGCCAGTATCCACGGGATCATCTACTGATTCACTTATCCATGGTCTGAAAATATTAAAAATAACAAAAGAAAAATCAAAGAAATATATATTTCTAAAGATGAAGTTACCAAAACAGACCACTTGAGGGAAACAGACCATGCTATATATACAGTTCACTAATGTCTGTGAAGATTCTCAGTCATCCAGGTGAGGTTATCTAGATTGAAAGGCCATAACTAGGAAGAATGAACAGTTCCCCATGTTCTGTGCTTTGAGGGCAGAGCAAACACAAACCCTGCTAACCTACTGTGTTCCACAACCAAGAAACAGGGCTATTCTGCCCTTAGAAAGACACCAACGCTATAGGAATCTTTAGCATGGGAACCTTTTCGTCACTGCATGGGAAGAAACAGGGGAAATGACTAAAGGAAGTGGGAAGAAGTCTGCCCCAAAAGAAACAGAGGTGCTACACAGAAATAAGGCTTGGATACTCGTAGAGCTGACTATCAGGGAGAAGGAAGAGGTGCATGACTGAATGTTCAAAGCTGAGCAAAAGGTACAAGGGGTGATCTTGTATTGCAAGGCTAGACTGATAGCTAAAGGCTATTCCCAGAGATATTTAGATGAAACTTTCAGGCCTATAGTGACGCATGCCACAATAGGGACACTTTTAAGCATGGCAGCTTTCAGAAAGATGCATTTTGAATGCTCAGGCATTGGAACAGCCACCCTGCTGCATACCTACCAACAGTCTCCCTGCCTAAGCTGACAGAGGTGGTCTCAAATCTGGTGTTAAGGACCCCCAGACTGTTGGTACTGGGTGAGCTCAACATCCATGCCAAGGCTGCAATGGGAGAAGTGGCGGGCAATGTTTAAAGTGGATTCCCATAGGAATGCATTGAAATCCATAGGAAGCATCACTTACTAGTTATGTTATTTCACGTTATTTCAATTTTATTTTCATTATATTTAATGGATTTTATGTGTATTTTATTTTATTGTATGAATCACATGTGTTTGGCTTGTATTGTATTGCAGTGATCAATTGTTGTTAACCAGCTAGAATGGCCTCACTGCCAGATGGATGGTATAAAAATGCAATAAATAAATAAATAAATAAATAAATAAAATAGTTTTGAATCCAGGTGTAGGGGATGATAGAAGCTACTTTCTCCACTGCAATCAGGAGATTAATGCATTTCTAGGATAGTGAGGACTCCATGACATATATGCAGTAGCTACATCCATGGAAATAGAATATAGCAGGCTTCCAGGCCACAAGGGTTTGCTTTATGACCTTTCTTCTCACACTTAAAACATTTCATTGTTACTCAGTTAACCCCTGCACACGGACAAGTGTTCAAAACTCAGTTTTACAATCTCTGCAACTAGCACGGTCACATTAGGAAATGCAATAACAGAAGAAACCGAGAAGAACAGAAGAAACAGAGTAGGAGAGAAGGAGCAAGCAGGACGGTGTAGGAAGGGGTAGGACAGCTGATGGAGGCAGAGTGATCAGGTTAGACAGTGGATGATGGCTGGGGAAAGAGAGTGTGTGCATCACAAAAGATGGTGAGAAGTCGTAGAGGGGATGGAGGGTAGAATTTTGAAAACTCTCCTGTAATGAAATCCTTCATTTTAATGTTGACTCTATTGTAAAAGTAGGGTTCAGCTTATAACAAATCACTTTACAACCCTTGTTGGGCAATCAGTTGACTCCTAAGTGCAGGAGTCTGTGGTACATTAAGAAAAATGAATTCCTGCCATAGAATAACCAATGCAAAATTGCTGTAGAAAAGTCCCTGTACTTGACTACTAACCCAAGATCAGCCAAAGCAGCAGTAGCTGGAATCATGCTTTTTTTTGGGGGGGGGGATCACCAAGCCAGAGGGATTGGAGGAGAGATATCTAAATAGCACCGCACATCTAAAGCTAAGGCTGCAAGATTCCCCAACAAATGGCTTGCACAGATGCAGACTGGGTCAGTGACACACACCACCAGTTGCAAGTTTACCAGGGGGACCTGTTCTTTTACGAACATGAAACAATTAGCTGTTGAAAGAGCAGGACAGTTGTAAACTCGCTGCTGAAGCAGAGTATCTGTCAGCTGCCCAAGCATGTCAACAAATGATTTGGCGATGCCAAATATTAGAGGATCTGAATGTGTCAACTAAAGCCCATTAAAATAATAAAAAATAAAGCTGCATAGAATTATCCAAGACTGAGAAGAGGAGTTAATGTACAATGCACACATCACCTACTGAGAGACCTATGAGAAGACAAAGGGCTTCTTGAAATTCAGTGCTCCCCACTAAGAGACGTGATTAAAGATATCCTCATGTCACTTCCAAGTCCTGCAAGACAATATGAACTTTGTGGGTAGCACCAATGCAGTCCTATTAGTTGAGGTGCCCTGAGAGCTACTTTCTGAAAGAGTAGTTCTCCCCCATCTCTGATATATATTGTGATTATGCTCTGAAGTGGCTTAGGATCAGACTGCCTTCCATTTGCCTCTGCCTGGAGTCTATTAATAGATGCCCTGCCGAGGGTAGATTGGTGAGTTCAGATGTCAGGGCTTTATCTGCAGCACTATCTCAGTGGTGGAATTGCTTCCTAAGGGACTTCAGGCTGGTTCCAGCCTTGTTAATGTTCTGCTGGATGGTCAAAAGCTATTTTTCAATCTGGCTTTTGATTTTTAAGGTTTTTATATCATATTGCCTTGGGAGCCTTATGGACAGGAAAGCAAACAATACTACTACCACTGCTAATTTTTGTTGTTGTCATTATCATAATCATCATCATCATTAGCAGTATTATTTCGATAAGAAAGCATGTGCACAGTTCCAAACTGATATTTTCAAGGTGCAACCCTGAAGCATGTTTATTAGGAAGTAAACTGTACTGAATACAATGGACCATACTTTAGAGTAAGCATGTACTGTATTGGAATATGTTGCTTATGGTCTACTGACGATGGCAAACCTATGTCAGATGGTTGTCACCAAAAGCGACTTCCTCCAATGAGGTCTGGTTCCTATACCTTTAACCGACCAACATTTATGCTGTCTCTCTGCTGGGGGGGTTGTACTGAGTGATATACGTTAACCAGTTACCAAATTTTGCCATTAGAGAAGAAGTTCAAGATGATTTGTAGTAGCCATTGTGTCGTGTCAATAAACCTACACTACAGGATTAATTGTGACACACAAGCTGGATAATTTTCTGGGTCTGGACAGTCTTCTTTCAAAGACCCTTAGCATTAAAACTTTGAGTAGCTCTAAATTTGTACTTTTCTGGAACTTAAAAAAAACAACTAAAACTTGCACAAGCTCTCTCTCTCTCTCTCTCTCTCTCTCTCTCTCTCACACACACACACACACACACACACACACAAATCAGGAGGAGCAAGCCATCACTCCAGGTAAAGAAAAGAAGAATAAATATTAGCAATGTTTAATCACTTGAATGGGAAAAAAGATGTCTTCCTGCCAACAGCTGGTGCCTGTCTGGATTTTGGATGTTTTGAGCTTAGATCTGATTCATCATTGATGCCACAGAACGGGAGGCAGCAAGATTCACACTTTCTCACATGTTAGCCCTTGGTAAGGCCCTGAAAGGAGGCAGTTGTTAAACCACTGGTAATCAATACACACCAATGGTGTTTCCTGCCCCACTTCCATATGTCAAAATGCCACTGTTCTAAGCAGCAAGCACCTGGTTTATAAATAACTCCAGATAGAGTTACTTCCTGACCTTCATTTCTCAGCTTTGGAAAATTTAGTCTGGGCCAATGAGAAAAAAAATCATCATCATGCTGGCTGAACAAACAATCCTCTATGCAAGTGACTCCAATCCCAACACATTCCTGATAAGGAGTGCTTTCTGCGGAGAAGCAGAATGTTTATATTGGCTCAATAGGCAGTGTCTTTGATCAGCTACTGCCACGTGTAATCAACAGGTAGGGTGTGCCTCTCTCTGAAAGACAGCTTTGGACTAAATATCCTCAGAATGTACCCTTTAATGCTTTTAGAATGATAACTCTGTAGATTTATTTTATCCTCCTCCACTAATTTTTATACACATTTTTTATCCCTTCAGTCTCTTTTCAGATGTAACGTTTCTGTTTCACACTCTCCTGTATTGGAAGCACAGATATTCTTTCATATGTCCATGTATTCACTACCAAAGATGGAGAAATGTTGCTTACCTCTGCTAACACGGCCAACTAGGATATTCTGGAATAGAACAAAAAAAAATCTCTATTCACTGACCATACAGAAACAGATAATTCCTCCTAGCCCTGCACTTGTTATACTAGTTTGACAGATTTTTAATGACTTCAAACCATTTGTTCTTCCCCTAGATTCAAACAAATTCATTATTATTTTAGGTTAATTATATCCTCCAAGAGTCCACTTGTAAAAATATGTGTTCCTCCAATTAATCAGTTTTTGACTCAAAAATGTGTAATTCATTGCATTCAGAGAAAGAAAAATCACATGTTACTTGCTCTGAATCCAGCTCTGCCTTTCCTCTAAATCACCGGCCATTTCTGTCTCTGCCACCAGTTTAAAGAAGCAGATCAATGGTAGATGTCATGGCAGGGGAATGGTTGCAAGGGAAAGGTTCTAATCTCCATTCTTCTTCTATGAGCCAGGCAGCCAAGCAGGGTTGGTTCCCCTATTCAGCCACGTGAAATGACTGTCTCAGGGGGGAATTCAAAGGGACCATCATGACAGCCCTCTGGGTATTTCTCACCCCTATTCTGTTTCTTTCTGCTGGAAAAAAAAGAGCCGTGTACAATCATTCAACCTGTTCAGAGTGCCTAAAATAACCTGCTGTCCTCCAATGTAGTGGGCATTCTCCAGTGATTTCTGATGTGGGGGGTCCCATGTCTTCTAACTGAGGTACCAATTTGTTTTGGGGTGATCCTGCTGCCCAGCAGCAAAGACACTCAGACTCATGTGTAGGAACAGAGGAATGAACCTTTCAATCTGTTTCCACCAACTAGCCTACTGGTGCAATCATCTCGTACATTAGCTTTGCTAAATGCTGTACCGATGTGTTGAGCAGCCCTCCTTGCTTTCAGATGGCGATCATCTGTAAAAGAAGCCATCACTGCATGTCTTCCTTAGGATGATGGAGACACTGAAGAATTTTTTTTAAAAAAGAAGCATAATTTTCTTGTTAAAGGAGTACAGTAAAATCAGAAAAAAATTGTACCGGTGCACAAAAAGAAACAAAAACATTCCTTCCAGATCTGCACTTCTAAGGTTGTTGTTGTTGTTGTTGTTGTTGTCGTCGTCGTCGTCGTCGTCTCGTCGTCGTCGTCGTCGTCGTCATCGATGATGATGATGATGATGATCTTACATCCTAAACTGTTGCTTTTGGAAGAAAAGTCCCTCTGATGCAACCTTTCAAAAGGGATTAAGCAGCTATTTACCTCTCCTGCACCTTATTTTTATGGTAAGAAAAAAATATGTGGAAGAATGGCTGGAAAAAGATAGAAGGAAAATACTGTAAGCTGAAGGCAATATTCTCTCAATCTGCTATGCTATTTTCTATGACTGAGGCAATTCTATTATACAATGAAAGCCTTGCCTGGAAACACCGCTGGAAGCAAGATGGCTGCTTTCACACGACCACTAAAATCTGCAGCAAACTTTGAGCTGGATCACCCCCCAGAGCGATCATGTGGTTGATGTTGCGGTTTGGATGATCCCATCGTTGCATTTTGAAAATCCACAACCGTTCTGATACCATGACTGAGAACTGCAGCAAAGACACCATAATGAGGGTGAAAAGGTTTTGGTGCAGATTTTCCATGTTCCCACGGACTCGAGTAACAGTTTAAAATCCGCATCAGAACAGCAACAAGGATTTTACCACGTTGAGACCAGGTACTTGTAAAATGCGCTGGGTCATGGTTAAGTGGGTGTGGTTGCATTTTTTAAGTCCACTACTCATGGGAAAACGATTTTAGGCTCTGCATCTGCGAGCACTTTGCTGCGGATTTTAATGGTCATGTGAAAGCAGTACTGACCTTTCAAAAAGGATGTCTCCTTCTTCCAGTCACTGAGAAGGTTCCAAATAGATCTATTTTCCATCCAAAACCTCCTTATCCAGAAGATGTTATTCAGGTTGACACAGAAGAGGACACATGGGGGTGGGTGCATCTTTTTGGATTATTAATATATAAAGAAAATGCCCATAGGAGGTTAATTGGTCTGTCTGAATACCGTCATCTTATGCTGTGCATTTCAACAAAGTACACTGACTGCGCATCTGTACACAACATCTGGTGAGCTGGCAGAAAACCAATACTTATTGACCCAATGTTGGGCTAGGAGCTGGAACTGGGGGAAAAGCAGCGACTGAAAACACAGAGAAAAAGTAACTGTTTAACATTGACTAGGAACCTGGATATGACATTAAGAGCCATTCTGAGTTCTGAATGCACAGCCTGGAAGAAAGGCCAGTCATTTTGGTTTTTCTGGACTGAACATCCCTAGAACAAACAAATACATATTGCTTTAATATATACTTGCACATTCCACTTTATACTCCTCAAACCTTCCAGTTGGCAACCAACATCAGGAGAAAGGTTCAGTGGAATGCAAATGGAAAATGACTATGCAGCCAGTGTTTAAATATTTTCAGTACTTTATAGTATATAGTCGTGGTTCTACAAGCAAAATAAACAGCAAACTGTGTTGAGTTTGTCCATTTGCCAGAGCAGAGAAGGCAGAAAAAAACCCAATGCAGGTCCAGCCTCTAATTTTGAACTTACTCCCCAGGCAAAGGTGTAGAGAAGAGGTGGGAAACTGTGATCTTCCAAATGCTATGAGATGCCAGCCACCTTTCGCACTGGCACTTCTGGCTATGGGAAATGAAACCCAAAAACATCTGGAGGACATGCATTCCTCAGTCCCTGAGGATCAGCATTTGAATGTACAGGTAAATACAACACACCTAAGAGCTCATTCATGTGTGTTGCCCTGGTCCTTCAAAGGTTGCTGTGAATCATTCAAGCGTTTTAGTCAACTGTCCAAATACTGGCATCTACCAACATCCAAAATTAGTCCCCAAGGTCTCCCTCCCAATGCAGACCACCATTCCCTTTTACCTGTCTTCTCTGCTTTCTTCCTGTCCACTTCATTCTCCCTTCCTTTCCCTCCCTGTTTAACTCACCCATTCAATTCCTTCACATTTTTGCTATACCACTTTCGCATGTTGATTTTTAATTTTTGTGCCATAGTGGAAACGTTGCCACATGAAAAGCTACTTCGAAAAGCAGAATGCAGAAACAACTTACATTCCAAAAACACTTCATGGGATGAGCAGTAAAGCATGGAGAGGTAGAGGCAGAGTAGAAGAAACAGGCCAATAAAGAGACCTCATCGAATGACACCCGCCCATAAAGCAGACAGATTAGATTAACACAAGATTAGATTAACACAAAACTGGAATCTACACAAAGTGGTTGAGGATATCGCAGAAGATGGAAGCCACCTGCATAAGGAGGAGGGCTGGGCCAAAGACACCAGGTTAGGGCAATCAGGAGATTCTGGAGGAGGCAGAAGGGAACCAATTGGGGAGAAGGGAGAGTCAATGGATACAGAAGTGGAATTAGCTGGGGTCCCTGAAGCAGGTGAGATAAAGGCCTAAGCCAGAGGACCTGCCTGATGAACCCAAAGAGGCCTTGAATGCTGAGGAGGTCATAGACTGATACAGTACTCATGTTTTGGTCCAGGGTCCTGGTGCAGTTCTAGCTTCCCCAGGAGCAGTGGGGTGCTCAAGTTAGTCTCTTGCCAGCTATGATTGCATTGAAGTGCCCATTGGAGGCCTCATCGACTAGAGGGACAACTGGGACCCACACCAATCCAAAAGTGGTGCTGGAGGTGCAAGGGGGAGGTAGAGTAGCAGCAGTGCTTCCAGCAGCAACAACTGGGGACCTCTAGGCTGTGACAGGTATTACAAGCCCTCCTTGGATAAGGTCGGTGAGCCAGGACAGACCTGAGAGTGACACCAGGTACAGACTCTAGCCCCAGTGCCATCAACTCGGGGGCCCAGACTAGAAAGAACTACAAAGAGGACAAGTGGACACAATTCAGCCCACTGACGGGCAAGCTAGAGGAAAAGAACTTCGTTACCTTACTTTTGTTGGTCGACCCGTCCCCAGTTCAATAAATCCTACTTTGGACAGTCTCAACCTCCTCAAACTCATAGGGCGGAAAAGGGGTCTCCTGCTTGGTGCTGATGGTGCTCACAGTGGACAGGCCATAAGTGTCACTAGATCATTGTTTTTTAAATGATGCCCATTATTCCCATAGTTTGATACTAATGGGTTTTGCAAAACTCTTTATCAGATTATTATATCCACAGGCAGAAAGAAAGCCACTTTGCCATTCACATGGATGAGACTCTTCACAAAATGCTCTGCATTAATCACAATGGATACTAAATCTTTCTGCACTGATTCACATGGTTAAAAAACACAAAATATGATTGAAGACATTTATAGCAGTTATTTATTCCTTCTTCCTGAAGGTATATTGTGTCCAGGGGTGGGAGAGTGTGTGGAATTAATATGAACAAATTGGAAAAGCGTACCTTAAAGAGTTTTGTGCCGGGGACAGAGAAAAGGGCTCAATTATTCTAACAGGCATGGGGCGGGGGGACAGCTTGCTTCTCTGTGACTGAGATTCTTCAAGTGGTCATGTTGTGAACTCACGTGTATGGGTTTTGCAGCAGCACACACCATGCCTGGCCTCTTCTACAGGGAATCAACCTCTTCTTCTCCTTCCGGCTCCCTTCTGATTCACATGTATGGAAGGTTCTTACTGGAGGAAGCAGGTGTCAAGAGAGGCTCAGTGACAGAAAAGGCATTGGTACAGGCCCTGGCATCTCCAAACAATCTAAAAGTGGACAGCAGGGACTGCGTAGCTGTGTGGTACAAGCAGAGGAGCTATTTGCTAAGGGAAGGTTGATTTGGTTTTAAACCACCTAGAAAGCTGTGAGGTGATAGCTTTGTGTTCCTGTGTACACCAAGGACAGATGAACAGGAGGACAAAAGAGAGATTCCTTGAAGCAAAAAATGCCCGTGCCCTCTGTGGTGTTCAGCGAGCACTCCAAGGCAGGTGAACAATTCTGATAAAATATCCTGGTTCAGGTGGAAAGAGGACACCATGTCCTAGTTAAACAGAAGGAGAACAAGTACCTTTGAGAGGAAAGTGATTTTCAGGGTGGAGTGCCTCATTGTTCCCATGGAAGACGAGGTAGAGGAAGTCAGCACAAAGCACGCAAAGCTCACTCTCATGATGTCACAGCTACTAGAAAATCGGTCTTCCATGACAGAAAGTGATGATGACAGGAAGGCACTGTACCAAAGTGTTTCTTCATACACTAAAAAACAACAACCAATAAGGACCAGGGAGGTATTGGCAGCTCAGCTTTCTTTATAGGGCAATGGAGCTGTGCCTGTCACTGGTGATGGTTGGTGTGCATGTGTCAATTGTAATAATTTGCCAAGTGGAATAATGGCATGAGATTAGTCAATGGATTGTGATAGTGGAAGGTAGGGGGGAAATCACAGACAATATAAAGAGAAGAGTTGAAGACACTCCTTTAATGGGTGGAAGCCTTTCTTAGGAGGAGGAAGCTCAGTACTTGGGCTGTGTTATGGCCTTTTCTGCTCCAGTGACTGGAAAGAAGAGTAGAAAGTAGCAGGTGTTGGTCATAGCATAATCAGATCTCTGGTGAAGACACTGGTAGGACAGATGGGTTAAATAGCTCTTCTTCATTACTTATCTTCACCTTGATCAAAGCCTTCAGGAATGCTTTTGACTAAAGAAGCAACAATCAAAAGGAAATACTCAACAGCACACCATTCAGGTTTCTCTGAATGATGGACTAGCTATTATGTGGCTTTTATATGAACCTATCATACAAGAACACATAGACTTTGTGTTTATAGACTTTGTGATTGCATTGCTACTATGTTCTCAATGTTAGTTTCCCTCACTCATAACTTTACATGGAATTTTACTCTCTTTTTAACTGTGCGCGGTCTCTGGTAGCTTTAATATAATGTTGTCTTTTGATACTGTAGAATGCTGTAGTTCTCAATACCTGAATATGTCTCAATTGTACTGGACTGTATATTATCACTCATTACTGTAAGCTGCCTTGGGTCCTTTTCAGGGACAAAGGCGGGGTAAAAATACCCTTAAATAAATAAATAAATAAATAAATAAATAAATAAATAAATAAATAAATAAATAAATATGAGGTTGAGCCTTAAAAACATTGGGTTCACTGAAGCAGACAAATTTTTGAAGAAACTTACCTGTTAGTCTCACTACGCATTAGACCAGTGTTTCCCAACCTTGTTTCTCCAGACGTTCTTCGACTACAACTCCCAGCAGTCCTGGCCAACACAGGTAGTGGTGAAGGCTTGTGGGAATCTTAGTTCAAGAACACCTTGGGACCCAAGTTTGGGAACCTCTGTATTAGACAACAGGACCAAGCTCAAGGAAAGCATCAAAGTAATGATTTTCATTTTATAGCTCATATAGCTTGATGCATTGCCAGTTGCTTCTTTAAGGCCGAACATCTCAGCATGTGTTAAACCAAAAAATGCCCTTGGCTCTGCTACACTAGTAGTAAATCTGGTTGCTCAACCATATATGAACAAGGTATAAAATATTGTTAGGACAAGACCATGTTCTACTGCTTAAATCATTCCAAAAACCAAGGCCATACCTCATCTAATATTTGCATTAGTCAACTGTTCAACAATGGTGGTCTGGCAAATTCAGCTTGAAATTTCCTGCTACTGGGCAGAAATAAAAGGTGGCAGACAAATTCTTTTACTATTTGCACAGAAGTTAAGCAATACATTGGAGAGTAATAGAAATGTTTGAATTTTAACACAGTTTAGAAAGGGTCTATTTACCTGTCTTAATCTCGCCCCATATGCATCAACTTGAACATTAAAAAGGTTACACAGTCCCAGCAATTACCATGTTGTTTCTTCTGATAATAGGACTGCAATACATCGAGCAATCAGGCTTGCCAAATAAACCTGTGGATGTTCTTTCTCTTTTTTCCTCCCAGTTGCTGAGCTGTTCAATTTAACAATACAATGGCAAATCCTAAAGCAAGCTATACTGGAATGCAGGCTGTGGATGTGAAGGAAAGCATATTTTTGGACAAACAAATGTCATTCACCATTTAGGAAACACTGTTTTAAGTATGACATTCAGCATTGTATATAGATACCATAGTAGGCAAGTATTCAAATTCTTTTTAATCAGCAGGTTCACTGGCAATTACACATGGTTAGCAACATACAACATGTTTCTCTGAGGAACCAAGAATGTAAATAAATGCACAGAAAACTGAAGTCTGAATGAATATGGATAGACGTATTCAGACAGAGTTAAATTCCTCTACCGGGTCTACTCTTTTCCTTTTCCCATGTGTCAGCAAATCAATCTCTGCCACATCTCAAGTGTTATTCCTTGCTCGATTCAGCTTCTCCCTTCCACAACCCCTAAATGAGATCCATTATTACAGTGCATCCCTCTTGTTTACTTGTGGCACTTCACATTTCTGCTATAAGGGTATGCATTTGTCAGCAAGAATCCATGGAGAATATATTGGGAACATTGGCTCCTCCCCACCCCTCCACTCCCAATTTCTCTGTGTTGATAAGGTAAGTATGAAGGGACATCATTTCATTGTATTTCATTTCCTTTTATTTCTACTCTGCCTTTGTTCCCATGTAGAAGCACTACAGCAGTGGTTCCCAACCCGGGGGTCGACTGACCATTTCATAGGGGTCACCATGAGCACAAACGGCACAAACGGCTTGGGTCTGGAGGAGGAGGGGAAGAAGGGGGATGAGTGAGTTAAAGTGTGATAGGTTGGATGGGATGTCAGTCAATGGCACTGGAGGCTGCGATTGGCTGAGGGTGCCTGTAGAGGGAAGTTGTGTACGGCACCTGTGGTAGTGGTCTGCCAAAAGGGGGCTTGTGGCCTCTTCCAAGCAGGGCAAGGGGTCACAACAACATGAGGAACTGTATTAAAGGGCCACATCATTAGGAAGGTTGAGAGCCACTGCAGTACAGGGACTGTTTGGGTGAGCATGATTATAATGCAAAGGCTCCTTATAAGGCAGTGTGAACGCAATACATAGATTACTACTGCTGCTGCGACTACTACTGTAAGATACCCCTCAAATCCCTGTTCTTAAACGTGAACATGTCTTAAGTGTAATGGACTGTGTATTGTCCCTCATTACTGTAAACTGGCTTGGGTACTTTTCCAAGGAAAAAGGCGGGGGTGGAAATATTAAAAAATAAAATAAATGAAAATATTTTATTTCAGTTCTATCTCGCTTTCCATTTGTTAGGCAGCATTTAAGGCAGCTCACAATCATAAAACAATAAGATTTTTTTTAAAAAAAGTTTATTAATGATACTAAATACACAGATACAACATAAGCAAAAACAGAAAAAAATACCTATATCTTAATACTCAAATCAACTAAAAACAATTAAAACTCCCATATATCTGAAATTAGTTCAACCATTACCAAAGCCAGTTTCGTTTCTTGCAATCACTAATCTATCTGCAGTTACTATATTCATGTTCAAGTCTCTTTCTCTCTCTCTCTTTCTCTCTCATTCTTGGCCCCCCCCCCCACACACACACACGTCTTGTTCAAAAGTAAGCAACAATGAAATTTTGGCACAAAATTTTATTATTATTTTTATACTTCTTCCAATTTCTTTAAATACTGGCTCCCACCACATATGGAAATAAGTACCTATGTCTCATCCACATCTCCAGCAAAATAATACAAAACAATACAGTAATAATAAAAACCTCTTCAAAACAATTTAACCACCAAGACATCACAGTTAGACAAAACTAAGCAAGACCAATGAAATTTAATTCAGTAAGTGAATAATTTAAAAAATAATGGCAATAGATTAACTAATATTATAACCCAATTTTAAAGAAAGCATCATTCCACACTTGCTAAAAAGAGTGAGAGAGGAAACTGATCACAGCTCTGAGAGGAATAAATTCTGCAATCTTCATGTTGCTTCAGAAAGAAGAAAGCATGAGGGTTTGGGATGGCAGAGGAATAACTTCAATGAAATGACTCCATTTTTTCAGGTAGAGGTGAGGAACTATAAGGGGAATGGGAAGAGCAAGTGCTTAAAAGTGCTATTTTTCCATTATCCAAGAGCAAATTGCAGGTTTCTTAGATCTTCACCATGGCAACAGTGGTTCCTATGGAGATGCAGGCCGTAAGGCCATCTACATTTCCAGGAACATCCAGTAAGGCATGATTGCTGTGGAGGAACACCATTGGAACATATGTGGGATAGCACTTTGGCATTAGGACACAACAAAACCTAGTCTTGAGACTGTACCTAGTACAGTAGTACCTCTACTTATGAGCAGCTCGACTTAACAACAATTTTATTTAAGAGCGAAAAACCGTTGGCGTTTTAACTGTTGCCTTACAAATTTTAGATGTGGTCTGCTCTACTTACATTTTTTTAATTTTTTAATTTTTGTTTATTTATTGATTTTTTTTA
This sequence comes from Phrynocephalus versicolor, assembly GCA_023846285.1. Lineage (NCBI taxonomy): Eukaryota > Metazoa > Chordata > Lepidosauria > Squamata > Agamidae > Phrynocephalus > Phrynocephalus versicolor. The sequence continues at coordinate 19,737,640 of JAHTLZ010000010.1, read as the reverse complement.
GATAGGCCTGCTCCTCTTAAGAGTTGTTCGACTTAAGAGCATGCTTTCAGACTGGATTAAATTCGTAAGTAGAGGCACCACAGTATAGTAGTACATAGTTTTATATTGGCATGAAACGGAACCATGGATTGTTAACACAGGTATCACATTCTATTATACAGTTACACCAGCAGAAGGCAAATGGGGTGACTTGCAGTGGCAAGCTAGTACTAATTAACAAGTCCCCACTTGGATTCCAGGTCAGGACCAGCTATCTGGTCAGTGAACAATAAAGAACCCAAGTGGGGCCTCATATCCCATAGTAGGTTACACCATTTCCTTTCAATTAGGATAACTATGCAGCATGATTTCCTGGATCAAGAGTACGTCCAGCAAAGAAGAAAAAGACCAAAATCATGAAAAAGCAGAAAGCTAGAATATTCAGTCATGCAGTAAGAAATGAGAAGTGCACATTGTGACGGCTCATCACTCAAGATAAAAATACAAAGGGAAAGAAGTGCAGGAAGAACTTACCAGCTGAAGAAACCAGTTTGGATGGTGCACAACATTGTTATTTAGAGTCTGAGATGCCCACATCCAATATCAGTATGGCCAAGATGATGTCCACCCTTGGAGAAAAAAAGGAGCAGCAGCATGTTCTTTGGACACATCTGGTTGTCATGGAAATTGCAATTTTAAAAAATAGATTGTTAAGGTTAGCAAAGCAAAGCAAAGTGTGCAGTTCATACATTCCATAGAGCTTAAAACAATTTACAATTTAATTATGCAGGCTACACATTGCACACACAAACACCTGGAAAGCTAGGTACAGCATTCAATTTTTCCAGCCTTGAAGGCTGAGTTAGCCTTGAGCAACCCCTGAGCCCAGCATTAAACTCTGGTTTTGAGCACAGTCTCCACTGCATTGCTGCATTTTATCAAGTGTGCCATAAGGTTCCTGAAATCATATTATCAATCATATTGCTTACCATGGCTTAGATGTTGACTAAAAACATTGAGAAACCAAGCATATCTATGGTGGATCTGTGGCATAAATGTCTCTTAAAACTTCAACAAAGATTTTAAAATCTTCAGGGCGTTTGCAATTGACATATTGTATATAGTTAAGTGGAGATGTTTTGCTTTCTACCAAAAACAACAAAATAAGAAAGGAAATACTGAATATTCTGTTTTCCTGTAATTGATACTTTTTTGTACAATTCTAGTATGCTTTCCTCTTTTTCTTTCTATTTCATGAAAATAATAAGTAGTTGAAAAGAAAGTAAGCTATTAAAGTGTATTTAAAGATTCAAGAAAAATAGGAAATAACGAAATTTAAAATGCCATGTTCCCAAAGATAATGCTGACTAATTCATTGGCTGGTTACCAGGGTAACAGCTGGAGCTCTCTGATGCATGCAGGCAAGCTGCATTCTGCATTGCTGATTGCTTTTTCCACAGTGTACTCTGGTAATATGTTTTTTTCCTCTCTCTTCCCCCCACCCACCTCCAGAGGCAGCTTCTTGATGCTGCCAGAGAACAGTGGTGGCAAATGTCTAGAAGCAACAATGATTTTTATTTTCTGACAGGTACCTGATACCACTTATTTTCACTAGTGGTAAGATTTTTCTCTCGTACCTATATTGGTGTCCCTTTGACTGGCCTAATACAGATGTTACACCTACGTGGATACCAGATTTGTTATTTGGTTTTTTTTATGTTCCACGCGCCTACCTTCCCTTGTCGTAAACTCTCTGTAATCCTAAAAGGCCAGAGCTGGATTCTTTCCAGCAGACCCAATCCAGTCTGTCAATTTCTCTCGTACTGGCACATTAGCATCACTCCCCATTCAATCAATGGCAGAGTATTATTCTCCTGTTCATGTGGCATTTCAGCCTTTCGTGCCTGAGAAGATGAGACCTGTTGAGCTTCAGCAAAGCAAGCTTGTCTGGGTCTCTTTCTGCAAAATCCCACAGGGTATTAAAGCAGTCTCTAATGCTAAAGGCCTGCCTCCTGCTGATAACTGGTAGTAGTGAATTTTAAGACATATTTCCTCGAGGAGCGTGGAACTGACCAATGTCCCTAACAGCAACTCAAACCAGCTTCTATGAGTAAAGCGGCTCTTTCAGTTTTTGACTGGATGGACTGTGTACTCAGTCAGAAAAGCCAAACTTGGTCACACTTAGAGCAGAAATCTTCAAATTAAATGGCCAAATTACAATTGGGAGTGGGGGAGGAATCATGAGTGAATCTTTCTTCATACAGGCCGTCATGCATCTGAGTTTGCAGTCATGGCAACTTTGAGTGGGAGGGAAAACATGTTGATTTTGCTTCATATTTGTCAGGTAAAACAGGATTCTGGCCAAAAGAGCTTGAAACAGTCCTAATTATAATTTTAAAAAAAATAACTGCATACTTTCTGGGCAACTAGGACAATGCTTCTAAGGGTTGTCTAGCTATAAAGTACTCAGAACCATTTCCCTCTTTAATAGGGGAACAATCGGGGATGGCGATGCTTGCCCAAGGCCACACAGGCTGGCTCTTCTTCTACAAGATGTGGTGGAGAACTGAATTTCCAAGCCCAAATTTCCAACCTTGGTTTGAAAACAAGTTTTCTAAAGCTCTGAGTTATCCAGCCATTGCTAGCAAATACCCTCAGCAGATCTGCTCTATGTAGGACTAGATCTGACTCACCATTTTGTCTCCCTCTCTCCTCAAGCGGTAAGAAGCTCAAGGCAGACTACAGAGTCCGTTACTTTCCAGAAAGATCACTGAAGATCTCGTATATTTAGTATATAATAATCTGTTGATTTAAAGTAGATATAATAAGGACACAGAAAGGAAAGCATGCACAGCAGGCAAGTCTGCTCTCAGAAATAATTACTGCCTTACAAAATTAAAATTAAAATAAGTGGCGACTTCTCTGAAACGCAATGTTTATGAGAGAGATGACACAAATGTAAGGACAAGGAATTAACTGGAGAGTGGAAAGGTTATTAATACAGAGAGCAGTTCAAGGCTGAAGCCTATGAGGCACACAATGTGCTTTGAGGGCCTCTAAAGAAAAGGCATTAATTTATGTATCTATAAATTAATTCCATGTGCTATCCTGTTACCATTTCAGTATCATATATACTGAGGCTAAACTAATACTACCTATCAAAAAGTTGATGTTTAAAACTACCATTTATAAACTGGTACTAAAATAGTAACTATAGAAGACATCACCATTTGAAAACAGCCACAGAAAATGTCTCTGTCCTCAGAGGTGTATCAAAATCTTGATCTGACTGGATTCTTGAGGCACTAAAACAACATAGATTTGATACTTAAGAGGGACTTTTAATTTTGGGGTAACAATTACCACCACTATGGATCCCCTAAATATAGATGACATTTCAGCATTTATTCCCTGAGAGTATAATTTTGGAACCCCTGTAGTAATTTTGCTGTGCCCCACGGGCAACCCCTTCCTCCAAATATCTCTGATGCACATTCTTTCCAAATTGACTGTGTTGCCCAGGACTTCACACTGTTTCTTCCATCAGCTGAGGCTGGCCTGTTTGTTTTCAGGTTGGCTAGGGAAGGACATAATCTCAGAACTATGTGACATTCAGGCTGCACCTACAATGACCCAGATAGGCTGAAGCTGGATCAAGATAAGTCCTATGTGTTCTGGCAGAAATCCAAGGGTCAGTCACACTGAGAAATGCAGTGTGTCCACCTGTACCTGCTTCTGTCAGTCAAAGCAGTACAGATGAGAACATAGATATGACATCAGTTTAGGAATGAGGTTGTCTTGGTGCTCCTTCATGTGACATCATTCCTGCTTAATAGAGATAGTTTATATATATATATATATATAATGTACAGTGCTACCTCTACTTAAGAGCAGCTCGACTTAAGAGCAATTCTACTTAAGAGCGAAAAACCATTGGCATTTTAACTGCTGCCTTACAAATTTCAGATGCGGTCTGCTCTATTTCTCTACTTACATTATTTTAATTTTTTCAATTTGTAATTTATTTTTTCAATTTTTTTTAGATACTCTACTTAGATACTCTACTTTAGATACTTACTTAGATACAGCTGCTCTGCTTACAAATTGTTCGACTTATCAGCATGCTTTTGGAACGGATTAAACTCGAGAGTAGAGGTACTGCTGTACTTAGAAGGGGGGAAATCACTACAGCCAACATACTTAAATCAATAGACATCATGGAAGAGTTGACTCGCCAAAGGAGTTGATTCAATGAGCCTACTTGAGTTTGACATACAGGATTTCAGTCGATATCTCTACTTCTTTGCAGAATTAATGCATTCAACCTATGGGCATCTACTCAGACGCTGATCTTGGAAAAGTAGTAATAGCAGCAGCAGCAGCTGTTGTTGTTGTTGTTTTCAGTTCCCTTGGCTGGGGGGAAATGGGAGTCATACTCTGATAAATTTCCCAAGCTGTGTGAAGCTCGTCTATCTATATTAAATGATGCCAATGAAGTTTATTCCTTCACTTTTGATATTTGACATGCAGAGATCACTCTGAGGGAGGGATTTAACAACCCCTATGTGCCTGCTGTGGTCTTGAGCCAACTCACAGGGAACCTCTGTTTGATTTTAATTTAAAAGCAAAATAAAATGCTTCAAGAGACACACTGAAAGTAAGATAACATTAATGTTTACTGTGCACTGCAAAGGATTGTAATCCTCAAACATGAAAAAAGTTAGAAAATATAGAGTTCAGCTGCCACTGCCCTCCATGGCAAGCAAACTATCTTTGATGCCATGGTTGGATCGGAAAAGCACAGCAATTTGTATGGCCAAAAGAGAGAGAGAAAGAGAGAGAGAAAGAGAGAGAGAGAGAGAGAGAGAGAGAGAGAGACGTTCATCAAATAATTTCCATATTTGTTTTTGGCTTGATTTTTCTCATGCTAAAATACCCGCTATGCTTCACTTAACAGGTTGGGCAAATTTTCCTCTTAACTTTCCAAAGTAAAGAGAGAATCAGCTTGAGAAATTCTGCTGCTTGAGACAAACATGACTCTCTCACTCTCTCTTTCTCTCCTCTTTCAATGTAGAGAAAGCAACTTGGACTGGCTTTTGAATGGTACTTCAATCCTAGCAATGGGTTCAATTTTTTCCATTGCCACCCCCCCCAAGGGCAGCAGGCTATTTAAGGTGGTACAGCACAAACCGTGTCAGTGACAACCTTGTTCTGCAGTCCACGGGACTACAGCTATAGTTGGGGGCTATCACTGCTTTTCTTCAAAATTTGTTGCCCAAGGAGATTTCCTTACTCGGTCATACAAAAGAACTAGCCCTGGAGAAAGATGCACAAGAAACAATGCTATTTCATAGAATCACAGGATCATAGAGTTGGAAGAGACCTCAGGGGCCATCCAGCAACCCCCTGCCATGCAGGAACCCTAATCAAAGTACCCCCAATAGATGGCCATCCAGCCTTTGCTTAAAAACCTCCAGAGGAGGAGACTCCACCACCCTCTGTGGCAGAGCATATTCCACTGCTGAACAGCTCTGTCAGGAAGTTCTTCCTAATGTTCAAACTGAATCTCTTTTCCTGTAGATTGAAACCATTGCCCCGAATCCTAGTCCCTGAAGCCATGGAAAACAAACCAGTCCCATCTTCATTATGACATTCAAATACATAGCTATCATATCGCCTTTCAGCCTTCTTTCGGTAAGGCTAAACATTCCCAGCTCCCTGTCACTCCTCCTAAGGCATTTCTTCCAGACCTTTAACCATTGAAGTATGATTTGTCTTGAACAGAAGGCTCTTCCTTGGAGCAACTGGAACCATTTCTAGAAAGGAATGACTTCAGATGCATACGTATTTTTAGAACTGCATATGATGAATCCACCATATGGTGGCCATCTCCACCCTACTTGCATGGATTATATTTGCATGGCTGCAATGGTCTACTCTGCATGTTCTCCTGCGAGATGTAAGGCTATGCTGTTCACAAGATCCTTGGCCACATGCGAAGCCAATTTATGGTAGGAGTGCGTTTACTGCCATGGCCCATTATGCCACTCCACAACACAGATGGACAGTTGTCTGGCTTGCTACAATAATTCACAAACAACTTCCTGCTGAGAAGCTGAGAAACATTTGTGCCTGTAGTCATCTTTCAGCATTTCAACCCAGCATCATGAATCTCGCTTCGGGTGGTCTCAGGAGGTATTTCAGCAAACACTGCATGACTGTTTCAAGCAGCTCCTTGCATAAAATAGCTTTAGCTGCCTCAAGGAAATACAAGGAGCCTCAAGAAATCCCTTCCCTCCCCCCCCCCAAAGTATTTTTCACGTTTCCATCTCTCTCTTGAATTGATGCTTCCCTTGTTTATTCTGCCTTTAGTCAGATATGTACACACTTGTGAACATGTGAATGCACATGTGGGCAAGTGTGTATGTTCAAAGCATCTTAATCTGGTACCATTTGTTTAAAAAAAAATCAGGCTGTAAGTGAAAAATTCTTGCCTCTGCTTCATGAGTTATAGAAAAATGCTGGCAAGTGATTTAAAGAACAGAAGATGAACCTGGCTGAAATCCCATTGTTTAGCATTGTAATACTCACCTAGAACAGGCCCATTTGAGTCACTTAAAGTGAGACTTACCAAATTCTCACTGATTCAGTGGGCCTAACTCTAGTGCAGGGATGTCCAAACTTTGGCCGTCCTGATGTTTTGGACCACAACTCCCAGAATTCCAAGCCTAGATTGCCAATGACAAAGGACTGTGGGGGTTGAGGTCCAAAACATCTGGAGGGCCAGAGTTTGGACACCACTGCTCTAGTGCAACTTACTATTATGTTAAGCAACAGGATTGCAGCCAATATTTCTAATTCTAACCAGTTAAATACAGTTGAACGAATAAGGGCTAATGAATGTTAATAGCAATACCTAATCTTAGGTACACAGATAATGCAGCAATGTTCTACATGTATTTTTCAGTTTCTCTGAGACACCTTTGGAGAAAAATTGCTTCTCTCCTTCATACAATCCAAAGCAATTGATGTGTTTGCAGCTCTGTTCCAAAATGACATTTGTGAAAGCTACCATGTTTTGTGCCTACATTTTCTATTTATTTTATTTACAGCATTTGTTTAAACTTGTACCCAACACAGTTAGCAGGCAGGCCTGTACTCTGGGTGGCTTCCAGAAGACATAAAAATTACACATTTAAAAATAGTCAGATAAAAATAGAAACCGCTATGATGAATGATGGGCAGCATAAACCATACAATTAATAAAGAGGTGGGGTTTGCAAAGTCCCGGGTAAAAAGCCTTGCTTTTGAAAGCTCAGGAGAGTGGGGGTGCATCGCACCTCTATAGGAAGGGAGTTCCAGGGTGGGGCAGCCACTAACAAGAAGATAGCACAACTTCTAGCAGCTTCTGGCAGGCAAAGACCTTCCTCTTCAGGCAAGCTTACCCTGAATGAGGGACTACCTACTATGTGACTTTGGTATGGATTACCATACAGGATTGCATTGAGTGATTTCTGAAGAATACCAGTGTTTCCATGTTTACTCTCCACTCCTCCTAATGGAATGTTTTCTTTTGGCATGTTCTTTGTAACTTTAATGTTATCTTTTAATGTCATAAGATGCCACAGTGCCTGAACCGCGAAGTGGGAGTGACTGTACACCACCTGGGGTTCATTCCCAGATAGCAGGCTCATGGTTGACCCAGCCTTCCATCCTTCCGAGGTTGGTAAAATGAGTACCCAGCTTGCTGGGGGGAGGGATGTGTAGCCTGCATACTGTAATTAAAACTGTAAACCACCCAGAGACTACTTGAAGAGGTATGGGGCAGTATATAAGCAGAACACTTAGAACTTAGAACTTAGAACACTTCCAATTCCCTGTTCTTAAAATTGAATATGTCTTAAATATTCTGGGCTGCATATTGTCCCTAATTATTGTAAGCCATTTTGGGTCTTTTTCCAAGGAGAAAGGTGGGGTGAAAATATTCAAAATAAATAAATAATAAATGATTTCTGGGCTTCCCTTGGAGTGGCCATCCACAGCATTAAGGATTGGGACATGCAGGTGGGATGAGGGGAAGACCTGAGGGAGAGGCACTCTGACAGGTAGCGAGGTCCTAAACTGTAAAGGCTTTTTTACGTTAACAACAGAACCTTCAATTTGGCACAGACGCATACTAGCAGCCAGTGTAAGCAGGCCAGGATGGGTGAAGTATGGTTAACTTTAGATGTATTTATGATCAACCAGGCTGCAGCATTTTGCACTTGCTATAGCTGCTAGAGATGGGCACAAAACAAAAATATAGTGTTTCCTTTCCTTTCCTTTCTTTAGTAGTTTTGTTTCATTTCATTTGTAATGAATTTTTTTCCGAAAGGAAACAAAACAAAATGAAACTATTCGGAACTCTATAGGAAGGAGCTTCCTTGGACTCTTCCCTGGAAGCTCCCCAAATTTAGAGCATTTTCTGTTTCAGATGGTAAGGGGAAAGGTGGAGGGCTGCAGTGAGATCACCACCACCCCCACTGGTTTTGACAGCTCAGGCCATGGGGAGGGGGGCACAGCTTCCCCGACCCAGCAGGCAGCTGAGCAGGCAAGCAGTGAAGCAGCCAGGACCAGCGCTTCCACTAAGGCAAACTAGGCAGTTGCCTAGGGCGCCAAAATGGAGAAAGGGCGCTGGCTAGCCTTCCGCCCCCCTTCCGCCTCCCCCGCCGCTGGCCACCGCCATCCATACCCCCACCGCCCGCCAGCTGCCCGTTGTCGTCCGCCCATCGCTGCCCATCACCGTCTGCCCCCGCGCCCATCACCGCCCATCCCCCGTGCCCGCCGCCGTCCACCCCCTGTGCCTGTTGCCAGCCCCTGCCATCCGCTGCCCCCCGCCACCCCTGTCCCGCCCCACCCTGCCCTTCACCCCCTGCCCACCACTACCCTGCCCACCCACCGTCCCCCGCTGCCCCTGGGGCAGATATGTGCAATCTGCCTGTAACAAGGTGATTTGGCCATGGCGAAGACCTGTTTCTTCTTTGAGAAGGCCAAGTCCAAAAGCAAACCCAGTTTGTGGGCCTGATCCTTCAGGGGGAGTGTGACCCCATCAGGACTAGGCAAGAAGCCCCCCTAACCAATCAGGGTGCCCTCCCAGCATTAGGGTCTCTGTCTTAACAGGATTTAATTTCAGCCTATTTGGCACTGTCCAGTGCATAACCACAGCCAGATCATGCCTAGGGTGTGTACAGCTTCTCCTGCTGAAGAAGAAAATGAAAGATCAAGCTGTGTGCCATGAGCGTGCTGATGCCATTGCACTCAAAGTTTCCAAATGACCTCTCCACGTGGCCTCATCTAGATGTTAAACAACAAGAGGGAGATGATTGACTCCTGTGGAGCAGAACATTGTAGTATCCATAGGGATGAAACAGCTTGTCCAAGCTGGAGTCTCTGGCACTGGCTGTCAAGGAAAGAATGAAACCAGTATAATGCTAGGCCTCCAATCCCCAATCCCAACAACCATACCAGGACTATACCCGTGGTCAATGGTATAAAAGGTGGCTAAGAGATCCAAAAAGACCAACAGGATCACACTCCCCCAGTCGGCCTTCCATAACAGGTCATCTAGCAGGGTGACCAGAACTGTCCCAGTCCTAAAACATGGCCTAAACCCAGATTGAAATGGATCTGGATTATCAATATCCTTCAAGAATACGTGCAGCTGATTGGCCACCAACCTTTCAACCAATTTCCCCATGAACTGTATGTTAACAACTAGGTGATAGTTGTTGAGATGATTGATGGGCAAGTTGACTTTTTCCAAAATGGGCCAGATCATCATATCATTCAGAGCAAAAGGTAAATATCCCTTCTGTAAGGAAGAACTAAGAGTCTGAGTGGCCCATTCAACCATCACTGCCCTGGCTGATTTTAAGAACCAAAAGGGGCATGGGTCTGATCAGCAGGTGGTGGCCTTAGAGTGTGCAAACACCTTGTTCACATCAACAGGCGACACAGGCTGACATTGATCCAGTAAAACTGGCCCTGACATCTCAACATGACTTACTGTACTAAAAGAGTCAAGGTCACTATAGATGGCCTCAATTGTGGTACAAAAATGCGCTGAGAACCACTCACAAATAGTAACATCCATTCAAGGGCACGAATCTCTATGGTTTAAGTTGCTAAACACAGAAAAACACCTGAATGCAGTAGCTCAGGTGTCCACAAATACACGTCGGCATATGTAGGAGTTTCTTTCTTAATTTTACATTTGGTCTACACTAAATTATTTTTCTTTCTTTCTTTCTTTGTTTCTTTCACAAAGAAACACAACTCAAACATAGCTAAGAGCAGGATTATTGTGGTGTTTAGCAAATGTGTTCCAGAGAAAATTATTTCAAACATGCACCTCTATATTAAAGAGGATTGTACACCTGGCCCGCATATGGTGACTTGCATTGCCAGAATAGGTTCACAGCTAGGATTATGTATATCTGATGTACCTTTTTGAATCTAAATTAATACTTATTCTCCTTTCACAACAGAAATTATTAATTATTCTCCTTTCACAAACAATTCTCTTGCTTGCTACAATAATTCACAAACAACATCCTGCAGAGAAGCTGTCTGGCAACACTGAAATCAGTTTTCCAAGCTGTGTTGAGAGTAGTGCGTGTTTGAAGGGGACAGGTTAACAAAAAAAGAAAGAAAGAAAAAACCCAGACACACAGAGACACACACAAAATGATGAACATGAAGAATAAACTTGACATGCAAAGCAATATACAAAATGCCCTCTTTGTCTTGGTTGGACTTTGCTATATACATGTTGAATTTGCAGCTCCTAAATGCTGAATCTGCTCTAGCAGTACTACTTAGTTTTCTTTAACCCAGCCCTCAGGGAGGAAGTTTTTCAATCAGGTTCTCTATACAGCAGCTGAAGTTAATGAGAAACCAAGATTGTATATCAAGTAACAGACATAAGAGTACAAAAATAGAGTGCAGATGGTCACGAAAGGTTAGTGGTTCAGCCTGCCAGTAAAATACTCACTAGGTTAAGAGCTTTTCTTGCATCTGTGTGGCTAGTCAGCTCGATTCTAAACACTGAATATTTCTTTTCCTGAGAATTTTCACCTTCATCCATGCTCATGCACAATCCTAGTAATATAGGCACTGTTTCTGTTTCGGAATAGCACAAGACACACCATGTACACACCAGTCTCTGTATGATCTAAGGCAGTAGTTCCAACCTTGGGTAGCCAAGGTGTTCCAGGACAGGAACTTCCAGAAGTCTTCACCACTAGCTATGCCGGCCAGGGTTTCTGTGAGTTGTAGGCCAAGTACACCTGAGTTATCCAAGGTTGGGAACAACTGGTCTAAGGTCAATATAAGACATTTGCCTATGTGTACTGTGTTGCAAATAATGTTCCCTCCTCCATCAAGGCCCATAGTACCCCAAACTTGCCAAGTAATTCCGGTAGATAAGGGAGAAAAGATATAATAATATGAAATAAAATGACTTTAAATTTGCTGCCTAGACACAACACACCAAATGTGAAGCCCAAGATATCTGCTTCTGTCTACCTGATTGCAGGGTTGGCTCTAACGTGATTCCCTTTTAAAGGTGCTGAGTGACTGGAAAATCTTATAGGATCATTCCATTCATATTCTCATATTGATTCCATGCACTTGTCATTCCATTCATATTCTCATATTGATCCCATGCACTTGTGGTTTCTACGCTGCTAGGAGCATACCAAATCTACAAAGTCCCCACAATTTACAGATGTCTTATCTCATAAAAAGAGATCTCCACAGAAACAGAACCGGTTGTTTCCCTGTGTACTGTCCTCTGAAACAACATTAAATACGCCCGACTGTGTTAACACGGTAAAGAACCAGTGACCTCCAGTGGACAATCAGTATGGCTCTATCGCTTTTAGATCTACAAAAGACTGTTGCTGCACTAAGATCAATTGTTTTGAAGCAACAGGCAGTGGTTTTAGCTAGCACTGGGGGATTTTGAAACAAGGGAGCCATATAGCTTCCACAGAGTTCCAATGCACTTCGGAGACATTTGAAACAAGAGGCTCTTGCTACTTGTCAACCTGGTTTCAAATTGACCTACTGGTGCAATGCAGTCCTATGCAACATGAAACAAAAATAAGTTTCCTTCTGTTCATTGAAACTTAATCCCAAACTTTAATCCCAGGCAATAATCCTTTGGATTATGACTCAATGGGCAGAGTTTTCATATAGTGCTTAGTGCACAGCTTGAGAAGTTACATTCCAGTGCCATCATTTGTAACTTCCTGTCTTAAAGCAAATTAAGCAGATTTGTAAATAATGGATGACGACGACAATGGTGGTGGTGGAGGTGGAGGTGGTGATCACACTCATCCTTCCATCCTTCTGAAGTTGGAAAAATAAGTACCTAGCTTGCTTGGGGCGCTAAGTGTTGTTTGTAAAATTGTGTTGTAAACTGAAGTGTTTTAAGTGGTATATTAGTTTTGTTTTTTTAAAAAAAACTTTATCTGACATGTTCTGGAATGTTCTGGCTTGGTTCTTGATTTTTAAAGCTCTCTAAATACAAGAACACTCTGAGAATCCTAACTTGTGGCATGGAGTACATGCTTGTGTTTGTATGGGCTGATAGCAAGGAACAGGGTGACCTTTATTTAAAACAGACTGCCCTTATCTATATTTACTATTCTACCTCAGTAGTCTGTGTTTCTGTACACCTGGGCAGAGAAATAAATAACTCATTATTCTGATGAATTATGTATAAATTAGCATGGGTTGATATAAATCTTGGCAGTTAAAGAACACTCAAAATTTGCTCACAGTGCAACTCTGACACTGGATATTCTCAATAAATATCACCATCCCTACTTCTCACTACTCTCCAATGAAAGCACACTGACAGACTGTACAAATTGCCTCAAAATGTTCCACTCCAGCATGCTGTTCCAGTGGACTCTGAAGCCACATTCCCCGCAGAAAGAGAACAACCAATAATGAGGGTTTATAATCTTCATCTAAGTTACTTCACGTCCACTCTCATCCCGGGAGAAAGTTTGTTGCATGTTGATATCAGTTGCAGTCACATGGTCTTCTTGCGGTTCTGTCCCTGTTCCTGTGTATGCACGGGCATGATTGATGATACCGGCATGACTGTTTCCGCACATCCTCGTTCTGTGATGAGATGTGAAATTCCATGCCTTTGTTCTCCGTTGTTGTTTTTTTGACCTAACCTTCAGTTTTTCGATGTTTCGATTCTCCAAAGCCTTACCTTCAATGCGTTACGGAGCTAAGTTTGAGGCATTTGTCTTTTAATCTCTCTGCACTGAGTTGCTGACTCCATAGGGAATGTACTGGCAAACGGCACTTTGCACTCCTGCCACTAGATGGAGAATGGCACGTTGTGGGAGGAGACTGACCTCACGAGCTCTCGTATTGGAACGAGAAGTGAGATGAGGAGATTCCCGAGGCCAGGGAGGGGAATCTCTCATCCCGCTTAGATCGCTGTTCAGGGGGCATGGTCGGGACGAACTCCCTTCGTCCCGCAATGGATGTGCGGTTAGATTTCTTCATACCAGTCCCCAGTGGGACTGCAAACAGCGATGAGATGGACATGAAGTATCAGCCTTACTTGGCTATAGCAATAGCAGTACCTGAAGTGGGTTTAAGTGCCTGGACATGTGAAAGCCCCAGATGGAATAGGCCTACACTGTAAGCATGGCAAGAAATGGGCCTGGTACTACTGAACATGTGTCTGTTTGAAAGGTTGGATAGGCTTCTTATGGGCCTAAGGAATATGACTGCTTCCTTCTTTTACAACTCAGGGATTATTTATTTATTTATTTATTTATTTATTTATTTATTTATTTATTTATTTATT
>JAHTLZ010000010.1:19672918-19718968 GCA_023846285.1 Phrynocephalus versicolor | reverse complement strand
GAGCCCACAAGCTGCTGCCTTCCTTTCGCCCAGCTCTCTGCACGGAGCACAGTGTCGTGCTCCAAGTGGAGGGAGAAGTGTTGTGGCTGTGAGGGGGCTATGTCGCATACCCACAGACATGCCACCCTTGGCAACCGTGCCATAGATTTGGCAACACTGCCCTAGTGCCTGCATACTATACTAAGCAACAGAATTTGAGCCACTGAGTTCAAAGTGATATTCTTCCAAGGACACTATCTCACCTGGGGGAAGATCCGGATACTGTGAAAGTCCTGCTTTTCTTCGAAGAGCAGGTTTTTCTTCGTTCTTGGTCACATGACTAAAGATATGGGATATCCGTTCCCACGTACAAGGATTTTTTAATAAAGTGCTGACCAGCCCCAGGACCAGCAGGTGGCGCAAGGAAGAAAAACAGCACTGATAGCCAAAAGGCCAGCTGCTCAATGCTGGGGTGGGGGGGGGGGAGAGAAGGAAAATTAGAAAAAAAATGTAAAAAGTGCCGACCAGCCCCAGGACAAGCTGGTCGGCACTGGGGGGGAAAACCCACCGCTGACATCCCAAAGGTCAGCTGCTCAGCACTGGGGGGGGGGGGGTTTATTTATTTATTTTTAAAAAGCACTGATCAGCCCCAGGACGAGCTGGTCGGCGCTAGGAAAAAATGAAAAAACAAAAACAAAACAAAAAAACACCAAACAGCACTGACAGCCCGAAGGCTAGGTGCTCAGCGCTTGGGGGAGGGAAATTTTTTTAAAATATTTAAAAAGTGCCGACCAGCCCCAGAACGAGCTGGTTGGTGCTAGGGAAAAGAATGAAAAAAATAAAAATTAAAAACAGCGCTGACAGCCTGAAGGCCAGCTGCTCAGCGCGGGGGGGGGGGAGATTTTTAAAAAATCTTTAAAAAGTGCCAACAGGCCCAGGACGAGCTGGTCGGTGTTAGGGGGGGAAAGCAGAAAACCAGATCCTATGTGAGCTCCCATGGACTTCTGGCTTGCATTTTTTACCGTATCAAAAAATTCCCAACTTCTCCAGTAGGTCTTGGAAAACTCACTAAAGGGGGCATAACTGGATGTTTGTTTTTAAAGCCAAGTGGCTGTGGGGACAAGATTTTTGGGAACGCTTTATCTTGAAATTTAATCAGCATTTTAAAGGACATGTGATACAGCCCGATTCAAGTCAATTCACTGAAGAACCATTGAAATTATTAGGGAAAAAGGAAAGAAACATTACACAAATCTGTTTCTCCTTGAATCAATGAAGTATGGAAAGGACAAGCCTCCCTATCCTGAATCCGACTAACTGATACAGTTTTAATCCCTCCCAATGCTCCCAATTCTTGTAAATTAAAAAGCAGGACTTGGCTGGACCGTATTTTGATATACTGTGTAGGTTAGCCTTCAGTCATTCCCCACTGCAAAGCAAATGGAAGTGAAGGGATGATTGTGGCTGAAGGCACTGTTGTCTGAATAACTCTGTGCTTTCCAGACCTTCTCGGTGTGGGATATTAGTTTAATCTGCGTTGTAATTTCAATTGTAAAACTAATTTTCCTCCAACCATACACCAGTGTTTCTCTCATATGGTTTACTCTGACTTAAGGCTGGCCTCTTCTATAGGATAATCCTGGAATAAAAGTGGTTTCTCTATTTCAGCTGATTGCAGCTATGCCTAGACAGCTGCAAGAGACATGAAATACAATCCAGTTTTTTGAACTTCTGATGACCTTTGGAAGAAACTTGATCTCTGACATTCGACATTTCTTTTTTAGTTCTATTATGTCTAAGAGAGTACACTTCTCGTGATTTAAAGGCGTGAGTGTCCCTACTTGGTGGTCAAGGTTCCCACAGATTATTTGAGGTTAAAGACTGGATGTGAGAAAAAGAAATCTATAACCCATTTCAGCTTTATGGGTCCTAATTCATAAATCTGAAAGAAGTAATAATTGCTCAGCCGGGCTGCTTCTCAGTTATTTGAACTCTTCTGCAAATGATTGGAAACAAGGCATCCATGCAGGAAATTCATCCTTACTGATGTAGCTAAATCCAGTTGCAGCAGAACAACCCCTGCTCTGATACCAGCCCGCACCTACCCTATCAGCTCTTAATGGTCTCTTTGGGGAGCTTCTGCTGTCAGAGATGAGTAGTAATCAGATAAAGGGGTTTGTAAGAGCTGGCACCCCATCTGTAGCTTTTCCTCCCAGGGAAACAGTCTTGCCACCGACTCTGCTATCTTTTGGATGGCAGCTATAGGTTTTAAAAAAGATTCCAGGTCTTTTCCATATACTTTAAGTATGCTAAAATACTTAAATGTTTATTTAGATATTTCAGTGTTGCTAATGACATGTTTCAGTGTTGCTAAAGGCTGGCCCCAGATAGATTGTCACCTGCAATGTGTAACAGTACAAAGATGCCCCTTGTTTCCATATATAACTAGAATGAAATTATCTTGAGCATCAGTGATGGGACAACTTCCATCATAAATAAAGGCTGCAGGCAAAATAAAGGGACCGTGAACTGCATTCTTTTTTTTTTCTTTTTTGCTCCTGTCCTTCATTTTCTGCCAGTCTCCCCAAAGTTGCAGTGGTGCTAAGTCTTGAAAACAAGGAGAAGCTATTGCCTTTTCCATTCTTCACTCTTCACCAGCGTAACTTCAATGGTAAAGAACATGTTGCTGAACCAGACACTGTCCCTGTATGTATGATATGGGAATTGTTTCCATATGATGGGATGGTGGAGCTTAGGGCAGTGGTTCTCAGTCTTGGACCTCCAGATGTTCTTGAACTATAACTCCCAGAAGTTTTCATTAGTAGTTGGGCTGGTCAAGATTTCAGGGAGGTGTAGTTTAAAAAAGTGGTTGTCCCAAAGCTAAGAACCACTAGCTTCAAGAGACAGACTTGCTTAAAATTCAACATGAAGATCATTCTCTAGGCCAGTCATTCTCAACAGGAGCGACACGTACCACTGGTAGGCCCTGGCAAAACTGAAGGAGAGCAAACTGGAAACAATTCCTCACATGCCACTTTACAAGGTTTACTATGACTTACACCATCTTGATTCAACGTACCATATATTTCTTTCAAGTTGTGTTTGTAGCTGTGGCAAAAAAGAAAAAAAGATTAGGATGGCGACTCTAGGCCACTGCTTCCACTCTGCCCCCTGGCCTTTTCCTGTTGCCCCCAGAAAAGGCTGGGCCATCATTTTATTATTCTGTTCAACCCAGATATTGTTGCTAGCAGTGTTTTTAAATATGAACCAAGGCTATTTGGACACTTGTAGTTGGGAAAATAGCACAAGCCCAAACTGGAGTAGTGTCTTGCGTTTAAGAAATGTACTATAAGTGGTTCCTGCTTTAAAGTCAAGCTGGAATATGAAAACCCTGTCCACTATATGCCTAATAGGAGATGAAATGTATCTTTGGCAATTGCCCCCCCAAAACTAGCCAACCACCTTAGCTCAGGATTCTTTGAAAAAAAGCCCATACTGCTCCTTCAGACTTTTTATCTCCAAGAAGTTGTTAACATCTTATCAATATGTTTGGCTCATAGACAGAAAACTCAAATGCAAACACTAATAGCAGCACAAGCACAAATCCATCTTCCTCTGTAGCAATACTTTTTCTGCCAAAGGTCAAAGGAGGGAGTAGACGCTAATAACCCTAGAGGTGCCAGATGCCATGAAAGGCAGCTGCATACATTGCATTGCTATGTATTTCCTAAGAATCTTAAAACTCTTTTTCATTCTTTTAAACCTTCTAGTTTTTTTTTTCAATAGGATCCCCAAGTACATAACATTCTTCTGGTGTAGGTCAAGCTATGGAAAGTGATGTGATGCCCAATGCTTCCCTTGGATTTAGTACAAAGAAATGCCCTCTTGGCTTCGTCTCCTATCAAATAGTTTTGCACATAGGGAACTTTGAACTATCTAACCCCTGCAGTCCAGAGCAGAACTGATCAGGGGATCCCTTACTCTTTCATTCCACTCTCCTCTTAGGAGAAAAAAATTTCACCTACTGTTTGTCAGGAAGTCTGTTCTGACTTAGGGCAACCCTTCCAGGGTTTCCTAGCTAGAAAGTACTCCAACATGGGCTAGCATTTCTTTCTTCTGGGGCCACACTGGGAATCTGGAACTTCTC
This sequence comes from Phrynocephalus versicolor, assembly GCA_023846285.1. Classification (NCBI taxonomy): domain Eukaryota; kingdom Metazoa; phylum Chordata; class Lepidosauria; order Squamata; family Agamidae; genus Phrynocephalus; species Phrynocephalus versicolor. The sequence goes on along the minus strand of JAHTLZ010000010.1, from coordinate 19,714,842 downwards.
TAGGGCTACACAGGCTTGCTCTCCTCCCAGAAAGCACAGTGGCTTGAGTAGTAGAACTGAAGCCAAAGAAGAGTTAATGTGCAATTGAGTGAGAAACAAATCCACTTCAGAAGAGGCTGCTTCAAAAACAAAACATACACTTTACCAACCACAGATGGGAAGTTTCGCAGGAGAGATTTGTATCTTAAACCACTCCATGACCTTGCTGTTAGAGAATCAAATAAAACTTACTGACTTGAGTATAAGCCAAGGGCTTATATTTGAGAATATATGGTATGTGTTCCAGCTTGGGGTCGAGCGCTCCGTTGGCGGCAGAATGAGCAGGACTAGCCCTCCGCTGCCTTCACTTGAATATAAACCGAGAACATTTTTCCCCCAGGCAAAAATAAAGGCTGAAAAACTCGGTTTATATTCGAGTATGTATGACAGACCAGTTGCCTCACCCTTGACACTGCTCTCTGGTGCACCCCTGCTGGTTGGGTGCCTCTGTTTCTTGCCAGCACTGGAGCTGACAATGTTGCAGGACTTAATGGGGGGGGGACTGAAAGGGGGGTGTCATTCACCTTTTGTTTCTGGCTGCCATTCTGTTACTATTTGTGAAGGAAACGAGAGTGTGTAATGACAGGTGGTCTTTCACAATGGCATTATCGTGCAGAACCAATACCCTATGTCTTTGATCCCAGAACTCGTAGAATATCAACAGGAAACCAAATGTATTTGTGCAAGTAATGAGCTGACAGTTGCTTCCTTGACTAGGTATAGTTATTTTAAATATGCAGTCATGACACTTGGGCTCCCCCCCCCTTTAGTTATGTCAGAAGCAAATCAATGGTGTTCTGGATCTATTCTTAGATCCATTGGGATGATCTACATTCTACAACATATCTGGATAGTATCCCAGTGCCCGCATGACCACAATGTCTATAGTCGCCTTGGGTCCTTTTCCAAGGAGAAAGGTGGGGTAAAAATATTCAAAATTTTAAAAATTAAAAAATGTGTAGGTTCAGATGTTTGCATTTGATCTCCCATCCTAGACTTTCTGGGATATTGCATCACTACTGAAGGACTGAAGATGGATACTTCCAAAACAGACACCATCCTGTTGTGACCAGCACCCCAAAGCGTGAAACTCACACAGTGGCTCCTCAAGTTCACCAATTTCTCTCATGGAATCATAGAATTATGGAGTTGGGAAGGGCCTATAAAGTAACTGGTTTCATTGTTCAACCCCCTGCACAACGCAGGAATCCAAATAAAATCAGATCTGGCAGATGGTTGTCTAATTTTCTCTTCAACGCTGGGCAACTGTGACCTCCTCTGCTTCAGTGAGAGAATGCACTCCTGGCGTAAGTCCAGTTGACCCGGTCATAAAGGAGGGGCTTCCACTCTTCTACCTTTCTGCTTAGTGATAGAGAATAAGGATCAGAGGGTTTCCCTTTGACCAGTTGTAGGTGCTGATTAAATAACCACTGTCCTATAGTAAATGATCATGTAACCACTATCCTATCTGCTTCGCTGGTAAACTCAAGGCTTTTGTCTGGAGCAGTGGTTCTCAACCTGTGGGTCTCCAGATGTTCCTGGACTGCAACTCCCAGAAATCCTCAGCTCAGCTACTGATGAAGACTTCTGGGTGTTGTAGTCCAGGAACATCTGGGAACCCACAGGTTGAGAACCACTGGTCTGGAGGTTCCGCTGGACAGATAATTGCAGTCAACTCCCATTATTTTCTCTCAGTACAGCTCCTTGCTTGTTATCTCTGAGCAAGTAGGCAGGCAGCCTGCTTTTGCTCTCTCAGAAAGCAGCCTTTGTTCTCTCAGCAAGACAAGCAGTATGCTAATTCTTGGGCACACAGCAGGCTTTCCAGAAAACACCTTTGGTATCCTCCCACAGAAACCCTCTTTTAAAGCAGATTTCCATAATAAGAGCTAAATTTCTTCTCCACGTGTCATCGTCCCCCATCAGATGGGCTGATGAAATGCACCAGCACAATTTGGGGACAAAATGGACATGTTAGTTCAGTTTCAGGTAAGAACATTGGGCAAGCCTTCTATGTTTGGTTGAGTTCTTCTCTAATCATTCCCAACATTCTTCGTTAACCCATTTTCCCCTTTGCCTCCTACATAGTCTCTGCTGCTGATTCAGCACTGAAGGAACTGCAGATTGCACATCAGGTATTATGGAGGCAGTTGAACCAATCTCAAGGGTCAAACACCTTTGATCAGTTCAGCCCAACATTAAAAGTGAGCAATACTGCAAAAACTTTGTCTAGAAACTGGATACCCATTTCACCTACTCTTCACCCATCATGGCCCAGGTCAACTGTGTTGTGTTTGCCTTCCACTGCCTTCCTCAGTTCATGTCTTGATCCTTTCTTAGTCCTAGATTTTCCTCTGTATTGAGACTAAGCCTGGCCACGTCCATCTCTGACCATGTGCAGTACTTATGACAAATAATACCAGGTGGCTTGCATCCTAGATTCTCAGCTACACAGGTGTGCATACAGTATTTGGTGAACTGGAAGACCATTTGTGGAAAAGGATCACTGGCACCCAAGGTCCTGCTCTGGTTCATAAGTTCCATCACTGCTGCCCTAAGATGCTAGCCTCTTCGTGAGAAGGTCAGTAAACCCTGGGAAGGGAAGCAGTGTTACAGTTCTGACAGAGAAGCCCTTTAGCAAGAATGAACCAGAAACAGCAGGATCTGCCTTTGGGGAGGATGTACCAAACCCCTAGACTGTCAGACGTCTTGAAATCTGAGCCAGTAGCTGATGATGGTCCAGAAGCTGAATCATAAGAGGAGCCAGAACCCTTGCCCAAAGGAGCAATGCAGGCTACCGTTACTTCAGTCTCCCTAACAAGGCTGGAGGCATGAGTTCAGCTCAAGGCTTCCAAAATGAAGTGCATGGCAGCAAAGCAATCTGCTTGTGGGATGGGGGGGCAGACTTGCAACTGAATATCTTTCCTAGCTGCCATGTATCTGCAGCTGACCTCTCAGAGAGGAACCCAGCAGCCCCACTATATAAATGCTCAGAAACTTACAATCATTGAAGTCAATGTCTCTCTAGTTCCTGTTTGCGGCTTCCATATATCTCGAGCTTTGTTGCAGACATGGTTGTAAATTACTTTGTGGTCCAACTTGACTACACTTTGAATTTCCCCTGTTAACTCTTACACTTGATGACTTTTGGCTTATCTATATGGCTCTTCTAGAGCAGGCTGAAGGGGACTAAACAGAGTTGGTTAAAGTTAGGTAAAGGTCCTGTGTGCCATTTGGCATGGCCCTTGCATCATGCACTTCAGGAGTGTCTTTATGGTGTGTCTTTCTTAAGAAAACAACAAAAACAAAACACAAAATTCCCCTTTCTTACCTCTTCCTTCCTTTTCCTCTCTCTGAGAGAAGGTTTTAAGGTTTAAACATTTTTTGTGATATAATGCATTAGTGCTGTTCTTATGGACTTTAAAAATACGTTGTCTCCTTACTTTGCTCCCCCCAAAAGAAGTAGAGGAAGTGTTTAACCTACTATTTTGAAGTGGCTAAGCTTTTCTTAAGCCACTTAATGTTGCTTGGAAATTGAAAGCAGAAGGGAAAATTTAAAGCTACAAGCTCCACTTTGGTTCAATCTCAGCTATCACATGTGGTGGAAATGAACCAAAATGGAGCAATCTTACCTGCACCAGAAAAAACAGAAAGGTGCATTCTGGGACAGGCTGGTTTGTTCTAGCAATTGATTTCCAGAGCAAACCTGTCTGTCCCTGTAGTGGACGAAAGAGCAGGAAAAATGCCCATTTGATTGCACACTTAATCAATTTTTCAGTCTCCCTTTGGACCTTCTGCACTCATTTAGACCTCTATTAGAGTCGCCATAAATAGGAAGATACTTGATGACACATAACAACAAAAGTAATATCAATTTATGCTATATAGCTTCTGATTGCTAACAAAGATTTCACTTGTGACACATCAGCATGAACATTGTGGAATCCACGGTGGTTTATAAAGAGGTGGAAAAGTGGTACAGTAACAGCATTCCAATTCTTCCCTTCCATTTGTCCAGCACTTGTTCCACTTGGGCAGATGGCCAGTGTCTGCTTTGTTTAAGCCACCAATAGGCAGATCAACAGAGTATGTGCCATGACCAAGTGCTGCACGATTGCAATAGGAGATAGCCTGATGAGGAAACCACAAATAGCAACTCTCTTTTGGCAACAGAAAGGGGAGAGCTCTCCTTCACCTCCCACATATTGCTGATGTGATTGGCATGAACTTTGAGAGTCAGTTTTTGGCCGGCGTATATGTATTGAGAAATTGCCAGCAGAATGGCATCATGGAGCTCAGTCTCGAAAATTCCTAGTTGTTGACAGTATGATAGATTATCCTCTAATTACCTCAACAGTAAACTTCCACAGTTCATCGAACATAAACTCTTGATAGCAGCAGCCGCAGTAACAACCTATGTATAGGCAACTGCCCTAACACCTGCTTATGTATTATAATTATCTTTGCCAACATCTATCCTTTGATTTGTTCCCAGCCTAGAGGTACCTCCAGTCTTCTTGTCTGCAATGGTCTAAAAATGGCTACACACACAACCTTTAATATTCAGTGATTAGAGGTAGCTACAAAAGTGGTGTCATGGTTACATTCTTTTTATTGCTCAGACTAGTTTGTTTTGGGAACACTCAGGCCCTTATACTTTAATTGAACACTGTATCCTAAGGGAATTGTGTCTGACTACAGTGGCTCAGAGGGATAACTTCGCTACAAGGGAATACCTTTTTTGTTATGTGTATCCTCAGCTAAAGACAACCAACTGGCTCTATGGGTGTCCTTGTGCAGCAATCATATGGCACGAGAGCTCACAGACAACACAGATGTCTCTATTTAGAAAGGGAAATATTAATTGTGGGTGCAACAGATGCCACAAAGGAAGGGAAATCTGGTTTCATTAAAAAAGACAGTGAAGAGATAGAAGAAGTATCTGTGTTGAAGAGGAGAGTTCTGTTGCACATCACAATTTGTGACACAAACATCTAATGGCTGTCTATAATGCATGCATAAGCACCTTATGCACAGCAATCTCACAAATTCATTTAACTTGCCATTCGTGGGAAGTGCTGCATTGTCCCGGAAACAAAATATCACAGTTTGCTCAGAAAAGTAGAAGTCATGAGTCACACAAAATTTCTAAGATGTTTTAAAATTATACCTCAGTTCCACTCAAAGGAAACCCCCTCAAATCCCTGTTCTTAAACTTGGATATGTCTTAATTATACTGGACTGTGTATTGTCCCTCCTTACTGCAAGCCGCCTTAGGTCCTTTTCCAAGGAGCAAGGCATGGTAAAAATATTCAAAAATAAATGAGGCTATGATACCCAAACTGTGGCAGAAGATAGAATGAACCTCCTAACAGCGAGAGCTGTTCAGCAGTGGAATGGACCAGCTTGTTGGGTTTGGATTCTCCAACACTGGAGGTGTCTGAACCTAGCGTTGAGGACTTACTGCTTTGGCAGCGACTGGACTCTATGACTTCCACAGCCCCTTCCAGCCCTTTTTTTTTCTATGAGGCCACGGAATCCCAAATGGCCTGACATCTGTTAGGGGAGACTGAAACTTGCAAAATGCCCCGCAAACACCATTTCTTGTTCATTCCATGTAATGAGTACAGTAACAAACACACATGCATTTGCCGCAGCATTATCTGTGGTACCACTCTCTTTAAAAGGAACATTGTGGGCTCCTCTGTATCCCCCCATGCATTACATATAATGTTGTTACATGATAACAGATTATTTCCAAATTCAGATAAAACATAATACAGATGGAGAAATAAGCTTGAAAACTGAACAAAGTAGGAAAATGATTGTGGACATGGACAAGTATATTGAATTGCTACTTAAAACTGAAGCTTCATCTAGACATGATGGCACAAGATATTCAATGTTTGATTATCATTTACTAAACACTAAACACAGCAAGGGAGATTCACATCAGAACTACGGTATCGGGAGGCCCTTAGCTCTCTACATCCACCTGCAACCTACACCCAGTTCGGAGAAGTCTCAGGGGCAAAGCTACCATGGCACAGAACCCATTTAACAGCATTGGGAATTTTACAAAACCTACATTGTTATGCCAGAGTAGTGCTGCCCCCCCCCCCAATAAATAAAGTAGGATGTTCCAGGGGACTGTGATGATACAAACAAAATATGCTAGCTTGTTTTTTCCCAGTGGCACATAATATATTTACCAAGCTGTTTTAAACTTAGTTACTTTCTCTAATATTCCTAGCTCTCAAGATTGATTGTTCTGCTATTTCTGTGCTTTGACTTAATAATATCCAGCAGCAAACATCCACCCTGAGGACGTATCCCTAAGGAATCAAATTATAAAATGAGATGGTGTAGCTTGGTGTGTGATAGCAGGTCAATCCTTTGGGTAATAAAATGTTTTTTTAATGTGCATTCAAATATCTGAACATGGCAAGTTCTTTGCATTAGTATTTACATAGTCAAACTCCTACAAGATATGTAAAATGGATAAGTCATGTCACATTTGAGTGATTTTGAGGAGCTTAAAAAAATCTTAACTGGAAAAATGTGGCAAATGTAGAATCAAACAGATAATCGGGAAATACCAAGCTGAAATACAGCCTTAAACAAAAATGTTCAGATGTCTGGGCCCAAATAAACTTGTTTATGTTGCAGAGGTGTGGCAGTGGCCACTCTTTCAAACTTCTCTCACAGGAAGCCAACAAAGCTGTTCTTTGAAAGACAGGGAATGCTGCCTTGTTTTCTTGAGTTATTAAGTAACTCAAAGCCCCTGCCCCCATGAATTAACTAAAAAAAGGTTTTGAGAAGATGATATTTCTTCTGAAACACTTTCTTTTTAAACAGTTTAACATGATATTTATTTATTTATTTATTACTATTTTTACCGCACCTTTGTCCTTGGATAAGGACCCAAGGTGGCTTACAGTAAGGACAGAAAATATACAGTCCAATACAATTAAGGCATATTCAGTTTGAGAATCAGGGAATTGCGGGGGGGGGGGGGTTATCTTACAACATTAGAAGGCAATGCTGAAACTAACAATTGATAACATCATGTCAATGCAATCACATAAAGAGAGTCAAACAAAGTCATAAGTGCTAATAAACACAAAGTCTGTGTAGCCATATCTGGTAGATTCACATCAAGACACAGTAGGTAGTCCCTCATTCAGGGAAAGCTTGCCTGAAGAGGAAGGTCTTTTCCTGCTTCCGGAAAGACAGCAGTCCTGGTTGCCTCCAGTGGAGAGTTCCAGAGTCTGGGTGCAGCAGCTGAGAAGGCCCTTTCATGGGTTCCCACAAGATGTACCTGTGAGGGAAGCGGGATGGAGAGAAGGGCCTCTCCTGATGACCTTAGCACCCAAGCTGGTTTATACTGTGAGATTCATTCAATCTTTGAGGTACCTAGGATCCAGTTTGTATAGTGCTTTGTCGGTTAAGTTCAACACTTTGAATTGTGCCCGATAGCTGATTGGCAGCCAGTGGACCTGCTTTAGTAGGGGTTTAATGTGATCTCTGTAAACCGTCCCAGTCACCAATCTGGTTGCTGCATTTTGCACCCGTTGAAGTTTCCTGAGATTTTTCATTGGAAGTCTCACGTAGAGCACATTGTAGTAGTCTAGCCAGGACATCACTAGGGCATGTGTCACTCTGGCCAGAGCAGGTTTCTCAAGGAATGGGCATAACAGGCATACTAGCTTTAATTGTGTAAATGTGCTCTTGGCCACAGCTGTGACTTGGGCATCTAGGCTCAAGGATGAGTTCAGGAGCACCCCCAAGCTGCACACCTCTTTTTTCCAATTGGAGGGTCATCCCATCCAGTACAGGTTGCATCCCTATCCCTTGTTCTCCCTTTCGACTGACCAGCAGCACCTCTGTCTTGTCTGGGTTTAATATTAATTTGTTCGTCCTCATCCAGTTCATTGTTGAAGCTCAACACTCATGTAAAGTCAAAATAGCAGCTCCCTTAGAATCTGGAGGTGATGAGAGGTATAGTTGGGTGTAATCAGCATACTGGTGGCTTGACAAATTCCTCGGAAAATTCCAGGTACTAAATATTTGCATCTCCAGAAGGCAGCATACCTCTGCATGGTCTTCCTACTTTATATGCTACACAGAGCTGTCAAATTATCCAGTTTTGTCATACATGTCCATACATTTCTCTGACAGCTATTGCCCCAAAGTAATCAAATCTGCTGTTCAGAGAAGAAAATTTTCTATTTTTTTTCTTCTAACAGGACTCTGCCCATGCTAGCTGGAGGGTTCTGGGGGTTGTTAATCCAAAAAAAGAAGGAAAAGAAAAGATTTGTTGGCCTGCACCTCCATCAGTTCAAGCTGACCAAGTCAATGGAGAGGGAAGGGGGATGCTTTCTCTCTCCTTGTTCTATGTGAATTTTTAATTTGTACAGAGTATATTAGATTGCTTTTGGAAAATAATTACTCTTTCAAATGGAAAACCAGTGTCTCAGTCATAAAATGTAACCAGGTTTGAGACTCTTTAACCTCAGTTAAGATAATTTAATTGACCTACATTAGGGGGGGAAATGTGTGTATGTGTGTTTTTAAACTAAAACCCAAGGAATCAACATTCCCAAACACCCATCACCAATAAACAGCCCTATTCCAGAATAGCTTTCATGTGGGGACACTTGTAATCAATAGCTTCCAAAACTGCATAGCCTTACAGTTTAACTACATTGACAATAACAACTCTTTCCTGCAGTCATTCTGCCCTCATGGACTGTATGTTGTGTCATTCTTTTGAGTGATACCCAGTACAGCTGTTTGAGACAGTAATGACGAGGAAATCTAGCTATGGACTCATTCTATGTAATCCAAGAAGCCACAGCTGACTTTAAAGCGAGTCCTGACAGGAACATCACATGCTTATTTGTAAAATAACAAGCAAAGTGATACTAGTTCTGAGAGACAAAAAGGCAGGAGTGCAATGTCGACATCTTGCATTAGAATGTGTTCCCTAAAGTTGGGCCACTAAATCCCAGTACATTATACAAAGTCTGTTGGGAATCAACAGGGAACAGCCTGGGATTATTTGCTGCCTGAGATGAATCAACAAAGGACACCCCCCCCCCATACATACACACACACACACAAGTCAAGGTGCATATTCAAAGCCAGCCAAGATATTTCAACCCCTAAGGCAGGAAATCTCACAAGTACTTCTCCCTGGTAGTAAAAACATAATAATAACAAATATAACTGGTAACAATTTGCTGACATTTTTTCATAAGACATAGAAGTTGTTTACCTGAGGCAACTTGTTCATTCTGCTTAATGGTTGATACATATTTTGGGTTTTAGGTCTCTCTCTCTCTCTCTCTCTCTCTCTCTCTCTGTGTGTGTGTGTGTGTGTGTGTGTGTGTGTGTGTGTGTGTGTGTGTGTGTGTGTGTGTGTGTGTTTGCCTTCTCTTGTAAAGCCACTGGCATTTATGGAGTTTGGAAAAGTTAATTTTGGAGAGAGTAGTAACAAAATCACAATCATAGTCCAACATAATTTCCAAGCTCTGGGAACATGGCCCATAAGAAACAGTAAAATGCTTTTGCCACACAAAGCTGCAAACATTGTTCCCACTGCCGTCCCCCCACATCCTGACACATGCAAACCTATCCTCTGCAACACAAGGGGAGGGGGGTATCTCTATGAAGTCTTAAAATCGAGTACCGGATAATCAGAGAGTGGGCCTCTTTAGAGGTCTCTCCCCCACCCCCATACTAATTCCAGTATTTGATGCCCTTGCATGAAGCCATGAGGCCAGGCCTCAGCATTTCCATTGGGTCACCTGCAGCCATTGTTGAGCTGTGGGAAATCTCTGCCCACCCACTGGCCAGCCAGGAATATCAGGAGGTGTAATTCAAGTACTGTGCCTGGAAGGAAGCTGCCAGGTTGGAAAAGGTATAATGAACATTTTACAAGTTAAAAGGGAATCTCAGGCGGTGTGGCTGAGACTTTGGAGGCCCACTGTCAGGCAGAATAGCCCATCCTGAGTTTTATGACCTGATGGCATGACAGGGTTTAAGGAGGCTTCCAATGTTACCTAAACAAGCCAAATGAAATATCAAATGCCCGGCTGTAAGAGTGCAGTTGGGGGTGGGGAGTGAGAGGGGTGTTGTTGTTGAAAGGAAAACTACACCGAGTTTTCAGTCGCCACTGGAGAAGTGAGTTGTCCTCATGCATCATTAGGCTGAGGAGATTTTGTTATCTATTAATAACCCCGCCAGCAGCAAAGTGCAGAGCCGGGTCATACAAATATGACACTAAATTTAATATAATCAGTCTACAACATCATGGTTGATTTTTTAAAAAGAGAACTGAAAGGGGGGAATGGGAGAAGGGAGGTCAATCCTGCCCTTGAAGCCAAAAAAAAATTTTGTGTTAAAAATAGTGACCAGGCTTCCCTTTCCCTGCAGAGGGATTAGAACATGCTGTACATCAGTGTTGCACACAGCAGCATGCCATGCTTCTCTCGCTCCTCCATGTTACTGTCAGTTACACTTGCTTCAAATTCCAACCAGATTTTAAACTCTTATCTCTTATCTCCCCCCCCCCATTCCTCCTCTTCCTCCTCAGATTATTGCTGCGTCTGCCTGTACCATCTGTCTTTGGCTCCATCTACCACCAGATTAAACAACATACAGGTGAAGGTAATTCATGGGTTAGAAATTTGTTTCTAGGGGATGCTAGATTCCTGAGATTACTGCATATGCCATCGCCTGAATGTCAGTTTCCACACTATAATTAGAATATGGGAAGTTGTTGACAAGCATAGTTAACAGCACATGACGCGTCTCAAAAACAAGCACCAGTATTTCCCATTTTATCTTCTCCCGTGAGCCCCCCCCCCTCCTTAATGCAACAGAGATTTTCCTTGGGATTAATATTGCCTACAAGAGAAGCATCACCCTTTAAACCTGGAGAAGATTTAACTGTTTCTTGTGTTTTACCAGTTATCTTCACATGTTTATGAAGGGGAAACCCTAGTTGCAGCATCTAGGGATTTATAGATTACTAACCCCTTTTGATTTCCAGAGCTAGTTCTGGGGTGAGACTGTTTCAAACTGGTTACTTTTCCTTGATTCTTGGTCATGACAGTGGACCCTTGTATAACAAACGGTTTGTATACCATAAAATTTGTACAACATAAAAAATTCCAGAGATAGGGGAAATTTGCTTAACATGATTGCCTATGGGGCCGATCTGTACAACATAAAAATGGGATCACTCTGTTTTCAATGGATTCCTATGGGAAATTTGTATAAAGGAAATTTTGCTTAACATAACTTCATTTGGAATGAATTAATTCCTTTATACAAGGTACCACTGGTACAGAGAACACTCAGCTCCAAATCTCTCCCTGTGAAATGTTGCTTTCCCTATTCCCCCGCTCCCATAAATCTTTCAGAAGCTGTGGATTTTCTCTGATGAAAATGGTTTATCCATAATACCTAGTTGAGGCACTACTTGTTATGGCCCATAAACAAAACCAAAACAGTCAAATCACACACACAAAAAGACTACTGTCATGAATAAGAGTTTGTGTCAGCTGTACATATAAAATAAGAAAGAGTTTCAAGGGTAATAACAAATAGGGTGCCAATTCCACTCAGTGGTCATACTTCAGGGTGCTTCAAGAGACAAGGCTCCTAGCATTAGTTAGTAGAAACAGTACAGCTATTTCAGAATTGGGAAGGATTATTTGAAAAGTTATATAACTTGCTCATTTTCCCCAAACCGATGCTCAACATGTCAATGTTGCTTGAGAGTAGCAAATGAAGTAATTTATAGTTAACACATGATTGTCAGCCTAAAAAATTACATACACAAAATGCTAAAGGTGGCCACAGAAGTCACAAATCCCCACAAGTAACAAGTAAAAACTACTGACAATGCCAAATCTGTAATGGTTTATGTTGTTCTCATTAAACCACTAAAAGTAAGCACAATAGCCCTTATTACTTGAAAAACTAACATGCTAATAGTGATTTGTGATGGTGGGGAGACTGCCTGGAATATGAGAATCTTGGAATATATAATCTGGACACCCTGTAAACTTCTCCCAATGAAGCAAGGCAATTATAGGTTAAAAACTCTCAGCTCCCTTATGGGGGAGAAAGGGGAAAAAATGCATTTATGCGCCACAGCTGTTTAAAAATGTCTGTTATAGCTGCATTCTGAGAAATGGAAAACACAAGTAGTATTACAAATTAAGTTCAAGGAGTAATTAATTACAATCCACCTAAAAATCACATAACAGTAACTTAGCTAGTTACTGAGGGAAAGCTCCCCTGAACGGAAAGGTCTTTGCCTGCTGGCGGAAGGACAGCAAAGATGGGGCAAGTCTGGCCTCCTGTGAGAGGGAGTTCCACAGTCTGGGAGCACCAACAGAGAAGGCCCTTTCATGTGTTCTTCTGAGATGCACCTGAGAAGGTAGCGGGACAGAGAGAAAGGCCTTTCCTGATTATCTCAATACTCAAGCCAGCTCCTACTGGGAGATACAGTCTTTGAGATAGTTTGTACTTAGGCTGGTTAGATCTGTGTAGGTTAACGCTAAGACTTTGAATTGTGCCCAGCCAGTAGAGCGGCTTTAACAAGGGTATTAGTGATCCCTGCAATCAGCCTCAGTCTGCAATCTGGCTGATGTAATTTTTTTTTTATCTGCTGGGGTTTTCTGACACTTTCCATCGGTAGCCTCAGATAGAGCACATTACAGTAATTCAACCTGGAAGTGGCCAGATGGGTGTCACAGTGGCCAGATATGGCACACTTGTTTTAATTGTGTACTCTCCTGGCCACTGCAGAGACCTGGGCCTCCAGGTTGAAGGATGTATCCAGGAGTACTCCAAGCTGCTCACCTGTGTTTTCAGTGGAAGATTAATCCCATCCTGTACAGGATGCATCCCTCTTCTTTGATCTCCCTTTGACTGACCAGAAGCATCTCTGTCTTGTCTGGATCAAGTTTCAATTTGTTCACCTTCATCCAGTGCAATACTGAGTTTTGTTTGCTTTCAGAACTTGGCATCCTTGGGAAGCTGCTGATGCCTTAAAAGGGCACACAGGCAAACAGTTGTCTTATTTTTCCAAAAGTGGTGCTGGATACGTGTTGGTCACTATAACCCAGCCTTCTCTGCTGCCCTTCTCAACTCCAATATGCATTTTAAATGGCCAGCAGAGTTGATGCAGATCAGATACCCAACTTCCCCCAAATCACCATCAAGCAGAGTTCTTTGATGGGATGGGAACAAATGTATCCCAGATGCTGGAAGCTCATCTCTTTTCCCTGGCAATGGGGACTACATTTTATGTACCTTGATGCTCTCTTTGGTGTGCCATACATTCAAATAAAGACAGAGCTGACCCAGACCATAAATTTATTCCAGCCGCAGAACTCTGTTCTGCAACTCATTCTGCCATTCTTAATGGCTTCTTCTTGTAGGTCTTGAATCTGAACCTAAAGAATTAATTGCTTTTGAGCAATTGGTTCCATTCATTTACTGCTGTTACTGCAATGAAAGGCAACTGCAGGATTTGCTTTTTTTGAGGAGTGGGCGGGCATGTAATTCTAATTTAGTGTGCGCCACTACAACTCAGGGCTTCTGTCTGCATCCATTATAATAATAAGTAAACGCAAGGCCATGAAAGACCAACCACTATTCTTTAGACAGCTATGCCAGGCTCATTCCTACCTCTTTCCTCTCCTGAATGTGACTACATATAATTTTATCAAGATAATGAAATATTTTTTGCCTATTGCTGGACCACCCAGTACAAAGCCAAGGGCAAAAGAACGAGGAACTGAAAATAAGCTGCTAAAAAGCAAAAAGGAGACAAAAGAAAGAAAGACCCTCCACAGCTACCATGCTAAGAGAGAAACAACCCAATAATGACATGTTGCTGCACTAATGCTGCAGCATTAGAGACCCAGCCTCTTTAGCAGTAAAGCCCATGTAGCGCGCATTATGCTTAGCGCCAGGGAACTCACATGGTTCTAATGACTGTCGCAGACGGAATGCCCTGCAGTCCTGGCATTCCGGCGCTCAAAATAGAACATCTCTACTCCCTGGCTTCAGATATACTGATGTCAAGCCGAAGTAGGGGATCCAGACAGAATTCTAAAGCCACTGTTCCCCCCTCCCCCCCTACACACACTTGATCTTCCTGCCTCCTCTTGTCACCTAAGTGTTTCACTAAACCTAGCCCTTCTGAGGGTGAACTGTTATTCGAAGGGGGTGGCTACTTGGTGAAATACTTTTTGTATCCCTTGAACTACAACTACAAATGCACTTTGAAGTGCCCTCTTTTTCGGGGGCAAATTGTTTGTTTTTTCCTTGAACAGGCAGCATGGAGTTGTTTATTTTGGATCCCTTCAAGACATGTAGTTTGTCCCCATTTCCTCATATGTGTGTGATCACCTCATTCAGGGTGTATTCCTCCATGGCTTATTCATGGAACCTACATTTCCCCTCCAACAGCATAGCTGACATTGACCTCTTAAAGAATTTTATTATTGTTGTTATCATTATTTTGTAAATTATGTTTTCCAAATTAGCACCGTATCATGTAGCCGCCTCAGCAATGAGACACTCTGGCTTGCTTTTTGTTTGGCACTGCCAGTCCTTTTCATTTCTTGACACAGCTTCAGTTGCCGTGTCTTTGGGTGGATCCCGTAAACAAGATGAATTCCTCCCCAAACAGCTCCTGAGTCTGACTGAGGAGAAGTTGAAGAGATGGGAGTGGGGAAGAGAAGGAAAAGACTGTGGAGAGTGATAAGAGGGGCAGGTCTGTAATTCCAGGGTAAATGGAAGCCAAAAAGCCTGACTGGACTATCAAAACAAGGCTCTTTATCCTGTTGGTGTGAATGGCAAGAGCAAATCAAGACAGTGAGTTACTCCTTGTAGTAACTCATAGAGTTACACCTTAATTTAACCCTTCCAGACAGTGATTATATCATGCATGATTAATGACACTATCCTCAACTCAATACCTCCCTAACCCTATTTTCACTTCTGTTTCTTTACCTTTTCCCCACAAAGCAGAAAAAGATGGGTTAACTGCATACTAGTCTTCTATTTATTGATGTGAATATCCTTCTGTTGGGCTATGCGCTGGGCCTGTATTAGTGCAGCAAAATGCTTTTACTGTATTCAGTATTTAGAAAGGAAATCTCTGCCACTGGGAGAAGACATTAAGAACTAGAGTCTCAATTAATTATACCATTCACGAACTGAGGCAGCTGAGCCGACAAAGGTTGGCCACCTCCACTGTGTGGAAGCTGGTGGGACTGCAGTTGAGAATGAAGAGATGTTGCCTTCATTCTGTTGTTGGCCTCCAGCTTCAAGGAACTGCAAAGACTGCAAGTGCTGCATGGGTAAAGGTGAAATAATTTGCTTGTGTTGTGTAGAATGTCGCAATGGTTAAGATGTTTATATAGATGTGAATTAATTAAGAGGTTGTTTTCTTAAACGTAGCATGCTTTTGTAATACTTCTGTTATCTTGGTACTTCAATTGCCTTGGCACCTAGAGATAGAGTGATGGGCTCAGGCCCTGGAGACCAGGGTTTGAATCCCCACTTGCCCATGGAAACTCAGGAGGTTGTGGTGGTGAAGCCACTCTTTATATATCTCACTTATTGGTACCTTGTTTGAAATCCATTTCTTAAGTGCCATTCGCAAACATGGAATTTATCCTCAAAAATTGTACAGATAGTTATCCCTTTGTCTTTTATTACTTATTTCCAAACGGTCCTGGTAATAACCTAATAAGTAAACCTCAGAGAGGCATCATAGAACCCTTGGGAATTCCCAGTTTGCTAGATGTAAAAAACATTGTTTCACACATAATTGCAGAAAGGTTCTTGCCTTATTAAACACATCTGTAACCAGATATAAGCATTTTGGCAGCACCTTTTTACAGAACTTGTCTTCCAGGTGAGATGGGAAAAGCAAGTGATCCCCCAATGATGTAGCGGCTCCCAGTCTTTTTTCTGTCCTCATTTGGGAAGGGAGCATCATGCAGGTTAACAGATAGAACAGATTGCTAAAAGAACTGGTTACCTGCCTGTAAACGTGGTTCTTTGAGTGGTCCTCCGTGAAGCCACACAGATGGGTGCTTGAGTGCACATGTGCAAGGTCTCTGGAAACTTCTAGAACTAAAAAAGCAAAGACTGTTAGCTCCTCCCACTCCTACTGTCCATGTATTGGCATGCCCAAATCCGACCCTCTCAGTTCCCTGTAGCTGCCACTGAAAAAAGTGGGAAAGAGTGTGATGGCTAGAGGGGAGGAAGGTGGGACTGTCTGGGACCACTCGAAGAACCACATTTACAGGTAAGTAACCATTTCCTCTTCTTCATGGTGTACGTGAAGCCACACAGATTGGTGAATGACAAGCTTACTCACCAGAAGATGGGAAGTCACACCAATACAAAGGATAATACTTCTCTGCCGAAGACCTGGCTCGAGCATCTCTCTGGAACTAAAGATTCGGGTATGGGTGCGCCAATACATGCACAGTAGGAGGGGGAGGACCTAACTATCTTTGTTTTTTTAGCTCTACAAGGTTCCAAGGACCTTACACATACGCACTCAAGTACCCATCTGTGTGGCTTCATGAAGGTCACAAAGAAGAACTAATAGATTAAAGGAACACATTAGCAGCACATATATGAATGTATGACACTAAGACCCATATCTGTCTAATTTCATCCCTCTGTAGTAAACAAAATGTCTGAAAGTCTACATTAATAGAGAGGATAATCGCAAGTCCTCCAACATTTAAGAACTGAATGGTTGTGTTGATTTGAAAGACCATTTGGTTCAGTTCCCTGCTTTAAGTTAGAATCTTTCATCCCCATAATTATTTCCAGGCTAAATTATATTCTAATTTATATATGGAATGGCAAATCTGGCCTTGGTAAACATTCCTGCTAACCACAAGTATGGTTAGTTTCTGAAGATGAAAGCAAAACCTATCTGCATAAATGACTATAGTTTGTAGTTCAACAACTGTTTTGTTGACCATTATGGAGCTAGCAAAGCCAAAAATCAACAGGCTTTGAACAGTCGAGTGAATAAAAATGTACACTATTTGAAAATATATATGAAGCACTCCAGTCTGGATTGGGGTGGCTGGTTTTGTTTTTGTTTTTGTTTTTTGCATTAAAACGATGAATTTGTCCACCATCCACATTTTCTGCTCATTGCGTTCCAGAAAAATATATATATATAGTAAGTAAACGTGGCTGAAACAAAGCATGTAGAAAAAAACTAGGAAAGAAGAAAAGTGATTTGACTCAAAACACATCTTAGAAGTTTAAATTACTTGTAATCCAGAATTTTAATATTATATTTTAAAATTACTTTACTTCTATTTCTAGCTTCAGTTTTTAAAAAGTAAACAGCTGCCATTATTCATGACACAATTGGAAAAATGATTTCTTACGATGCCTGTTTCATGCTTTCTTAAATTTTTTCTTATCTTTCTTTTAAATAAACAACAGGATTGATAAGAGAATGACAATAAATTTCCAAAAATTCCAGTCAAAATGCCTCTAAATACCGGTAGAACTCCTCAGTCTGATGTAAATAATGAAACTATTTAATTTATTCACACTGTAACACTGTGTTTAGATAATACCAGTGTTATGTTATATTGTATTTTTTGTATTTTTTGAATTTTCTCTGCTTTTATTAAATGTATATACCCATTGATCAGTGACTGTAATAAAGTTTGCCATACTATACTTGGTCAAACTCTTATTAGTCACACCTACCAGTACAGGCAACTGGCATAAATCTTGTTGGTGAATGGCTTCATGTTAAAATGTTGGTGCAGCTAGTTGCTGTTGTGTGGTAAATCACTCAACTCAACATGTATGACAAAAGGCCTACTACACTAACTTCTTAACTAGCTGCAATTTGCCAACAAGATTTGGACCACCTTTATGCCAACATAAAAACTCAAGAGGATGTTGGGCAATGCTTGCCGATGTCAAAGTAACCTTGTTTCTTCTTCCATTGAACTTTTGCTATGCCTTCTTTACCCCACTTGAAGTAACTACTTACACAATAACAAATTACCTGCAATGCACTTCAAAATTCTGTTTGTAACTGTTTCCTTTCCTGTAGTGAAGGTATAAGTACATGACAATACAACTGCAATTTAGTAGTGTACGTGTAGTTTTAAATTCACTTTCATTATAACAGACAGGTGAAAGAAGAGTCTATATGTTTCAAAAGATGGTTCTCTCTACTTCTTTGAGTTCTGTTTTGGGCATTGAAGTAGTTGGGAGGAGAGTGTGTTTCTACCATAGCCCAGCAGTTTGTGCTGCTCATGGACTGCCTAATTAACATAAATATAAATATAAGTACAGTGGACCCTCGTATAACAGTTTGTATAACATAAAATCTGTATAACATAAAAATTCCAGAGATAGGGAAAATTTGCTTAACAGAATTGCCTATGGGGTGAATCTGTACAACATAAAAATGGTCACAATTAGATATTACTCCGTTTTCAATGCATTCCTATGAGAAATTTGTATAAAGGAAAATTTGCTTGACAGAATTTCATTTGGAATGAATTAATTCCTTTATACAAGGTACCACTCTATTTTAATTTTGAGAAAACATAAAGGATTAGACATTAAAAAGTGTCTTGTGGCATCTTAGAGACTGAACATTTCAGTTGATATACAGTAATAAGCATTCTAAACTGCATCCTGTTTCGAGTTGGGAACTTTGTGCTTTGTACAATTTTGTACGATTCATGCACTGCATCAGGGATACTCCCAATCCTACACCCTTTCCTGAGGAGGGAAGAAAGGGCTGGTTGGCTGGGCTCATGCCGGGACTGGAGTGCCAACACTGGAGAAGGACCCTGGTGGCACACAGAGCCTGGTAAGTGGCCTGGCCGGCCGAGGGAGTGGGGAATGTGTCTCAACAGCATCTGTGGAGCCACAGTTGCATGAAGCGTGAAGTGCCCAACTCTAATTCTGTTTGATCAGGAGTGTGGAATGTTAGCAGAGAAGGCAAATTGTTATAGTCATGCTTGGATGGAAGGAGGAGGGAGAGAAATAGAATTGGAAAAGGTACAAATGGTGACATTGAATGAAATTTTATTTACGGTCAATGACCAAAAACCAAAAAATAAAATCATACAGATAAGAACGATCAAATATGCATTCCAATAGACAACACATGAATCAAGCCTTATTACATGATATATCATAAATACAATTTTAAATACAATTTTAAAAGGTACATTTTAAAATTTACTCTGGTCCGAAATAAAAGTAGTCATTAGCTACGATAAAAAACAGTCATCAGTTACGACAAATACTATGTTTCTTTATCTCTATTTAGAATTTGTTTCCGAACCCTTATTGCTGCACCACAGAATTTGGCAACTTGCCTAGTTATCTGGTAAGTGTTATCAGAAAGGAGCAACTGTACATAGAATTCTATTGACCTCCCAGGATATTTGCCTATACTGTAATTGGGGAGATAAATTCCTTATGTAGATCCTGTTAATAGGTGCAGAATAAAAGCACATGTTCTACACTTTCCAATTGGTCATTGGCACATGGGCAATTTCGATCTGAAAAAGGTAAACATTGAAACCTCCCCCCCCCAGTAGCTTGGAGGGAAGGACATTTAATCTAGCCAGAGTAAAGGCCCTCCTGGAAACAGGAGATATGAGCATATCCAGATACGGGGAGTCAATAAATGCAGATTTCTTAAGAAATTCCATTTTCCCCAACTGGGCAACATGATTCTGTAATTCTATATCTCTAATTCGTGATTTCACCTCATTCATGGCTTTACAAAAACCCAATGCTTGGAGGGAACAAGGAGAATATCCTAAGTTATGTATAACTTTTATTACCGTGTTTCTCCGAAAATAAGACACTGTCTTATATTTATTTTTACTCAAGAAGACACACTAGGGCTTATTTTCAGGGAATGTCTTATTTTATTAAGTATAATATGCTTGAATGTCAGCCCTGCACACAACCATAGCCACGCCCATCACTAGGTCTTATTATCAGGGTAAGGCTTATATTTAACAAATGCATAGAAATCCTGCTAGGGCTTATTTTTTGGGGAGGTCTTATTTTCAGGGAAACAGGGTATCTGTTTTTTCCATTCAGACTGAAAAGTATCTAACAAAAGTAAGGGAGTTAAGCCCTCCGAAAGGAAAATAAGTTTAAGCCAGTACTTAACCATGAGAAATTTGGCTTGTGCTTCAATGGGAATAAGCCCAGCCTCTAGATGAAATAATGTATTGGAGAAACATGTAGGGATGCCCAAAATGGTTCTTGCAAATCTGGTTTGAACAGTCTCCAGAGGTCTCAAATTCGCATATCCGAACAACTGAGAGCCATAAAGCATTTGTTCAAAGCACTGGTTTGATTCATAATGTAGAGCATTAAAGAATGAGCTACTGGAGACCTATAGAGACTATAAGAATCAGAATCTTGGAAGAATCCCAGAAAATTGGTACCAGTGCAAAAAAGGTATAAATCCTTGATTAAAACTAAGAAACTACAAGCCCAGAGGAAAGCCTGGCAATGCTTGTTAACTGCTGCCCATTCGAGAGACTTGGCTTCATTCTGGAAGATAGTATCTAGGGGAACTTTAACTTTTATTCCTAAATCAGACTACTATATAATGCCGACAGTATGGGAAGAATACTTTGGCAGGCACTATGCAGCTCAATCGTCTTGTATTTCTGCTTTCCAAATTGAACTAGAAGGCCTCCCAGAGTGGCCTCCAGTCACCATACAGGAAATACTCATGTTGATTGATAGCTTAAAACCAAGTAAAGCCCCAGGGCCTGACTATATTCCATCAGATCTTATTAAAGCAAATGCTGATTGGTGGGCTCCTATACTAGCTACCCTGTATACCTGGATCGATAGAACAGCTTGCATACCAAAGGACTGGGGATTAGCTATTGTTGTCCCAATTTTTAAAAAAGGAAATAGAAGGGATCCTGCCAACTATCGTCCTATCAGTTTGTTAAGTACCATTAGTAAATTATATGCAAGGCATTTGTTGGAAAAAATAGAAGATTGGTTATGGGTAGAGAATATTCTTGTAGAAGAACAGGCAGGTTTTAGGCAAGGGAAATCCACAATTGACCAGTGCCATGTTCTTCATCATTTAGCTAGTAAATACTCAGCCCCCAAAGGTGGGATTCTCTATGCTCCTTTCATAGCCTTTAAATCCGCATTTGAGTCTATTTCTAGAGACATATTATGGTTAAAACTGCAGTCTATGAATACAGTAGACCCTCGTATAACGGAGGGTTTGTACAACGAAAAATCCGTACAACGGAAAAAATCCGCCCCCCTCCCCCCCGCGGCCACCTCCGTCCACCACCTGCGGCCGCCCGGGAAGAGGACGGGGGGCGGTCGGGGAAAGAGGGGAGGGGAGGGGAGGGGAGGGGCGGCAGGCACGGAGGGGGGCGAGCCAGGGAGGGGTGCCCTTACCTGGCACCTGCGCAGGGGTCCTCCGCTTGCCGCCGCCGCGGATGCTGAGGTTCCTCCCGGCAAGAGGTGAGCGGGGAAAGGAGGAGGCGATGGGGACGGCGGGGAGGGGCTGCTATGGAAACCGCAGGGGGACGCCCGGAGGGGGAAGGGGGAAAATACGGCTCCGTCACGTCACCTCCGGGATGGCGCTTGCGGGGGTTGCCGGAGCCCCGGAGGCAGGCAGGAGGGCGCACCGGCAGCCCGCCCTGGAACCCCAGCATCCGCGGCGGCGGCCTGCCACCCCTCCCCTCTGTGTGTGTGTGTGTGTGTGTGTGTGTGTGTGTGTGTTTTAGAGAGAGAAAGAGAGAGAGAGAGAGAGACCCTCCTTCCCGCTTATGGAACCCCCCCCCAACAAAAAAAAACAGCACTCCATCTGTTCCTACAATGAGGAACTCAGGACTGAGTCTCCTCAGAGGTGACGCTGTGTCCCGTTAGGATTCCCTTCGGCCTCCATCCGCAGCCAAGTGAACTTCTTGGAGCTGCCACCTTGCTCTCCCCCCTGGCCCTCCTAGGATCGTGGTTCGGGTGGATGGGGGGGTTTGAGGCTGGGCTGGCTGCCTGGCTCTCCCCGTCCTTTCTCTCTGACAGGGTCTCCACCGGGGACGGAGGTGGAACCACCTGGCTGCTGCTCTCGGTGGGCAGGTTCCTCAGCAGGATCTTGCACCTGTTGCTCAGCTCCCACCGGGTGCTCTGGAGCCGGCGCGCCACCTCATCGGGGGCCAGGTGAGAGTGAGGCGCCTCTCGCCTCGGCTCCCCCAAAGCCCCGGGCAGGGGCGCACCGGACCCCACCGCCGCCGCTGCCGCCTTTTTGCCGGCCCAGATGCGAACGCCCGGGGAAAGGGAAGGGAGTGGGAGAGTTAAGACCAGGCGGGGTTGGAATGGTGGTGGTGGAGGAGGCAAAGGAGGAAGCGGGGAGGGAGGCTGGTGGTGGCGGAGTGGAGAGAGAGAGAGAGGCTAAGGGGAAAGCCTTGGAAGAGAGCGAGCCCAGCAGCACCACCCCTCGCGCACGAGTGTGTGTGTCTCTGTCCGTCCAAGAAGGCTAGGGGCCTTCGTGATGCAAATGCATCACTGTTAAGCGGACGGGGTGGGGGGGAAAAGAGACCAGGCTTGCATTTCGCTACGTTGATGGCAGTGACTAGGAAACTGAGCCCTTGCCTTGCCCCACTGACCCACAAGGCTGGCTTGCCCCGGTGACCCATGTCATGATTCCTCCTCCTCCTCCTCCTCGCGATTCCGGGGCGACGCCGTCCGGGGCTCCGGCAAGAGGTGAGCAGGAGGGGGGATTCCCGGCGCGCTCCTGCCCAAGCCTTCCGCCCCAGGCCAAGCGGCGCACCCCACTCCCTCCCCCCACCCCCGCGGCCACCTCCGCCCGACCACCTGCGGCCGCCCGGAGAAAGAGGGAAGGAGGGAGGGGAGAGGAGGGGCAGCAGACATGGAGGGGGGGTGGGCCAGGGAGGGGCACCCCTTCCTGGCACCTGCACGGGGGTCCACCGCCCACCCGCCCCCCCCACCCAAAAAAACCTAGCACCGCATTGGAACGCATTGGAACGGATTAAATCCAGTTTCAATGCATTCCTATGGGGAATTAGAATTTGTATAATGGAAAATTTGTATAACGTAATTTGATTTGGAACGAATTAATTACGTTATACAAGGTACCACTGTACTGACAAATGACTTCTTTTATTAATCCGTCTTTTACATGAAAATTCCTATTTACAGGTTCTTTTCAATTCTGATGGGATCCTATCTAAACCAATTCCTGTGCATAAGGGCATGAGGCAAGGATGTAACTTAGCCCCCACCTTATTCAATCTATATATCAATGGTATTGTTGAGAGTTTATCCAGCTTAGATTTTCACCCACCCAAGCTGGCATCTCGTCCAATTTCTATACTTCTCTATGCAGATGATGCTGTGCTTTTGTCAACCTCGTGTGTTGGGTTTAGAAGGCTCCTGAGAGGGTTCTCCTCATACTGTACTCAGGAATGTTTAGAAATTAATTATACTAAAACCAAAATAATGGTTTTTGGCAGGAGGAGAATCAAGCATAAATGGTCCCTTAATGGTCACCCAATTGAACAGGTCCAGCAGTATAAAGTACCTAGGTATGACATTCCAGTCATCTGGTGCCTGGTCCTTGCATATAAGCTGTGCTGCAATGAGAGCACAAGACAATAGCAAAGCCATTAGCAGATTCCTTATTTCGACTGGGGGAAAACATGTCCCCTCAGGGCTAAAATCATTACCCAAATGGTGACATTATCTTAACATGATGCTAACAAGAGTTTTTTTAACTAACAACAATTGGACTTGCAAGTATAGTTACATTAATTTAATTTATACTGTATTTGAAGAACTTGAGGCTGCATCGTCCATTTGAAGAAGTCCAAATGAAATTATGAGGCTGGGGTAATGCATCACTGAGATCAATAGTTCCCACAGAAAAACAATTAATCTGGTTCCAACACACACAAAACAGTTTTCAAAATAATAATAGATCATGTGAAGCATGATCATAGAAACTGCGGCTGTGGCAAGTTATATCTTGTGAAATGACACTCAAAACTGTGATCAGCTAGAACACAGCAGAAATCTAGGATTCTGCTCACAAACTTACAAGCACAAAATAATTCAGGAATAAGAAAGGAACATGTTTTTGCTAGCTGCCAACAGCTTTATAGGACTGGTGCAGATGAAAAAGGTGGGCCATAGAGTTGAGTAACAATGGTGGAAAACTCAGAGTGAAACTGAAAAAAACAACAAGTCTAGGGGCTGTTGGAAACCCTATTCCATGGCAGTGGAATCAGCAAAGATGTCATTTTTCTCTGCTACCATTGCATATGCATAGAATCAGGGCCGGCGCGTCCATTAAGGCGAACTAGGCAGTGGCCTAGGGCGCCAAAATGGACAGGGGGCACTGCCCAGCCTGCTGACCCCCCGCCGCCCCCCGCTGCCGCCTGACCCCCCGCTGCCGCTGCCCAACCCCCCTGCCGCTGCCTGACCCCCCGCTGCCGCTGCCACCCCGCCACCACTGCCCGACCCCCCCACCGCCGCCTGACCCCCCCGCCACCATTGCCACCCGACCCCCTGCCGCCGCCGCCGCCGCCCCGCCCGACCCCCGCCCCTCGCCTAGGGTGCGAAAAACCCTAGCGCTGGCCCTGCATAGAATTACCCTGCAGAGTTTTTTTGAATAGGTAAGGGCCTGCTAGATGCTAGCCCCCAGGCAGATTAAAAAGCAGACTTGTCAAGTCTCCCGTTTTCCTGGGAAACTGATGTATTTTACCCCTCTTTCCTGCCATCTTCCCGGAGATTTATATTCCTGGAAACGTCCCGTATTTGTCACTCTGGCCAGTGGTGAGCGAATGAGCACGTTCCTCGCTGGCTCCCCCAGATGCAGGGCAGTTTTGCCCCCCTGGGTGAAGCACCGCCAGACTGGATGCCACCCCAAACATTATGACGTGTGCGAGTGGGATGGGGCGAAGGGCCTGCCCTTAAAGCAGGGCCCCTAGGATCACGTGGCCTCTTTTCTCTTTGGCCATCCATCGCCCTACCTCCTTGTTCCCTCACAGTGCCCGCCAGCTCACAGTGCCTTCTGTGACATTGTGCCGCCTGTCCCCCCTGTTTCCCTCCCAGCGGCTGGAGTGCCACTTGCTGCATCATGCTGCCTCTCCTCCCCCCCCCAGTGACCCATTTGTCTCTTCTCCAGTGGGGCGGCATTGCACCGCTTCCCACCACCCTCACCCGTGCCTTGTTTGTCTGCTCGCTGGCCGTGTTTGCCAGGTAAATTGGAAAGTTTTCATTGATGATGATGATGATGAGAAACAATTTGGAGCTTAAGTTGCATATATTCGGGTGCTGGAAAATTTCCCTTATTTTCAATTCCAAAACTTGACAGGTATGTTACAAATACTACACTGTAGCTCACTGGGAAGAATCAGCACAACTCTATGTAGGCAAAATTGCTCAGAGCTGCTTTGACTTGAATGGTGCAATTGATCCAGGTCCTGTGGATGCACCTGTGGCCCCTGTTTGCCCTGTGTTGATGGATGAGTTTTAATGTCTGCAACTCAATGATGAGGTCAGGACCCTTGGGGAGGTGAGGCCTACCATGTGTCTGCCGGATCCTTGTCCTTCCTGGATCAGAAAAGCCATCCAAAATGAATTGGTTGATTGGGTAGGATGAGTGGTGAATGTCTCCTTACAACAGGGTAGGGTCCCATTATGCTTAAAGGAGGCAATAGTAAGACCCCAACAAAGAGGATTTAAAAACCCTCTTTGGACTCCACAATACTGATTAATTACCAACCAATATCTAATATCCCATTCTTAGGGAAGGTGCTAGAGTTCCAGCCATTTTGGGATGAGACAAATTACATAGATCCATTTCAGTCTGGCTTCAGGACTGGTTACAGGACAGAGACAGCTTTCGTCACTTTAGTAGATGACCTATGCAAGGAAATGGATAGGGAATCTGTGTCCCTGTTGGTTTTATTGGACTACTCAGCAGCTTTTGATACTATTGACCATAGTATACTCCTGACCCGTCTCTCTGGAATGGGACTTGGGGGCACTTTTTTTTTACAGAGGCTCAAGTACTTCCTGGAAGAGATAAAACAGAAGGTGGTGCCAGGAGATTCGTGTTCAACATTCCACCCACTGGTGTGTGAGACCCCTCAGGGCTCTTTTTTGTCTCCTATGTTATTTAACATCTACATGAAACCGTGGGAAGAGATGTTACCAGTATGTGGATGACACCCAACTCTACCTCTCCTTTCCACCTAAATCCAGGGAAACTACTTTGGCTTTTGATGACACACACACAAATATTTTATTTGTAATGGCTGGTTCCCTTAATACATAGTTTGACTCAAAATCACAGCTGTCACAGAAACAATTTTTACACAAAGAAGAATTACAAAGCAGGCAAGTCTGACAGACCAACTGGTGACCTCTTTGTTCTCCGACTAACCCCACTGGAATGCCCCCATGGAAAGGTAATGATTTCCGCTTTCATGGACAGATAAAAGGTAACTACTCACCTTCAAGGCTTCAGAGACATTCTCGGTTTTACTGCTATGTTGTAGGACCTGAAAGTCTTCATGACAACGGAAAAAAGGAGCATGGGTTTTCCCTGCATGTGCATTTCCTGATGACAGTTTTATAGTCCGTGTGTCAATCTGTTTTTCAAAATATAGCCTTAATGTAATTTCTACTATGAAAGTCTTCTGAGTGGGTCATAAAACTTGTTGCTCCTGGATAGTAAAACCTTTAAAACCACAGACTCTTCAAAATAATGAAAAGTCAGCTGAATTTCTTTTCCCAAACCCAGCCATCCAGACTTCATCAATTGCAACGTATTGCTGCTTCCTCAACATAATTACAATTCCATCTATCTATCTTAAATCAAAGGTAATGTATGGTGCTGACCTAAAGCCACTATTTATGACATACACCAATTTTAGCACTGAACTTTTTTTTTGGCCTGCACCTCTGCTAGTATTAATGTGAATGGATTTATAGAGTGTATCTGTAAGAGGAGATGTATAGATACATGTTAAAATGTTAATGGTACGGAGCCGAGTCTTCCAAAGAAGAGTACTAAATGCTGGTGAATGGGTTTCATTGATGGCTCAAGTCATCTCACATCACAGTTTGTTTTTGAAGTGTGGGACACGAAACCCACGAGACTAGTTATAATTCCCAGGAAATAAAAATGGATTTAGTACTCATAAAATGCTTAATTGTGTCTAAGGTCTACTTACTAGGTGCAGGTCCGGCGCTAGGTTTTTTTGCAACCTAGGTGAGGGGCGGGGGGTGGGGAGTGGGCGGTGGTGGGGGGTGGGGCAGGGGGGGTGGGCAGCAGCAGTGGCGGGGCGGGGCGGCAGATGGCGGGGGATGGCGACGGGCATGGGGGTGGGCAGCGATGGACACGGGGGGCAGCAGGTGGGTGGTGACAGACGGCAGGGGGACGGATGACAGTGGCCAGTGGGGGTGGGGGGGGGCAGCAGGCTGGCCAGCGCCCCCTCTCCATTTTGGTGCCCTAGGCAAGTGCTTAGTTCATCTTAATGGACGTGCCGGCCCTGACTAGGTGACAGACTTGTCCTTGTATGTGAAGTTGATTTTCAAGCATCCTGCTAATCAGTGCATAGAGATGGTTACAAGTGTGACAAAAATGTTAATCCTTCAGTTGGCAATGGAAGTGTTCTGAGAACCAGTGGGACTAGAAGTGATTGAGTTCTGTTAAAATTATTTAGGAAAAGGAGTAAATTGGATGGAGGGAACACAAATGACCCTTGTGTCTTTTATTTTGTTACATATACTGTAGGACCATTCAGGTAAGAGATGATTTGAACAATATGCCCAATCCCATTGAAATCCCAACCAGGTGTCCAAAAAGAAGAGAAACCAAGCAATCTGGTCTGTAGCTTGCAAGCTACTCTTTCCAGTTAAGCGATATGAGACTCTGTTGTTGCTTTAACTCCACCTGAGGAATCTTGTAACGTACAGTACTACAAAATTGATCATAGATCAATGCCTCCATCTTAACCTATTCCAGTGATGGCGAACCTTTTAGAGACTGAGTGTCCACTAATTTTTCGCAAAGTGCCAATACAGCAATTTAGCCTGAATACAGGTGGCTGTGAAGAGGCTATGTCGGGTGCCCACAGAAAAGGCTCCGAGTGCCACCTTTGGACCCCATGCCATAGATTCACCAACACTGACCTACTCTATACTTTGACGGCTTAGGTGATATGTGTCAACAAGCAGGCTTCCAGTGTTCTCAGTTCAGCCACATCTATATTCCACCTTATTCCAGATGGATCCAGTTTTAAAATGTGTTGGGGGGAAATAATGCTGACAGGTGTTATCCAGAGGGAGCATTTGTTTTCCTGTATGTAGATGATTGTGTGGTGCTGATATTGGCAATTTTCCCACTGTCCAGACTTGAATTGGTACCACTGCTGACAGACACAACCAGCTTTTTTAAAAATACCATTCATGTGTGTTTTTGTTTGTTTCCTTATTTCACTTTATACTGGATTGCAGTTCAAGTGATATCTTCAATCAGAAGCTTTCAGTGTCATCACTACCAAACAAATAAATAAAAAAATAGAGGGCTCAATCTCACTAATAAAAAAGTTGCTGTCACATTGGGTTCTCTTTTAAAAATAATAATTTAAATTTTAGCATGTGCATGAGGGCCAAGGGAGTGCGTTTTTCTCCATTTATTCTGGGACAGATGTGGAATCAAATATGAGATAATGCTGGAAGATGTGATTCCCAGGACAAAAAGTGCTTAATCAGCTACTGGAGACAAACACATATGGTCCTGTCACTAATGAAACTACTAGAATAAAGGAGAAAGAACATTTAGGGGTTGAAACTTGAAAGGAATGTCTGATGCTGCAATCCCTGTTATTTTATAACCTCAAGAACCTCATACAAAGTGTATAAAATGATCATTTCTTCACACCCTCCCCCCAGACACTTTATCTTTCAATTTCTACAGTACTGTATATGTTAACACTTGATGTGAGTATGCCTGATGATTACAGAGTTGTGTTCTTTTGCAGCTGATTTCTAAAATTTAGGAAAGCTTCTGATTAAACAAGCAAAATGTGAACATACCTGCATGTGTTTTTTCTGTCCCTGCTGCTATTTGGCAGAATGCTTGCTTTCACTGCTTTAAAATGCTGTTTGTGTCAACATTATTTTCTCCATTAGTGATGGGCACAAACAGAACTGTGAGCCAGAGAAGCTGACAAACTGGGCTGGTTCATAGTTTGGCTCATGATGTAGTTCAGGGGTGCCACTTTGCCAAAGCACAACAAAACTCCAAACTTTCCCCGCACCCCACAGCACTTTGTTTTGCTTTGGCAAAATGTGATGTTGTCCACCCACCCCCTTCCCACTGCCCCAGTGACCTTCATACCTGCTCTTGCTGCCATTCCTCTACCACAACCACCACTATCCTCAGAGGCAGCAGCCTGCTTTCCCTACCAAGAGCCAGCTGCTGCCTCTCAGCACGTTGCCCGCTGTCCAGCTGATAGATACGTGCATACGCAGAGGCAGTGGGCCTGGCTCCTGACCAGGAAAGTACACCCACTGCTTATGAGGATGGCGGGGGCAGGGGCAGGGGCAGAGGAGGGTGAGAAGGTGTGTCAGGAGCAGGGAGGGAGGGAGAGCATTGGGAAGGGGGCCATTGGGTGGCAGAAGTGCAGACGCGGGTGGAGGTCAGGAGCAGGTAGTTCCCCTCCCAGGCATGAACTGGAAAAATGAAATGCAAACCAAAGGACAGTGGTTAAACCACAGTATAACAGTCAAAACTCAACTCACAGTCAGTGTTTGGTCCTAGAAGATTCTGAGACTGGTTGCAGGTTCATTTAGCATGCCATTCTTCTGAGATTAGTAAAAATGAATACCTGGCTTGTTGGGTGTGTGTGTGGGATGTGTGTCTTCATTGGGGGAGCCAATGTGTATTCTGTACACATAGAAACATGCCCGTAACAAACATCTAGTGGAACAAGATAAGTCACAGAACAAAAACTCGTCTTTCCTCAAACAATGATCTATGGCAGTGAAGAAATTCAAGGGTGTGTGTGTTGAAAAAACAGACTTCTCAGCATGGTAAAGCCTACCAATGAACAGAGTGACATGAGATGTGATCAGACAGGGAAATAGTTTGCATTTTGCATCCTGGTGATTGCATAACATATAGGCAACAAGGCTGCAGCCTGACCCCAGCCCATGATCAAATGAGATCTTTTTGGTCCAGTGGTAGGACTAACCTGATAGGGGGCCAAGTTGGATGATTCCCCAGTGAATGGGAGGTTCCCTAAAGGAGATCACTCCCAGCAAAGTGACATTTTACAGTGGGGCTGGATGAATTTTTTTCATGCTATCTGATCACACCCATAGTTTCCTTAGCTGGGAGATACTGAAGCATGTGGAGCAGAAACAGCTACATGTTCCTCATGATGACCTATCCTATGTCCTCTATGTGTTTCTGTTACTTTTAGGCACCATTGTCAGTAGTGGTGTAAGATTCAGCAGCCAGATTAATTGGCTCTTGTACGTATTTAATTTGCAACATCTTGTATTTCATCTCAGAGAAGATGTCCAGCAGAACTCTTGTTTATGGGAGGACTTAAGTAAAGAAGACTTTTTCTCACCATAGGATGTGGGATTAGGCTTTTAGGTTGACATGACTTTAGCCATATTTTGCCATTTCAGAAAGCAACAGCTTTTGATGGCAAAGGCCTGAGTTCTTTGCAACAGCAGACAAGTTGTGCCAGCACACTAGCCTCCTCCCTCTTATCTTCCTTAGTTAAGCTAGATTCCTTTGTCTTCTCATATTACCAGTAAAGCTTGCCAAGAAGTGATGTTATTGTCTCCTACCATTACTAGTTAAGTTTGCCAGTTAGAGAACTGCCTCTTATCTAAAGCTTACCAATTAGAGCAATGCACATAGGTACCAGTACACGTAGTAATGCATAATAATGTAGACTTCTCATGTAACGCCTCTAACCTTATTTGGGGGTTTACTACTGCAACACAAAGAGATTATGTAATCAGCTATGCAAATTACCTACGGTAGAAGGTTAATAAAAGGAGGCCTTCCGGGGGGGGGGTCCTCCACTGGTTCGGATATTCGTGTCTATATGTCAGTGTGTGTGTGTGTGTGTGTGTGTGTGTGTGTGTGTGTGTGTGTGTGTGTGTGTGTGTGTGTGTGTGTGTGTGTGTGTGTGTGTGTCTGTCCAAGATTATTGCTACAATAAGAACCATTTTCAGCTTTTGAAAATTTAAATAAAAATGGGACAAAGTCACTTGGGTTTAACTAATTTATGAAAAGTGATACAAAATGAGCAACATGTTCTGCTGATACAAATGAGTAAATCTATTAGGTTTACACCTCTGTCTCTCAGTATGGCTGAAGCAGCAGCCTCAGAGATACCAACGTGAATGGTGAAACAGAAGCACATGTTTTGGATTTGCACCTATTCATACATGTTACAATTTTGAGAAACAGAACATAAATTTCCTCGTTACCATGCTTAAAAGATTCCCCTGATTTGAGAAAAGCATTGATCACATTCTTAATTTGTTTTAAGAAGTATATACAGTAACCCCCCCCAATCTATCGCGGGGGTTAGGGACCCACCTGACCCACGATGATTGAAAATCTGTGATATGCAGATGCAGGTTGGGTGGGTCCTGGGGAGCAGTGTACAAAGTTTAAAATGCCTTTAAAATGCACTTGGCGCCATTGCTTTAAGGCATTTTAAACATTCAAGCAGCCCGTGGAAGCGGCGGTGGTGGATCTTACCCACCACCGCCACTTGCCTGGGCTGCTGGCAGATGTTTTAAAAAGCAGGCGGGCGGGTGAGTGGGCAGTTAGGATATCACTTAGGATAGAGGTTCTGTTCTTGGCTTGCACCCCAAATATGTGTGTGTGCAAGCAAATAGAAGTTGGGAAAATAGAAAATAAATGGTAGTATATAATATTTATTTAAAATAAATCCACACCTCCCACTCCCAGTCGAACCTCCCCCTTTATCCAATATCAGAAAAAAAATCCTCACAAACTGCCAGAGAAGAAATAAAGAATAAACTGCTATTCCCTTCAGCAGACAAAGCTGCAGGGAATCAAAGAAATTATTTTCTAAATTCAATTCCCTCCCTGCCTGCCTAACTTAAATCCTAAAGCCTCCAGCCTCCCTTCTCAATCTCAATCGGATCACACCAGCACCACCAGCCAGCCCTCCTCCCTCAACCACATCCATACACCCAACTACGATTTCTGGAAGGTGCCTCGGCTTTTTATGCCCTCCGAGACATCCAGAAGTGTCAGTCAAAAACCTGGCGATGCCATTGGTGGAATGGTTCAAAAAAATTGCATGGTCCCATCCCATGCCCAGCCCAAATGGGCAGGTCTAAAAAAAATAAAAATAATAAAATAAAATAAAATCAATACGACGTTTTATTGCTATAAAGAAACCCACTGCTGCTACTATTAAAATTCAGGCATTTAAAATAAATAAATTTCACATGTTTCTGTGGTGATTTGGTGTGTTTTTTGACCACGATTTCAAAAGAAAAATTGTGGTCACCATTTTGGATCCCCCCCCACCGCATGGCATGGCGAGACGACGAGGATGACCCCCCCCCAGCCTGGTGCAAGCAGCCCAGGACAGGAGAAGAGGTGGGGAAAGGCCGGGGACCCCCCAGAAACCACCCCTCTGGTAGGTGGCAAAGCCTCAGGCAGGCATATTTTCGGCTGCTTTTTTGGCTGGGAGTCGGGTTTTTTTAAAAAAAACTTTTAAAAACTTTTTCTGTGCTTTGCATTGCGCGATCGCCGCGATGCCACAAACGAAAACGAAAAACCCGACCAATTTTTTCTTTTTTCGGTTCGAGTTCGAGTTCTGACGGCTTAATTATCGTTACCATTTCCGTTACGTAACGGAAACGGAAAACGGAAACGAAAATGAAAATGAAAATTTCGCCGAGTCGTGCCCATGTCTAATACACACACAGATGGAGTCAGGCCAGGATAATTGGGCGTGGGCTGTCTAGTCACACCCAGAGCTTTCTCAGAGAGTGTTGTAACAAAAGCAACAACGTTTGATTTGCTTACAGATATACTATTGCTTCCATGCCACATGTGCCCACACTCAACAGGAAACTGAATGCACATCTTCCTGTTGGTTACCTTTCTAGATTTGGGCACTGCTCCTGCATGGGGGAGAACAAGTGGAGAAAGTCCTCCTGCGCCAGCAGATCTTCATTCATATACCACTGGTTTCTGTGCTTTTTAAAAGTAGGTGTTTTATTTATTCCCCTTTCCTCTGCTTATCTTGTCACATAGCTTCTCTTAATGTTGACTGCCATTGACTGAACTTGAATATACTGGACATGACCCAGCTTAACTCAAACACTTTTAAATCCTATTGGGAAAACAGTAGGTTTACCTGGATTGTGCACCTTTTAGTATTCTCGTACTCTCTCTTTCTCCCTCACCTCTCATATCTGAATAGGCATCTTCCTATTTATTTATATATGGTTGGATTCAGGACTTGCCATCTGTGGCTGGAAAGACTTACTCACAGAAAGTGCCTGAAACATGATACATTTATGAAAACCTGGAAACCTTTATTAACATATGGAATTAGCACAAGAAATGAAGAATGTGTTATAGGGAATAATTTTTGACTGCTGGAATGTAAAATTTTAAAAGAATTAATTTATTTGTGTGTGTATCACAATTAACTATGTCTGTCTGTCTCTTCCTGTAACTAAGATCAGTTTGCTTGGACCTCTCCCAGCAAATTCTCACATCACATGACAAAAAAATCCCTATGGGAAGCTTCGCAAGACATGTGCCCAGGAAAAACCCCCAGTTATTTTGTTTTTATTCTAGCCTCCAGAATGGATTAATCCGTTCCCAATGCATTCCTATGGGAAACCGGATTTCAGAAGATAAAATTTTTGTAAAACAAAGCAACCTATAGCATCCAGAACGGATTGATCCATTTCCATTGCATTCCTATGGGAAACCGTGTTTCATAAGAAATAGTTTTCTTAAAACAAATTGACCTGTAGAACGAATTAAATTTGTTTTCAGAGGTACCACAGTAATAGGTAGTCCATCATTCAGGGAAAGCTTTCCTGCAGAGGAACGTCTTTGCCTGCTTCTGGAAAGACAGCAGAGATGGGGCAGTCCCAGCCTCCAGCGGGAGGGAGTTCCAAAGTCTGGGAACAGCAACGAAGAAGGCCCTTTCATGTGCTCTTATAAGACGCAACTGTGAAGGTGGCAGGATGGAGAGAAAGGCCTCTCCTGATGATGTTAGCATCCAAGCAGGTTCATACTGCAAGACTCAATCTTTGAAGCAGTTAGATCCAGGC
The DNA here is from genome assembly GCA_023846285.1 of Phrynocephalus versicolor. Classification (NCBI taxonomy): domain Eukaryota; kingdom Metazoa; phylum Chordata; class Lepidosauria; order Squamata; family Agamidae; genus Phrynocephalus; species Phrynocephalus versicolor. The sequence continues at coordinate 19,680,342 of JAHTLZ010000010.1, read as the reverse complement.
CATTTTGTGCTTTGTAGGTTAAAACCAGCACTTTGAATTGTGCCCAATAGCTGACTGGCAGCCAGTGGAACTGCTTTAGTAGGGGTGTAATGTGATCTCTGTAACCCGCCCCAGTCAGCAATCTGGCTACTGCAGTTTGGACCAGTTGAAGTTTCCTGAGACTTTCCATTGGCAGCCCCAAATAGAGCACATTACAGTAGTCCAGCTGAGACACCACTAGGGCATGTGTCACCATGGCCATAGCAGGTTTCTTAAGAAACAGGTGTAACTGGTGTACTAGCTTTAATTGTGCAGATGCACTCCTGGCCACAGCTGTGACCTTGACATCTAGGGTCAAGGATGAGTCCAGGAGCACCCCCAAGCTACGCACCTCTTTTTTTCAATACCCCTTGATCTCCCTTTTGACTGACCAGGAGCAGCTCTGTCTTGTCTGGGTTTAATTTCAATTTATTCCTCTTCATCCAGTTCATTACTGAAGCTAAGCACTGCTAACCCTGCCTTTTTCCTATAATAATCCTGAGGCCCAAGAAAGTCCTTCTCTGCCTCATCTTCCTTTCAGAGGAAAATAAAATAGGACTGTTCATTCAGAAGCCAAATGACAGAAAGCTCACCTCAATCCTGTCACCTCACCTGCAGTTGATTCCCAGCCTAGAATCGGATCTTAGATCAGTCCACTTTGCCTTCATTTCTGCCAGAACCTCTACCCAGACAATGGCAAGTTGGCAACTTTAATCAACAACATCTTTATTGTTTCTGAGCAAAGGCCTCTATAAGAACCTCAATCACACCCTCATTAGGAAAATAATTTTTTCTAGCAGCGCCCCGTTTTCTTAACTACACGGTTTAAAAGGATGGCCCCTGTGACACCCTAAAAAATCAATATAGGGCCTTGTAAAAGAATTTTGTTCCTTGCATATATGTTATCCATTTCAATGCAACTTGCAAATTCCCCAGGTAAGCAATTGAAAAGTATTGATTTGGATTTAGGGATGAAGGCATGCTAGCTGGGCAACCCCTACTGCATACGGGGAGATCCGGAGACCGACAAGCAAGAGGGCCAACCAAATGGGGGCACATTGAGAGAAAGATGTTTTTAGAAAGCTTTTCTCTTTCCTGATTCTACCTGAATCAGTCATACTGACTGGCAAGCTCTCTTAGCGCTTGATTATACTGGGTATTGCTCTGCTGTATGGTGTGTTAGCTATATGTTTATTTGATAAAGTTCTGGACTGTATTTTCACTAGATGTAAATATTATTTGTTGACTGGGATTTAAGCTTTAATCTGTTTGTTTCATAAGTTAACAGAAGGGTTTATCTTTTCTTGCTGAAGAGTAAATGAAACAAGTTAAAAACTTAGTTGTAACTGTTAAGCTATTTATTGGCTAGTAAAGTTACAAGAACTAAGTTTTAAGCAAAATTAGGTTGTTATTGAACTAACACATGACTGTGTTATGTAAGTAGTATTTATCAGGCATTATCTCTTTTTTGCTGAAGTTTAAGTGCTCTGTTATTGATGTAAAATACAAAAAAAATATTTTTGCTTAAAGAGGTGTTGAATCTTATTAACACACATTATTTAGTTGTTAACTTTCAGTACAAGTAATTACTGCAAACTGACACATCTCATGGAAACCTTCTTATTTTTTTAAGTATTTAATAGGCCACAGTTGCTGTATAGTCTGTCACTTAAAAGGTATAAACAAAGGGGTTTTTTTAGGGCCTTTTTACACGACCCCTAAGATCCGCTGGCCACTTAAATTCGGACCAGAGATATTGGGGGTTCGTTGCTCTTCCTGCGTCCCCACCCCTCCGCACTTCCTTGCTCCTGTCTGTGTGAGGGGAGGGAGAAAAAAAGGGACAAAAGAATGCAGGCTCACCTCCGTCTGCCGGTCCAAGCCGCCCCGTCCTCGTCCTGATTCCTTCTCTTAAAGGGGTGGGAGGTAAAAAAAAAAAACAGAAGCGAGGAGATTACATCCGAATCTGGGGATTTTCACCCTCCAAGAGCAGGTACATGAAAAGTGCGCTGGGACGTGCTTAGGTGGGCATGGCTGCACTTAATTTCCTGCAAACTTCGGAGCTGGTGGGGAAACAATTGTAAGCTCCGGAGCTGGCAGCTATTTGCGGCGGAGTTTAGGGGTTGTGTACAAATACCCTCAGTTATTTAAACTCTATCCCAACACACATTTATGACAAAAGCATAATAACAGCTGGAAGGTGGGTGGCTAGGGAGAACCGAGCAGCCAGGCAGCAGTAAAATCCTTTTCCCCCTGCCACCCTCTCCTCCTGGTGTGTGTGTTTTGAACAGGGAGTGCAGTGGGGGCACTGGCTTGGCTTCTTTCCATTCTAATTAGAAAAAACTAGGGACAGCCCTTTGGAGCTTAATAACCAGCCCTCTTATTCCCAAACCTCTCCATATTTGGAGGGGGTGAGGGGGCTCAAAAATCAGAGTCCAAGGGAGCTACCAAAATAAAATGGTGCCCCTTGGACCCTGGGGAATCCTGTTTTAGATAGCAATGAAACAGTTCATTTTTAACAAAAACCAACCATTTTGTTACTAGCTGAAACTAAATAGGGTAACTCATTTCGTTAGCTTACAAAATGATTTGTAAGCTAACGAAACGGTGAAATTGCATTTCATTTCATTAGGATGCCCATCCCTAGTCTCTGAAAAATCCTGTTGAATTTGATAGAAATCAAGGACATTTATCTACATCACCTTATTTTATGGAATTATAGAATCATCATAGGGTTGGAAGTGACCTTGGGGGGTCTTCTAGTCCAACTCCTGCCCAGGTCAGGATTCCTTATCTCAACACAATGTATGTCTCTCTCACTTTCTCTGGATCAGCCCCCAATATGCCACTACCATGGCAAGCTTGTAGTATGTTAATCATAACAGCTGGGTCTCTTTGCTATTTTACCTTTTCCAAAATGTGGGAAATAATATGTCCACATAGGAAATGCTCCAATTGTGTAATGCTGCAGCTGTTTCCCATCAGGTGTGGTATCAGTGAAATAGAGGAATAAATGATAATGAAATCAGACACACCTTAATGATATATCTTCAATCCTTACAGAAATATCCAGGGCATTGTCTTATAGTTTATTTATACTGTATAACTGAGATCATCTTGCATCTTACTAGGATTTGACAGATTTTCCCAGTCATCATGTACAGTACTTGAAATAGTTGGTCTTTCAAAATCAGATGACTAATCAACACTTTCTATGAAAATTGCTTTTCTGATCTGTAAAACATCTGCCTCTCTTATTTAGTATAAATACAGATTACTATCAGAGAAATTCAAGGCTAATTAATACCATTGTGTATAGATAATTAGCATTCTGAACTCGGAGCATCTAGAAGGAATGTAATTCCACCCAAAATTTAGATATTCTGCCTTTCATTAGTTGTTAAATAAAAAAGCTGTCCCAATATTGTTTGGAAAAGAGATTCACCGTTCAACCAAAATAATGCTTGTATTCCCTCAAATGTAACTGACGAGTATCTCTTTTGGGAGAATAAGTGATGAGGTCATAAGCCTTGACCATCTTTTTATTCAGTTCAGAAAAGAAAGCATGGACCAAAAGCAGAAATGAAAAGGAAGAAGACACAGAGGTTTAGAGAAAATAATTGAAAAACTTCAAGCATTAAAAGTTTTATTTGGATAGTTCTTATTCATTTGTTTTAAAAGGATACAAACAATGGTGACTGCACCATCTCAAAATAAGATGTCATGGAAGGCAATGTTGGCCTTTTTCTCAAAGAAATGCATCAGAGGGTGCTTCTGGGTGTGCAGCTTCTATGACTATCTCAACAGTTCTCCCAAACTATACACAAGTTGCCTTTGATGTTCCACACCACCAAAGGTATTGTGCTCTGTGTACGTATCCTGTCAAGTTCCATGCATTCCAGTATACTGCTGTGGGTGGGACTACTTTTAAGCCAATGATGGCTAACCTTTTATAGACGGAGTGCCCAAACTGCGATTCAGAACCCACTTATTTTTTTCGTAAAGTGCCAATACAGCAATTTAACCTGAATACAGGTGGCTGTGAAGGGGCAATGCCAGGTGCCCACAGCAAGGGCTTGGAGTGCGACCTTTGGCACCCGTGGCATAGGTTCGCCAACACTGTTTTAAGCTCACTGTTTCATTATCACCCTTGCAGTTGGTTATTTATTTGTAATCCACCTTTGAAATACAGATACAGTGGTACCTTGTATAAAGGAATTAATTTGTTCCAAATGAAATTATGTTAAGCAAATTTTCCTTTATACATATTCCCATAGGAATGCATTGAAAATGGAGTAATCCCATTTTTATGTTGTACGGATTCTCCCCATAGGCAATTATGTTAAGCAAATTTCCCCTATCTCCGGAATTTTTTGTTGTACAAATTTTATGTTATACAAGCTGTTTGTTATACAAGGGTCCACTGTAAAGTATTTTTCTAGCACACTCAGTAGGTTGATGGCTTGGGGACACAAGCTGAATGACAACACCTGTAAAGTGAGGTAGGGGACCAGTGAGTCTGTGACCCATCAGCTATATTTGGACTATAATTCCTTTCATATCAGAAATGAAGCCATGAAGTGGGAAGTGGAGTCCAGCAATAGTTGGAAGAAAGGATTTCCCCTACCTCCACTACTTGCTCACGTGCCCCCTTCACGGCCAACCCAGAGGCAAATGTCTTGGTGGGATTATTGGTTCACTGGCCGACAGGTCTCCTGGAGCCCAACTTAGTATGCTACTTGTTGGTACAGACAGGTTTGTTACACAGCAAGTTGCAAAGTTTGCGCTGGCAGCTATGAAAATCCGGGTCAATCTCTAACTTTGGGAGGACTGTATTGCTCTGCAAGTGTCACATGTTTTTTTTAAAAAAGGTTTTAATTATATTTGTCGTAGATGTAGATGTAACCTCATAAGTTTTCTTTTCTCTGTTGTAAATCAAGATTGCGATGACCAATGGTTTTTAGCAATAAACTATTACCTGCCTACCTACCCTACCCTTGTCTGAAAACTAAACGTTCTAATGTATTTTCAGTTTAAATGAGTTTTTGTTTTCTATTTACCATTAGTCCATTTTGGTAAACAGGTTATTTACCATTTTGTTTTCTATTTACCATCTCCCTTCAGGGAGAAAGGCGACATAGAAATAAAGTTTATTATTATTAGTTTGTATTACGTTTTTTTTATTTTGCACTATTATTCTTGATTCCATTGTATTGGTTGCTTTATATACACCGCCATTCGCTAGATGGATGGTAAAAAATAGTCAAACAAACAAACAAACAAACAATAAATAAATAAATAAATAAATAAATTTCATCTTCTTTTGGCTTCATCTGCCTGGTTAGTTTCCCACCACTATGATTCTCTCTCCATCGTGTATCCAAAATCAGTAATGTCATGGTCTCACCCTTTTCCAGCAATCCCAAGCACCCAAGCACCGATCTGTACTCAGGAAATACAATAAATGTGCACAAATTGATTGCCCCTCATATTTCAGCATCCTACCACTCCAATTCTCCTGGCTGAATAGTCATCATGAATAACCCTGGCAGCAACTAAACTCGCTGCTTGAAACTGGAGCATTAGAATTTTTACCAACACAACTTGCCCTCCTTAATGGGCAACATCGAGAACTGGAGGTGCTATCAAATAAAGGAGGACTTGGGCTCGCCCCGGGGCCATACTGACTTCTTTTCTAATTACTGTATCACAAAAAGGCTATTTTACTGGCTTTGCAAATCTGCAGTTTTAATTAAATTTCAGAAAACCATTTGTTTGCTTTGTACAACTATTTTGTTAAGGAAAGCCAGGTGGTTTACTTTGACTCAGCAGGATATACATCTCATTTACTGCATGTGCCGGGTCATATTATGCAGGATTTCAAAGATTTGTGTCTGGCTCGCCTGATTTTTTCTTTTCATTTCCTAAAATTCTGACAGGGAGCGGGGGTGGGGGGCAGTTGAGCTATTTAGCCGTTCTCTTCTGTGCCATGTCCTCCTATCCTTATCATTCATTACTCCTGTGTAGGGTGAAAGAAATACAAATACTGTATGTGGAAGGCCCATATTATCAGGCCTTTTTTCTGATAGTTAGAGAGAGGAAGGAAATGAGGCAATGACATTAAATTCCAGTCCCCCGCCCCAATTGATCTCTCTATAATACGCAGCACAATCCTTGCCTTTTAACTAAATGTTCATGTTTCGGGCTTTAGCAGAGACTATCAAGGTTGCTATGGGAAACTGACCTTTAAAATACCACAGAAAGTTCAAAGATTTGGCAGTCTGCCTTGCTATTTCTAGGTGACTGCACTCAATAAATTTGTTACCCTAGATAGAAAGGATTTTTAAAATGGAATTTGAGGCACCCAAAAAGCCAAAAACATGTCGCCTTCAAGTTCTCCGGCCTCACCTAGCAAAGCTTATTATCAAACCTCATCTTTGAATCAATCAAGGGGATATTCCCTCCAGCCTTTGCTGGCTGGCTGTGGCTTACTGTTAGAATACTTAACCTAATTCTATTTTCACTTGCTTTAACCCATTCCTTTTTAGTTCAGTAGATAGGTAATTCGATAGATAAATAATTATTTAGTTATTCCCCAAGTCTTTCTGAGGGCCTTTTGTCTTTCAGACTTCCCATAATCTGTTTTATCTTCCCTTCAAAATGCAGCAAGTTCTTTCAGCCTTTGCATAGTTTGTTTTATTCGGTCATTTATCACCATCATCACTCTTGAAATCTTCTAAAACTTGCTGACATTCTTCAGGGGTTGTGGACTCAAATCTAAAGTAGTACCCTGAATGAGTTATTATACCAAGTTAATGGCTAACTACAAGTTCCCAGTTGCTGGTTGCTCCTGTTGTCACGGATTTCACAATAGATTATTTAACTCCTTGCCTGCTTGTTTGCTAAGCCTTCATGCAACAGCAGCTCCCTTGCCTCGTGGGGTTCAAATGTTGCCTTCACATGTGCTTTCAAACTAATGGAAGAAGTCTTGGGGAGGGGGCTGGTGAGTTGAAGCTGAGAGACCAGAGTTGAGGTAAGAGTTCAACACATGCTTCCCATCTTGCCTCTGCACTCCAGCTGAAGGTAGCCTGATGGGAAGGCAGAAGAAGATCGAATTTCAGGAAATGCTGCTTACAGGACAATTTGACTGCTTCTGAATTTCCTCACCCACAAAACCCTTGAAGATGTGTGGAGTGGGCTGTCTTCTTTTACACCTGGCTACCAAATTTTGGTGATTTTCTTTTTTTAAAAAAAAAGTATACCAGAACTCTATAAGACAACTTTGTGCACGATATATAGACACCTCTGTTGCACTGAACTAAATACAAGTTCCCCATGGCTGCTTGCTACTGTGGTCGCTTCGTGTGTGTGTGTGTGTGTGTGTGTGTGTGTGTGTGTGTGTGTGTGTG
>JAHTLZ010000010.1:19607409-19660595 GCA_023846285.1 Phrynocephalus versicolor | reverse complement strand
GCCCTGCCTGGATTTGGAGACAGGCCAGGGCTAGAAAAATTGGGCCACTAATAGTACCCTTCAGTTGTTTGTGTGAGAGAATACAGGTAGGCAGGCAGGCAGGCAGTCAAGCAGGCAGTTTTGCAGGCATTAGGCACTCGAGTCGGCAGGTAGTCACAGGGCCAGGCAGGCAGGCAGGCAGGCTCGTAGGGCCAAGGGGAGGCAGGCAGGCTTGCAGGCGGGTATGGAGGATTGCAGGCAGGAGGTTAGGTTACAGGCAGCAACTTAGTTCTTGGAGTGGTGGGGTAATCCCAAGGTGGAAAGGTTGAAGCGGATGAAAGTCAACCTTTCCACGTCTCTGGGTCCAGGCGAGAGCGGCGCGGCCTCAGGACATCTCCCATGTGGGAGAAGACACGCTCGCTCTGGACACTGGTGGGTGGGATGGACAAGAGGTCCAACGCCAGAGTTGAAAGAGCGGGCCAGAGGTCTACCTTTCTGGCCCAGTAGTGCAGTGGGTCTGAGGTGAGGGGTTGGAGGGGCTCGGCCATGTACTCCTTCACCATGGTCTGAGCGGGGTCCGCTACTTCTTCCTCCCTTGGCTCCACTGAGGAGGAAACTTCCATGGCTAGGGCAGAGGCCAGGTAGTTGGCTGCTGGAACGGAACCTGGTCTCTGGGTGTACGCTCCTGGAGTACAGAGGGATGTGGATCCTTGCGAGGACTCCTCCTCAGCATCGCTCTGGCTTCCGTGCGCCCTCTGAAACGCCTGGCCCTGATCGGAGAGAGCCCTGACTTGACAGCATAGCTCCATCTTCCAGGATTTCAGTTCGGCACTGCTGGCCGCCAGGGAACCCTTGACGCGAGGGTCGCACAGGCAGGCCATCTGGTACACGTTTTCCCTCCTTAGTGGGCCAAGGCGGGTATCCACGCCGGTCAACAGCCTGTCTGCCAATGCCCTGCTCTTAGGGAGAAGATTGCCTTCTTCCCGGATACTGGTCTCTAGGCGTTGGCGAAGGGCATTGACCAGGGGGAGAACGTGGCCCAGGCTGGCGTTGTAGCTGCTGAGGACGTGGGTGGTCTCCTCAAAAGGCTGCAGGATACCCGCCATCTGGGAGAGGGTGAGCCACTCGGTAGCACCAAGGTCCAATTCCCTCCCCTCATGCAGGACTGGGGTGGTTGACATGATGTATTCCACCACTTCCTTCTGCTCCACCAGACGCTTGACCATTTCGTGGATGGAGTTCCACCAGGTGGTCACGTCCTGGATCAGGACGTGCTCCGGTCGGCTCGTCTCCGCCTGCCTCTCACGCATCATCCTGGTTGCCTTGACGCTGCGAGCGAAGTGCCCCACGATCTTCCGACACTTGTCCAGCAAGGCCCTGGTCTCCCTGGTCCCCTCACCCCAGGAGTCCTTTGGTGCACCCAGGCCAAAGGCATCGCCCACCACTAGATGCAGTTTGTGTGCTGCGCACACGATGCCCTGGAACCCTGCCCCAAGAACCGCGTTGGTCATGTTACAGCCCGCGTCTGTAACCATGACTCCACGATTGACCTGTCCCTCTGTCCCCAATCCCCACTCTCGCATTGCTGTCTTGAGAACGTCAGCAATGTTGATCCCTGTGGCGTTGTCCTCCATGCTTTGTGCCTGGAGAAGCACCACTCTATACCCTCTTGGGGTGCTGCCTTGTGCCTCCCCCTGCAGCTGCTCATGGGCTGACCGGGGCTCCAGGACCTCCTTGGGTTGCCACCAATGAGCCGTCAGAGAGAGGTATCCGTGGTGCCCACCGGTCCAGAGGTCGGAAGTGAAGTGGATCTTCCTCCCTCTGGCCGCCTGCAGCAGGGCCCGGATCCTGTCCCTGACAGACTCATAAAGGGAGGGAATCACCCGCCTGCTGAAGGTACGCCTGGATGGAGGCTCGTACCATGGTGCCACGTGCTTCATCAGGTGCCTGAAGCCTGATGAATCCACAAAGGAGAGGGGCAACCCGTTCATGGCCACCATTTCACCCACCACTCGAGTGGTGGTCTCCTGTGCTTTGGCCCTATTTCGCGGGCTGACAAAAGTCCCACCCAACAGACCCACTTCTTGCAGAGTGGCCTGCCTCTTCCCACTCTCACTAGCGGAGCTGTGTTTTTCTTTCTCTAACCCTTCTTCCACTCTCTTCCACCCTGAAGAGCAAGGGCCTGACAGGGTTCCAGGCAGAGTCCCAGGGCGCTTCCTCATCAGGTGGCTGCGCAACCCATTTGAGGAGAGGTGTTTGGGGTCATTCCCCCTGCGCAAGACCACCCCGCATATCTTGCACACCGCCATCCTTGCGTCTTGGGGGCTGTTCTCAAAATCCTCCCAGAGACACCCTCGTGGCTTACAGAAAGTAACGCCCCCTCTGTTATTGCCTGCCGCTGCTGTGGTGCTGGTGTGGCCTGTGCCCTGCCGGGAAAGTAGAGTAGTACTACTGCTCTCACTGGTGGTACTCTGGGTGGAAAGAGTGCTGCTCCTCCCGTCACTGCCTGGAGCCTGACTTAAGTCTGTCCCTGCCAACAGGTCCTCAGAATCTTGCAGGTTTAGATAAAGGGATCCCGATTCTGATTCTGATGCCATTTCGGAATCAGAGCCCTCGTCTTCTTCCTGCTTAAGGGTGAGGCTGTCAGGTAATGGAGATGGGATTTGGTACGCCTCATCCATGCTTCCCTCGGTGACAGACAATGGCACGGTGCTGCTTGTGCCGCTGGCACTGCTACTTGGGGAGGGAGTTGCACCAGTATCACTTTCTACACTACTTCCTGTCCCTTCCCTCAGAAACGTGGCCCGGTTTATCTTAGTAGGACTCACACAACAGCAGCACAACAAACAAAGGAATAGGAGCAAGGGGTTTGCCAATCCTGGCACCCAAGTCTCTCAATGCCCTGCACAGGGCAACTGTAATTTTAGGAGAACTTTAACTTCTTCACAGTTGTAATTGGATTGTGTATGTAGACTGTGGTGGCAAGTCAATGAGTGAGATGGACTCACACAACAGCAGCACAACAAACAAGGGAATAGGAGCAAGGGATTTGCCAATCCTGGCAAACAAGTTTCTCAATGCACAGCACAGGGCAAGTGTAACAAAGAGAAATGTAACTTCTTCAAAAATGTAATTGTGTATGTAGACTGGTGGCAAACTGGCAAGTGAATGAGTGAGGTTGACTCACAAAAACAGCACAAAAACCAAGCTAGAAGAAGCAAGGGGTTTGCCAATCCTGGCAAACAAGTTTCACAATGCACAGGGCAAATGTAATTAGGAGAACTGTAACTTAACTTCTTCACAGATGTAAGTTACAACTGCACAAAAACCAAGCTAATAGAAGCAAGGGGTTTGCAAAATCTGGCAGCACCCAACTTTCACAAATAATGCACAGTAACAAAGATAAATGTAACTTCTTCAAAGATGTAATTGAAGAAAAAGTTATATAGAGGTGGCTGGGTGCCTGCCCTTCAACAAATGTTTGTTTGAGTGCCTGACTGCAAAAAAATGAATGAGGTGTTGGACAAGTGAAAGAATATCTATAAGTGTTAAGTAAAATGAAATTGTAAAATGTTCTATAGAGGAAGGTGCCCTAGGCCTTGTTGCCAACAAATGTGTTTGAGAACTTTGAGTGCACTGGTTGGCGAGGGAGACTCTGCCTACTCAGTCTGTACTCTGTATAATATTTCTAAAATAATTTAATCCACAGCCTCCAACCTCCCCTTCTAAGCACTAGTACTGGACCTTGGCTGTTGCTTGCCACTTGCTAAAAAACTGTAGAATAGAAAATAAATGGTATAAGACTATAAGCTGCTGCTACTAGGGTAGGATAGGGTTGCTGGATTCCCTTCCAAAACCCCAATCACAACAGCAGCAAAAAAGCTGTAGGCGCAGGGTAAAAGGACCTTGGCCAAGTAAATGAACTCGGTGGGAAATTGGGATAGAAAAGAAATTGTATGGTAGTGTAAAATAATATATTTTCAAAATAAATCCGCAGCACCTCCCCTCCCCTACCGCTCCCACTCAAACCTTCCCTCCCCCTTGAAGCAAATATAAGCAAATAAAAAACGGAACTCTTCCTCAAAAATGCAGAAAACAAAAAAGAATAAACGCTGCATTGCTATTCCCCACAGGGAATAAAAGAAATTATTATGTTTTGCGAATTCAATTCAATTCAATTCCCTCCCTGCCTAGCGAGACCGAGACCGAGACCGAGACCGCGACTGCGAAATCGAAACTAGACTGAGAGCACAGCAATCCAGCCCTGACCACCCTCCACAAGATCCAAGCCCAGACTGCGACGGACTGGAACTGCCTCGGCTTTTTATGCCCTCTGGCACATCCAGAAGTGTCAGTCAAAACCTGGCCATGCGATTGGTGGAATGGCTCTGAAAATTTGCATGGTCCCGTCCCATGGCCAGCCCATTGTTGCGCAGGTGTAAAAAAATAAATTAAGAAAAAAATAAAATCAAATCAACGGAGACGTATTTTGGCAAGACAAACCAACTGCTGCTTCTGTAAAAAATCAAGCGTTTAAAATAGCTAATTTTCGCATGTTTCTGTGGTGCTTTGGTGGGGTTTTGGGCAACGATTTCAAAAAAAATATTGCAGTCGCCATTTTGGATCCCCCCGCCCGCACACCGCTTGGCAAAGGCAGACGAGACGATGCCCCCCCCCGCCTGGTACCAGCGCAGCGCAGCAGTAGCACTAGCCAAGGAAAGGGGGGCGGGGAACCCCCCCCCCAAATAAAACACCCTTCTGGCCTGGTAGGTGCCCTCAGACAGTTTTCGCCTGCTTTTAGGGCCGGGAATCGGGTTTTTTTTTTAACTTTTAAAAACTTATTTTCTGTGCCGCTGGGCATCGCGCGATCGTCACGATGCAAGTAATGACCACGACAAATCAGACCAAATTGTTCATTCGTCGGTTCGAGCTCGAAGTCTGGCGGAGTAATTCCCGTTACCGTTTCCGTAGAGTAACGGAAACGAGTAACGGAAACGGAAACGGGAATACCGCTAAGTCGTGCCCATCTCTACTGTGGATATAAAGAAGGACCATATGTCCACTGCCACCACTTTTGGGCAAAAGTGACTTGAACTACAAGCCATTACACAGATCAGATTCAACCTAAACCTTCCTCCACTGTCACTCCAGCAGTTTCCCTAAGCATTTTCACTGCCCTCCCCACCTAAATGATGAACTGCTAAGTAGTTGGAAGCTTTTGAAATTTAGAAAGGGATGGTAAGAGAGTTTTATAAAGTTAGACATGATGCAACGACACTGGCCATCAGATGATTGGGTTCCAGTAATATATGGGAGGGAGCAAAAGATGTCTCGTTGGCAGGACATTTGGGGAGCCAAAAAGAAGTTCTTCTTCACCCCATTTATAGAACTCACTGATGCCAGGCCTGATGGTCACTGGCTTAAATGGTTTTTGAAAGAGGAATTGTAGACATTCATTTTGAGTATTGTATGTCCCATAATGCCTAATAATCACAGTGTCTATATCCAGCTTCCCTATTCAGCAGCTGCAACGTACTTTTTGAGTGCCTGCTGCTGGGATGAACACGAAGAGGGGACCATCAGCTTCAGGCCCCATTACTGGGCATCCCAACACATACGGCTGAGTTCTGTGCCAACAAAATGCTGCCCCTGATAGCATTTTCTTCTGGTCCAGCGGGGCGCTGATCATTTTTCCACAGCTTATTTGTGTTTCAGGAGCGCAAAGGATAGACATACGAAGGGAAAGATGCATTGATTCATGGAGCTCAATACTGTATCATCTTTGTAACACTGTTCATGGCATCACCCTTCAACATAGTGAGGGTCCCTGCATGTGTCAGGGAAGCTCAGAACAATGCCTTCAGGAGTCGAGACTCTACCAAGAGACTATGCACTCAGCAAGGTCACTCAAGGCTGAGATGCAGCCATTCTCTTCAGGAGTTAACACATGTGTGTGCTCTTCTATTCTCCGGGTACAGAACATACATCTGTGCTGATTTTGCTTTCAAAAAAGAAGTGCAACTGCTAATACAGGTATTGTTGTTGTTGTTGTTCAGTCGTTCAGTCGTGTCCGACTCTTCATGACCCCATGGAACAGAGCTCGCCAGGCCTTCCTATCTTCCACTGCCTCCTGGAGTTTGGTCAAATCCATATTGGTTGCATCGGTGACACCATCCAACCATCTCATTCTCTGCCATACTCTTTTCCTTTTGCCTTCAATCTTTCCCAACATCAGGGACTTTTCCAAGGAGTCCTCTCTCCTCATGAGGTGGCCAATGTACTGGAGCCTCAGCTTCAAAATCTGTCCTTCCAGTGAACATTCGGGGTTGAATTCTTTCAGGATGGATAGGTTTGATCTCCTTGCAGTCCAGGGGACTCTCAAGAGTCTCCTCCAGCACCACAGCTCAAAAGCATCAATTCTGCAGTGATCAGCCTTCTTTATAGTCCAGCTTTCACTTCCATACATCACTACTGGAAAAACCATAGCTTTGACTATCCTGAGTCCTGACCTTAGTTGGCAAAGTGATGTCTCTGCTCTTTAGGATGCTATCTAGGTTTGCCATTGCTTTCCTCCCAAGAAGCAGGCGTCTTTTTATTTCGTTGCTGCAGTCGCCATCTGCAGTGATCAAGGAGCCCAAGAAAATAAACTCTGTCATTGCCTCCATTTCTTCCCCTTCTGTTTGCCAGGAGGTGATGGGAACAGTGGCCATGATCTTAGTTTTTTTGATGTTGAGCTTCAGCCCATTTTTTCACTCACCTCTTTCATCCTCATTAAGAGGTTCTTTAATTCCTCCTCACTTTCTGCTATCAGAGTAGTATCATCTGCGTATCTGAGGTTGTTGATATTTCTTCCGGCAATCTAAATTCCGGCTTGTGATTCATCCAGACCTGCCTTTCGCATGATATACTCTGTATATAAGTTAAATAGGCAAGGTGACAGTATACAGCCTTGTCGTACTCCTTTCCCAGTTTTAAACCAGTCAGTTGTTCCATATCCAGTTCTGACGGTTGCTGCTTGTCCCATATATAGATTTCTTAGGAGACAGATAAGGTGGTCAGGCACTCCCATTCCTTTAAGAACTTGCCATAGTTTGTTGTGGTCCACACAGTCAAAGGCTTTGGCATAGTTGCTGAAGCAGAAGTAGATGTTTTTATGGAACTCTCTGGCTTTCTCCATAATCCAGTGCATGTTGGCGATTTGATCTCTAGTTTCTCTGCCCCTTTGAAATCCAGCTTGCACTTCTGGAAGTTGTCTTTCCACATACTGCTGAAGCCTGCCTTGTAGAATTTTGAGCATAACCTTGCTAGCGTGTGAAATGAGTGCAATTGTGTGATAATTGGAGCATTCTTTGGCATTTCCTTTCTTTGGGATTGGGATGTAGACCGATCTTTTCCAGTCCTCTGGCCACTGCTGGGTTTTCCAAATTTGCTGGCATATCGTATTATCTGCTGATTTTCACCCCCGCACCTTAGGTGGCCATCTTTATGGATGTGGAGGATTGATCTATCGCTTATCCATGGAAAGTTCTTTCCGCTTTCACTTGCTTCAAGGCATCCTCTTATGCTGCTTTCTCTCAACGTGAGCTCCTGTCCATGGAGTACTCCAAGAAGTGAAAAGCAGATGCAGAATCTGGGAAGCGGGCCAAATAATTAAAGTGAAATAAGGATCTCAGATACCACTTTTCTAGAGTTACTAGCACAGGCAACCTCTTGTCTAAGTATACTCTGGCAAAAAAAAGGTAAGTTCCACCTAAGAAAGAGCTAAATTTGCCAGCTCCTGCAGTGTCCTACTTGTGCTGGGGAGCCATATGGAAAATATTTATAGATGTAGAATTTCTTAACATGAATACATTAGGTCCTAGGCTTCACATTTATAACCCTACTCATGCATTCTATGAGCATGTGTACTCCTCATGCAATGAAGGGACCACAGTTTGCCCCACCTGACTCCATCGTTCCTTTCAACAAACAAACAAACAAACAAACAAACAAAAAAGCAAAAGTATGAACTAAGGGTGTTTATACACGACCCCTAAACTCTGCCGCAAATGGCTGCAAGCTCCGGAGCTTAAAAATGTTTCCCCACCAGCTCCGGAGTTTGCAGACAATTAAGTGTGACCACGCCCACCTAAGCCCGTCCCAGCGCACCTTTCAAGTTCCTGCTCTTGGAGGGTGAAAGATCTTGATCCGGATCTGCCGGGCTTTCCTTGCTTCTTTTTGTTGTTGTTTTTTGCCTCCCGCCCCTTTAAGAGCAGGAATTTAGGGGTTGTGTAAAAAAGCCCTGCAGGAATAATGACGCGAGGGGCTGGAAGCAGCTTCCACCAGCACGGAGGTAAGGCTGCGTTCTTTTGTTCCTTTTTTTCTCTCCGGAGGGGGTGGGGACGCAGCAACAGCAACAACCCCCAAGATCTCTGGTCCGAATTTAAGGGACCAGCGGATCTTAGGGGTCGTGTAAAAAGGCCCTAAAGTGGACATCATATCCGTGTGTCCTCTTTACATGAGACAGACTCCAGCTTTCTTTATATTCTGCCTTGCGGTTAGATCCTACACCAGTGGTTCTCAACCTGTGGGTCCCCAGATGTTCCTGGATTGCAACTCCCAAAAGTCT
Organism: Phrynocephalus versicolor; assembly: GCA_023846285.1. Taxonomy (NCBI): domain Eukaryota; kingdom Metazoa; phylum Chordata; class Lepidosauria; order Squamata; family Agamidae; genus Phrynocephalus; species Phrynocephalus versicolor. The sequence goes on along the minus strand of JAHTLZ010000010.1, from coordinate 19,652,008 downwards.
TCATCACTATCTGAGCTGGCCAGAGTTTCTGGGAGTTGCAGGACAGGAACATCTGGGGACCCACAGGTTGAGAACCACTGTTCTACATGATACAGCAGCTATTCCCTCTTCAGAACACCAGTTTTGTATGTTCAAAGCAATGACAAAAGGGAACAGGACAAACATGCTTCTATCGCCACATATGGGGTACACACTTTTTGTAACAGATAACAGCATGACAAAGCAGGCTGGAAATTATTTACTTCTTCCCATTATGCTATACTGCTTCTGTGATGGCTGAAACTTGACATGGACAAGGTTAATACTAATTCCCTTTTTACAATAATGAGTTCACAAATGAATTATATCACACTCAAAGTAATGAGGGATTACCTCATTTCTTCCACAGTGCAACTATAACATTTTTAATTATCTTTGTACCTACAGGGTAGGTAACCTTACTAACTTCTGGCTAATGAGAAAGTAAAGAGTTGCTTTCAAAAACTATAACTAAAATAGTAACTAAACTACAGTATTAGACATGGGCACGACTCGGCGAAATTTCCGTTTCCGTTTCTGTTTTTCGTTTCCGTTACGTAACAGAAACGGTAACTATAATTAAGCCATCAGAACTCGAACTCGAACCGAAAAAAGAAAAATTTGGTCGGGTTTTTCGTTTTTGTTTGTGGCATCGCGGTGATCGCGCAGGAGGCGGCAACCTCCCTTGACGCTTATTGTTGCCTAACAAAAAAACAAACCACCACCTTTCTATTGTGTCCTCTGGAAATCCTACTAAATAGCTTCGATTGTTTTCGCTTTCCCCCCATTAGTGAAGGTGTTTCCTCCCCCCCTTCCCCAAAAGCCTTAATGGCAAAGTGGATGAGCAGCTCCGGCCTCCCTTTTCTCACCAAAGCCTCCCCCCTGCAAATGCCGGCTGCGGGACAGGAAGGGCGCAACGCCAAGCACCGGCAGAGGATTAAGTGAGGAAGGCGGGTTGCTTGGAGGGAGATCTTTGATTGCCGCTCTCTCTCTCTCTGCCCCCTTCCTCCTCCTCCTCCCAACATGGTGGAGGTGTGTGTGCATGCCGGAGCCTGGGCGCGCATGTGTGCACGTGCATGTGTGTTCGCTCCAGCCGGGGCTGCTGCGCTGCGGCTCCTTTGTGTCTCCCTGCCTTCCAAGGGCTGGTGCGTCCAGCTTCTGCGACGACGAGGAATCTGTGGCGGCGGCGGCAGCAGCGACAGGGGAGGAGGGATGAGCAATCCCAGTCTCCCCCCTCGCTGACGCGCGTGTTCGCACATGGCTCATCAATGGGACTCCGGGCTCGGCCCGCCTGCGGGTTGGTTTATACTGCAAGGCGCGGGAGCGCGCGCAACCACCCTCCCTGGGTTGCAGCTCATTCCCAACCAACCCTCTTGCACCGCCGCCCTCGCCGGGGCAATTACCTTTCTGCCTGCTCCGCCTCCCTCACTGATTGACGGCCTGGATCACGTGAGAGTGGGGGGGAAGAGGCGGAGGAGGAGGTGGAGGAAGAGGCAAGGACAGCGGGGCGGGCACTTACACCTGGAGCTGGAGGAAAAAGGAACACCCAACGGGGATGCGCTCGGCTGGGGTCGCTGTGTATCTGCGGTGAGCTCTCCGGGTAACCCCTCCCGCCGCTTCCATCTCTCCCCCTTTCAATGTTAACAATGGGCTCGGCTCAGGCGGTGGAAACGACAAACGACAAATGAAATGACAAATTTTTGAAAAATTTCACGACAAACGGAAATGACCCAAAACAGACCCATTCCGACAAACGAAAACAAAACGTCATTTTTTCTGGTTGTACCCATCTCTATACAGTATCTATATCTTACTTATAACTGTAACTAATTCCTTTTAAAAAGGACTTCTCCGTGCTCTGGATATAAATTTAAATAAAAATGAGAATATTCTGCATCATCCATGAAATGGTGTTGCCCAGCCTGATGAAATGGAATTTTGTGCAAAAAAGCTAGCCGTTTGATTTTTAGTGGTCCAATAAAAAAAATATCACCCTACTCTTATATTTGTTTAGATTCATATAGCTTTCTTTCAAAAAATGCTTCTTCTTTTTTTAAAGACAAGTAGTTTGAGAAAAAAAGAGAAGGTAGACTGAGTTCTGGCAGTTGATTTTCCACACAGAAATCACTCATACATGTAAAGGCATATATACCCTACAGCCATTTGAATTGGTGTTTGCCATCTTCAGTTTTTGTAAACATTATCTGAAGTGACATTACTAAGGTGCTGCTTACATATTGCCAAAAATGCAAAAATACCTCAAACCCCAAAGAAAGAAGCCAAGAAGTTCAGGGGGTTACATGCTATTTGCACATGCTAATTTAGATACAGTATATTGTTAGGCATAAAGGTAGATTTAAATGCTTTTTAAAAAATAAAAATGTAAATAAACATGCAAATACAGAAGGGGAGGAATCCATAGTTTCAAGAGAAATACATCTCATGTCTGTGGGTGGCCATGTGACTTTTACTGTTGAACTGCTAGCCTGACAGACAATTGTGGCCTCACTTAGGACAGTTCAGAGCCACCCTCCAGAGGGTTATCTCAGAGGATTATCTTCCAAGAGCCCTTCAGATAATGGGCTGCTGTCTATAAAGTACAGGACAGATGCTATCATGAGGTCTGGAATAGCCCAGTTCAAGCAAACAGTTTTGAGGGACAAAGAGAACATAAAAGCGGTGTATGCCAAGCAATCTTCTCTGCATTCCTCCATCTATATTTAGGAGGCCAGCAGCCAAAGAGAACTGTAAACTGTAGCAGAACTTGTTCTGCTACCTTGTCCTCAGTGTTGAAGGCAGAACTTGGAAGTAGCATCATTGCTACTAAGTTCTCCCCCCCCCGCCTTTTTTTTAAAGTGACATGGAGTAAAATCATTGGTTCTTGATTTTGTTTTCCAAAACAGACAAAATTGTGGGAGTGGAGGTTGGCATGTTAGCATTTACTCGTTACTGACTAAATATTTTGAGGATAATTGGGAGGTTAGCTGTTTTTGTGGAGTCTTCACTAAATGATTATGATAATAATAATAATACAGTGGTGCCTCAATTTACGAATGTAATCCGTTCCGAATGCATGCTCTTAAATCGAACTACTCTTAAGTTGGAGTACCTCTCTAAAAAATTGAAAACATAAGTTAAAAATTAAAAAATGAAAAATATTTGTAAGTCAAGCAGACTATATCTAAAATTTGTAAGGTGGCAGTTAAAACACCAACAGTTTTCTGCTCTTAAGTCAAATTGCTCTTAAGTCGGGGTACCACTGTACTTAGGCACCATCAAGTCAATTCCCACTTATGTCAACACCTTTTAGAAGTTTCTAGGAATAAAATGCTCAAAAGTGGCTTTTAATCCCCTCCTGGAAGAGCCCAGCTTGCCCAAGGCTACACAAGCTGACTTCTTTCCCTAAAAGGCACAATGGGGAATTGAACAGATATGGTAATATTGGCATTAGGTAGAAACTCATTAATAAGATGTTACAGTTTCATATGTAATTGCTTTTTGCAAAATAAAATAAAAATAAGTATTAATAAATATTAGATGTTCTGGTTTATTCAAAATATCTGTTTCAAATTCTGGTTGAATTAAGATTCAAGGAGCAAGCTGATTAACTTTTGTTATCCAGACTTGAGGAGGCAGCATCCTGCCTTTTGCCTCATGGAGCAAATACATTGATAAAAATGTAGGAAAATCTCCTAGATTGGGACGAGCTGATTCACATGTTTCTTCTTCCTTTGGCCACATAGTGCATTGGGAAATGCAAATCACCTCAGTTTCTCTCTGTTGGCAGAGAGAAAAAGGAGGAGAGGAGGAAATTGAAGAAGGGGAGCTTTGTCTACAACTTATTAGGTTGTTCCTATGAAAAGAACTGCAAGCATGCTCCAAACATGGTTCTCTTCCACTTTGTCTGTGTGATTACCCAATGTAAGGAAACCTGGGAACTCAAATAGTGCAGCTTCACAGTGAGTGATTCTGAGCAAATTTGCACTTCCCTTGCTGTGTAGTCACACAGTCACAAAAATGTATTGGGCTGAACCCAGTAAAGGGCCCATGGTCCATCCTACATATTGTACAGCAATCTTGAAAATAGTAACAAGAGCTAAGCCTGGTCAGTGGCTAAAGCGCTGACCACCTGAGAAACCTGCATATATAGCAGTCTTGAGTTCCAGGAGTAAATAAAAAGACATTATAAAATAAAAAGACAACTGCTCTTTAAAAATATGTTTCGTCATTAATAGGAGAGAGAGTACTTTTCAAGTTCCTTTTAAAAACTAAAACTCAAGTAATCCAAATGATTAATCAAACACTAACAAAAACTCTGGACTATTGGTGATTTTATTAAAAAGCATTACGCTCTCCCTGGACTCCATTATTTGAGACCAAGACATAGTACTAGTGTGACACATCATGCCTTATGTTTTTATGTGGGAGGGGGAGCACTGTAAATTTCTAAATGGCTTTCCCTTTGCGGCTTCATGTATCGTTTTCTAGATGTGTTTTAAGAATTCATGATTGATGCTTCTGCAGATACTTTCAAATAGATTCCTTTTAAAGAAATTACGTATTCTTAAAAGAAATGAAATAGAATTATTGTTTCCATCTATTTTGCCCACAAGGCTTGATGGTACTGTGGTCTTGTGAACTTGCCTTTTAAAAGACAGTACACAACAAGACTAACTTCCATGCATTTTTCCAGTTTAATTATTGTCCAAAAGGTTTAAGGAATAGACGTTATAATTTATCTGGTGGTAGTGAATTATACCACTCAGCTACAAGCTGCTTAATGCAACATGTTAGTCCTGTGTTAGAGGTGTTTATTCCTTTGCCCCCATAACTCATGTTCTTGCAAACCTCTGATCTCTAAAGATCCCTGCTTAGTCATGTTTTAGTTATGCAACTTAACTGACCAAAGCAATTAGCTTCTTTTCTCTCCAGAGAATGTAGTCAGGACAAAAATGGGGAAAATCATCTAACCATTCTGCTTATAGCTCCATGCCATATGATGAATCACTTGTGTGGATACACACAGTCATGTTTGGCTTCAGTGAAACTTTGAAACCATCACAGACTCTAGTGGGTAATGTGACACTCAATATATAAACAAAAATTGAAGTTGCATATTAGGAGATGGAATATTTTATTTGAAAAGTTATGTTCTTACACCATAATGTATTTTGCCATTTCAATAATGGGAATTGATAGTTTCGAATCCTTCCACACACACACACACACACACACCTTTCTTTTGCATGACACAATTAAAAGCTATACATAATTCTTTTAGCCTATCACCATTGCCTGTTTCCAGGCACACCATAGGCAGATCAACAATCTCTTCTCATGTCTCTTCCCACCAGTTTGAAGGGAGAGGGAATCCATGATAGGAAAAAGACAGAATATGTTGATTTGAGTTAGGAATATAATCATGCCACATGAGAAACTGCAAGAGTGCCATCTTGTGTCCAACATGAAAGTCAAAGACTGTAGCCATCTGTTGTTACCTTTTATGCATATGAAATTTCCATTCAGGTCATAGAAAAGGCCAAGCTGAGGAAAGACAGACTGGGGTGCACCACTGGCCAATTTCTGATGGACTTTTTGATGCTAGTTTTCTCACAAAGAATTCCAGGCCATGCAGACTGAGACCTCCTCTAACGTAAGGACATAGGTTCTCAAGCTTACCCAGAGTCACTTATTATGTAATCATTCAAGCCAGAAAGAAAACATTACTGTGTGATTTCTACTACTTGCATATTTTCCACCAGTAGTATTTTGGCCAACACTTAATATTCAAACAGCCAAGAGTACTTAGCAAGGAACAGTTAATCTTTCTCTTATTTTACTATTAATATTGAATATTTTTATCTCACCTTTCTCCTTGGAAAAGGATCCAAAGTGGCTTACAATAATGAGGAACAATATACAGCCCAGAACATTTAAGATATATTCAAACTAAGAACAGGGAATTAGAAGAGGCATCTTAGGACATTAAAAGGTAATATTAAAGCTACAAAGAGCACGCAAAAAGAAAGCAAACCATTATGGGGACGGAAAGTAACATGGAAAATACTGGTGTTTTTATGAAATCAGTCAATGTAATCACACATGGTAATCCATATAAAAGTCACAGTAGGTAGTCTATCATTCAGGGAAAGCTTACCTGAAGATAAAGGTATTTGACTGCTTCCCGAAGACACCAGAGATGGGGCAGTCCTGGCCTCTGGTGGGAGGGAGTTCCAAAGTTTGGAAGCAGCAACACAGAAAGCCTTTCCATGTGTTCTTTTGAGGCAAAGCTGCGAAGGTGGCAGGATGGAGAGAAAGGCCTCTCCTGATGACCTTAGCACCCGAGCCAGCTCATACTGTGAGACTCAATCTTTGAGGTAACTTGGACCCCAGCCATTTTGTGCTTCGTGGGTTAAGGTCTGCACTTTGAATTGTGCTCGATAGCTCATTGGCAGCCAGTGGAGCTGCTTTAGTAGGGGTGTAATGTGATCTCTGTAACCCATCCCAGTCAGCAATCTGGCCACTGCATTTTGGACCTGTTGAAGTTTCCTGAAACTTTCCATAAGTAACCCCACATTTAGAGTATTACAGAAGTTCAGCTGGGATGTCACTAGGGCATGTGTCATAGTAGCCAAAACAGGTTTCTCAAGAAATGGGTGTAACTGGCGTACTTGTTTTAATTGTGCAAATGCACTCCTGGCCACAGATGTGACCTGGGCATCTAGGCTGAAGGATGAGTCCAGGAGCACCCCCAAGCTATGCACCTCTTTTTAATGGGGGGGGGGTTGTAATCCCATCCAGTGTAGATTGCGTCCCTATCCCTTGATCTCCCTTTTGACTGACCAGAAGCAGCTCTCTTGTCTGGGTTTAGTTTCAGTTTGTTCTTTCTCATCTGGTTCATTACGAAAGCTAAGCACTGATCTAAAGTCAAAATAGTTTCCTTGGAATCCAGAGGTGATGAGAGGTAGAGTTGAGTGTCATCGGCATACTGGTGACAATTAACCCCAAAACTCTGGATAATTTCCCCCAGTGGTTTCTTATAAATATTAAATAACATCAGAGACAAAACAGAACCATGAAGGATCCCAGAGGTCAGTGATCGTGGTGTCGAACATGAGTCCCGTAACAGCAGTACCTGCATTCTCTCCTTCAGGAAGGACTGAAGCCACTGTAAGACAGTGCCCCCAAGTCCCACTTCAGAGAGATAAGTCAGGAGGATGCTGTGATCAATAGTGTGAAAAGCAGCTGAAAAGTCCAGTAAAACCAAATTGGTCATGGTCACTGTTCCCCTATCCTATTCCCTGTATAGGTCATCTACCAAGGCAACCAGTGCTGTCTCAGTCCCATAAACAGGCCTGAAGCCAGATTGAACTGATCCAGGTAGTTTATCTCATCCAGAAACCCCTGGAGCTGCAAGGCCACTACCCCCTCTAGTGCTTTCCTTAAGAATGGAATGTTAGGCTGCTATCTCACCTGGAGAAGATCCTGATCTTTGGAAGGTCTGGCTTTTCCTTTTCCTCCCGTCACGTGACTGAAGATGTGGGATAGCAGTTCCCACGTACAAAGGGTTTTTTTTAAAGTGCAGTTCAGCCCCATGACCAGCAGGTGGCACTAGGATTAAAAAAGACCAGCTGACTGGCGCGAGGGGTGGGGGAAGTTTTTAAAAAAGCACCAATCGGCCAGCTGCCTGGCGCTAGGAGGGTGGGGGGAAGTGAAAATAAATTAAAAAACCAGCGCTCAACAACAGCAGGTCGGTGCTATGAGGGGAAAAAAACGGATCTGCGGTCCCACAATGTCTGCCTCCTTAAAAGGTGGATTTTTTAAGTGAGGCAAAAAATTCCCTACCTCTCCGATAAGTCTTGGAAACCTTGCTTAAGGGGGCGTTACCAGGTTTTCTCCCCCCCCCCAAAAAAGCCTGGTGGCCATGGGGACAGCATTTTGGACACGGTTTATCTACAAATTTAATCTGCATTTAAAGGGACATGGAATAGGGGCTTTAGATACCTATTGTTGGATCTAAAAAGGGCTTTTTAAACAGTGATTTTACTATTGCCTCCTTCAAGCATGCTGGAATCTTGCCCTGTTTCAAGGAGGCATTCACTATTCTTCCTGAGCAGTCTGCCATACCCTCTCTGGCAACTTTTATGAGCCAGGAACGGCAAGGGTCCAACAGCCCCCAAACAGCCTGTGATCCACCCCTGAACTGTTGAGGGACACACTTCAGTGTGTAGCATAACTACACTGTCCTGTCTTTCTGTTATAAACAAAATTAAGTTTGGGAGGCTTGAATTTGAGCAAAGGAGTAGGAATAGGAAAGGAGAAAAGTAAACTCTATTTCCTCCGGCCATACCTGGACTCAAAATTATTCCCCTAATGCCTTTTCCCCTTATGGAGGAAAATATTATGCATGTATAAATGTACCCATATATTTCCTTTTGCAGGGGGAAGAACAGTTGGATAACTAGCTTAAATGGGAGAAACATGACTTAAAAGGAGTACTTATTAAAATCTAATTAAAAGCTCTTGCGTTAACGAATATCGAATATAGAAACCCGGAGTTTCACCTTTGCAGAGCAAAAAGTCAGTTGTGCAAGTAGTGAAAGGTTCTCATACATGGCCAAATATTTCCTACTGACCTTCATAATTTGCTTTGCTAGTTTCATGCACTTTAAAAGCTAATTCTACAGGTTTAAGTACAGTGGAACCTTGACTTACATACTGCTTGACTTGCATCATATTTGACTTGCAGCAAGAAGGGGCCTGTTTGACTTGAGTCGCAGGCTTTGACTTACATCTCGGAGCCCCGGCACAAGGCACCGGAATTGGGTGGCAGCCACAACCCAGCATCGTGACTGCTGCCTCCAAACTGCTCCTGCCTTCTTCCCCAACTCCGGCAGCGGCGGCTTCAGCGAGGCCAGCTCAGAGCACCTGGAGCTGGTCCTCGGCCTCACCGAAGCCGCTGCTGCCGCCGGAGGAGAAGAAGGGCTGGGAGCTCGGGGCTGGCCTTGCTGGTTAGACAGTCACCTCAGTCTTGTAAAAAATCTGGCTGCAGAATTCTGGTCCACAATGGAAGCATTTTAGTTGGGGAGCTGTACAGTTGTGGGACTCTAATGATAAGCATAGTTTTGTTCAGAACTTGGAACGTCAGGTTAAAAATCAGTAAAACTTAAATGTTAGACATTTTTGCTATGAACATTAAAAAGTGGAGGGGTATAACTTGTGGACTATAATTCCACTGCCTCCTCCTCTCTTTGAAGAGACATTTCATTTACATCCCCAGAAGGAATCTCCTATCCCAGTCAAAATTGTGTTAAATTGGTGTTTTTGGAGGTCTTTTTCATCATCTGGAACGGATTAATCCACTTTCCCATTACTTTCTATGGGAAACGTTCGTTTGACTTAAGTCATGATTGACTTAAGTCTAGACCACTGGAACGGATTAATGACGTAAGTCAAGGTTCCACTGTACCAGGTCAGACACTCTGTCAGTATGTACAAATGAACATTTAATGCAATGTTTAACTTAGTAACTTTTTCATTCCAGCCAGTCATGAGGGGAAATCTTATCCATTCTTAAGTATGAATCATCGGCTAATTTTTGGCATGTGATGGGTAACTATTCTGGAAAAATGTTAACAGAAAATGTGCTTGTAGATTCCTATGAACGCTTACATACCAAACTGTGAAGACAGAATTGTATTTAAAAGCTGGCAGACTATGAGATATGAAAGGTGTTTTTGGTTTTTTCTAATGGCCAAAACTATTACCATGTAAAATGTTTTAATAACTGGTAATGTTGTTTAATAACAGGTGAAAGCAGACATTGCTAGGAGCATCACAATATTTTTTTAAAAGATCAACCTTAAATGATTTGAACAGAAAGCTATTCCACTGGATTAGGTAGTCTCTCTTTTCTCAAAAGTGAAGGCAAAAATAATTGGTCTAATTTCTGGCCATTCACTAATGTAAGGGTTCACTGGAGAATACCAGAGACATAAGTTGCTTTCAATTTACAGTGAATTTAGTATGGTTTTTAAGTTACGTGAGACATTGAGGAGTGTTTTGCCATTCTCACTTCTCACTGAGCTTCCATGGTTGACGAGGGATTTGAATGAAGGTCTTACTAAGTCTCGAGTCTCGACATTATCCACTCTATTGCACTGGCTTTCAAATCAGCGTGTGGTTATTACCAGAGAAGAGCATATAAAATAATAATGCTAATAGCGCGTATGTGCGTGCACTCACCTGCACATGCAGCCTAGTTCTGTGTGCAGGTAGGGATGGTAAAAGCAGCACTCTCACCCTGTCCCTCTGCTTTGTATAGCATAGGTGGAGAACACTTGGTGCTCTCAATGTCTTGAATTCCAGAAGCCTAAACCAGCACAATCTATGAAGAGGTACTATGGGAGCATTAATAATAAAACATATGAAGAAGCAAAGACACTCTGTCACTGTTGTACCACAAAACTTATCTGATCATTACAAATTATGGTAAATTGCACTTTTGAAGAGAAAAATATCAGCTAAGGGTCTACCATCTGTTTTGATCTCACCATCTTAAAATTTTAAGAAACTTTCATCCTTAGTTCACTATGACTTTTGCAGTCTATAGTCATTGGCCATTTTCAAAGGGGGCCACAGACTGGAAACAATTATTCACACATGATATTTTAAGATTTGTTACGTGACTCGCGCAACCCATATTCAGACTGTGTTTCTTTCATATTATGTTTATGACAGTGGGGGAGAGGGGAGACTGAAAATGGCTAGATTAGCTAAAGACCTATAAAGGGGAGTTTTTTTTTTTAAATATCTCAGTTTATAAGTGGCTTTGAGCAAATCTCTCTCAGTATAGGCTTAACTTTAACAGCTGGATGCCTGAGCTTTGTTTTATATTTTAAACCAACATAAATTAAAATGTGGGTAAGTTATGTCCTTCCAGATTTTGCTGAACTGAAATTCCTATTAGTTTAACACAACACAGTCAGTGGTGAGAGACCGTGGGACCTATGCAACAAAATGAGGACAAGTTGCATTTTTTTAATGATGAGAAACCCTGTGAGATGAGGAAAGGACATTTGTATAACCTGCCTACTGACTTACTTATGTAGTTCACAGTGCATAAGGTACCTGCTAGTATTGGAAGAAGAACAGACGCACAGGGAGCATAGGCTATGCCTCCAAACTACGTCCTCTGAAGTTCAGATACTGTATTTGAATATATGAACCATACTTAGCACTACAGAATCAACAGGGATTTTTATTTATATCTTGTCCTTGCTTCCTAACAATAGCATGATAGTGGTTTCATTGTGTTTAGTTTGCTCAAAGTTGAGAGTCAATCTGTGTCTTCCACCACACAAAAATGCATGCTGTTGAATACCTGAAAACCTAATACACAGTGCTTTAGTGAAAAGCCAGCTTCTCCCATAACCAAACCATTAGTAATTATCATATTTTCTGTATATAAGATGCTCCCATATTTAAAACGTTCCCCATCTTGCCAACCCCAAAATTATAAAAAAAAAACCCCAATATTTCAAACAAAACAAAACACTGGGAAGACTCTCCTAGCAGCAAAGAAGAGGTCCAATGGATTCCTTCCCCAGTGTGTGTGCGTGGAGAGGGGGGAATCCCCCCTTTTTTGCAGTACCCACCTCCTTGTGTGTGTGTGTGGGTGTGCGTGTGCGCGCACGCACGGACGCACATGCGTCTAGAGAACCTGAGAAGTCTGGCAGAGGGAAGCTGCCACCAGCCACCAGGTCTCCCCGTCCGTTCTCCACAGCCCTTGCCTTCTTCCATCTCCCAGCACCCCCTTCCGTGCTGCTGCCGCTGTGGACCTCGAAACTCTTTCTGGAAAGTCACCCCACCGCCACCGCCTCTTTTTCTCCATCCCTGCCTTCCTCTGTGTGCACACGCACATACACATGCTTCCTCCTCTCTTCCTCGCGGCCAGGATTGCTCTTTTCTCTCTGAAGGAAAACCCTCCCTGCCAGACTCTGTTTTTTTTTCTTCCTGACTGGAAAAAAGTAACAAGGGGGCAAGTGGGAAGTCGCCTTGAGGGGCTGGACTTACCTCTGCAAGCAGATGGGAAGGAGCTTTGCTTCCTTCTGTGTAAAAGGTGACCCTCAATTTTTTGGCTAACAATTTTAGAAAAAAATATTGTATACATGGAAAAATGTGGTAATACAATTACACCTGTGTTTCGCATACAGCAATAAGACAGACACCAAAACAAGTCTGCATTTCATATACATATTTATATATATTTCATGTACAAAGTTACATTCTGAACCCCCAAGGATTCAATAATAAATACTGAAATAACTTCACTGCTATATGAGCTTTCTGGCTCACAGAAAAGAAGCCTCAAGTTTTAAACAGACAGCAAGTTTAATGCTGCAGTATCCATCTCAAGGTTACAGAGACAAGTAAAATTCAACTTAAGGTGTCTAGACAACATTTAAATAAAAATAATGACCATAAAATGTTTTAAAACATGTTTAAAAGATGGACAGTGTGCAGTAATGAAACTGTTAAAGGAAAGGAAAATATTTAGTGTACAGAAGAATGTTTTGTGATGCAACATAGGCTGTTATAATATGGCATAATCCTATTAGGAAAATAAAGTCAGCATCCACAAAGACATGTGTGTTTTCATTCTATTTTTACAAATTAAGGTTCTTTAAAAGATCCTTTCTGGACAGGGTCAACTGCAAGATGGCCAAATCAGCATCAATCCTTTGGTAACTTTTGTAATACTCTCATGGAAATAAATATTCAATTAAATGTTATCTTCAGGACACCATGTTCTTTAGAACAGTTAGCATATTAGACAATTATAAAACATTTCCATTACTAAGGCAGCTTATGATAAAGTGTCTACACTCTGCCAGCAATAAATGATCCAGTGCAGGAAGACCTTACAAGAAATGAATAATAACATGGCAGGATACATAAACTTATTTTACCTTTCCATGCAAGACACATTTACCCAGACAAATCATGTGCTGCATATTTTTGTGCCTGAAATGTTCTCTCAAACTAGGAACAAAAGGTTTTAACTATTGAGAGATTCATTCCCACTCTTGATTTTAGAACCATAAGGATGTGATATTTAAGACATTCTCGAAACAGATTTTTGTTAGGCAATTATTTAATTTATGAGGTTTAGTGAGTTTTATAACCTACTATTACAAAGTGCTCTGGAACAGGGAGTGTACACATCTCAGTGAAAAGTGATGACACCCACATTCTAAATCTGTTATTTTGGACAAAGGCTACAATTTAAAAACAAACAGGAGAGGAAAATGTGTGTCTATCCTTATTTTGAGTTATAATACCGTTACAGTTTCAGCTGGATTCTCATTTTTCTGCTGTGAACAGCCTTTGATCCAATCAGCATAAAATGGCACCTGCACCCAATATGCCAAGTCATTAAACCTATTACCCCAATCAGTCTTGGGTGTTATCCAACTATGGTGATGCTGTCTTCAAAGATATAGCCCACTTAATAGTTTTTAAATGAAAGCCGTTTCTGTTCAAGAAAAAAAAATTAACTCTCTTTCCAAGAAAGTGTATGTAGCAAGTCAACCACTCATGAAAGATCTGGGTAAAACTTTTCAAAAACAAAAGTCCATCAATTTGCGCAACTCACAGGAGGCAATAAAAGTGGATAAGCTCTTTAAGCAGTGAAGACATAGCAGACATTTCATCTGGACATCCAATACCACAGCTAATGTGCCACACCATGAGTGCCTGAAGAATATTACAGAATCTTAAGTGTGCATCTTGACAACAATCCTTCTTTCTGGATTTTAGATATACTTCTATCGCTGTTCGTTGAACATCCTCACCAAGCTGATGTTTAAGCACCACCATGCTGCCAAAGCTGCACTTTTGTAATTGCGCAAGCAGGGTCACATTATGGAATGCCAGGAGGAAAAGCCACGTGCTTCTCTGGATCATTCAGACTCTTTAGAGGAGCAAGCTGAAAATATTCACTTATCTTGTTTGGCATGTTCAAAGGGGAAGGGGGGAGGAAGAAATCTATTACCAAAGTATTAGACATTCGATCATTTTAGCCACATATATCATGGTCTAAATACATACTTACCAGAACTTACTAGCTGTGTACAAAATATGGTGCTTAAAAAGTATTTATACATATAAATCTATAACCAATAAACCTGAACGGAGTTTTACTGATTTTTTTAAAATCAGGTAAGATGCTCATTTTTTATTTAAAAAGCTGCCTAAATAAATATTTACACAATAGACCTCATGATTTTTAACATGATTTTAAAAAATTAATATTATATATATTTATATAAATACATGTTTCCTCAACAGATCACAAACCGCTCCTATTGCATAAAAATGTTTAGGCAGTTTTTCAAGACTGTTCCTAGTTTTGACTCATGTTGTCCTTTGAAAGTCTGCAAAATTCTCCTGTCACTGAAATATTATCTCCTCCCATCTAATGGGAATATCCCAAGTTTCTTCATAGGGACCATCTGAATCTCAATATTTGAATTCATGGTTTTCGAGATCTGAAAAAAATGGGAAGCTGTTGCACCCTGTAAGGAATTAAAAACCTAGCATTAACTTTAGTTTAGCAACCAACTGGGTAATCTGCAGCAAAGAAGCATGCTCAGTCCAAAGCTGATAATGAGACAAGAGAATATCTGAAGTTATACCTGTTTCCTCAAACACTGGAGTACACCTCCAGCACCATACAGTGTAGGGCCGTCTCACCAAAGTCAGCAACTACACCCGTGCAAACCCTGTGCAACACTCCCTAATGTACTCAGCCCCCAGAAGAAAAATACAACAGCAGCATCACTAGTTAAATGGGCTATGAAAAATAATGCACTTCAAACCTATTAGGGCGATTTCCCTTCATTTTTACTCAAGCAGTTAAAGCTCTCAGCTATTTTGTTCCCTGTTTGAATCCTTCTATGTCAAGTGCTGTGAATCCGACCAGCTAAGGTCCAAGGTAGCAGATGTGCAAAAATATTTATCTTCTGCCCAAGGAGCAGAAAGGAAGGTTGCAAATAATTCTAAGAATAATGTTGAGATCCATAAGAATGTTTCCAAATAATCTTAAACAAGAGAAATAATTGTAATAAATGGAAATAATCCCCCCCCCAAAAATCACCGTTCTCATTAATAAGGGCAGTTTTTTCTAATTTTAGTCCTACTAGAATTAGACCTGAAATGTGTATTATTACTGGTGAATTTCTATATATTTCTTATTCATCTCTGGGACATTGATATGAAAATGTCAAGACAACTTGTTTGAGCCTTCACTGAGTTTGCAGGACGTAGAATGAATATAATTCATTTGGTATTTTTGAAATATTACCATGGGAATAACTGCGGTTTTCCTTAATAAGTGTTATGCAGATGAAGTCAAAACGTTCTGTCAGAACTTAAACTCAGTTTGTAGTAGGAAATGTGTTCTCTTACAGACTGTAGCGTAGCATATAGTCAGTTCTATTTCAGAGAGTAAATACAGCTATATCTCTGTCTGGGGAAACTCGTTTGTTCTTTCCTTGTAACACTGACGCAGTAAAACACCACAAGTGAATTCCTGCATTGTTAAGGTCTGAGAGGTTTGTGATATAAAGTCAAATGGCAACAAAATGTTCAGAAGATTATGGAGTGAAATGGGTTCCACAAAAAAAAAAAAAAAAACAAAATCCAAAGACATGCAAAAGCTTTTGCTGTCTCAAGCTGCTTTTCCTGGAGGCTCATTCAGTGTCACACATAACTTGCCACACTATGAGATGGCTCCTCTCAGCTTTGGCTACCGAAGGCTCCAGTTGTAGTGCTTCTCCCAGGAGTTCCGATTCACCAACTTCATCTCCTAGGATAAAACAGAGGGTGTTTTAGGTGAACAGGCCGACATAAGAAGGTTAGAACCTGTCACCTTTTGCTCCTTCCCTCCCATATTATTTAATTATTAGGGGACAAGGGCAGCTTTCAAAAGAGTAATGTGTTCCTCTACATTAGTGGTTTTTAACTGGTGGGTCCCCAGTTGTTTCTGGACTGCAACTCCCAGAACTCCCTTCCAACACAGCGAGTGGTGGAGACTTCTGGGAGTTGCAGTCCAGGAACATCTGGGGACCCACAGGTTGGGAACCACTGCTCTACATACAGTACATATACATTCACTGATTTTATTTACACTTTTAACCTATTTTATTTTATTCTCCCAATAAAATAAGGCAAGATAGTAAATAAAATGTTTTGAAAAATAGCCACACAACTCAAATGCGTTGGCTGAAATTCTGTGCTTGATGAACTAAGTTGTGACAAGAAACAGGGCGATAGAATCAACGGAAGTCTCAGAAGAGTCAAATCACTCAAATACCCACTGATTCAATTAGCCTAGCCTTAACTACAACTGACTACACTAAGCAAAGGATTTGCATCAATACATATTGAAATGATCAATCAAGTTCAGGGGAATTCTTACTATACGGCTGCTTGGGAATAACCCCTGCTTCAAGAGCTTTCTAGATGATGAAACACAACAGAATTTGTAGATGAAAATGGAGTTACCTATATAATCTAACACAATCTAATATATAAAAGAAGGTAAAATCCATGGTGATACCAGAGGACTGGGAATCCGTTACAGTTCTTCTGCTGGATTACATGGTTGCAGAAGAGGCATCAGAAGCAATATGGCAAGCGCACAATCTATATTGCAAAACTGCTTGTGAAGTGAGAACAGCTTTGAATGCTATCATCTCAATAATGTTGTGCTAGAATGGACCATGCGCCAGTGCCAGCAACATCCCTAAATGTAGGCTCAAATATTCAAATGACCACAAGCTTGAATAAACAGGGATACTCTTCCTTTAAAAGCAGGGATGAGATTCATGGAGGTTCCTCAAATTGGATCTAGTCGTTTAGGACTGGATTTTGCTGGCAAGCTGCCCAGGTTCTTCAAACATTCCCCCCCCACGAGATGCAATGGGAAGCACTGGTACGGGGGGGGGGGGGGAATGAAGTGGAAGAATGCCTTGCCAACTTCTGCTCAAGAATCTTCTCTTTCTTGAAAAATACTTGTTCTAAAGTGTTGCCCTAGAAATTATCTTCCTTGATTCTTGAATTTTTCTCCTACAGGATTAAACTTCTTATTATAATAGACCTTAACAAGGTAATTATCATTTAAGAAACTTATGTCTTGGAGGACTACTAATCATCAGGCTATTTCAGTGCTATATTTCCCTGTTGCTGCATTAATAACGCAAGTCTGAATAAATATTTAAATAAAAGTGGAAATTATTGACTGAATTCTATTTAATGAATTATTATTTAATGAAGTCTGAAGGAATAAATTTGTCTTTCTGAAGGCATACATTAGATTTCCATACAATTTATATTTCTGAAATTTAAATGACAATTTCTGCATTTTAAAAATCTTTTATCATGTATTAATTAATAATTGTATTTAGAACTGGAAATTCATGTAGAATGTAAAATTGATTTTACACAGGAAATAATATTTAATGACACAAACAAGACAAGTTAATGTTTACATGTTTTTTTAATTTACCAGTTCCATATATATTTAAATATATTCACTCACTTTTACATATTTCACCTACTTTTTATAGACTGTAGCAACATTCACACATTTGTAAAGTCTATCCCAGTGCTGAAATCTAATATTTAACATTGTTAAAAGATCTAAATAGTTCATTGGCTGTTTCAGTGGCTGCCCTTTCTACATTGCCAATGCCCCTCCATGGGAGTGTACTCCTAGCCAGACAATTTTTTAAAAAAACAGCCCTGGAGTTTGAAGAGGTTTTAAAATGTTGGACTTACTATGAGCTATGGGGAGGAAATGCGATAAGACTATATTATTGAATCCCTAATTGCATATAACCAGTTTCTGAGCTTCATCTCTTTCCCACTCAAGCACAAGGGCAGGTAAGTGGTGCTCTCTAGGTATCTTAGATGGAAACTTATGTAAGGCTCAGAGAGCTCAGCCAACTACAGTAATATCTTGGTTTAAGAGTAACTTGGTTTAAGAGCATTTTTGCAAGACGAGCAAACATTTCTTCAATATTTTGCCTTGATCAAAAAGCAATGTCTTGATAGACAACCACTGGAGCAGGTCACATGACCCCAAGTGAGCCAATGGTGACTCTCCTTCCCCCCTCCCCCTGCTGGATTGTGGCTGTCTGGAATGTTCCGTATCAGGCAGCCTAAAAGCAGAGGGAGGAGAGAGAGAGGAACAGAGGTCTCCCTTGTACCAGGCAGGAATGGGCAGGTTAGGGTTTTATTTTTCTTTATATTTATATTTTTATTTAATTTGTTTTCAACATCATTTCTTATTTTTTCATACAATTTCTAGTCATGGAGAAGCTAGTGTAGAGGGTTACAAATTGTATTTTATTATTGTCACATTAAAGGTACAGAGGAAAATCAATTCGTTAGTCCCAAGCACAGCAGATTCCACAGCCACGTACATAAACCATGATGTGGACGTGGACTTTTAGCCAACTTCTTTTGTGAGTTTTGGCATTTTGTGTGTACAGTATGGGACCCCAGAAAAAATAATCTGAGTTACCATTGTTTCTTATGGGGAAATACATGTTTCTAGAATGGATTGTGCTTGTAAACCATGGTATTACTGTATCTGAAATTTTGATGATGAAACTGGTTTGAGCTGGGATTGGTTGGGCCAACAAAAACAGACTGAGAAGAATACTTGCCTATTGTTGATAAATGGGAGCCCAGTAATTTGAGGACAATTTTTTTAACATTCAAACTTTAAAAAAAGTCTGCCTACTGGTTGGAGAGGCCGGACACCTGGAGCACATGGCTGCATAGCCCAAGGTTGGGGGTTTGATTCCCCATTTTGCCACCTGAGGGAAAATCCACCCCGTTCAGTCATGAAGAAACAGCCCAGTCCCAGGGCACCCCCAGAATGATAAGTGAATAAACAAAAAACAAAGTCTGAGTGCTTTGTATCTAGAAAACTGTAAGTCAAAATTGGCTTAAAAGCACATAATTATCATGTAAAGGGACAACAACCAATGATCGTTTTTTACATACAAGCAGAAGCTTGTGTGGTGTGTTGGTTAATGTGCCAGATTAGGCTGGGTTCATATCAGCAACCTGGCCATGAAACTCACTAGGTGACCTCGGGACTCACCACCAGGCAGATGTACTTCACGATCGTATTGTCAGGATAAACTGGGAAGTGGAGAACCATATGTACACTGCCATGAACAGACTGGAGGAAAAGTGTGATGTGAACTGAACAAATTAGTAATCAGAAAGAATACAAAAATATTCTTAAAACAGTTAAGGACACTTCCAGAAAAGAAAGCATCCTTGCAGCTCATGGAAGGGATAAAGGAAGGAGTCCCCCGTTCTTTCAACATTGCCCTAGCATTTAGTGACGTGAATGCACATACCCATCCTGAAGTCAATGTATCCTTCTCCTCCACTTATCACCAGCATGGATTTTAAAGGAGACTGGCTATTGGGTTCCGGTGCAGAAACAGCAGCTTTATCACTGGGTAGTTCTGGTCCTCCTCCCATCTGAGGGCAAATAACCTGACCTACACATAATAATAATAAAAAGCATCAACAGTTTTAGAAGACAAGCATCCTCCCAAGTGATTAAGCAGAGGCTTGCAAAAATAGTGACACAAAAAGGCATACAGTAATATCTTCCAAAAGAAGAGCCGGGCAAGATTAAGAGAAACTGCATCTCTGGAAGCATAAGCTAAAGGGAAAAAAAATCCAAAGCTAGCTACTGGAGTTAAACCAGCCAGAGAAATGATTGGAAAAGTGTAGAACTAAATAAAGACAAATCTAACAAATCTAGATTCTGTAGTCTAGAGTATTCATCTTAAAGGTTTTCACCACTCATGTTGATTAAAAATAATAGTCTGTGTTCAGAATAAAGAAGGCTCCAGAATGGGATTGATTGACGTGGGAGTAATGAAGGGAGAGGCTTCTCCCATGCTGCAAGAATAATGAAAATCAGGCTTAAGTTCACTGAAGTGTGCAAGTATTTCTTAATCCACTGACACAGCCTTTAACATCTGTACTTTCTGTACAGCTGAGTTAAAATAGCTGTTGGCATTCATATACAAAAAATACCACAGCTAGTTAAGCTGTCCACTTTCCTATGAATTACTCTAACACCTTTGGTTATTACTGATGACCGAGATTCAAAATGGTCTAGGATTCATAGTTTTTTAAAACAAATTTGATGCAACTGGTTCAAGTGGCTTCTGAGTCTTTTGCTGAATGAACAAAGTATATGATGCTTTCATTTATAACAAGGAAAAAAATCTAAAAATCCTGCCAATATTCTACCCACTATCTAGACTTCTTTTGTCTCCTTCTTATGGATTTACCTTTCCGCTGACTGAGAACATCTATGTGAAGCTTGTCTGCTATGAACTGCTATGACTTCAGCCATCAGTGTCAAGCTTTTAGTTTTTACTCAACAACTTCTATGAAGTGCACAGGGAACCTACTGCCCTCTGAAAGTTCTTAAAACTCCAATCCCCCTAATCCTCGCTAATCACCACCTGGTGAAGTATCGTGCAAGCAGCAGTTCATCAGTTTCTGCAAAGGTGACAATTCCCACCCAGTTCTGTTTTAGCTCAGCATAACACTTGTTTTTCATATTCGGACTTTTGTTTTGTCCTCATCTCTTCCTATTATGGTTGCAATCACAGTACAGTGGGCCTATACGTGTGCAAGGGGTGGTTTCTCCCTTTTTACTGGGAGCAGTTCTTGCTGGGCCTCTGATGAAACCGTTGATGTTTTGGCAACAATTACGTGGCACGTTGGTTCTAACAGAACAAGACTTGAGATGCTCTGCTGCATATACACAGAAGAGCACGGCGCCTACTGCTTTAAGCAAGCCTGAGCCCGGAAGTGCCTTCCAGCCACTACTGTGGCCTCTTCTTGGCCATTGCCGAAGCTCGTTGGGAAATAACCCAGCCTACTCTCTTCTCAGTTCCATTATATACGACCTTCCCTTTAAATGCACTACTTGCCAACATCAATCGGTCCTCCCATTTGTGTCTTATCTCAGGTAGGCTTCCCAGGGACTGTCCCTTTTGTGAACCATGGACAGCTGACGTGTTTTGTTTGGTGAGTACCTTCCTACTGACTCTAAGTAACAGACCATTAGAAGAACCAGTGGGAAATTGACAGCAAATATCCCATTTGGAAGAAGAAGCCATTTCAAGGCTACCAAGATCTACAACACTGGATCAACAGTTTGAAGGTGATCACAAGAGAGAGAAAAACCATCCTGTACTCAAAACGTGTCACAGCAGGCTTAAAATGATATTCTGGGAGCAAGAAAGTCAGTGTGACGCAGAGGACTCTAAAGAATTTAACCGCAGGATCCCTCTTCTTTAAAAACAAGTTGTTGTTTCCCTTCGTTTCTATGTTTATTCACTTCAGATTGGTTGACAAAAGATTATGTCCCTCGTTTCACACAGGTAGTAAAGCAAAAGGAAACAATTCTTATCTTTTAAAGCCAGATCAATTACAAATCTTTCACAACAGCTTCCCTAAATTGGTTTCTTCTAGGTTTCTTGGGCTATAAGACCCATAATCTCCAGTGAGCACAGAGCCTCACTTGACAACAACGGAAAAAGAAGACCTGGATCGAAATCCATCTCACCGGGGACTGCAACGAAGAACTTGACAGCATCACGATGCCCGTGAAAACAAAGCTGTGCATGTGCCATCGAACAATAAGGTATGAAGGTCCCGGGTGTCACTTTGTCACTGTTTTCATCACCATATACACGTATGACGCTGCCTGGGCGGTTGCTAGAACCTGCTGCTACTTTGTTAGCTACAAGGAGAGAAAGAAAATATATTCCACCTGAAACTGCTGGTAGTAAGATGATCATTTATTGACAGCCCTCACGGTACCAATCCATAAGCTAAAGCCAACTTTTAGAGGAATGAAATAGAAGGGGCAACAAGATGCCAATTCAAGACAGAGCTGGAAGAGAATAAACGATAACATGCATAGTTATTTGCAGTACCTGAAGGAAAAAAATGGAGTAGGTTGCTAGTCTAGCATAACTGTACTTTTTACCCCCTGCTCCCCTCGCATAAAATTTACATTCATGCAAAAAGTATGTAGCAAAGACCTTTTCCATATTTAAGACACAAATTGATCAAATAAATTAAATACACAACTATTCAACACATTACATCTTAAATTACATTAATAATTTTTCAAAACAAACAAACAAACAGTGCCAGGGAAAACCATGCCAGTTTATTGTAGCAAGCAAAGATTTCTGGGTCACCTTAAAAATAAGTTTGCTGTGGTGTTAATATTCATGGATATATGAGCAAACACTTACACTGGAACAATTCAGCCCTAAGTTTATAGTGCCAGAAGACTATTTTTAAAAGGAAACTTTCCAGGGTTATTGGATCTCTCAAAGCCAAGACAAACTTAAGGGTTTTGGGAAAGGGGAAAAGACAATCATTGGCCACTGGTTGATTCTGAGCAGCGGTATTTCATTGGTACAATCAGAACAGCTGAACATTGATTTCAAATCTACAAATCATCTTGAAATGTAGTATGCTAGACACACAAAACTATCTCCATTTTGAACAGTATCAGAGGAAGGAAAGACATGTTTTGTAACAGGAGAAAAATGATGTGATTAATGACAATTACAGGGTTATGGTATCACAAATGGTGCTGGAAGGAAAACAAGAAGCTGGCATGAAAAGTTCAGCTGCAACAAAAGATGAAGACACTAAACTGCGGAGCAGGATGGGTGGTCATTTAGCAAACATAAAATACTGCAATGCAGGTAACTGCAAGTGGAAGAACAGTTTAGGAACATACGGGAGGGAGATAAATTTTTAGCAAAGTGGGGAACAGCCTTTAAGTGGCTATTAGAGAAGCCTGGGAATACAGAACTTTTTTTCTGTTTGGGATCAGCACTTACCCCTCAGCCCCAGTAAACGTCCCTGGTGGAGGATTACAGCTAAAGTAAGAAAGGAGGAAAGGGGAAAATGGATAGGTGTGACAGCAGAGGAGAAGGATTAATGAGAACCCACTACTTGCATTCTGGTGCTTGGCAAGAGCTTTATCTATTTTAGCTCCTAACTGTAGAACGTACAATAAAATAAACATTAAAAATATGTTTTGTTTTGTTTTGCTTTGCTTAAAGGGGCAAAGGAAAGAACGACCGTAATACTGTGATATGCCAGCAAACTTGTTTCCCCTTTCTCTCTTTTCTTTCTCAGGGACACTGCAAAAGTTCACGGAAATAAAGCTGTCGCCTCCTCCTCCTCCTCTTCCCAAGGGTCCTAGAGAGGGAGCATGTCCGCTGATGAGCCAGACCCCAGCCTTCAGCTTGCTGGAAACCTGAGTTCTGTTCTTCAGAACAGCAGCGAATGGCTTCTCAAGCAAAGCATCATCCCTATCGTCCAGAACACCCTTCCTTCCATCCCTTTATCCAGTCCTTTACTTACCTACTTCTATGGTGCTCCACCAAGCTACTTACACTTTCTAGATGATAAGGGTAATTACTGTTACAAACATAATCATCAGAAAAGCCAGAAGACATTCCACAGAAGGGAGGGCAAAACATGTTTTTTTTTAAAAAGATATTCACATGCAGCTCCCAGGATCACCCACCATCATCCTTTGTGCTAGCTAGGCTTAAAGAGAGCTGCAGTCCAAATGCATCCTGGTGTGGGTATGTGTCTCTCTCTCTCTCTGTGTCTGTGTGGGTGTATTTTGTCCGCTCCTATTCTATAGAGAAATGCTAACATCCCATTAACAATGGAGTCTGGAAATTGGCTGCTGAGGAAAATAAATAAGATCCACAATTCCCCCGCTCAGCAACTTCTAGAAATCGAGACCTGATCTATTTTATTTATTTAAATTATTTATAGGCCGTCTTTCTCCCCACAAGGGATTTCCAACTGCATCCTGGTGTGTGTGTGTGTGTGTGTGTGTGTGTGTGTGTGTGTGTGTGTTGCCCATTCCTATTCTATAGAGAAATGCTAGCTTCCCATTAGAAGCATGGGGGGGGGGAGACCCATCTCTTTCACCCACTGTTTAAAATAATATTTTATACATTAGGAGGAATCTAAAAGTGCTTAAGGTGAATAAATATAATCTCCAGAACCATTTTTACTAATTAAAGCTTATTATGATTTGAAGTCTTTGTCATACTTGAATACACATATGCAACTCAAAACTGGACATTTAATGGATGGTCAATGTAATGACACATGAAAAACAATGGACATGGTCTTCAAAGCAAGTAATAAGAAAGAATGCATCTTCTTTCAGATATTTAATCTCTTAAAGCAACACAATGATTCACCTTACTATGCTGCCAAAATGAAATATGAGAAAGTTATGTGACCTCCACCTAGTGACAAGAATCCATATAGATTTGCATTATATTTTATCACTTAATTCAAATACAGAAGCCCCAAAGGAAGCATTTTGACAAGAGTGATATAATAAAGCAGACTAGAGATTAAACAAATTAGAACTTTAAAACTATTATCAATAACTGAATGGGTTTTAATAGCTTTCAAAAAGAACAACAAAATTAACATTAAGGAGCTCAGAGTAGAAACTACAGTATTCACTTTTAAAATCTCCCCCCCCACCCCAAATATATTCTGTGATTAGAGACAGAAGGGAGACAGTGATTTTCTGTAGAATTTATCAAAGATTGACAGGAAAAGAGGAGGAAAGGAACAAGATTTCAATATGGAGCAACTGAAAAGAAAGAAGTGAAGTCCAGGAGGTAGCTTCCTCCCTGATTGCTGCTTCTCCTTGCTAGTTAATTTTTAAAAAGACCTTTCTAATGACATTTCTAGAATCCTGTCTTATTTGGCTCTGAGTCATCTATAATTTAAACAACTGTCCTTGTACAACAGTTTGAATATTCAAACTTTGGGCCAAATTGTCATACTGAAAACTTAAGGCTGAAATCCTACACACATACAGCTAGAAAGAAGTTCATTGAATACAATTATCCCTCCTTGCCCCACAAGGAAACATGCACAAACTCCAGCTATCAAGGTGCTGAACCTGCAAATGCCCTAATGTTTTTCACTTCTTCATTTTTGCATCTGTCAGGTCTATGGCAGATTTGCCATTTTCTATTATGTCGGAAGCTGCCAGACAGAAAAGTCACTTTAAAATATCTAGATTTCATCTACACTACAGCTAGAAGTGGCAAATGTTCCTGGAAAACACTAGACTGCTCCTAAATTTTTATTTGGGATAAAACTGTTGACAGTCTTGTCTAACACTGTTGCTCTTACAGTACTTACTTTCTGTTAATGGTATAGAAATGATGACGCCATTTCCTGTTCCAACCCATAACCGATTACAGGATACCATAAGAGCGGTGATTCTCACAAATGAAAACCCCAATTTTCCAGTACCTAGAATGAGCAACATTAATTAGAAATTAAATGTAAATGCTTATGCAGAATATTGAAAGCCTCTGTCATATGTTTAATTTTACTCCCAAATCTGTAAGTTTTTGTAACTCTTTAAGTTTCATACATATACATATACATACATGTATCTATTGAGATATTTGAAAATGATTCTTTCTTTTAAAGACAGTGGTTCCTAAAATGCCAAAGCCATTTTTGAAAAGACATAGTGAGATTCAGACTGTCTCTTTCATCTCATAGAAATGACCAGCACAGTTAAAGGTGAAGGCATGTGGAAGTGTTAGTCTAAAAACATCTGGGGAAGTCTGTGGAGATTCTCATTCATCCCGGTGAGGTTATCTAGGAGTTGAGTCATGGCAACTGAACTTCTTTTCTTGTGGGATTGAAATGTTTCACTACTCTTCTAAGTAGACAGAAGAACCTATTTGGAAGAATAGTGAAATGTCCAGCTGCCATGACTCAACTCCTGGGTAAAATCTAGGGAATCAATGTTGGTAATCACTGCTATAGATGGAACTTTCCCCATAGGAAGTATGAATCCAAGTCATTGTGTCCACTCAGTCCCCAAATCAGAGTCCAAGATCTCATGATTGTGTCAACAGTGGTGGAGTGACAATTATTTTTTTACATGGAGATATTATGGACTGCATTTCCTCAACAGAATTCTGCATGGAGTCTCCAAGTATATGGAATAGTTGTATCAAATTTATTTTGCTTCACAGTGGTCAGATGCAGGTGTGTAGAAAAATTACACGATTAGCACCTACTTAATGCATACATGTCCCATACATTCTGGGAAGTAAATTATGTTTATTTCTTTATGCTCGGTGCAATATAAACCTCTATGCTATACTTCATTAGACTGATGTGTGCCTGTCTAAGTATTAATAAGATACTTTTAAGTCAGTGAATAAAATCTATAGTAGAATTTTCTTGTTAAGCAGGATTTATAACTGTGTAAACACTCCTAGTACTTGTCACGTGCTTATTTTAATATCAGATTGTCTATATTAACTCAATAAAAACAGATTTTTAGAGCCTTCAAGCTGGCAACCAGAAAAGGAGTTGCTCTTGTAAAGACTGAAGAGATACTTTCCAAAGTCAAGAGGAAAATTATGTCTGCCCACCCAGGTAAGGCACCTACTTTTCTGTTCTCATAATGGGGATATTTCTAATTTGTTGTCTAAAATGAATAAATTTAGACAGTGTTTTTTTTAAATAGCAATATTATTCACACACTTACATTTTTCCAAAATGTTCAAGACAGCACTGAACGACTTACCTAGCATTTTGCTTACATAAGGCTCAATGTCGACATCTTGCAGATGCTGGTAAGTATGTGCATGATAAAGGCGAAGAGTGGAATCTAATCGAATGGATACCCACACTCCATCTCCTATCCAAGCCAGTTGTCTCACCTGGCTTTCTTTCCTGGGGTGTGCATCAAATGATTTCTGGAACAAATTGTGGCTTGGTCAAGGCTCCATAATGAAACACTTATCCCTGCCTAGAGATGTAAAATTTCCAGAAATTCTGAAGCTCGGGAAAAAACTGTTTTTTCTCAATTTTTTTTGGAAATAACTGATTTTTTTTTTTTTTGAAAACTTGAAAAAATGCTACATTAGAACTCCCCCTCCCTTTTATAGCTTGAAAGTCATTCTGTTACTTTAGGAACATAAAACATGACTATGGGCAATTTGACTTGGCATAAAATTATCCCAACTAGCATATTAAAATATAGTGTATCCAAACAATGATTACAAACAGAATTTACTTTTTAAATAATATTTATTTGTAATTGTAAGTAACAAATAGAGAAACAATCTCCTGAACTGTTTACTAGTTTATGTGGAACAAAAAAACAATGTTTAAAAATTCAGAATTAACAATTATTTATATTTCCTCTTCCCAGTATTAAATACAAATAAAATAAAAACCTCATTCTCATAAAAAGAATTGAAGAGAGGGGGAAATGTATAGAACGAGTGGCATTTTTTAGAAATGATTTGGAAAATATTTGAACACCCTGTCTTAAAATATTTTATTCATCATGTTTAAAAATATTCCATATTCATTTTTTCTTTTTTCCATTTTTTCAGGAAAAAAACCCTAAAGGCTTCAAGAAAAAAAGTTTTTTTTCTGATTTTTTCCAGTTTTTTCCCATGCCTTCACATCTCTGTTTCTCACATCTCTCTCACACACACATCTGCCCCATTCAGATTTTTAAGTAATAGTTACCACAGTGGACCTTCTGCCAGTTCATTCTACCTTCCTTTATACCCACTGCCCTGAAGGTCCATCTGCTTGCCTGTTTAGAGTGATGGGTAACAAAAACTTTTATGGGGCTGTACGAATTTTCACTTTTCCAAATTTCTCTGACCATCAGGACAGACACAGATATTTATTTGGAGAGTGAGAAGGTGGGAACTGCTTGTAAGATCATGTACTGTCACTGTGCACGGTACTTTAAAGAATAAAAAGCTCGGATCCCAAGGAACTTACAATCTAAAGTTCAACACAAGAGAGGGGAACAGAAGAATAATTAGGAAGTTTCCCACTGTTGGGCCTTGAGGGAGACTGAACACTCAAGTGTTTTGAGGTCAGTGTGAAGTGTATAGGGTGGCAAAAGGAGGAGGGGAGCATTTGGGGGGAGAAATTTCAGATAATAGAGGAGGGGAGGAGCTGGAGGATCTAGAAGTTCTTTGAGGGGAATGGAAGAGATCTGTGCTGGACAGAAGAGACAGGAAGCCTCTCTAGGAATTTAAGAAGTGGTGCCACATTTCTTATGTTACTCAACTGGAATTCAATTTTACTAAAATAATTGTACACAAATAGTTGTGCTTTAATATTTAATATGATGTCCAGGAATATTTGAGCATATGCTCTCAAAATCTATTTAGGGAGAAGTAGCTAATGGCATTTTTGCTGGCTTTCTGGCTTCAATAGGACTGAGAGAACGTTTATTTATTTATTTAAATAATTTATATGCCCCTTTCTCCCTATACGGGCTCCAAGATGGCTCACAACAGATAAAACAACAAGCAGATAAAACCATATATAAATATCATGTTTAAGAAACATTTAAACATTTAAAAAGTATAACTTTTTATAAAAACTCTTAACATTTATTAATTTTAGCCTTAATAAACAGTTGTTTTAACTTGCCTCTATTTTCATAGCTTTTGGCTGAACCACATAGATTTTGTTTCGGTAGCCACACCAGACTTTATCATGGACCACAGTCATGCACCGGATTGAATGATGAGGCCGGCCAAGGTCTAGCAGGTGATAGTTTGTCAAATCCCACTGCCCATCTTTTCAAAGAGAAAAAACAGAGGAGTCAGAACAAACTGTGTTTGCAAGTTATATACTGGTACGCTCCTACCTGTTTGTTTTTAATCTTGCTTAAAACATACTTTCAAGAGTTGGAAGATATCCAAAATGTTTTCCAGTCCAATGCTATGCAAATGTAAGCAATCCACTAGTGTAGCATAACACACGTTTATTTTTATATGACTCAAATCTTTTAATTACATAATGGATCACAAGCACAAGCTTTCCTATTAAGAAATGTGACTGGGCAGTGTACTGCAGTGGTCCCCAACGTTTTTTGGAATGGGGACTGGTTATATCCCTGCACGGGGCTTCTTGGGTGCACACATGAAGGGCTTCTCAGACACACACATGTGCAAGGCACATGCACACTACTCTCTCTCTCTCTCTCTCTCTCTCTCTCTCTCTCTCACACACACACACACACACACACACACACTCACTCACTCACTCACACACACACACACACCACATGGTACTTCTGCCACGACCTCACCAAAAATGGTTACAACAGGTACGCAGGAGAGGGAAATCTCTCTGTGGGGAGGGGCAACATGTGCACAGGCCTCACAGGAAATCTTGCCGTTTGATTCCTAACAGACCTCAGACCATCTCGAACTGTGGGTTGGGAATCCCTGCTATATTGGACACCCTTACTCAACTGTGTGAACTGGCGATATGAACCCCAAACAGAAGCAGTGCCTACCGAGCACTGAACAGTTATGTTTAGAAGTCCACGGGACTTATAAGGCAACAGCTCAAATATATATAAAAAAGCACAATACAAAGGAGATCTCATTCAATCATCCTTCGACAAGCTCTTTGGAGCACAGCAGCTCCTAAAAGGAGGGTCTCCACAGGCTAAGCCTATTGGTTTATCATCAACTCCTAGGGCAGCAGAGAACAGCACCATAGTACTACTAAGTACTGAGGTTAAAAAGGTTTGCAGACCCATCTTGAGGAAGAATAAAAAATATGGAGAACAGAAAAAATAGAACCCTTATAACAGGCCAAGGTCTACTTTTTTCGGCCCAAAGTGTCTGAGGGCTACTACACTAAAACATCTACTTACAAATTTTATCTGTTCGGAGCACATGCTCATAAGTAAAAACTTTTGTAAGTAGAGCAGTGGTTTCCCATAGGAATGAATTGAAAACCAATTAATCTGTTCTGGGGGGAACAGATTTCAATGTGCCATGGCCCTTGAACTGCCCCGCTCGGCTGAGACAGTGGGCTGGCAGACCCAGAACTTTGCTGGGGAAGTGGTGGTCCTTGGGATGGGGGAGGTAGAGGTGGAGAACGTATCCCCTCACTTTTTTTATTGATGGCCGGCGGGCTACTTTTGAACCCTTCACAGGCTACCAGTAGCCCGCGGTCTACCTGTTGGGCAGGCCTGCCTTATAATAACATGTAGCTTAAAAAGGGGCTCTTCGGGAAGAAACTGAAAAATTATATGGAGGCAACATGTAGGAAGATCATTTGTTAGCCAGTGAAATCTCAAAGAATTACAAGTTTTCCCAGTAGTAGGCAACCTCTGATTTTTTTTTTAAAAAGTTTATAATAAACAGAGATAGATACATGACAGTTGTCCCAGTAGAATACTTACCAACTCCTCTATGAAATATTGCTAATGTTCCATCAGCTAGTGCAACTAATACTATTCCTTTTACGTGTCTACATGAGAGAAAGAGGCAAAACATATACTTTGAGGAAATGTGGAACACAAACACTAACTGCTGTACTATTTTTTTCTTCCTGACATGATACACAAACCACGTCAGTTCCCATTCTCTGCTGGAATGGAAGTTGAGTCTTTCAGCCGTAGCTGCACTGAAACTTTAGCAACCCTAATAAGTCCAATACAATTTGCTTACTTGTGACCATACCAGATAACAACCATCTCTGGTTTCTGATCATTCTGGTTTGGGGGACAGCTGGCAATGCTGCGTGTGGCAGTAGTAGGGGAGATTTGTGCCCTGTAGCAAAACTGCCCCACTAAATTAGGAAACCGCAGTCTCAGGACATCTATAAATGAGAGTCTATTTAAATGGTTCCATTAGTTAGAATGTCCACAAACAGAACGGCTATCAAATTTATTCAAGGTGCCCCTAATATTTTAAGGAACTGAAACAATTTAATCAGTCAAATATAGAATAATTCCAATTCAATATTGTATTGTGGTAGAATCTTTTGCACTTCTAATAATACAATACATTTTGGACATGAACAAAAACATTTTGTTCCTCAGCATTAAGCTATTGTGTGGCTTGCTCCAGTAAAAGGTAGCTACAGAACTGCTTCAGGAGTCAACATCCATCACAAGTTGCACCTTGACCGAATATGTGGGGAACAACTTCTGGTTTCTAATAATAATAATTCTAGTTTGGGAGTGGAAGGCGGATCAGCCCTTTCTTCTAAAGAAAAACTACCCCACTATAAGAGGAATTCTTTTTAGTAAAAATTATAAGAAAAATGGTGTGAGCATGTTCCCATCTTAACTCTCAGAGGATGTCAAATTTTGGCCACTAGCAGCTCCAGAAGGGAACTTCATAATTCAGGTGGGTAAGAAACAAAAATATAGTGTTTTGTTTCATTACTAACAAATTTGTAAAAGAATTTTTGGAATGAAATGAAACTATTCATTATAGCCGATCGCGGGGGTTAGGGACCCACCCCACCCACAATGCATGAAAATCCGCGATATGCGGAAGCGGGTGGGGTGGGGCCTGGGGGCGACTGCGCGCCTGTCCGAAGCTTCTCGGAGGAGCGCGGGGGGGGGCGGAGCGGAGCAGTCTGATTGCCCCCCCTCCCGCGGCTCTGAGGCTTCTTGGAGGAGCATGGGGGTGGTGCGGAGAGACCTGATCGCCCCCTGCGGCTCCGAGGCTTCTCAGAGGAGCGTGGGGTCAGCGCAGAGTGACCCGATTGCCGCCCGCCCCCCCCATGTGGCTCCGAGGTGCAGGTACTGCAATCCCGCAATGTAGTGGGACCGCAGTACCTGAACCGCGAAATGGCGGGGGTGACTGTATAATGGCTCCTGTGGGTCCTAGAGGAACCAAATGTGGGGGTAGATTTTTTGCAGTCTTTCCTTTAATCCCCCCAAATTTGGAGAGATTTGAGGTTCAGGGGGGCCGAATTATTAAACTTCAAAATGGGTCCCCCAAGAGAATTATTAAGGGGAGAGATTAAGCTTTTCCCTTAATAATTACAAGCAATTTTCTCCTGGGGGATGCACTTTGGAATTTAAAAAATCGGTCCTCAAAACCCCAAACTTCTCTAAATTTAGGGTGCTTAAAGGAAAGTGTCCAATGAATCTACCCACCAAATTTGGTTCTTCTCTAGAATGAATTGTTTTGTTTCTAGAGGAAAAATGACATTTCATTTTGTTTTGTAATGAAACACGTCCTAGTTTTGTTTTGTAATGAAACAATTCATTATGTAACAAAATGACAAAACAACATTTCATTTTTCATTTCATGCCCATCTCTAAACTTAAATAACTAGAAACAAATATGTGCCTTTTGATTTGCTTGGTGATTTAATTCCAGTTTACCATTCTTATAAATATGTCAGCATCAACAAAAAGTGTTTTTACACATAATCATTTTTCATTCAGGAAAATCCAATTAATTTTCATGTAAATGCTGTTACTGAAATATATTAATGTTATATTAACTTACACTATACTGAGGATAGAATCCTTAAGTTTAATTGCATGAACACATTTTCGCCATTGAGCCACCGAAGAATGAACATACAAACTGCAACGATAAAATCAGAACAAATTAAGTCCAAAACTCTACATCTGTATTTCATTTCACATCGTGCTTTTAGCATAACAAAAACACTGCAATGGAGAACAGGCTCTAAATTCGCTTAAATACTTCTGCTTTATCTGCTTCAGCTTTAGCTTTCACCAATATCATCCAGTTTTTCCAGCTTTATAGACACCCTGGCTAGGGATCTTTTCTTCTAAGGCTTAAGGGCTCTTTAAAGTCAAGATGCAGTTGCTTGCTTTTACAGAGTTCTCAAGTTTGAGACCTAGGGACTATTTCCCTTCTATATTCACCCACCTATATATTAAGACTGGACTTCTTCAATGCCATTTCTCTAGTGTTGCTTATTAGGGTCAGACAGGAGATGAGAAGTAGGGCCATTTCATTTATTACACCTTGATTATGGAGAACACAGGGAAATAAATCTGGCTCCAGCTTTTAGGCTTTTCTGATATTTCCAGGCTCCAGGCTGCATATGTATTTTGTACTACCATATGGTGTTGGCTTAGGTCTGAAATTTTATGAGGGGGTTTCATTATCTCAAAATAAGAGTTCAATGTGCTAACAGGAGTATTCCACTCATCTACAATCAGTGTTACCTAAAGAAATCACAGTAACTACATAAGACACCTTCAGAAAAGCTGAAATTTAGAAAGAGAACGTATTGCAAGTGAACGGAGAGGAAAATCCCTAAGGAATAGTATAGATGTGTAACTAATATTTGTGGGAAAACGTCATTAGACAACCATGGAATTCAGGAGAGAATATTGATGTTTCCAAATATTTATCAGTCTTAGAGAAAGAGGATCATGATTAACTACCACAGTATTTCTATAGTTTTCAACTGGGAATAAATGCTTTTGCCTTACCATCCATTCTGTGCTCCAAGCCACATAGTAGGTAGAAGGCTGCTCATTTTTTGTGCTTCTTCTCTGACAAGGTCCTGTTCATTCGGCAACACAGCAACATCTTTGTACAAATCTGTTTCATTACT
This sequence comes from Phrynocephalus versicolor, assembly GCA_023846285.1. Classification (NCBI taxonomy): domain Eukaryota; kingdom Metazoa; phylum Chordata; class Lepidosauria; order Squamata; family Agamidae; genus Phrynocephalus; species Phrynocephalus versicolor. The sequence continues at coordinate 19,618,411 of JAHTLZ010000010.1, read as the reverse complement.
GAAAGAGGGAGATGGTTCAATTTTTTGAAATAAACCAATGGCATTCAAATAATCTTTAGCAGGCATATTGTGAGAACATATTAGATATGTGTATGTACAATATATAGCTTGGTTTATAAAGCACGCATACTCTACCACTCCACTTTGCAAAATTTGATAAATTGATTTTGGATAGTTGGTTTTTAAATAACCTGTGCGCTTCCTTAGGTCTCTACACTGAAGGAAAAGTGGCATAAAAAACTTAAATAAATGAACAATACATTTCATTCTAGTTATTTTGCAATTTGTTAAGCCATTTCAAGATATTATTTTGTCCTAAATATTTTCAATATTATTATGTCCTATAACTACCTGCACAACATAATCATAACCAATCTTCCCTCTAATTTCTGCCAGCACTGGGCAGGGGCTGAGCCCCCCTCTGACATCAGAGATGTCTGAACATCCTTTTCTACTGCACCATTTTCTGTTGTGACATCTTTAGGTAAATATGTCATAATAAGTTGTTCATTATGGGTGAATAATCATTTAGCTCTCCTTTAGGAGGGATCAATGCATATATGTATCTTAATCAGTCTTTCCGTATCCCCAACCCCCTGAAATAAATAACAATAACATTAACAATAACAGTAACAACAACAGCAACAACAATTACTCAAAGATATTTTTTTCTAAAAAGACCCTCTATGTGATGAGGTGTGTGATTTTGCCATGTTTAGAGTCCCTAAGTGTTTCTGTGGCCCTCCCACGTAGATCCAAAATGTTTCTGATTTTTTTTTTAAATGGGCCACTTGGAGGGATATTTTCATTGTAAACGCTGCTATAAAATTATGCCTGGTTGGACATGCAGCTTCAAACATCTGCGGTTTGCCTGCTTTGCTATAAACTAAAAGTTGAGTAAACATTTGTTTGGATGTTGATTATACAAGAGTTTCCTATGAAAAATGCACAATGAACTGAAATCACTCTGGTAACTTATTTAACATGTTGGCAATGGCTACAACATGATTTATATATTCAGACAACGCACCTGTACATTTGCCATATGTCATTAAAACTCCAAAAACTGCAAATGCTGCTTCAGTGAAATAAAAATTGAAAAAAATATTTTTAGAAATGCATTCTAAGCAGTAACTATCTTTACCAACTACATAATGCACAAAGAGGCCTACCTAGGCTGGAATGCTGGAGACCCCTCTACAGTATCTTGAACTCCCAAAGGATCTGTAAAGACGTGCTCAGTGTAAACTCCAGTTTGTGCAGTATCTACTACTTCTTCTCCTGCGCCTGCGTTGACTTCTGTTGCCTCTGTTGCTTCCTCTGCTGTTTGAACATTCTCATCTACTGCACCATTTTCAGTTGTGACATCTGCAGGTAAAACGTTGCATTGTTAGTAAATGATTACTGTATTTAGCACTCTTATAGGAAGGATCCGTGCATATATTCATATTAATCAGTCAGTCAATAAGCTGCTTCTAAAATTATTCCTGCTTGAGAGTGCAGCAATATTCTTCTGCTGACAGAGCAGTTCAAAGAATGGGGGTAGCCGAAACATTTTTTTAAAAACAAACCTGGGCTTCAGATCAGCACCAAATGTATAGCTATAACTATAAAATCTATAGTTATAGTTATAGAGTCATAGCAGACAGAATACTCTTGCTGTGTGACAAAATTAGGGAGGTTTGAGCACAAAGATTTCAAGTTAGAATTTTTAAAAAGCAAAACTGTTTTATACCCACCTGCAAAAAGAGGCAGTGCTCAACACCCTCAGATTTAAAATAGCTCATATAAACTGAAAAGACCAATCATATTTATTCTTCAAGAAAAATGTTGGCTCCACCCATATTTTCTATGTGTAAAGAATTCAGGCCTTATTGATCCTCAAAAAAGTCATTTGAAAAGGTATCAACAGTTTTCTTGGAGGAGCGCGGGGGCAGTGCGGAGCGACCCGATCGCCCCCCTCCACCCCCTGCGGCTCCGAGGCTTCTCGGAGGAGCGCGGGGTGGGGGTGCCACAGAGCAACCCGATGCCCCCCCCGTGCGGCTCCGAGGCTTCTCGGAGGAGCGCAGGGGGCAGCGCGGAGCGACCTGATCGCTCCTCTGTGCAGCTCCAAAGTTTCTCGGAGGAGTGCTGGGGGCAGCGTGGAGCAACCTGATCCCCCCCCTCTGCAGCTCCGAGTTGCAGGTTCTGCAATCCCGCGATGTAGTGGGACCGCAGTACCTGAACCGCGAAATGGCGGGGGGTGACTGTACACACAAAACGAATAATGAATCAACGAACCAACGAAACTAATTTTTTCTAAAAAAATCGTTTAAAATGGAATGAAACAAAACAAACCTTAAAACGAACCGAAACAAAATGAACTGCCATTTTTTCAGTTCGTGCCCATCTCTAGTAGAGGGCACAAAAGAGTATCCTACCCCTTTCAGGTGCCTTAGTACATGCAGCCTGTCAAGGAGTATGTTTTTATGTAAGTTTCTCGCAAAAGAAAACATGTATGACTATTGTAGAGAAACTAGGATGGAGTTAGAGTTGAGTTTTTAATTGTGGTTTTACATTATTTCAATGATATGCCTTTCAACTGGAGAGTGGTTATAAGGTGAAGACTGGGCTTTATGTTAACTGTCTAAATAATACCTTTTAAAGAAATATGACCAATATTTGTTAATACACTCCAAATTAATCATGTGTTAATGATTCTAGATGACACAGATATACTGTGAATAAAATGGTAAATGCTTTCACACCTGGCTGTTGATTCACCTCAGGGGAGGCACCATTGGCACTGTGAACAGCAGAAAGCCCTGTAATACCCTCTGCAGTACAACCAACTACTGTGATTCCTCCTAACAGACTGTCTGTTTCTGCTGAACTGTTGCTATTCATACTGCCAGACAGGGACGACTTATCCACAACACCCGAATCGGGTTCTTGTGACCCTTCTTCTCCTGTAGGATAGTCAGTTTCCCGAGCACCTGAAACAAAACAGTGCATTGCTTTCAATAATTTGGATACAGTAAGCAGTGCAATGCCCTTCAAAAATTAAAGATAATTGTAAAACACATGCAATTTACAGTAAATAAACTAATTCTCATTTGTTTGCTATCAGAACTACAGTATAATGCTATCTAGCTTCCATACCTATAAAATAATGAAATGTGAAGTTGAAAACTGGGTATTAGCAAATGGCAACAAGTAACACAGTTGTTGTAATATAACAAGTACAAGCAGAGCAACTATTTCCTAATTCTACAAATATTAAGACCAAGGTTCCCACTAAGATGTGCATGCACACAGCTCCACCCTCCACCTGTGCTCAGAGCATTCCCATCCCTGTGACCTGTCGCAACTGTTTTTGTTATGGTCACAATGGAACCTGCAAGGGGGGGGGGAGGAGTTTTGAATGCATAAAAAAATAGATGGCGTGTTGATTGAGATTGTTCCTAAACTTGTTTGATTTTAATTTTCTGGTGAATAGAAGAGCTAATAACTCTAAGTTTGTAGAGTAGCCCCCCACCTATCATGAGGGTTAGGGACCTGACCCAACCCATGATAATTGAAAATCTGCAATATGTGGATGCAGGGTTAGGTTGGGACTGGGGGGCCTATCTGGGGCCTTTTGTACTTACCCCAGGCTTGGGGCTGCCCCAAACACGCCTCCGATGGCTGTCCCGGGCCCATTGGAAGACTCAAAAGTGCTTCTCAGAGAACCGGAAGTCACGTCTGGAAAACCGGAAGTGACCTCTGGATTGCTGGAGAGCACTTTCAGGTCCTCCGAGGGCCTTACTGGGCCTGTCAGAGGGCCCAGGAATGCTTTTTGGCGAAACTTCATAATCTATTTGCCATTTTACAAAAGTCTGTCTGCAAACATTTTTACAATTTTATGTGTTTTCATTGACATTTTTACATGTGGAAGTTCAAATTTGGAAATATGTTTCATTTTCAGCTACATAGTGCCCAGAGAACCAACTCTATGCAGGGTGGCTTGCAAAAAAAAAGACAAAAGAGATTGTTTCTCCAGTGGTCTACCCGATGAGTTATAACACCAAAATGTGTCTCCGTTTAAAATTTCAACCATTACATGAGGGTTGTTACTCTTTATAAAGGAAGAAACATACAAGACAGCGTATAAGAATTTGTACATACTCTACTGGACAATTTCAGCATTACAACAACTTGATAACATCTTACTTTCTGTTTGAATTCAACAAGTGAGAATGAGCAGCATCAGTACAATAGGTATGGCAGGAAAAAACGGTACAGTATTCTGTCGATTGTGACTCTGCCCATCTTACCTGGCACACTAGCTATACAGAGTACATGAGAATTGCAAACAATGAAACTGTCTAGGATGTGTCCTGGTTGGTTGGCATCTATAATGATAACTTTTGTAGCAGAATGGGTGCTGGTACAAATCCAAACAAGGCTTGATAACTCCTCCTGGCTTTTCAGCTCCTTTTGTTGATCCTGGATAAGAAAAATCAAGACCAAACCAAATACAGGTACAAGTTATGTGGCATATGTTTGAAGTGTGCTTTATCCATCTCCATTATATGGGAAGATTAATCTACGGAACTGCCAGATCTATTCACTGAACGTACAGGCTGAAGCAAAAAAGATTTAAATAAGCATTTATAATCTGAATTATTATATAAAATGAATGCTATCACCTGTTCTTTTCACCTGCAGTATTACTCACGTGGTTTTTATATGCATACAAATTTCACTCAGAATGCATATTCTCGAACTATATTGAACAGATCAAGCATTTTCATATAGCTAGATACTGTACCTCTTTTTCTTATCCAAACTTTGAGCATGAGTCATATAAAAGATCTGACAGGAGTTGTGAGTTTTTCGGGCTGTTTGGACGTGTTCTGGAAGTTTTTCTCCCTGATGTTCCGGCAGACTCTGTAAGCTCTATTCCAACACTGCCTAATATCGCCAGACATTGAGGCCCTATTCCAACGTTGCCTAATGACCAGCTACTTCCAGTGGAAGAATTACTTCTATGAACAGTCAGATGGCGTTGCCATGGGGAGCCCCCTTAGCCTGGTAATAACAAACTTCTACATGGAAATTTTGAGAAACAACCTCTGGATGCGGCACCCTTTGCACTCACAGTCTGGTTCCGATATGTAGATGATACATTCATAATTTGGAGCCATGGTGAAGATAAACTGGAAGAATCTCTACACTACCTCATTAATATCCACCCAAATATATAATTCGCCATGGAAAAAGAAATAGAAATGCTAACCAGACCACCAATTAGGATACAAGATCTACAGAAAACCCACCTACATAAAAATTCCAACCACTAACCATGATAAAAATATAGGCATAATCAAAATACAGTGGTACCTTGTATAACGTAATTAATTCGTTCCAAATCAAATTACGTTATACAAGTTTTTCGTTATACAAATTCTAATTTCCCATAGGAATGCATTGAAACTGGATTTAATCCGTTCCAATGCATTCCAATGTGGCGCTAGGTTTTTTTGAGCGAGGGGGGGCGGGCGGGTGGTGGACCCAGTGCAGGTGCCAGGTAAGGGTGCCCCTCCCCGGCTCACCCCCCCTCCGTGTCTGCCGCCCCTCCTCTCCCCTCCCTCCATCCCTCTTTCCCCGGGCGGCCACAGGTGGTCGGGCGGAGGTGGCCGCCGGGGTGGGGGGAGGGGGTGCGCTGCGCCGCTTGGCCTGGGGCAGGGGGCTTGGGTGCAGGACCGCACTGGGAATTCCCCCACCCCGTCAGAAGCAGCTCCGTCCGCCCCCCTTGCTGCTCCAAGCTGCTGTCCGTCAGGCTCAGGGCGGGTGGGCGGCGGCGGTGGCGGCTGGGGACGCACCGACGGCCCCGTCCTGACCCGCTGCAGGCGGTAGCGATGGCCCCCTTGTCGCCCCCCGTCGCCAAGTGGCTCCGCCCTTTCAGTCGGGCCCCGGCGCGCCCCCCCGAGCCCTTCCCCGCACCCCTCGTCCCCATGGGCGGCATGGCTTTGCCCTTCTTGTCGCCGTGGCCATCCTTGAGGCCCCCGGCGTGCCGCGAGTGTCCGCTCCCCTCCCCTCTTTCCCCGACTGCCCCCCCTCCTCTTCCCGGGCAGCTGCAGGTGGTGGGCGGAGGTGGCGGGGGGGGCGGATTTTTTTTCCGTTGTACAGATTTTTCGTTGAACAAACCCTCCATTATACGAGGGTCTACTGTACTTGTAGACTGTGCAAACCAAAACTATGAAGCTGAATTCCTCAACACTGAACTCAGCCACCTGAATTGGGCCCTACTGGCAAATGGCTATTCCAAGATAGAAATCAAAATAGCCATCAAACTGAAAAAAACATCAAACTGAAGAAGAAAAACAGCTCCCAACAAACAAAGTATTTCTGTCATGCATTAAAGTTGTCACGGACCATATGGACAAAGTGTTAAAAAACACACAATCTACAAACAGTATTTAGACCCACCACAAAAATACAACAAATGCTATAGTCAGCAAAGGACAAAAGGAACCCACTCACCACTGCAGGAGTATACCAAATACCTTATAGTTGTGGCCAGATATATATTGGGACTACAAAGCACAGCATCCAGACCAGAATCAAAGAACATGAAAGACACTGCAGACTATAACAACCAGAAAAATCAGCATTAGCTGAACACAACCTATAACAAACTGGACATGAAATCCTCTTCCAGGACACGGAGGTGCTGGACAACACTACCAATCACTGTGTCAGACAACAATGGGAAGCCATTGAAATCCATAAACATAAGCACAGTTTCAAAAAAAAAGCAGAAAAGTCTAAAAATCAGCAAAACCTGGCTTCCAATACTGAAAACCACATCCTGCAAAAGATCAAGGTTGAACAATTCCCACCTAGCTACAAGCACTGGTGATCGGTTCACACAATAGAACAGCTAATGACTACAGAGAATGATTGCTGCCACCTCTGACTGCAGTGAAACTTCTTAATCCCTCCATCACAATAAAATGACTAATGCCTATTCTCCTGCGTAGGACAAGTTTCCCCTTTCCCACAACTTTAAAACCACCCAGTCTCATTCACTCTATATCCCAGAGCACTGAGATAACTCCTAGTTCCCTGAGCTCCCTGCCCTCTGAAGATGCCGGCCACAGAGTCCGGCGAAACGTCAGGAAGGAAAACTTCCACAACACAGCCAAACAGCCCGAAAAACTCACAACAGCTAACAATTTATTTATTTATTTATTGGATTTTTATACCACCCATCTGGCAGCGAGGCCACAATATTGTGCATGTATCTACTTGAATATTTATGTTCAATAAAAACTCCATGAAACTTTTGGGTATAACGAGAAAGTACTTTTTCACCCAGAGGATCACTGGTCTGTGGAAATCCCTGCCAGAAGCAGTGGTGACAGCTGTCAGCCTTGACAGCTTTAAGAAAGGATTAGACAAGTTCATGGAGAATATGGGTAGCAAGGCCTATCATTATGGATCCCTAAGGACAACCTCCGGATTGCAGAGATAGGCAGGATATCTCTCAATTCCATTTGCAGGGAATCATAAGCAGGTGAAGACATCTGCTTGGGAATATCCTGAAGCAAATGGTGAGCCACTGTGTGAGACAGAATGCTGGACTGGATGGGCTGTGGCCTGTTCTGGCCCAGGCTGTTCTTATGTTCTATTGTTTTGCCTGTGTGATTACTTGTTAAACTGCCCAGAGCAGTGATCGCGAACCTTTTAGAGACTGAGTGCCCAAACTGAGATTCAAACCCATAATTTTTTCATAGAGTGCCAATATAGCAATTTAACCTGAAAACAGGTGACTGTGAAGAGGCGATGTCAGGTGCCGACAGACAGGGCTCTGAGTGCCACCTTTGGCACCTGTGCCATAGGTTCACCAACACTCGTCTAGAGAGTGCTTTGAGGTGAGGTGTTTGTTTGTTTGTTTGTGTTTTTTGCTTCTCTTGCATTTTGAATGAATTTCTGGCCTCACCTTGAGTTCTTGATCCAGTCGATCCAAACTGCTCTGAGACGCGCTTCTCTGTTTGCTGCTCTCTGCGTCCACAGTTGCTACATCATTGTAGAACACGCTGGCACCAACCACTGAGCCCCCATCTCTTGTCTTCCCACCTGATAAGTTCACTCCTACAGCACACCACAGCTTAAACAAAAGAGAACTTGATAAAAAACATTTGGTAAAAATTAGGGTATTACATCTTTTTGAAATAAATTGTCACAACAGCCAAATACCAACATTTCAGAACAATCTGCATCATGTATTTTTAAGTGAATGAAATAAATGCCGCTGTATTCAAGGTTCAAAAATCCTTTAAAACATACCGTATATACTCAAGTATGAGTCGACCCGAGTATAAGTTGAAGCCCGTAATTTAACCCCCCAAAACCAGAGAAACTTATTGACTCAAGCATAAGTCTAGGGTGGGAAATGCAGCAGGGCCTGACAGGTCCTCCTTTGTGAGCTGGGGGAGCGATGTGTGATGCTTAAAATGACTTTTAGCCACCGACTCAAGCACTTGCCTCAGTGGCTAAAAGTCATTTTAAACATTGCATGTCGCTTCCCCACAACGCGGGAGGCATGGTCAGGAGAAGCAGCGCACGATGTTTAAAATGACTTTTTGCTACCAACCCAAGCACTTGCCTCAGTGGCTAAAAATCATTTTAAACATTGCTTGGCACTCCCCCGCACTGCGGCGGGGGGGTCAGGAGAAGCAGTGCACAATGTTTAAAATGACGTTTAGCCACCGACCCAAGCACTTGCCTCAGTGGCTAAAAGTATTGACCCGAATATAAGTTGAGGGCCCCTTTTTTCAGCCCAAAATTAGACTTATGTTCTAGTATATACAGTATATTGTATGCAAGCCTACAAGTTAAACTGTAGCATCACCATTTAGAAACCAACAGGAAAGATCTCTATAGAAAGAGATCTTTCTTATTTGTGTCATAAGTACTACAGTACAATTAATAAATATATAAGATTATTTTCACCCAAGAACAGGCAAGAACAGGAACATTCAAAGGCAGCTGGCACCAACTTTCCCACAATAACATGTTACAGGGCACAGAATACACCAATATACAGTATTTTCTCATGTATAAGATTATATTTTTCTAAAACTATCAGACTAAAAATTGAGGGTTGTCTTATACACAGAGGTAAGACAGGGAGGGAACCACACAGTTGCAAAAGTATAATTTGGGATTGAGAAAGTGGGAGTTGTCTTATACATGGAGGCGTCTTATAGACAGAAAATTTCGGGTAAGTGTGAAGTTGCCTGTTGTTCTCCATACATACAAAGAACTGGGTGCAATAATACCGTTTTCTTATTTTTGTTTTGTTTACACCAACTCCAGTCCATAGCCTTAAATTCCATTAAGTGACTTCTATTAACTCATGCTCTGTGTGACAGGGGGCTAGACTTTCTTGGGGTTCCATCCATTTTAAGCAGTGGGTAGTTCTTTATTTCCACATTCTAGTTATGGCTGTTCCTTTAGGAATCAGAGATATTCTGAAAGTCTTTTCCTTGATTTTAATCTGGGAAGGGCATGATATTAGCCAAAGAATGGTTGTGTGTTTGATGTAGATCAGGGGTGCCCAAACTTTTTGTAAGGAGGGCCAGATTTGGTGGCTGAAAATGTGTCAGGGGCCGGTTGCTCCCCGACCCTGCCACCCCACTGCAAGCCCCACCCACTGACCCATAAGCCCCACCCACTGACCCCTTGCAACCCCACCCGCAGGAAGGAAGGCGGGGACCAAGGGAGGGAGGGAAGAAGGTGGAAACCAAGGGAGGAAGGAAGGAAGGTGAGGAACAAGGAAGGGAGGGAGGGAGGGAGGAAGATGGGGACCAAAGGAAGCACAGGGAGCCGTGGCCACAGGTCGCCCCTTGGAAGAGGCGATCTGTGCGACCTTGCACCCCCCCAACTCCCCAGCAGTGGCGACGGCTCATCCGCCAGCCCACCCCAAAGCTCCTTGGCGGTGGCAGAGACCCGCTGGCCTGCCCACCCCCACATATTCCCCTGCGGTGCCGGTGGCGGCAGACTGCCCATCCGCCCAGCTGCGCAAGCTTCCCAGCAGTGTCAGTGTTGGCAGAAGATTTTTTGTAAAAAAAAAAAAAACATGGGGTGAAGGAGGGGTAGGGAGGGGTGGGCCACCCAGCCACGGGCCACTCAGAATGGCCTGAGGGGCCGGATTTGCCCCCCCCCCCCAGGCCAGACTTTGGGCAGGCCTGATGTAGATGCTTTGACTCACTATTAGCTGCTTTCTCTCTCTCTCTCCATATGTTCCTGAGTGTAACGCCTGCTAGGGAACTGATTTTATCAATGGGGTTGGCCTCAAGCATCCAGCAGTTATTCTACAACTCTCACTGAGTACTATGGGATGAATTATACCACACTAGGCTGGCCTCTCTCCCTATTTAGTAGCACAGGGCTCAGGAGATAGTTATTACTGTTTGTATTTTTGTGCTCTGCTTTTAAAAAATATTATCCAGGGAAGAAATTATTTTTGCTTTGTGTTTTAGGATTGCTAATTATAGGTCAGCATATGATTCAAATTACAAAAGCACCACTGGATGTAACCTGCCTATGCCGAGTTAGGCCTGATTTAAAATTGATAACTTTGGCATGTTGTGTTAATGGGGTACAAAGAAAGGAAGGAAAAGAGATCTACCTTCATGGATGCATCCTTCTCATCAAGTGGTCTCAGGTAAACAGGCACTGGTAAGTTCTTCATTTTGTTATCACCCTGACCACCGCCGTTTATGACCTAAACAGCAGAGAAGAATGCAACACTGAACACATGTTTATTGTAGAGAGCCTACAAGAAAACGGTACCCTACAGAAACCTGTTAGGTCCGGCATATCCTGCCACCTTAGTTGCTGGCACCAGCACCTCTTTGCCACTGTTCCCATCAGCTGCCACACTCCGAATGGTGGAGCCCTGAACCGAAGAGTCCTTGCATCACTAACAGACTCCTCACACCAAAAAGAGACAGATTCTTTTATTCTG
>JAHTLZ010000010.1:19579302-19606909 GCA_023846285.1 Phrynocephalus versicolor | reverse complement strand
AACAAACAGTTTTTTAATTTGACGTAAGGGTTTTGTCCTGGAAACATAAAAGGTTAAAGCCCTCTGAACATCCAACATATGAAAATCCCACTCCGATTGAGTCAAAGGGTTTGGGAAAAAAGGAGGTAGAATAATAGGTTGAGAAACATGGAAGATTGAGACAACCTTTGGTAAAAATGTGATATCCAGGTAAGCCACCACCTTATCTTTGAAGAATTGTAAGTAAGGCGGATCACATCTGAGTGCGCAGAACTCGCTGGCTCGTCTCGCGGAAGTGATGGCCAACAAGAATGCTTTCTTCATGGATAATAAGCATAAATCACAGGTTGCAAAAGGCATGAATGGAGGCTGGAAGAAGAGACTGGAAAATGTCCTGTTTCTCCTCCCATTCGTGAGACATTTGTCACGTTCTGCTGAGAGAATCTGCTAACACATTCTCTGACCCCGAGAGGTGGATTGCTATTGGAAAAATGTGGTGCTGTATGTACCACTCCCAAAAGTGAACTGTTAGCAGAAGAAGGCCTTGCGAGTGGGTGCCACCCTACCTGTTGATGTAATACATAGTGGTCGTGTTGTCTGTGATTACTTGTACTACATTGCTGGAAAGGAGTCGGCGAAACGCCCTGAAGACTTTGAAAACCACTAGGAGTTCTAGGTGATTTATTTGTAGATATTTTTCCTGAGTATACCATGTGTCGTTGATGGAAAGGCATTGACACAGGGCTCCTCAGCCTTCTAGACTCACATCTGTTGTTACTTGAAGAGTAAGCTGTAGCGGCTGGAAGGGGTGTCCCATGAGGAGAATCACTGGAGCTGATATGACAGTTCCGACATCACTTGCAGGAGTTTGGTTAGTGAATCTGTTAATGAATCAAACAGGGCTAAAAACCATGCTTGCAAAGACCTGAGCTTTAGGCGAGCATGAGGTAGGACAGCTGTTGTCGATGCCATGAAGTCTATTAACCGCTGAGCAATATGAGCCAGGAGATATGCACCTGGTTCGAAGAGGGATACTATTGAGGAAATGTCCCAAAGCCAGGTTTTGGGCAGGAAGGCCCTTGCTAAAAGAGAGTCGAGAACCACCCCTATATAGTGTATCCGTTGTACTGGTATAAGTTGAAACTTCTTTACATTTATCTGGAGGCCCAAGGTGTCCAGTGTGTACAGAACAAAATGAATGTCTTTCTGTGTCTTGTCTTTGGAGTTTGAGACCATAAGCCATTCCTTGAGGTGGGGGTGTACCGAGATTCCACGGGTTCTCAGGTAAGCAGCCACTGGAGCAATACCCGTGGAGCCGTGGCCAACCTGAAGGGAAGGACAACAAACTGGTAAGTCTGATGCTCGATGGCAAAGTGTAAGTACCTTCTGAAGGACAGGGTGTATGGAGATATGAAAATACGTGTCCTTCAGGTCTATGACCCAAAACCAATCTCCTTTTTGGAAAAAAGACAGTAATTTTTCCAAGGTTACTATTCTGAATTTTTTGTACACCATGTACTTGTTCAGGTGTCATAGGTCTAAGATGGGTCGTAGACCACCGTCCTTTTTTGGCATGGTAAAGTACCTGGAGTAGTGACCTCATAGATTATTGACGTGGAAAATAGGTTGAATGATGCTGAGATGGAAGAGGAGCGGTGTTGTCTGAGGAGATTTTACCATATAGATAGTCTGTATATTTTGGTTTCAGATGATGGACCGGTAAGCCAACTGTCTTAGCCATAATTTCTCATAGCTTCTGAGGAGAAAGGTAGAGATATCTCCTCTATATCTGAATCAGGAGCTGTGACACAGGTAGGATTGTCAGTTTCCTGATCCAAACCCAACGGAGATGTCGAATCCAAATCCGAATCCGAAGCAATCGAAGTGGATGGCAAAGGTCCAGGTGGCTGAGAAGCTTGGGTTTGAAAATGCCATTGTTTCCCGTCAAAAAGAAGGGGGAAAGTCAGAAGAGCCGGCATCGGGATCGAAGAGGCAGCAGTTAAGGCAGTTCAGTCCCGAGGAGCAGGAGTTGAAGGCTGCACTGGAGAGGCAGCAGTTTGCTGATGAGATGGAGATGTTGCAGTTTTCGAACCTGATGGCGTCTTCGAAACCGTACAAGTAGGTTTCGAACCCATGGACACCTTGGATACTGAAGTAGGAAGTTCTGTCAACATCGATACAGCAGTCGATTTAGATTTATGACAGTGTTTCTTAGTAGACTTGGAAGACACCAATGAAGATGTAGCTTACACCGAGGGAACCGACAGAAGAGTCGGGTTCAGATACTTCAAAGATTTGTCAAGATGGGGTCGCTTGGATTCGTGCTGGCCCGTGCCATGTGTTTTCCTCGCCTTCCGGGAGTTGGTCTCGGTTGTTGTTCGGGTTCGATTGGGCTCGATGGAGATGTTGAGGGGTGTAGTGATTTTTTGTAGTGTTTTTCCCAACGGAACTGATACATATTTCGAACCCGAGACGGACTTCTGTTGAAGAAGCGGTAACTTCTTTGGCTCTTTCTTTGACTCCTTTGTCGAAGTCAAAGACATTTTAGAAGATTGGGAAGCAGGAGACAATACCTGAGAAGATCGAGATTTCTCCATTTGTGGGCTAAGAGCCTTCTCCAATAAGTATCGAGGCGGTTGCGACAATTTTTAACTACCTGAGTAATAAAAAAGCAAAAGCAAAGCAAAGTGTTCTGCTTATATACCGCCCCATACCACTTTTAGTAGTCTCTGGGCGGTTTACAATTTTAATTACAGTGTGCAGGCTACACATTGCCCCCCCCCCCAGCAAGCTGGGTACTCATTTTACCGACCTCGGAAGGATGGAAGGCTGAGTGAACCTTGAGCCTGCTACCTGGGATTGAACCCCAGGTCGTGAGCACAGTTTTACCTGCAGTACAGGCATTTAACCACTGTGTTGGCAGATCTCGCACAAATCCGGGTGATGACCCTCTCCGAGGCAGTATAGGCACTTGGAGTGCCTGTCAAGTATGGGGAATTTTCCCTGCGCAAGTGGCACAATGCTTAAAAGGTGGCAAAAATGCCACAAAAGTTGAAATAACTGCTGAGAAAAAAGTTCTCTCAAAATAGACAATTGGGGAGACTAACAAACAGAACCTTCTAACTGCAGTTAGAGGGAACTGAGGGGTTTGGGCGGGAAGCCTCCTACTCATGCTCGTTAGGAGGGGGAGGAGACCAATGGTCTTTCCTGTTGCTAGGAAAGTCTGGAGCCTCGCGCACGCGCATCAGGAAACCCATCTGTGTGGCTTCACAAAGGCCACGAAGGAGAACAATTAAATGTCTGAAATGTTCTACTTGGCATTTAGATCGGCCTCGTCCCTTCCACTGGCAAAGCACACTAGCATTCAGTTATAATGAAGAGATAAAGAAAAGAAAAGCAGAACAAGATCAGCTCTACACAAGAGTGATCTTGTAAAAGCTATGAGTAAGACACTGTTGTCTGCATGTCGAACACATGGTTGCTTTGCCCATACAGACAACATCTGCCGCCTGATCACCATGTTGTCTCTCTTGTACTAAAGCCAGTTGCCCAGAGCAAAAAAAAGAAAAGAAAAGAAAAGAAAAAAGAAAAAAAGAGAGCAAATACCCACAGTTCTGTCTGCAGACATGGAATTAGCCACACATGCAAGAAAAGTCAAATGGTTTCATTTTAGAATGTGGCTGCAGATCTGTCTAATCCAATTTAGTCAAAAAAGATGCATAAAAGCCTTCTGTAATCGTCAGTTATAATTAAGATTCAATTACTTCAGATCATTGGGTGGCAGCAGAACAGAGTGTTAAAAATAGGGGCATCCTGAGAAGTAAAAAAGGCAAAACCAAGAAGACAGTGAGGGAGAGAGGAAGGAGGAAAACGCATCAGAAAAAGATCCTTGCAATCTGTCCTCATAGTAATTATAGTATCAGAAACATATCCAGAGAAAATCTCTTGGAGAGGGCTCTGGAGAGCTAAGCAGAGGCTGAGAGATGGGCTCCATTGTGTCCTCAGTTGTTCAGTAGATTCAACATACATTTTACATAACTGTGGCCATAATTGCATAAACTATATATAGATCCGTCACCATCTTGTTCAGATTGGACCTAAATTATTTAAATATTCAGCAACAAAGCAAAGCACTCCCACGTTATTCCACCCCATGGACATCACAAGAACCAAAACCAAAAACAAAACCACCCACAATCGGTACTAAGTAATCTTTAAAAATGGGATGAATGTATGTTATGTACTGCTTTCTCACACACACTTTCATGTACGTGCACTCCGGCCTGGCACAATTCAGTACACCTCAATGATACTTCCCAGCCAGATATTAAATGAATTAGCAAATAAACAAGCAAACACCCATGGGACATGCACCCAGGCTTCCCAGGCATGCTCTGAGAACGAAGAAGGAACACTTAAACAGGACTGCCCGTGTCTAAGTAGTAAAGAACTATAGGGAGGTGCAGACCCCACTGCTTCCACACCACGCCTCTCAATGTGATCCAGGGACTAATCTCGCTCCCCACTATCCTTCTGTCAAGATTCTAACCATGAGGCCAGCTCGGCAAAGCTAGAATTTCCACTTGCTATCTAGGTACTGCCACGTCTGCATGCCCTGCACTGTCCCAACCTCAGGGCTTTCTCTAGAAGCACTCTGAACCATGATATAATATATGATATGATATTATATGATTTATTCTATTTCTATACCACCCACCTGGCAACGAGGCCACTCTAGGTAGTTTTAATTCATATTAAAAAATCAATTTTAAAAAGAGACAGCAGCCTGCATGCTAGGAATCTGTTTTAAAGTGTCTAGTTCACCTTATTTAGTTCTCATAGGCCGAGAACCCACATTTCACATGTTAGGAAATTCTTCGAGTGGGCAACACAAAGCCTTGCAAGCAAGGGCATATCAGCCCTGGCGAGCATAGGTAACGGTCAAGGAGCAATACAGCTGGAGTCTTATCTGAGAAAAAGCAGCTACAAAGAAACTACAGCCTATTTTTATTGATAATGAATACACCTTCCACATCCCTGAATGTTAAACAATGCTCAGACCAATTCACACAATGCCGCTGAGGAAGATGGATTCTTAAGAAACGCCTTCAAAAGTTTGTGAATGCTTATGCCATACTAAATGTGCTGGGTCTAACAAGAATATTTTGTTCTTGCCAGATACTTCAATTTGGCTGCATCTCTACTGCTTCGCTTGAAAAAAATGACAGACACCCACCAAATACTGTACAAAGTTCCTCCAGTAAATAGAAGTAAAGAACTTGATCATGTGTTTCTTTTATGCTTTGGCAAGAGGTGCACGATGTGTTTATTTGTGAGCCACAATAAAATATCAGTAATATTTCAAGAGTAATTAAATTAGTTTATCATGTATTACTTTAGAAAGAAACATTTTCTTCAGAAGCAGAAGCCATCAAGATATTTTATTTCCAACCTATTGCAAAAACATGTACTTGCCGAATCATCTCAGTCCATCGCACGGCTTCCTGGAGCTCCATCAACCTCTCTTTATACTGATTCCTTTCCATGAGCACTCGGGCCATCTCAACTCGAGTGAAACGCTTCCTCTGAGCAGTTGGAATGTCACTCTGCATATTGAAAGCATCTTTTATTAGATCAGATGTATATGCCTTGCTTAATGAAGAGTTTTTCTGTTGCCCCACCACCTCCACCAAAGATCTAACTCAGCAACTGAAAAAGAATTCAGTGTTCTTTATCAGCTGCAGAAGGGTATCAAGTACGGGAAGGGAGACAGGAAGAAACAATGCCAACAATGGAAGAAGCGAACCCACTAGCTCCTCTGGGTTCAAGAAGGGAGAAAAAACTGATTTAAATATCTCCCACCCTAGAATCCCTACATCCTGCCTTGATCTACCTGCCAACTGTAAGACAAGTTCAAGAACAGCCACAAAAAGAAAAAAAGCACAGAATTTCCCTCTGTTATTACAAAGAATGATCACACTTATTAGGCTGCCTCAGAACAGGATTACATAAACAAGAAGAGAACAAGATTTTAAAATGTCAGTAAAATGACATACGTCATCGTCTTCCTTGGCTTTTTGTCTCGCTTCTTCTGCTTCTGCTCGGGCTCTAAATAAGAAACAAGACGTATCAATGAAATTAATCAGAGTAATACTTTTTCCGGATCCCCTCGGCCACCTGGTCTTAGGGTACTCCACTCACTTTCTAAGTTCTTCTTCCAGTTCCTTATTCTTCTCTTCAAGCTTCTGCTTGGCAAGTTTCACAGCTTCCAACTCTCCCTTAAGGACGTCCTTCTCACAGGATAGCTCATCCACTTTAGCTATTAAGTCATTCTTCACTACATTCAAGGCATTTCTGAAACCAGAAACAGTTTGCGGTCAGCTATATTTGCAGCAGTGGCGCTGAAAAATAAATACCTGCCCATTCCAATGTTTTACTTCTGTCGCAAAATTCATGTCATAAGGTGGTCATCAGGGCCAGAGCTACCACTAGGCAAACTAGGAGATCGCCTAGAGCGCAGACCTGAGAGAGTCGCAAAACCGACCTCAGAGGGGCGCAAAACTGACCTGAAAGAGGCATTTTCCTACAATTTGTTTGTTTTTGAAAGCAGTCTTACCTAGGGCACAAAAAAGCGTGGCAGCAGCCCTGGGTGTTGTCCCCCACCAGTTGCCTACTGATATCATACAGAGAGCTCTTTCCCTGCTGTTGTTAGTTGTGAGGAGTGTAACAAAATTGGGGAATATGGAAGTTGTGGTTGCAGTAGTAGTAGTTATTGTAAGAAGTTATCTGTCTATAGCAAGATCATTAGGACATGGGGTAGAGACAGATGTCTCTTCTCCAATAATTCTGAAGCAGACTATTCTTCCCTACTGGAATAACTTTTCTTTATTTGTACCAGGACTGCTGATCTCCACGCATTCTGGAAAAAAAAGGATCATTGGGATGTATGTATGTTACGTCTACACATTTGTATAGTGTACCTGAGCAACCACCATCATATTGCCACCCTCAAGAATCAACAGGCTGTGGGGTGTTTTATATTCCAATAACTGAACAGGAACTAATCACCCCCACTGGAATGCAACTGCTTAAGGCATAATGGAGAATCATCTACTGATTATCAGCTGCAAGCACTAATTAGACACAAGCTATAGCCTTAGAATTGAAAGCACAGACTTTTCAACAATTATTAGCATTCTTCTATTTATCCTCATCTGTTTCTTTTTGAAAAACAATAACCTCACAACAATATTGGTAACTCTTAACACAAAATGGGACATCCTTGCCAAGACATGAGATCTCTTCCTGTGGGGCCTGGAGCTATTGTCAGCCAGCTCAATTTGAAGAACATGAGCTTAAGTCTTCAGAGAGTCCCTCGGCATTCCAGTGTTCAATAATTTTCATATTGTGTACCACTGGAGCAGAATAATCTCTCTCTCTCTCTCTCTCTCTCTCTCTCTCTCTCTGTGTGTGTGTGTGTGAGAGTGAGTGCGCACATATGCGTGCGTCTGTCTGTCTCTCTCTCTCTCTCTACACACACAGTATACTATATATATACTGTATATACATATAGGGCAGGCATAGCCAAACTTTGGCCCTCCAGATGTTTTGGACAGCAACTCCCACAGTCCTTTGCCATTGGCAATCTAAGCTTAGAACTCTGGAAGTTGTAGTCCAAAACATCAGGAGGGCTGAAGTTTGGGCATGCCTGATATAGGGTGTATATATTTTAGGCTGCATGAAGATGTGGGGGTTATTCCTCCAACTTGAGATACTGGTCACTGTGCATATTAAGTTACATATCATCTAAAATGGGGCATAGTTATATACTTTATCAATTGTCGACAGCATTAAACATTATAAATTGTTTAAGGGAACCTGAGTATTTCCGCATTTAAAAGCCAGCCAATGATTACTCACTTGGTTTCTAGCAGTTGCGTGTTTTCTAAGATAAGGTTTTCAACTTCACGACCCATTCCTTTCAAAGACAGAACAAAGTAAACAACTGAAAAACACTGAAGTTACCACTGCATGTCTTGTATGTCAAACAAGTGTGCTCTGAGCCAAAAATCAGTGTGTGTTCTGAGGTTCACTTAGTGTTACTGCAAACACAAGATTCCCCATTAATGTCAATCCAGAATTTTGACCAACACACACAAGCAACTGTGTACTCAAATTGTCTCCCTTCATTGAAATCAATGCTGAGAGGATCCTATGTGGACACTGCTGTTCATAAATGATAAGCTGATGGGCGTTATCAAATATAATCATTTTTTGCCACCAAGTTTTTAAAGGCCCAATAAATTGACTTTCTAAAGCCATTAAGAACATAAAATACATTATATCTAAATGTTTTTTGTTTGAAGTACTTTGGATTTTTTAAAAAGCAGATTGTATTAAAGTTTGCAACCAATGCAAATTAACAGACATTCTTACTATATGCATCAGACAAAGAGAGATGCTGAAATGTTGAAAGTTCAGACAATGGAAAGCCCTTGCAAATGTTCCCCAAATGAGATGATGCCTTACCAAAGAAATTATGGTCTTTAAAGCCCATGCATCCCATGAAGAGCAAAAAGGAGAAGAAGAAATATTTCATGTAAGGAAGAACAGTACAGATGACACACAGCACAAGATAGAGACATGTGAGATACCAAGTTTGAAGCAAAGCCAAAACTAGATGTTTAAAAGCCAAACGGGTCTTGATTTCAAGAATGCTGACAGCAAGACCCAACAGTTAAAAGTGAGCAGTATCAAAACATTGCTGGGAATCTTGGGTAGACTACCCAAGAATTTCACTGAGTGATGCCAAGTCATCCCATATATCTCTGTTCTCTATCTCTATCCACTTTCTTCCAGCTATGCTTGATTTAATTTGATTTAGTTTGAAATTTCCCCTCTCTAATCTGAATGTGCATGAATCATTTTGGCCTCTTCACAAGTGGAACGTATTGTTGACCATAATAACTGCCTTGGCCTGTGTTGTCCTAGATTTACAGGACCATTTCTAAAATGGGACAACCAAAACTACATAGCTAATCATCAATAAAATCATCATTACAATGAAGTTCTCTTTCTTACTTTATTAGAGAGTAGGAGAAATACCTGTACTACTTATAGCACTCTTTGAAAACCATCTAAAATTACCAAGATGTATAGTTTTAGAAAACTCTGGTATAAAATTCTTGCAGTGAAACAATCCTACGGGAAGGTGGGCGGGGTATAAATCTAATAAATAAATAAATAAATAAATAAATAAATAAATAAATAAATAAATAAATAAATAAATAAATAAATGTTTAAACTCAGACATTTGGGGAGGGGGTGATATACTGTCAAGTTGTTTCTGATATCTGGTGACCCTACACAAGTGAACAATTTCCAAAATGACCTGTCCTTAACAGTCTTACTCATCTCTTCTAAACTTAAGCTTGTATTTCTTTATGCAGTTAATCCATCTCATATTTTGTCTTCTGCTCCTGCTGCTTTTCACTGTTCCCAGCATTAATGTCTTTTCCAGATAATCCTGCCTTCTGAACTGCCCACAGTAGGTTTGGTTTGATCTATTCTAGGACTCACTTGTTTGTCACTCTGTTAGTCCAGAAGATCTGCAAAGCTCTCCTTCAGCAACATGTTTCAAATGAATAATTCCCCCCCCCCCCCTCATCTTTCTTTACTGCCCTGCTTTCACACCCATCCATGGTGATTGAGAATACAAGAGTATGAATCATTAATTATTTTATTTTATTTTATTTTATTTTATTTATTTTTAAACTGCCCATCTAGCAGCGAGGCATCTCGGTCTCTAGTGACACATCCTTATACTTGATAACATTTTTCAACTCCTTTATCAATGTCCTTCCTAGTTCCAGTCATTTTCTGACTTTTTGGGCTGCAATCTCCATTGGTATTGATGACTGAACCCAAGTACAGCAGGACTTCCTTATCCACACAATCAGCACCGACTGATTCATTTATCTATGGTATGAAAATATTAACAGCATTAAAAGAAAAATCCTCAAGAATTATTATGTATTTTTAATTACAAAGTTACTAGAACTGGCCACTAGAGGGGGGGCAGAGACCATGAAAAATATAACCACATTTTTTCACCCTCCCTGGGAAGGCTTGGAACCAATTGCTTACAGATATAGTGTGCATAAGGGGCTTCCTATTAGACAGATTTTGTCACTACTTCAATTTCTTTTTCATTGTCAACATTAAAGTGTGGTTCTTCTGTAGTCATGGTATTTGTCTTCTTAATGATCAACTGCTGTCCTGCTTTGGCACTTCTTTAACTTTCATTCCAAGTAGCTTATTATTATTCTTGCTTTCTACCAGTAAGACTATGTCATCTGAATATCTTAAATTGCTGATGTTTCTTACACCAAGGTTCACTCTTCCTTCATTTGAATCTAGTTTGGCTTTCGGTATGATATATTCTGCATATTGACTGAACAGGTGACAAAACGGCACCCTTTGCCTACAGCACAGTTTCCCAGTGGGGCACGGGGGTGGGGGGATGACCTTCAAGAAGGTTGCAAACTTTTGGGGGAAGGTTGCCACTGGTGTAATTACTTTGATATTTATTTTATTAAACATGGTATATACAATACTGTTTTTCACACCATGGGCCCCATATCTCCAGGATCAGTATCCACAGTCTAAAAATATTAAAACTATTGAATTAAAACAAAGACCCCTGGTGATTTATTTCTTCCTAGTACTTTCAGAGCAGCTTTTGCTTGACATTCTTCAACATATGTTTCCTCTTCAAAGGGGGTCTGTCAGTCTTTTATCAATTCTATATAGGCATTCACAATCCCATTTCTACCAACTCTTTATTTTTTCCTGACCAGGGTAGTGTGCTTCCCTATTGGTCATTTAGCATTCCTTATCTGGGCTTGAATTTCCCTTTGATTTCTTGGATCTTCTGAAAGACACCTTTTGTTTTTCCCCTTTTCTTGTTCTTTTCGATTTTTTGCACCTCTCATTGTAAGTTATCTTTGTCTCTATATCACAGTCAGTGAAAAGCTTCATTCAAGATTCTGACCCTATTTGTGTTACTTCTTACTTTTGCTTCTTGCCTGTCCTTGACACTTCTATGTAATTTTAACATCATCCATCAATTTTTTTTCTTTTTACTGCTGGAATTGTCTTTCTGTATTCTTCCATAATAATATCTCTGGGTTCCTATGCAGACTTTAAATTCATCAGGAATATTATTTGAATTGTATTTGGACACTATGATTCTTTTAGTGGGTTCTTTTTCAGCTTTACTCTAATGTTGGATATTAACAGTTCATGATTAGTACCACAATCTATTCCTGGTCTTGTTTTGACAGAAAGAATATAGCTTCTTGATCTCTCGTTTCTAATGGCATGGCCTATTTTGTTTCTACATTGACCATCTGGTCATATCCACATGTACAGCTCTCTGTTCAACTGCTTGAAGAATGTATGTGCAATAAAGTGATTATTCGCTTCATAAGCTCTATGAGTCTTTCTCCTGCTTCATTTCTGTCCACTAACATGTAGCTCTGCTTTGTTCCCTACTTTTGCATTCTAGTCGCTTATGATTATAAGCATACAGTATCTTCTTTTGGTGTGTGATCGATTTCCTCTTGCATGCTTCAAAAAAACTTTCAATTTCACCTTCTTCAGCACTGGTAGTTGGAGCATAAATTTGAATGATGCTTACATTAATAAGTTTTTAACATACAGTAGTTTGATTTATACTAGTCAGACTTCGCATTATAGTCCCTAACTGCCTGTGCTACATTGTGCCTCTCCATTTCTTCTGGATTTCTCATTTTGAGAGCAGAATACTTTGTAGTTGTCTGACTGAAAATATCCCATTTCAGTCCATTGACAGCAAGCACTGCAATGTTTATAATTCCACTTCTCAATCTATGGTTTCCAGTTTACCTTGATTCATACGTCACACATTCCATTTTCCAATTTTTTGTTTTGTGCAGTTGCAAACTTTCCTTCCACTTCTGTGCATGTCAGTCAATAGATGTCCTTTCGGCTTTGATCTAGTTGAGTTGTCAGCAACAGAACTATTTTTACTTGTCCTTTGCTCTTTCTCAGTAGCTGATTGAGTGCTTTCTGACAGTAGACTTAGGGAAACATTGTTCCTACTAGAATATGAACAGGATTGGAATTGATCTGATATACTGTACTGTATATGCATGTACTGCATAAGCTCCATGTGTACAATGAAATTTTTTACCATGTTTTGGGAGCAAGGCAAAGCTATACTTCTAAAACCCTAATGTTCACTATTTTTGTCACTTGAGTGAGATGCAAGATACCCACTAGCACAAATACAGCTGACTCCATCTTGACTGAGGCTAAGCAAACAAAGACATGTCACCACTCCTAAGGTTGCTGAAATGCTGAATCAGATTCAAGAAAAACCTATTCACAATAATGCATCAACTGTTATTTCTACTGCCACTGCACGGCTGGCAGGAATTCTATTCTCCTTCTACCAATGATGCCTTGTATTACAAAATTAATCAATTCCAACAGAATTTTCGTAATTCAAAATTAACGTAATTGAAAATGCATTTTCTCATAGGTACACACTGAAAACCAATTAATCTGTTCTGGAAGTCCAAAAAAGGCAAGGGGGGGCAGATTAATAGTTTTTTAATGCATTCCTATTGGAAGCCTGCCCCGACCCAGCAAATAGCCCGACAGATAGCTGATCTTGACAGTTCTAAGGAAAAAGCACTGCTTCCTCCCTTTGCTAGGTTTTGGGGAAAACCCCTCAATCAACCAGCATCTGAAGTTCTGAGCCGTCAAAATCAGCTGGCTCTTGGGCTGGGAGTAGTAGCCCTCCACTGCCAGTCGGACATGTGGGTTGGGGCAGCCCTGCTTTCCTCCCCTCCATCCCTGCTTTCCTCCCTACTCTCCCCACTTTGGCCCTCCCCTGCTTTCCTCCCCTGAAACCCTGCTTTCCTCCCCACGTTCCTCCCCACCTGCTTTTTCACAGCCCCTGCTTTTGGAGGCACGCTGAAGGAAAAGGCACCAGCTTGCTGACGGCCAGGTGATTTTGACAGTTCCACAGCCATGAAGGAAAACAACAGTGCTTTTTCTTCAACGCGCACCCAGAAAGCAGGGGCTGTCAGAAAAGGAATGGTGGGGAGAAGGGCGGAGATTCACAGGAGGAAAGCAGGTGGGGGACAAAGTGGGGAGGAAGGCAGGGCTGGAGGGGTTGGAAAGCAGGGCTGCTCCAGCCCAATAAGGCCGGGGTAAAGCCTACCTGCATTGCTGGGTTGCAGGTAAACCCCTTCAATCAACAGGCAGCGGAAGGCTGCTCCTCGCAGTCCAACAGCCAGTAGATTTTGTCGGCTCAGAACTATCAAAATCAGCTACCTATTGGGCTGCGGAGCAGTCTTTGGCTGCTGGTTGATTGAGGGTTTCCCCCCAAAATCTAGCAAAGGGAGGAAGCAGTGCTTTTTCCTTCAGTGCACTTCCAAAAGCAGGCACAAATCAGGGGTCTGTGCCTTCGGATGCCCGCTGCCCTCCTGCTATCTGGGCATACTGAAGGAAAGAACAACATTAATTACAAAAAATACTTGAATTATGAAGGAATAAAACACCATGGCTGCGGAGCTGTCAAAATCACCTGGCTGTTGGGGTGCTGAAAGCCAGGTGATTTTAACAGCTGGGCAGTGGATGGATTTCCCTTCCTAATTCAAGTTTTTTGTAATTCAAGTCATTCATAATTCAAGGTATCACTATGCTACATTCTAACAAGCCAAGACATCTTACAATGTCTCTACTATGTGCTCATGTTTTCAAGACAAGAGGAGAGCTTCTTATGATCAGTCTTGTGATCCCACAAGACTTGTTTAAAGTCTCTCTGGCTCTTTTGAATATATTATCCATGTATGGATTGTTTTCACATGAAAAACTTTGGGTGACTTCCATTGCTTGCAGAAAATGATTTCAAGAAATGATGGCTGCCCTTTGGGCTTTTAGAATATATTTACAAATGCTATTTGAGAAGGGTGGCTACTTGAGTTATTTTGCATTACACTTTTAACTGCTGGTGTCTCGAATGGAGAAAAATGTATCAGGCGAAAGAAAAAAACACAAAACTGAATTTTATAAATGCAGCACACAAATTATGAGAGAACAGCCAATACTATCAAACTTTAGAGGAAGCACTGCCAAATATATTAAAAGCATACACACCAGAATATTCCCCTGGGTATGCAGCCCAAGAGAAAGCAGATTGGAAAATCCCATTTAATTACTGTTGTGAATCTATGTACCATAAATCAAGCAGCCAATATTCAACTCATCAAACTACCAATACACAAGGTTCATATAAAATGCATGCTAATTTAAATCTACTGAACTCTGTAAGGCTTCTAAAGAAACGCGAGGATTGTGCAGTTAGTCTTATTCAGACAGAGCTGTGTTACCAAAGATAGGCCTTTACTAGAGAACGCTGCATAATAACAAATGCAATCACAAACTTCAGAGTGGCTAAAAATCCTCTTTATCAATTGCTGTTATTAGTGCTATATATGAAAATGTCAAAATAAACATAGTTTTATCCATATGCTTTTATGAAGGAAAGAGTGGACAATGAAAACATGTGCAAACACCTTTCCAAAAAGTACAGGTTGTGAACCAACCAGCAATGTTGGTAAAGTCAATGAAAATGTGGCCTCTGCCAGCCACATTCCTTTTCAAATGACTTTGCTCCATGTTTTTTACCAGAGTTCATTGCTGCCTTTTTGCACTCTTTACTGCAGCCCTATGGACTCTTCCTCCTCAGTTAAACAGCTGTCAACCATCCATTTGGTCACATTAATGGGAATCTTGCCATGACCACAAGTATGAATAAAACATGAAGAAAGTGATGCCTTCACAGCAGTTATAGCCATTTGGTAAATCTGTGCCCTTTAAGGCTTCTGGATGTCCCTTCAAGATGATTAACTGTTGCTCTTAAGGCACTGCCCCCCCGGGGGGGGAAAGCCAAACAAAATTATTCTCCAATGAAATTTCTAGACAGAAGGGAAATGGAGGAAATTTGAGATGAAATATTTCAGACTTCCTAAAATAATTCTTTATCTTCCACTGAGCTGTCAAATGACTTTTATCAATCAGTACACGTTTAAGAGAAAGAGGGCAGCAGAAAGGAAAGCATGCATAGACACAGAATATTGTTAGAGAAAATATTTATCTTGGCTTGAATTAGCCAGGATCCTTCTGGTGTTCATACCTTGCTGCAGCAAATTGCAGCAGACTTACAAGGTGCTGAGGCCATCTTGGTCACATGCCCAACCCTCCTAGCAATCTGCCACAATTAGCAACAGCAAGCTACACAAGTCTTACAGGAACATCTGTGGGAGTACAACCATTGCAAGCACACAAACACATACATAATATTGTTCTTTAATAAAATTATCCCTACTGTTCCTACTATTTAAAATAAGTATTTTAAATTACACTTAAAGAAACAATAACCTAATGAACCTGTAGAAAGGACCCTGTAAGTCTGATTTTAGTAGACTACTCGAAAGAGTTCATGCAATCCACAATGTACAAAGAAGTGAATGACAGGTTCGTTTGACTGAATGGGCAAATAAATTTCAGGGAAGCAGGACTATAAAACTCATGTTGTTTTTCAGGTTACAGATAAAAGTTCCTTGATTAGCAGAAAGTAAAAGGATGCCAACCAAGATGTTTCATCTAAATGCTAAGATCAAGTCATAAATGTCATACAAAGTGGATGATTATCTAATTACTTAAGACCTGTTGTTTGATGGACCTGAAATATGCTGCATATTTGAAATGCCTAAATCAGCAAGTAGCTTGTGCCTCCCCATACTGCTCTAAAGGTTAATGTTTCTGCGATTTCAGAGGACTTTTGAGGACACTGTGATACATTCTTGTGTAGGGGCTGGTGACATTCTACACGCCTCCCAAACTTTACTGAGACTACACAGCCTTACTGCCACCTCCAGAAATACACTTGGATTGCTTCTCCTTGACAACAATCATCCATACAATTACGAGGGGGAGGGGGGGAGTCCCTTGGGATTCAGTGGGACTTATCTCTAAGGAACAGAACAACACAAAGAGGAAGACACACTTTACTAAAGTGTGAGATTCCCCAGACTGATCGCAGGCAGAAAGTGGACAGTAAAGAACTTAATAGAAATTAAATCAGGGTGTTTTGCTTAAAAAAAAAAAAAAGAACTACTCACCCAGCAGATCTGCTCCTTCATCCACATCCCCAATCAGACCAGAGCCAGCAGAGGACAGTTCCTCAAAGAGAGATTCTGTGTTACGATCAAACGCTTTGTTCTCTATCCCTTTGGTAGGAGTGCTGCATAACAGAATTGGAAATAAAAAGTTAGGAGAATTAGATGTTTTAAAAGATCTCATGGCTGTGCAGAGGTTTGTACCAGAATATATTGCAGCCAAGCCCAGATCTAGCAAATAGCAATGAAATAAATTAAAACAGTCACTAAATTGGGTTTTAGAATAAAATGCATATTATATGCACATATATCTCTGCGTGTCTATATATGTCATATAAAACCCACTTCCTAAATGGCTTCTTAAATGTACCGGTATGGAGCCAAGCATATCTTATTAGTTTTTCTTTAAATTGTTGTACAACAGGCAATCATAGGCAGCTCATGAATTATCAACAGGAGTAACAGTCAGTGTCTACCCTTGTAAGGAGGAGAGGGAATCAGATGCCTGAATCTATGTAACATTTATTCCTCCTAAACACCCATACTCAGAGAGTCTCTGCTCTCTCTTTACCTCCTGATTTGACCAGGCTTTACACAAGACTATCCCTTGCCTTCCCTTGCCTCCCTACTCTTCCCATATTAGCTCAATGTCTGTTTTCTTCCCATTCTTCTGTGCAGTAGGCACACTTTCATTCTGCTCTGGGCAGCTGAAGATGAATAAAAAGGGAAGCACCTCTGTCCAATACTTCCTGGGAGACCCTGACTACACTATGCAAAAAAGAAGGATCTGACCTTACTGCTATCTCCAATACTTCGAGGCATCCTATGCAAAGTAATAATAGTGAAAGAGCATTTGTCTAACACCCCTTGGTTGCACCTTCTGCATTTTCAGCTGTTTTATTTGCTGAAAGTATTGGAAAAAATACCTTGAACCTTTATATCCACTAAGATCTTTGTCCATATCCAGCTCTGGAGTGGATTCAATGATTGCCTGAACTTCAGATTTGTCTTCATTTTCATTAGAATCTTGGGAAGAAAGCAGTAACTGATTTACCAAGAGCAAAACATGTTTATAACAAATGACAGAGGAAAATTTTACTTGCAAAGTGTTTTGTTTCTCCCAAATCCCAAATCAACCACAAGGTTTGCTAAGAAGGCTCCTAGAACACAGTAGCTTTCAAATTAAAAGACGAATGCACTGGACTACTGTACTTTCATACTTCCTAATCTCTTCTTCAATCATCACAGGCTTCATTATGAATTAATTATACACATAATTTTGGCTATAAACAGAAACAGATTTTTATCAAAGGGCAAGAGCTAAAATGGATGATTCTTCAGTCGGCTCATAAACAAGCCCTTCCAAAATGCTATCTTACCACTTTCCCACGTCTTCAAGACAAGGATAGTTGTTCATACTATTAAAATCTTCACACTACAAAATCTTACGCAGAATGAGTATCTATGGAGGGGAGGGGGACAGGGTATACACTGTCGCTCCCAGAACACTGGTAGAATGAGTTATTGTTCAAAACAAAACAAAACATAATAATTTTCCAAGTTTTCCCTAATCCAGTCACTTGACAGAGTGACTTGATAGAATTCTGCAATGTGTGAAATGACCCTAAAATGAAGACTAGTCCCACCATGCTGGCTAGGTAATGCATATCCCAGAAAGTCCACATGGAAGTTTGACAGTTATATTTAGAATTAAGGTATTCTTTCAGGAGGTTACTATTACATCAAATTTTAGCACTTTCAGCTGTCATCAGATCCTTGATGCATCAGCAAAATACATACTAACTGGTGTTCCTGATTATTATAACAATGAAAAGGATTCATCACTTTGCTTCTTGCTTGGATGAACTCATCATTTACACTAATATTGTCCCACTAGGAGCAATAGGAATATTTATTTCGTGAGGCCTTTGGCGAAATTTAATTTAATTTTTTTTTCTTTCTTTCTTTTCCCTTCTCTTCCCTTTTTCCCGCCATCGCTGCTTATAACTGCCAATATTTTGCCCATTGGTGTCTCCAACTCACTTGTTAGAATTTATGTTTTGACGCTCTGGGACGCGCTTGGAGACTTTAGGATTTTAGGATTTTAGGATTTGTTGTTGTTTTTAACTTGTTATTTTTGTATCTATTTGTTGTACTGTGATTGCTGTTAGCCGCTTAGAGTCCCTCGGAGATAAGCGGGATACAAATATAAAAATAAATAAATAAATAAATAAATAAATTTCCTTTTATTTTTTCCTCTATCCAAGTGAATTAGCCTTTTTTAAAATCCATAACTACGAAGCTTTAGACTAGAACAGTATTATGATACAAGGACTTCACAGCTGAATAGAAGTTTGTACTAGAACATATTGCAGCCAAGCCCAGATCTAGCAAACAACACTGCTATAAATTAAGACAGTCACTAAACTGGGTTTGTAAATAAAGAAAGTAATAAATCCAACAGCCAATTCAGGCTAACTACTTTTTCTACAGATTAAACACCTTTCACACTTTTTCATGCAAGTCTTTCCACACATTATAAGATTCCAAAAATCTATAATTAAGCAACAAATGCAAGCACATAAAGCAAAACGGTAGGAAACATGTCGTACAAGTGCTGGTGATCTCGAGGATAGATTATTGCAATGCGCTCTATATGGGGTTGCCCTTGAATCTTCTCCAGCGTCTGCAGCGGGTGCAAAATGCGTCGGCCAGACTGGTGGCGGGTGTGCGTCATTACGACCACATCACCCCGGTTCTGGCTCGTCTGCATTGGCTACCCGTTGCATCCCAGATTAGATTCAAGGTCCTGGTTTTAGTTTATAAAACCCGCCATGGCTTAGGACCTGATTACATGGCAGAGCGAATCACCCAGCAGTCGGCTTCGGCCCGTCCAATGAGGACGTCGCGGGCGCACTCGCTTCGGGTGGCCACACCCAGAGAGGCCCAGAAAACCTCGACCCGGAACCGGGCCTTCTCTGTGGCGGGCCCCACTATCTGGAACCATCTTCCTAGCGATGTGTGCCTTGCAGAGTCCCTGCCGGCCTTTCGGAGGGCGTTAAAGATCCTTTTCTTCTGGGAGGCCTTTGGTGACCTAGTTTAGTTTTGTTCCTCCCCACTGCCATCTGTCGATATACTCCCAAGCTGCAGTGTGCCGCCATCCTGCAGATCTTGCTAGGTCACTTATTTTAAAATTGTTGCTATTGTTATTGTTGTCTTGTTGTGTCTGTCTAATTGGTTGTATTTGATTTAATGTTGTGAACCGCCCAGAGTTCCTATGGGAAGATGGGCGGTATAGAAGCTCTATAAATAAATAAATAGAAGTCCACAGATTTCCTCATCGGACAAGATGGTAACAATATTTTACTAGCGCATGGATCTTCAGGTAAAATCTTCAGTTTCATTCCTGCTTCAGTAACATACAGGTGAAACTCAAAAAATTAGAATATCATGCAAATTTATTTCAGTAAGTCAACTCAAAAGGTGAAACTAATATTATGAGATAGACTCGTTACATGCAAAGCGAGATATGTCAAGCCTTACTTTGGCATAATTGTGATGATTCTGGTGTACAGCTTATGAAAACCCAAATTCACAATCTCAGAAAATTAGAGTAGTGGGAAAAGGTTCAATATTCTAGGCTGAAAGTGACCCACTCTAATCAGCTAATGAATCCATAGCAACTGCAAAGGGTTCCTGAGCCTTTAAATGGTCTCTCAGGCTGGTTCAGTAGGAATCACAATCATGGGAAAGACTGCTGACCTTACAATTGTGTAGAAAACCATCATTGACACCCTCCACAAGGTATAGATTGCAAAAGAAGTTAGATGTTCCCAAAGTGCTGTATCAAAGCACATCAACAGAAAGTTATGAGCTTCAAATGTCATATTCCTCTTGTCAAGCAGCTCCTAAATACTCTTGCTCAGTGGTCCAAAGTCCTCTTTTCTGATGAGAGCAACTTTTGCATCTCATTTGGGAACCAAGGACCCAGAGTCTGGAGGAAAAAAGGAGAGGCGCACAATGCACAATGCTTGAAGTCCAGTGTGACATTTCCATCGTCTATGCTGATTTGGGAAGCCATGTCATCTGCCGGTGTTGGTCCACTGTGTCCAGGGTCAACGCAGCCGTCTACCAGGAGATTCTGGAACACTTCATGCTTCCTTCTGCAGACAAGCTTTATGGGGATGCTGACTTCATTTTCCAGCAGGACTTGGCACCTGCCCACACTGCCAAAAGTACCAAAACCTGGCTCAATGACCATGGGATTACTGTGCTTGATTGGCCAACAAACTCGCCTGACCTGAACCCCATAGAGAATCTATGGAGCATTGCCAAGAGAAAAATGAGTGATGTGAGACCAGACAATGCAACGGAGATGAAGGCTGCTATTGAAGCATCCTGGTCTTCCATAATACCTCAGCAGTGCTACAGGCTGATAGCATCCATGCCATACCGCATTGAGGCAGTGATTGATGCAAAAGGGGCCCAAACCAAGTACTGAGTATATATGCATGCTTATACTTTCCAGAGGTCTGATATTCTTCTATTTCCAATCTTTGCGTTATTGATGTCATGTAATATTCTAATTTTCTGAGATTGTGAATTTGGGATTTTCATAAGCTGTATGCCAGAATCATCACAATTATACCAAAGCAAGGCTTGACATATCTTGCTTTGCATGTAATGAGTCTATCTCATATATTAGTTTCACCTTTTGAGCTCCCTTACTGAAATAAATGAACATTTTCACCTTATTCTAATTTTTAGAGTTTCACCTGTAGTTCATTTGGTACCTGCAGTGATAGTGACTTTTCAATAAAGTATACATATACTGACATACATCAGTCACACAGGACTCTTCAGACACAAATATTGTACTTTTCCTATACGAAGGTGTTTTCCCACATAAATTATGCATATTGCTCTCGATTTTCCTCTGGAACTCAACAAACTGGGCAAAAGTGAATTTGCAATTGACAGAAAGATTCATTCTCAACACACATTCTCTTATAATCACTTACCAATGGATGCAGTTCTTGTTTCTTGGGCTGCCTGTACTTTGATGTGCTTGCTTTCATCTAAGGACTTGTCTTCTGCATCTGTGTTCTTCACAACTCCTTCCTTATCTTCATTCTGGGGTGATTCAGCAGGCGCAAGCACATCAGAAGCAGCAACTAGGATGGGAGTCGTCGATTTGGAACCTGCTTGGCTAACATCAGAAATTTCATCCTAAAGTGTAGAGAAGTTCACAGCAATTACAGAATTTATATGACACACTCCTAATCCCCAGAATGGATACCTGACTAACTGCATCCCATTCATCTACTGTCTTTTCTACACACCATCACAAGGTGTGCATACTGCAGCTTCCAGAAGCAGCCTAAGCGAAGACTTTCCTGTTTGGGCAAGAACTATCATAACTTTACATTACACATGATGGCATTACAGTACTCAAATATACAGGTCACTCTTAGTCAGGGATCCAATAACTATCTATTAATTTACTAACCTACAGTGGAAGCAAGGAATGACCCACTATCTCAGGAAGTTCCCTTCTCCAACACTAAAAAAATACTTTCCCCCAGAGGCCTCTGCTCCTGTGCTGAAGAAGACAAGCCCTCATGAACTTCCCTCTTCCTGGCTCCATCAGAGCCCCAGCTGTGATCTCCACAGCTGTAATGCTATAGCACAGTGATGGTCAACCTATGGCACAGGTGCCAAAGGTGGCACTCGGAGCCCTTTCTGTGGGCACCCAACATCGCCCCTTCACAGCCACCTGTATTCAGGTTAAATTCCTTTATTGGCACTTGGTGAAAAAATAGTGGGTTTTGATTTGCAGTTTGGGCACTTGGTCTCTAAAAGGTTTGCCATCACTGCTATAGCACAAGGAAGGGTGACTTCACAGGATAATCAAGATGTATAGCCCTAAGTCACTTTTCAGTACAGCAGACTGCAAGGAAAATGTGATGGCAACATTGGACTGTTTGCCCACCCATAAATCTCCCATCATTTCTCACCCATGAATCTACTTTACACCAAACTGCTGTTGTAAAATATACTGCAGCTCAAATATACAACTTTGATCAGTCTTATTTGAGCCTATGCTGTTTCAGTGTACATACTGGCCAGAATAGTGTTGCACATCTCTGTAAAGGCAGACAACATCAGCAGCTGTAGGCATTAATCTTTAATTCAAAATCTGCTGCCTCCTCATCCCCAGCTGCATAGCTTAATGGTTTAGGTAAGCGTCTGCAGAGCCAGAGGTTGGGAGTTTGATACCCCACTGTGCATCTTGAGATGAGAGCCTTGGGTAAGCTGCACAGCCCCAGGGTGCCCCCAGAAAGAGGGAGTGGTCAACTACTTCTGAGTGTTCTGTGCTTGAATACCCCTGAAAAGGGTCACCATCAGTCAGAACTGACTTGAAAGCTCAACTGTGTCTTCCCACTGCACCCCAGGTTCCACGGCTCCCTACAGGTGCCTTTTGACCCATTGAAATCTTTGGGGGTGGCAGGACAGAACTGTATCTGCTGATGACCAGGTGTGGGATGTATTTCTGGCACTGGAAAATCACTGCTGCTAGCCCGGCCACCAGTATTGGGACTGGCAGCAGCCATTTTGTTATATTAAATATTTATTTTATGTATTTATTTAAAATATTTCTATCCCTCCTTTCTGTCCAAAAGGACCCAATGTACCCCCACTCTGATTTTGACCCCCACCCCACCCCCCGAAGTTTTGCCAGGTCAAAATAAATCCATAGGGAACTTTGGAAGGCATTCTTGAACTAAGGCAGCAGTAGGGACATTTAAATTAAAGATTACCATCTGTAGCTGATGATGATATCAACCTTCACACAGGCAGAACTGTGCATAAAACGACTCATTTTTGTACAGCAGTAAAGTTGTAGTTCTATGTATTACTACTAATATGTAGTAGTATTACTATGTATTACTTCTTCCTTTTAGGAAGAACTTAATTTGAAATGTGCCAGGCTCATTTTTTTAAAAAAAAAATGCACATTATGTATCTTTATTTTCATTCTCCTTGCAATTGGTGGCGCCTCAATTTTCTTCTTTAGCCCTGAAATGAAAGTAACCAAACCGAGGCAGCAGGACAGGCAACATTTTATTCATTTATTTCCTTTTATCCTGCATCTCTTCCAACACAAGGACACTAGACAGCCCAAGAACAGCACATTGTTCGCTTAACGTTTCAGTCGCAGCGTTTGTGATGTTGCCACCCCACTGTTTTTTAGCATGTTTGAAAGCAAGTTCCACTGAAATAAAATGAGTGGTTTTGAGATCACTGATATTTATTGCACTTTATCACACTATTGTGTACATATAAATGTAGAACACAATGATAAGGTAAGCTTTTATTTTTATTAGGGTGACTATTTGACAAAATGGAGAAACTCACACAGGGAACCCTTTTAAGGGGGGGGGGTCACCAGCAGATACAGCTCTGTTTAACCAGTAATGTGGCCGTAGGTATGTTTCGGGAGGGGCATTAAAAGATGGAAGGGGAAAAAACGGCCTCTTTCCCACCTCTCCTGTTACTTGCTGCCCCCTTCAGAAGTGTCTTTTTCTTTATTTTTTTTTGTTTTAAAAAAAGAGGGGGTGGGGAGAGATAGGCAAGGACAGGCTCAGAATATGCTCTGACTAAACTAGGCATTCTCTGCAAAGCAGGGCTGATGTCCTGTGAAAAGGATCCAGATGAGTGCAACTGATAAGGTTTTGATTCGATGGATTTAGTAATATACAGTATTTTGATTTTACTTGTAAGCTAGCTTGGGAGAATCGGCATCTTTAGATGTGAAATACGCAAAATCAATGAACTATTTAAAATGCCGTGCCACGCTACAGTTACGTAGACTTGCAAGCAAATCAAAATTTCAGCTAAATTAATTGAATATCATAACACTTTACCCTTGCCAGAGGCAGCAGTATCTCCTTCTTTATAGATGCAGTTCAAAGGGATCAGTTAAACCAGGCACATCCAAACTTTGGCCCTCCTGATGTTTTGGAGCACAACTCCCAGAATTCTAAGCTTAGATTGCCAATGGTAAAGGACTGTGGGAGTTGTGTTCCAAAACATCTGGAGGGCCGAAGTTTGGACATGCCTGAGTTAAACCCACTTCCTTACTTAAAGCAACATTTTTGAACTTAGATGGCTGGCCAGCTACTCAAAGAGACAGCCACATGACCATTTTCAGATTGGACACAGTTTTCTGCACTATCTTTTGTTATATTTCTGACACCAGGCAAATTCTGCTCCCCCCCCCCCAAATGCACTCATCCTTGAAACGGCATTTGCGATCCTTATCAGAAGCGGTTTTATCTGCTGGCTCTCCTCCGCTTCTAGTTTAAACAGGTGGTTTTTATTTTTATTGGATAATTTATTTTCATAATTGCCTTAAGCTGCCTTGAAAACTCATGCAGGTAAAAAAGTGAGGTTCTGGTTAAGTTTTCCTCTGGGTGAGCTCAGAAACAACATTTAAGTATGAAATCAAGTAAACTATGGAATGCCCTATTGCAGGCACATCCAAACTTCGGCCCTCCAGATGTTTTAGACCACAACTCCCAGAATTCCAAACCTGTATTTCCAATGGCAAAGAACTGTGGGATTTGTGGCCCAAAACATCTGGAGGGCTGAAGTTTGGACATGCTTGCCCTATTGGAAAATAAGCGATAGTGTTTAAAATGTATGGAAATTGAAGGCCATTCCCAATGTCTCAGATGGAAGGAACTTCTCCCCCAGTCAGCAGAGCCAGGAAATATTACAGTCAAAAAATATGACAAAGATTTTATGTCAAAATACAGTAAATGTTTAGTAATTGATAACAGATGCCCTTTCCGGGGCAGGGCACAGGTGTGTGTAAGATGAAGGACAACCAAAAGGCCCATTTTCAATTTTACATTCTGACATATATTCAGCAAAGTGATAAGCATATTATTGGGACAGATTTCTTCAGACCTGGCACACTAATATTTCAGTAAGTAAGACAACTGGACTTCTTTTCTACTTTTCTTTAAACCAGTAGTTCCCAGTCTTGGGTCTCTGTGATTTGGGTCTCTGTGAACTAAAACTCTCAGAAGCCTCCACCATGAACTGTGTTGGCCAGGATTTCTGGGAGTTGTACCTGGAACGCTGTCCCTTGCCTTTTGGTGGTTGGGGACTTCGACATGCATGCCGAGGCAAAACTTTCTGGAGCTGCTGTGGAATTCATGGAGTCCATGACCTCCATGAACCTATCTCAGCATGTTGTTTGTCCCACCCATAGTGCAGGCCATACCCTGGACCTGTTTTTTTCCTCCATGCCATCAGATTTTTCCTCTGAGGGCTGGGGGCTTGGTATTCCAACCTGTGTCATGGTCAGATCAACATCTTCTAAAATTTTCCCTGTTGATTGCTGCTCCACCCCTTGATTGGGCCCGCCCCCGAAGGCTTCTGGACCCTGCCCGGAGAAGAATCCGAAATAATAAATAATAAATAAATAAATAAGACAAAAATATAATTTTATACACGGAAAATTATTGTAATTTAAGTTAGCCCACAGGTCCTCACTAAGCCTATGATTTTTATTTGTTTTCTAACTTTTGGTCTGTACTAGCCATTAAAAAAAGAGAAGTCACATCAACAGGAATGACGCCTTTGTCAAAGAATAAATAGCAGCAATGTTTCCAATAGTGGTGCTTGCCTCCCCAACCCCTTAAACGCTCCCTCTGTTTCTGAAGAGCAACCTTTGTGCCATGACTGCTTTTAACTGTTTCACTCAGTCTTACAAGGCCTTCTACCACCCAGTGTGGGACTCCCCTGCTCCTATTCAAGGCAAAGCATGCTTAGACACCCTGAACATGCTGATGGCCAGAGGGTGGTAGAGGCCCGCACAATCCTCTAACTAATGACTAGCAATTATCACTGTCTTGCCACCAAGGAAGAGCAGCCTGGGTATTTTTGCCACAATGGAAGAACCAATGTTCAGTTCAGACTGCCACCCTGTTTTAGGCTTGTATGTTATCATTCAGTGACATGCCCAGCCAAGGGAGCCCAGCCAAGTGTTTGTAGAACAATTTCAATTATACTGTTCAGACGGACTGTGCCCCCTCCCTTCTCTCCTAAATGTCATTTCTTAGTTGCACCCCAACTTTCTAAAAACCAAAACAAAACCCCTCAAAACCCAGTTCCAACTCGAGCAGCAGCTTATCTGTGAACCAATCTTTCCAAAAGAAAGAAAACGACAGTCTTATCAAGCAAATAGACAGCTCTTTCCATCCCCCTGTCAGAGTAGAATAAAAACTTGGCTTTGTTTAAAGATTTCTCAGCTTCTGTATTCCAAATGCGTGCATGAAAGAATCCAGCACATGCCACTGACCTTAGCAGACAAAAAGCTCACAACAAATGGCTCGACTGCCAACAGAAAAGAGCCAAGGAAAACCTCAGAGCTTAGTTTCAACAGCTTAACAAAGGAAACGGACTAGCTCAGTTTCATAATTAGAATTCTACTGATCTACTGCCAGTGTTGCATTTCTGCTCATGCACTTGAATATCATATTGTCTGCACACATATCAGTTCAAAATTGTCCAAGAAAAAAAGAAAAGGAAAGTTTTGAAGGACATGTTTAGAATCTGTCTACTGTGGATTGTATACATTCCTGGTCCTGAGTCATTTTCTTTCACTTCTCTCCATTTCAGTACTTTCCTTGCTGGCAGGAGGACTGTCAAGTACAATAGACAGACAAAATGTGTGATGCAGTAGTTAACAGTATTAAACTACAACAGTGGAAAATCCAGATTCAATGCCTCTTTCAGCTGAATCTATTTCCCAGGATGATCACTGCAATAAAATCAGTAGGAGAACAACCAGGAATGCCATCTTGAACTCCTTGAAGGACTGCACAACCATACATACGGAGCTTTTAAAAAATTGGATGAATAGCCATACATCTCCACAATCTGTTTTTGGATAGGCTTGCTAATATCAAAAATAAAGGTTGGATAGCAATTTATTTATTTATTTATTACACTTATAAACTGCCCGATTTTCCCAAAGGGAACTCTGGGCGGTGTACATACATGTCATCCCACAACGACTACCCAAAATACAATCACAAGACAGGACAATCCCCGACACAGTAAACAATGGGCACAGCAAATACAAATCAGCGTCCGTATATAATATAAAACTGCTAAAAGATGTTTAAAAAGACAGCAGATAGAAATGGCATGGCTCCCCTAACCAAGACAAAAAGTCCAGGTCATGTCCGGCAAGACAACTGGAAAGACCGGTGCCAGCAAGAAGAGAAGGGGGGAAAAAGAAGAAAAAAGGGGGAAAAAGAAAAAGA
Organism: Phrynocephalus versicolor; assembly: GCA_023846285.1. Classification (NCBI taxonomy): domain Eukaryota; kingdom Metazoa; phylum Chordata; class Lepidosauria; order Squamata; family Agamidae; genus Phrynocephalus; species Phrynocephalus versicolor. Next base: position 19,579,350 of record JAHTLZ010000010.1, on the reverse strand, counting down.
AAAAGAAAGAAAGAAAGAAAGAAAGAAAGAAAGAAAGAAAGAAAGAAA
>JAHTLZ010000010.1:19561969-19579292 GCA_023846285.1 Phrynocephalus versicolor | reverse complement strand
AAAGAAAGAAAGAAAGAAAGAAAGAAAGAAAGAAAGAAAGAAAGAAAAAGAAAGAAAGAAAGAAAGAAAGGGGGGAGGGAGGGAGGGAGGGAGGGAGGGAAAGAGACCTGTGCTCAGAGAGCCCCAAAACATTGCTTGAAGAGCCAGGTCTTCAAGGCCCTTCTAAATGCCAGCAATGACTCCGCCTGCCTAATCTCAGCTGGCAGCTTGTTCCAATAAGCCGGCCCTACGACCGAGACAGCCTGGTTACAGGTCGAGGCCCTATGGGCCTCTCTCGGTGTTGGCACTCTGAGAGAGAGGGAGGACGAAGCTCTGGTTGATCTGGACGAGACTGATCTCTGGGAGATCCACTCCGCCAGATAGATAGGTCCCAAGCCATGGAGGAGCAATCCCTTCCCCAAGCCATTAAAGTATTACAAATTGACACAAGAGGGCAGAATACTGATGTCTGATGGTCACCTTTTTTAAAGCCTACATTACAATGTAAATTTTAGTGACTAAGTGATTTCTCCCCCACAACCTGTTATTCAACGGGCACAAACTGTGAAAAAGAGGCTCAAAACACACGTCAGTGATGTTTAGAAAAGTAATGCAAGAAAGCTCTTGAAAGCTCAAACAACGAAGTGCTTTGTATACCACGCTTCCATAGATGCTAGCTTAGAAAAATCGCCATATAATTTGAATTAGATTTCTCAGCCACTGTTCACTTTTCATATCCATAATCCAGTGTGGTGGAAGAAAAGTACATACTGCACAGGAAAGCTAGACCATGAGCACTTATTTATGATATGATCACATTATATGGAACCTAAGCAAGACTTCAGTAGATGTGTAGTTTCATAAACCTACCATCAACAGAGAGCAAAGTGTGGCTTCTGAATGGAGTAAGTACGCAGAATCTAAAGGATGAAATGCCTAAGATACATTTGAAGATGTCAATTTTCTCAGTTCACTCAGCAATATCTCTCAGTTTACTGCATTTCAGTATTGGGTGTGCTAGACAAAGTGCAAAAAGGTGTGCCTTCACCAAACATGCCAATTTCGACAGAATCCCCATAGCATAACATAGAGATAAGAGACGAATCATCAAGCAAACTTATCCTCCGATTTAGCTCATGGGCAATTAACCCCAAAGAGCTGCTCAGTATTTCTGTTCAAAGCTGTCTAGAAAATATCTCAGTTTTGACAGTGACTGTAAATGGATTTTAGTAGCCACTTAACGTCTTATCAATGTTTGCTACGTGGACAGAGTACACCCTAGAAGAAAATATGAGATAATTATGACTTCCAGAGGATACAGTGCCATGGTCTTGGCATCTGTTTAAAGAATAAACTCAAAAGAGACATGCTACATCCTTCAAGAGCATTCATACTCTTTAAAAAGCTTGCAACATACTATTCAGATACCAGTGTGTTTCTAGACACTAATAATCTGAACAGCATTTAAATGAAAGCTCTATATTCACTGTTCTCCCACATCTTTTTATGTCCATTCTCCTAACATATTTAGGAGAATGAGTTTCCACATAAGATTTAAAACTCTCCCTTGAGCATACTAATATTCTTATAGAAAAAAATGTCAATTTAAATATTAATCAGTTTAGGAAGGCAAGATATACAGGCTTTATGAAGCACTCTATCCATCTGGAAAGCTAATTTGAAAAACTGTTTGTCTGGGAAACCAGAACTGAGATCCTGGCATTCCCATAATCCCAAGGTGCAGCAGTCTAAGACCCATTCATCAAACTATACATGGGGAGGGGAGAGAGAGAGACTTACCTTCAGCTTACCTGAATGGACTCTCTTAGATGTTTAGGAACTAAAGAAAGACAGTTTAGGGTTTAAATTTCACTGACAGGCACAGCACCATAAGAGGCCACTTCTAAAAACTCTACATGTGGGAAAATAAAACCACCGACTCACTTTTAGGCTAGTGCGGGAACGTGGCAGACTTAGTTCACGGAACTTCCAAGTGTCTGATCCTGGAGTTTCTACTGTTGCTCTCTGAGTATCAGGAGTAAGAAGCGCATCTCCTTGAGGTAGTGGAAAGATGCCCAGTGATACAGGAGGCTCCTTTCTGTAGGAAAAAAGAAAATGCTTCAGTTTTGTACAATAACTACTTTTACATGTAACACCAAGCCAAGAGTTGTTTTCATTATGGTTTGTAGAACCAGTCAGAGTAGTTTATGAAGATAAACAAAGCAAACACAGCTTTTTCGCCCAGTTCTTAGCTTGTTTCTGCAAATACCTTAAAAGCAGTAATTGATCCTTCTGCCTTTGTGGAAGGGAAGGGTTACTTTTAGACCTGGGCATTTCGTTTCAGAAGGGGTCCAGTTCTGAAACAAAACACGGCAGCACAGCTGCCATTCAGTACTGGGACCCACCTTCCAGAACAAAATCAACCAGTCTCTTACCTTGTTTTGGGTCACGCAGGGCTAAACTCCAATGAGGAATCAGCCTCTGACATGTCATCTTTCACTCTCCCTGGTGCTGACCAATCGGAGAGGGAGGTGTGATGATACATGTCCTTGCAAAGGTCCTGATTGGCCAGCACCAGGGAGAGTGAAAGATGACGTGACAGAAGCTGCTTTCTCATTGGAGTTTAGCCCTGCAGAACCCAAAACAAGGTAAGAGACTGGTTGATTTCATTCTGGAAGGTGGTTCCTGGTACTGAACGGCAGTCGTGCAGCCATGTTTCATTTTGGAACCAGACCCCTTCCGAAATGAAACACCCATGTCTAGTTGCTTTGTTTAGTGGTACAGTATTTTTCTGTGCATATCTAGAGGCTGGAAGAAGATATTCTTGTAGGATTTGTATTTGTGGGGGCATAAAATTTCTTTGCCAGATATAGAATGGGCAAAAACCAATTTCATAAAGCAATACTAGTATCATTGTGTACGAAAAACATTTGGCAGCTTCAGATTGAGGAAAAGCCCTTAAAATATCCCAACATTGCCACCATATCACCACCATCTAGATTGGGACTGCCAGATGTGGTGGATTTTTTTCCTATTAAAAGTTTCTTTGCCCCCATCCCAAGTCTCCCAAAAGCCTCCTCTGTACAAAAGGGAGCCCTAGAAGGCATTGGAACCTGAAAGGGAGAGATAGAAAGCGTTCAAATCCAGTAATTTAAATTAAACATTTCCAGTGCTAGATCCTGTATACACTAGTGTATATACTACCTATACCAGTGATGGCAAACCTATAGCACGGGTGCCCAACATCGCCCCTTCATAGCCACCTGTATACAGGTTAAATTACAGTATTGGCACTTTGCAAATAAATTAGTGGGTTTTGAATTGCAGTTTGGGCACTTGGTTTCTAAAAGGTTCGCCATCACTGACCTATACCTATTATCTACTACTGGCATGAGGAGGGGAGTGCATGCTTTGCTTATGTTTTGTAAGGAATGTGATTTTAGAGTATATGCTTCTGATGAGCAGCTTTTCAAGAATGGCTGTAGGTGGCTGAAGGCTTATTTTTCCTCTGTGTGCTGCATGTTGAACATTTGTGAGGGATCTTCAGGATATATTAAGGAGTTCAAAGGAAAGCAACAAACAGTATTATAGACTAGTCCCTGATTCCCTCCTTAGTTCATCTTACCTTACACTTACCTTATACTACCTTACCTAAGATTTTTGAGCAAGGCACAGAAACAAACCAAGAACAAGCTAGCATTTGTGACCCAGACATAACAAACCATAGTTAAAACAAGCTGTAGCATTAAATTGAGGTTTGCTGCCAAATATAAATATATATCTCTTGGTTTGTTATCTGATACAGATCAAACGTTTGGACGCACCATAATGTGACTAAATACATGTGATGTGAGTAAGTATTGTGACTTATGTGCAAACCATGGCTCTATATGAACTTTTGAGTTTCAGCAGATGTAAGAAATGCCAGTATTAAGAGTCAGTTAAAATGTTAACACATGCAAGACAAAACCTTACATGTTTCTTACATGTAAGCAGAAGACAAAATAGATCATATTCATCAATTTTGCTTGAAGCTATTTATAACACATTTTGCAATTTAGATTGTCAGTTGTTTGCAACAGCAATGTTATGGAGTAGTGCACAAGATGCAAGCATACAATGATCAAGACAGTACTCGATTCCTCTCAGAGTACAGAAGGAAATAGGAGAACAAAACACCAGACTTTAAAATAGGGAACAAATGGTGACGTATACAGAAAAAGGCATTGTGTTCTAATTAACACCATAACAAAATAGGTGGTTTCAAAACAGCACAGTGAATTGGGGCAAAACTTGGGTGGGTGAAATTGGGCAGAAAGAGAAGGTATGTTTAGATGTGAGCTTTCTACACTTGATCCATCTGTAAGATAGCAAGGATGGGCCTAAATTGGTGTTTTTGTTTTGATAAATCCTTAACTAGAAATTATCATGAGTCAAGCTGTTGTGCTTCATATGAAACGTGCCATGCTATACCACAGGTGTCACACGGACCCATCTCCCACTCCCCTGGCCTGCTGGCCCACTCGGCTTTCATTGCACACTTGCAGGGTCCTCCTTCCTTGGTGGTGCTCAAGTCCAGCCAGGAGTTTGGCCTGACCTTCCCGGGGCCCCACCCCCAAGCTGGCGAAAATGACAAAGAGGCAGGACAGGGATTTCTGCCCATCTCTCTCTCTAACTTGCAGGGGAGAGGCACTCATGTATTCTACCCCATACTGGAGAAACTCAGATGTTTTCAGACGCCTACTTTTGGAAGCTGCCATCATGAGAGCAAAATTAAAACAATGTTTCTAGTTTTAATACTAGTTTATAACCAGAGGATAGGATTTTAGTTCCATAATACTACCACTAATTTAACAGTACAGCCATCTTTTCTTCATTCATTATGTGAGGACTCCCTCTCACATCTCTCTTCCATCTCTTTTGGATAAAAATCACTGATGTTTTATCAGTTTTTGAGGAGAAATATAAAAACTTGAAATATTAAATTCCTGGTTTATTACTAACACTGGCTTAATTCCAGGTGTTTTTGAATCACACAATTTTACGCTGTACAGCAGAACCAGTGCATTCATTGATTCATTATCTACTGATTCAGTTATCCATGGTTGGCAGAGGAAAAATTAAATAAAAAATTCAGCAGCCGCAAAGCAAGCTACTGTCACAAACAGCAGCTGTAAAGCAAGCTACTGTCACAAAATGGCAGTTTTGAGGATTTCCGACATTCTGTCTTATCCATGGTTTTCATTATCCATGGGCAGGCTGGGAACCAATCCCCAGTGGATACTGAGGTCCTACTGTAGTTGGTATGGAAACAGAATAGGTTCCTCTGCCACACAGACTAAGTTATCAACATTCCATATCTGTGAAATTTATATTATAAAAGAAGAACCAAGCAAATTATTTCTTAAATATCAATACTTTATCACCATATCTACCATATCACCTGAAGAAAATGAACTGTTCTACTTAAGTATTGGCCTTACTTTTACCTACCAACATGGACATTTTATTCTGTTTGCTTTCATGAAGGAGTTGATGGGCCAAAGCAAAAGGAAGCAAACCCTAGAAAGAGAATACTACAAAAATTTCTGTTTTCTGTAATCAACTTCGCAGATTGTAACTAGTCATTGTTTATAAGATTCTGTGGAAGGGTGTTTTAAAGACATTCCTTCTCTTGGCTAAACAAAAGGAAAGCATGGCAAGTTTTTACAGACAGACAAAGATTGGTAATAAAAATGAAAGAGTAGATATATTACTTTAGATGTAAATTTTATCAGATCAGCAACGATGTTTATGAATAAATGAAAAAATACCAATGGAAGACTTGATTTAAATTGAACTCTTTCTTGCCAATTTAAATCACTGATTTAAATAACCTCAATTTAAATCACTTTCATACAATTAGTGCTTTGTAGAAGCAATACCTGTTCAGGGGCCTTGTTATGGTTGGCATTGGACTAATGAGTAAAAAAAAAAAAAAAAGACCTTGGTCAATGACTATCTTACTCAGGAATCCCGAGCGCAACTTTGACCCCAAATACCACACCAAATCCTATGGGGAACTCTGTCTGCCTGTCACAGATCCAGTGAATTTTCATATAGTCTTTAATCCCTGGCATTTGCAATTCATTCCACTGTATTATCATCAGTTTTGGCTCACTCTCACATAGCAGCACCGCATAAAGGCAAGATGTGAGAACAAGACTTTGAGTCAAAGGTCATTTCATTACCCCATGCAACACGTTCAGCATACAATTTTTACAATACTGTAATTCAAGCGTCTGAAAAAGGTGTTTTTATAAAATCATATTATAACTTGTTTAGATTCTGCTTAGTAGTGTATGCTTACTGTCAATATAATTTCTTGGGACTTCTAACACAAATAAAGAAAGCTTTTGAAAAAATAAGCAGAGAAATACAAATTATTGGCTCTACTGCATCAGCACTTGTAGAAATATTCTGAAATCTACAAACATGCTAATACTCAAAAGAAGCAGGTTTATGCAAAATTTCATTGAGCCCGTCAACATAACTTGTATTTTTCTCTTTGTGAGATTTAACCAACCCCAATTAAAATACTGCCATTGTGACAATATCATTATGTCTGCCAGCCCCCCCCCCAGACAAACATACTTTATGAGTCAATTGACTGACAGCCTGACTGATTTTAATTGCAGCCAGATATGCATGAATTAAAAAAGGCCTCCACTTAGAGGGGTGGCCTAAAATGTCAAATCACACCACAACATCACATAGACACAAAACACTCCAGAGGTCAAGGACATACATGTATATTATACACATATATTCTCTTGCATATCTTTCAGGCAGACAATACTTGCCTGGCACTAACAAAAATTAGAAATTTAAAATGACTGTGTGACTTTTTTAAAGTGTAACTATTTGGGGAATCACAAGCTTTGAAAACTTATTACTTTCTTGCTTGCACATATTTATATATTGCACATATAAATTGCACATATTTATATATTGCCATAAGGGACTGACAAATACACTACAAGTAGTTTTAAAATTTATTTACACTTCACAGTAGATAGCCAAACATAATTTGCACTGACCTTTCAACAATTCAGTCCAAGAGTTTCAGCATTTGTTCAATAGTTGACAAAATGAGTAACCTCTTACTAATGCAAAACCAGAACTTGACACCTACAGGACCTATCTCTGTGCTTATACACCTTCTTTCCTATCACATCACAACGTTCTAATATCTATTGGTCTATGTCCTAGAACAGTGTTGGCGAACCTATGGCACAGGTGCCAAAGGTGGCACTCGGAGCCCTTTCTGTGGGCACCCGACATCGCCTCTTCACAGCCACCTGGATTCAGGTTAAATTGCTGTATTGGCACTTTGAAAAAAAAAACCAGTGGGTTTTGAATCGCAGTTTGGGCACTCGGTCTCTAAAAGGTTCGCCATCACTGTACTAGAACCATGCCGCCACTGGCTATGTACTGGAAGAGGTCTGTAACAACACCCCCATTAATTTTACAGTCTGATCCCTGAACTCTTTCAAATTGCCTATTCCTTTGGCCTCATTTCTTTCCTTTCCATTTTGAAGAATATTGTACAGATGGTAAACTATCACCACTCCTTTCTGTTGCATGGCCATTGGATACAGGAACAATGGCTTCACTGGACTGGGACTAAATTTCACTAAACTGTAGTTTATCTTAAAATTACCAGAAGAACTTTTTAACTTACCCTTTTGTCTATAAATTCTAATCTAAATTATGAATGGAATCTCAATAATAAAGCAAAAAAAATTCTACCGATTTGCAAAATATTTCTTGCCCATTTATCCTGAAATTATTTTGACTTGCAATAAGTGATCTGACAAGGGACTGAAATTTTATGGGCCTGAGTAGTGCTGCTTCACCACACATCACAACCACTTGCTGCTTATGCTTAGCAAATGAGTCAAGGTCTGCAGAAAGAACTACAGTACTGGACTACACAGATTGAGGCACGTATGAGGTCTGCCTTAAACCACAGAGAAAGACAGAGAAAGAGAGGAAAGTGTTTTATATACCATAAAGAAACATTTAAATTTGCATTTTGCTGTGATTCTAGAAATGCCATGTCGGGGGGAAAAGTACTGATTTAACACAACTATTACACACTCTTTCTCAGTTACTTGAATGTTACAGTGTTTATAATCCAATTAATATACCCAAAGATTAAAACATGCATACATTTCAAATACTGTACTGTAGTAAAGGCTGAAGCGCTCAGTGCTGTACAGATGTGCTTAAGGACTAAGCAGGAGACTAAATACTGCATCATTAAGTTGGGATTAATTGTTGTGAATAATTATTTGAGAGAATAAAGCAAATTTCTTCCTGACTCAACCTAACTGCTTCCTTTTTTTACATCGCCATTGTTGTTTTTTCAAATACTACCTGAAAGAACGCTAATAAGACTGGATTTACAATTCCTATGTCTGGGTTAAAAACACCAATTAAGGACCCAGTTTACAGGGTGGGGGTGGAGAAATGTGTAGCTTGTATAATTAAATTATAAACCACCCACAGAGTGCTTTAAATGCTATGGGGTGATATATAATAGTATACAATATTTATTCTTTTATTTAGAATATTTTTACCCCACCTTTCTCCTTGGAAAAGGACCCAAGGTGGCTTACAGTAAAGAGGGACAATATATAGCCCAAAATGTTTAAGACATAATTTAAGTTATAAACAGGGAATTAGAAGAGGCATCTTAGTACTTAGTACTTTGCTTTTTGCTTTTTAACACTACTTCCCACTCATCAGGTGACCTGAAAAGTGTTGTACTACATGCCGAGTCCCTTTTGACCTACACATTTGTCTTGGAAACTAGAAAATTTCAGACAACATGCTTATCTGGTTACACTAATGTTCTATGAAAAACATGCTTATTTCATTTTCCTGGAATAATAGATTACAAATCAAGTTATATAGATGTAACAATCATAGTACTCATTATGGGGAAATTAGCAATACCTATCCTCTAGCAGATTTCACTACAATGAATAAATATATTCTAATTTCATTCAAATATGATTTACCTGCTGTATTACAGCAGGTAAAAGTGTCCTGTCTAATGCACTCTATTTTACACTAAAAAACATATAGGATGATTTCAGAAATCTAGTTTAGGGCACAATGGAAACAGTCTTCTTGTTGCTTTAAGGCAGCGAGCACACTACTTGGAGGTGTGGGAACAGTACCGGTTTTTGGTCTTTTCTTTAAATCCCTTTATTGAGTGCAGTATATGCAGGATGCCTCAGTGTGTTAGCAATCAGTTCACAAAAAAGACTGAAGCATGTAAGTGGAATAGAGTGCATTTTTAAAAACCACCCTAGATTCTACAGAATTCTCTGGAGTGAAATATATATGGATTAAATGAAAGGCCTAAGCCACAACAGAAGCAAGGCTGCCCGGTATTAGTCAAACTCCTAACAATCAGTGAATACAAGCTTTGCCAGCAAGGTTTTTACACAGCATGTTATGCTATTTATGGTAATAAAACTATCCCCTAGTCGCTTCTGCAAGCACACAACTGACGCTTTGAAGGGTTGCACACAGTACAATGAAAATCCCATTTTCGGTTTTAAAATGTTGAAACAGATGATTTCACATAGCTGAGAAACCCCAAATGTGGATTCGAAACCAGCACGCAGAGAGAGGCATCACGGCCCTGTATCCTCCCTTCACCTCCATCCCAGCCCCCCAACCCTCTTTTCTCCAAGGAGAGAAATACCCACGGCTAAGAACAAAGATGACAAAAGCAGCAGAAGTCTGAGTACCTGAGAATCCTTGGTAAGTTCTGCGTCAGAGCTGGCACACCAGTGGAGATAGAAAAGTGCACAAGCAGCAAAACGGAAAGAGACACTAATATTGCTGAATTAATAACCACCGCCCCGCCAACGAAGCCAAACACAAATAGCAGCATGCATCCAGGATTCATGGCGCTGCGCTGGCATGGTGAAGCGCAAGCAGCAAGGCTACACAGGGGACAAGGGAGTATCTTTGTAGTGAGAGTCTGTCATTCAGCCGCTGCCACAAAAACAATGCCATCGGCAGCAGCTTTCCACTCTCTTCCGCAGCCGCTCCAAAGCAAAATGACATCACCTCCCTCTCCTCCCCCACCTAACAAGAAAGCGGGGCGGGGGGGGAGAGAGAGAGAGAGAGAACCACCAGAGAGGCTTCTCTTCTCTCCAGAATCTATGCAGCAACCTAAAGATACCAGCAAGCTGGTCTGTGGCTTTTAGACTGCTTCAAACCTCTGTAGTTCACTGGAAGCTCCACCATCTATTTCGCCGAGCCCAAAAGCTTTCGTCAGCGACACTGCCTTCTGAACTGATGCACAAAAAGCACAGGCAACCATGCAAACACGATTTGGTTATTGGAAATCCTTTCCTTGTTAATCTTTTTTTTTTTTTTTTTGTGGTAGTGGTGGTTGCAGCTTGTGATTCTATTTGGGAACAACGGGGAGAGGTTTGCATACCAGGCCTATACAGATCTAATCTAAAGAAAAGAGCGAATTGTTGAATCCAGGCCTTGAACTCACGAAACAACACGATTCAATATATGCTGCTTTCCCCCTTTGTGCGTGTCAATAACATATAAAATTCTTCCATTTTAGCTGAACTGTTGTTGAAGATGAAAGAAGTCCAAAAGGTAACACTGGCGTGGGTGACTTCAAGCAAAGGCTTACCTAATTCTACTGTGTACAACAGGCTCTTGCTGATCACTACCCGTCAGTTGGTGAAGTTTGGCTCTTTCCAAATGTTCCATGTAATTATGAATCATCTGTTGTTAAAAAGGAAAAAAACAATCCTAAGAATTGTTTTAATTACATATCTGTTTAAGCATAACAAAGTTAAATGCATACTTTTTCCTTCACCTCTGCTTCTTTGGACTAATTCTCTGCTTGCAGGCATTTCTCTTAATGGCTTACAAATTCAGAGCAACCTATGTAATACCGAAGCATTGAACATTTAATGGTTTTGTGTTATGTATGTTCCTTACAATGTCAGCATCCTTCTTCTCTCCCAATATATACTAAGGATGCAGAAGATAATTACAGTGGACCCTTGTATAACAAACAGCTTGTATAACATAAAATTTGTACAACATAAAAAATTCTGGAGATAGGGGAAATTTGCTTAACATAATTGCCTATGGGGAGAATCCGTACAACATAAAAATGGGATCACTCCGTTTTCAATGCATCCCTATGGGAATTTGCATAACATAACTTCATTTGGAACGAATTAATTCCTTTATACAAGGTACCACTGTGCTTAACCACTTACTCTAATGCAATCTTGAGTTTCAAGTCATTATTTTAGTGTAAGCCATCAAATGTTACCTGGGAATATATACTAATGCATACAGGTTCAGAAATAGAGAAGAGAGACCCACACACAGTTCATCACCCAAGTGCACATCAACATAATTCACAGAACACCACAGTGGATCAAATTTAACAGTAAACTGAGGGAGGGGGGAATGAAACACATTTAATTTATATTTTTCACCACACATTAGCAGCATCAGAGGAACATGTCCCCTGCTAGGCAAATGAGTCAAGATGAGTCCTGAATTCTTCCTTTCCCCTACCATGTCTGTGCAACCAGAAGCTTTTCAAGCAGACCATGCTCTCCAGTGAACATCTTAATCTGGAGACCTGTGGTGGAGTCACAATCAACCAACAGTTTGAGTTCTGACTTTTTTCAAAACCACAGTTTACAACAATCCATAGCCCCTACTCTAGAAGGGAACCTAATTAAATTTAAATTTTAGTCCCTACCACTGGTGTGAAGTAGAAGAGAAAGAAGAATATTGTAGGTGTTCTCATGCCGGATAATTTTACAACAAAACTTTATTTTATTTGCACTTGAGCCTTCCTTCAAGGCGACAGCATTTGAAGACTAGCACCTAAGATCACTTTAACACAAACTTTGATAAGTTTATTCACAACAATGGTTTTGACAGGGTATACATCTGAAATAATCATGCCCACACACATACTTCTTACTGTGGAACAAAAACCCCAGCATGGACGAAATGGATTCTTCTATGTCAAGTGTGGGCTGCTATTGACCAGCAGATGTTTTCAACTGCAACACTCCTAATCCAGCAGCAGCAGCAGTCATCTTGGCTAGGACAGGTGGGATGTCTAAATGAAAAGCATCTGGAGGGCCATAGTTGCCCATCTCATTCTGCTAACATAGGCTGGGTAAAAGTATATGTACTCTGAAATTGATAAATTACAGTCTCTCTAGGCAGGTATCTTTGTAAATTGCAGGTAAAAGAGATAAACAGTGCAAGTACAGGGGAATGGAAGAGTTTCTGAACAAATCCATCACCCCTAATGAATTCAGCAAGTTCTCAGCTATCCAGAGTTCCATCTTATATTACTTTGGTGTGTCACAAAAATTTCACATATACACTCTGAGGCTCTGTTGAACTGGTTTCCACACATAAAAATAAGCTGGATAGAATACTGGCAATTCAATAGCCTATTTTTAAATATGAGTACTGAAAGAAGATTAAACTGGGATTTCACAAAGACATCAGATTTCTCTCACACACTAGGTTTGAATTCACAGCAACTCACATATATCTCTTCACAATAGGTTTGTATTACCTGCCCAAAATCCAAACAAGAAAGCTTGTGAAGGAAGCTTAACCCCTTCTTTTTTTAACCTGCTTTTTCCTCACCAACTATTCTCAGAAGACATTTCCCTTGTACATATGAAAAACACTGCTGATGAAAAATTACACGTTTCCAGCCCTGAAGCATGGCCAAATGTTGTAAAAGGAACTATATGAAGGACTCAGAGAAAACAATTTTTTATATGCAAGCCACCCATAGTTGAACAAGATCACATTATAGGTTATGTCACAATTTGGTTAATTCAATATGTCAATGTGTTTTTCCAGCCTGGGAGGCACTTTAGATGAAATTTAAGCTACAAGACAAGTTATTCTATATTGTTAGTGGCAGAAGCTTTAAAAGAAACACAAAAATAGACATATGCAACCATGAGTTCTTTACAGAATCAAAATTGTAGAGCTAGAAACTACCAGCAGGAGAAAAAAGCTTTAGTTATTGTTTGTGATATTGTATACTTTTATGAACAATGTCAGATAATTTGAACATCAAAGGAATTTAGAATTTACTTGTGAGCATCCAGTTTAGAGAAAACACAACAACAGAGGGATTAATTAGACAGTGACCAAAATCTTGTAGGAGATTTATGCATGTTTTCAAGGGTCTTTTAAAATATTCTGGGGGTGGGGGTGGAGAGTCAAATTCCGGGCAGCAACTCATTCCATAAAGTTGGGAAATCTACCAAGAAGGCATGGGATTTAGTCTTCTCATTCAGCACCTCCCTTGTGGTTTTACCAATCTTAAGCACACCGTTTGAGATGAATGTGTATTATGGGCAGTATTTGAAGGAAGATCTTAATCCACAGACCCCTGGAGCCCCCACAAGGAGGACCTCCATCATGCCCAGGTTCAGCCTCAGTCTATTTCCCCCATCCAATCCAACATGGCACCAAGGCAGCACTCAAGGTATGGGAGAGCATCATCTGCAAAAGGGTGGAAGGAGATATTTCATCAGCATATTAATGGCACAAAGCCCCAAAGCTCCGGTTGACCTGTCCCAGCAGCCTCATGTATATCTTAAATAACATTTGGAGATAATCATCCTCTCTGGGCCTCAACAATTAGGAATCCAAGGGGTGGAAGTCATCTCACCAAGCTGGACTCTCTGAGGTTGGCCATCCAGGATCAGAGCCAGGCCAAAGCCAAGCCACCAATCACCAATCCAGAGAACCTCCCCGGGAGGATACCATGGTAGACAGTATTGAAGGCCGCTGAGAGATTGAGGAGAACTAGCAGGGACATTTTGCCCCTGTCAGACTACCTCAATAGGTCATCGTGCAAAACAACCAATGCCGTTTTTGTGCCATGGCATGGCTTGAGGCTGGACTGGAATGGATCAAAAGTGGTGCATGATGAAAGCAACAATAAAGATAAGGAGGTACAGGGCTGGCTGCCAAGAAGTTAAAAGTAACACAATGAGCTCCTTACAAAATGCAAGATTTCAAGATTTGATATAACTCTTCGCTGTCTCCAACATTCTGATTTAACTCTTCGCTGTCTCCAAAATTCCCAAGCCATGAGGGTGTACAGCACTGAAATGGGTGTACACAGCTAAGCCAGTGTTTTCACCCATTTGCTTTCAGTCAGAGATGGAACTCTGTGTACATGAGGTAGAGCCAACCATACAGCACTCTTGAAAATTAAAAAGGATTAATGCTCTGAAATCACAGTGCATTTATAGAGAGACAAATGTTTCTCAGGTTTGACCTTCTTTGAGAAAAAATATGCTTACTTAGGTATATTCTTACTCAACTTAGATTTGCATGGTTCACAAGGGAACCTTTGAAAAAAATCGTTCTTTTTAGAAGAATATTCTTAATTGCTTCTCTTGATCTTCTCACTACCAATTATTTAGTATACAATGAGAACTGCATTGAAATAGGTTTTCAATTAAACCTTACATTTCTGATAAACTGATCCAATAAGGTGGCTTGCAAGCCTAAAAATATCTCAACTGAAATTGTATGTAACTGTATAATATTCTTTTTGAAAAGACACAGATTTTACACATCTGTTTGAATCAAGAGGTATTTCTTGATCCAAAGAGATCTACTTTGGCTGCTACTTACTACACAAAGTAAGTTACAAATGAATAGGCACATATGAATCAATGACTACATTGACTCACCAAATCTCTTCCAATTCAATGGGCCTATTCTAGTGTGATTTACAATGCTAAGCAACAAATTTCAACCATAAAATAGTTCCTAACATTAAGGGAAGAGAGCAACTCATAAGATTGAGAAATTTTGAACTGTTCGAGTGAACTGTTCAACGTTCTGAGCTTCAACTATCACAACAGCACTGGTGTAGGAATGACAACTTTCCTAATGGATGAATATGACTTTTGAATTTTGCTTCTGTTGAATTTTGAAAGTAGTTCATTCCCTCAGAAAGCTTCAGGAGAAATCATAAAGCAACACATTTTCTGTAGAGAAAGATTATGCTTCCATTTCACGTTTCTTAACAAAATGTTCTTTTTTGGGGTCTAAACCCCTCTTACATCACCCAGACAAAAATAAAATTGGCAAAAATTACATTGCCATTCCTAGAAATGTTAATAATTTGAGCTGGCAGGATTTTTAGAGTTAACACAACCTTTTTTATTACTCAACAAGAAGCAGATTTCCTGAAACACCCAGATTCCTACACACATACAGACACACAATTTGGGGAGCCACAGTGAAGCTCCAGATGCACCCTTGAGTATTGAATTTAGCTATGTGACCTACAGAATGACGGAACTTGTTCAGCACTGCACACGACCATTTTCATCATGCATGTTTTGGAAAGGCAACAAGTCTTCTTTTCTAAGGAAGCTACAAATGGCAGAAACTAAATAATCCAGAATGTCATAAAATAGTTATGAAAACTGCCACATATTCTTTTCTCTGAAATCTCGTTAGCACTTAAAGCAGCAGATCCCATTGGTGACAATCTGGTAAAAAATGTTGATGATTAAAAGCTGCCCCTCCCCTCCCCACCCTATTCTGAGACTCCCAAAGACTTCCCAGGGCAAAAAAAGGGAGTCCCAGCACCTGAATTTTAATAAATATTAATAGTTTCTGGCCCTGGATACAGTTTACACTGCAGTAACTTTACACAACAAGATTTTGTCCAATATATATTTGATATTATTCCAACTTGTGCTTCAAACTCCAGATTCTACTGCACACATTTACATTCAGTTTCTATTCCAATAGACATATAATTTCTCAAATTGAAAAGGGCTTACACAGTAATGTATTAGTACAACTTAGAACTGTACCATAAAACTGTTGCACAGATTTTTAAAAATCTCATAATACATTTACTGTATTTTAGTGGGGGATGTGTCAACCACAAAGAGTATTTTCCAACCAGGAATGCAGCAGAGAACTCATTAAAATAAAGTATTTTCCCTTTGTCATTTAAATTCATAAAATCCTTTGACGAAAAAAATAGTTAAGCTGATATCGTAGGTCAAATATCACACTTTTTGTTTTCAAAGATAAAGATGAAGTGTCAAATACATATTTTCATGATTGATTAGATGACATGTTCCCACAACCAAGAAAAATGTATCAGATTTTTGCTCATATATGATTTTGCAATACAATTTTTATCCAATAAGGCCATCACCAAAATACATTTATCAGTGAGGATTTACTAAGTTTCTGAAGTAGGTAGATCAAATAGCATAGTAGTTAGCTATCTTATTCATATCAAGCTGTCTTCTCAAAATAGAATGCTGGGGATGTGGTTTATAATAACTGAAAATACAGAGTTGTTTCAATATGGAAAAAAAATCCTTATTGGCTTTAACAGAAAATGTACTTGCCTGCAATGAACCTTACATTATTTTTTAAATCACACAATAATGTGTTTTAATATGACAATCAATATAAATGCACGCTCATATTTTAACTTCTTTCTGTTGCACTTGTTGCTATCACTTCAAGCTGTCTCAGGTTCCCATTTTTGGAAGAAAGATCAGATAGACATAAAATTATGCACATGCAAATCGGCATATATACACACATACTATACAAATAGACATATATGCACACATACTATAAAACTTCCAAAGACTATTCTTTATTTCTGAGACACTGCTCCATCTTCTATTCATTGTACAGCTTTTAATGCAGCATATACAGCTTATTCCATGTTGTGCAATCATTTCTTCTTATCGTTTAATACAAAGCCTTGAGAGAGCTTCAGGCCATTTTCCCACCAACAATGTACAGTACTGGGATGGCATCCACAAACTGTGCTACATAAAGTGCAAGAATAGAATTCTATTGAATAACCTTACAACAACATGGGGTAGGGGGAGGATGGCACATGCCATATTAGGGGAAGTTTGCAAAATTGCCCAGGAACAGGAAAAAAAATTAACATCTCATGCTCCAAATACAGACAAATGGACAAAGTGAAATATTATTACACTGTTTTACTACTTCTTGATTTAATCATGGTACTATTATGTCTGTCTTACTTATTTATATATTGTATGTTTGTGTCTTATTTATACATTTTATTTTTATGTTCAAATTTTGTAAACCACCCAGAGTGGCCTTTGGGCCAAATGGAGCTGCACAATAAACAAACAAACAAACAACAATAAATAAATAAATAAATAAATAAATAAATAAATAAATAAATAAATAAATAAAT
>JAHTLZ010000010.1:19533823-19561959 GCA_023846285.1 Phrynocephalus versicolor | reverse complement strand
AATAAATAAATAAATAAATAAATAAATAAATAAATAAATAAATAAATTGTGGGGGTTCTCTCTTCTCCCAGGCAGCCCAGCCTTCAGAGCCCAATAAAGACACATTCTTTAAAGAACCAACTGGTGTTTTATTGAACTCTTCCAAAGCATTGGAGGCACATTTCTTTACAACAGTTCCAACTTCTTCAACATTAACAGTAAAAGGGTTGTTTCTGGATTCTTGGGACCGGGTGAACACTGGAAAGTCTTAAGTCCCCTTCTACTCCAGGGGAGAGGTGGTCCCACCACTTTCTTTCACTTCCTTCTCGCAAGGGGCTGGTTCCCCCACTTGCAGCCCAGCCTCCATAGTGGGTTTAAGTCTCAGGAGCCTGTGTTTGAAGGGATAATCTTCTCTCAAAGTCAGACCCCTCCCAATACACTTCCTCCTGGTTCGTTCCTCCTCCTCCCTCAGTTTGGCTAGCCATTTCTCCCAGGCCAATTCTTGCCTGATCTCTTTTCTTTTTCTGTTGTACTCCTGGGATTCTCTTTCTCCCCAGTAGCAACAGCCCGTCCTTTCAGCCTCGGGCCGGGGCATCATCATCTGCTTCCAATCTCCCATCTATGGGTTTTCCATCCATACCCATTCCCAGTCTGGGGGTAGAATGCGCGGTTTTCTATTTTTACATTGTGCAAACCCCACCTCTACTGCCGCTGATTGGTTGGGTTTTCCCGCCACAACCAGTTCCACCACTACCGGGGTCTTAGTCTTTTCCTCCTCCAGCTCCCTTTCCAATATGTTTATGGACTGTTCGAATTGTTTCCACAGTTTTTCCCACTCTTTCTCTTCTCGTTCTTGCGCAGCTCTGTTCTCCTCCCTCCGCTTTTGTTTAGCCAGCCATTCTTCCCTTTCTATTTCCCAGGGTGCAGGTGTCACTCTTCTGCCGATAGCCCATTCAGGGAGGCTTTCCTCACATAAATATCAGCAATTCATGTATACATGGAAGAAAAGTGCTTCCTGCGACAGATCCATACTGGGACATAACTCAAAGAAAATAATGTCTATTTACTGCATACATAACCACCATGAAGTGCTTCTTTCAGAGGAACTTGGTCTGCCCCTTTAGATTCAAGATAACTATTGCATTTCCATACTCCATACTGAGTACCCAGAGGTGATGATGAGAGGAGGAATTACCCTTTCAATGGTTCTTCTAAATTCTGTCAGCAGGCTTCTGAGAAGATGATATTAGCTAAACAAGCCTAGGATGATGTCTGCTGTCTGCATACCAGATATACTGCTGTATAAGATAAACCTGTACAGATCCAAATGCAAACTGGAAAGCATGGGAAGAAAAGTGTAAAGAAAAGAGCAGATGCTAAGAACTGTGACTCTGCTGGTTGCCTTGAAACTCACAGCAGTTACTATCATTAACCATGGTATCTGCTTGGATCATTTGACTAGGTTAGGCTTTGAAAGCATGATCATTCCCAAAAGAGCCACCTTGGAAAGTACAGTTGAAGGACTTCTATTTTATGATGGATTCCGGGAGAGTCACCCTATTTGCTTCCTGTGATGGGTTCCTAACTCCACCCCCCACCCCCCACCCCACTCACACAATCATCAACCATCTAACATAACAGATACTTCGACTTCCAGAGTGACATTTGCTATGAGGACCTAGTCCAGAGCAACCAGGTTCTAGATACAGCCCAAATATCAGCCCTTGCCTGCCACATACAGAGGCAAGGAGATCAAAAGCAACATCATTGATGTTAGCGATACAGGATGGAACAGGTGATCTTCAGCAGAAACCTGACCAAAAGGAAAAGTACAAGTTAAGCATTAAAGTCAAAGCTTCCCAAGACAACTTTTTGTTTGTTTTTCAAACCATATCTTTCAGGGCAAGTTACACATAATTGCACAAGATGTTATATTTTATGTCCAACAATAATCACACTTTTCATTTAACTCTTAGTTTCAAAATGTCCAAATCTCAATATAGAGCACATAGATGACATACCTTCCCTGCATCCCAAAGGTAATTTAACTCATGGAAATGCAAAATGCACTTCCTTACAGGATAATGAGAATCTGCACAATACCCGAGCTAAATTGAGCTTATTTCTATTTAGGATTATGGGAGGGGTGGCAGAATATGCCAATAAAGGGAGCAACATAGGAAACAACATTTGTGAATCTGTATGCACACACACACACACCATCCACAGAAGTGTCAGTACTGCCCAAAGGGCTTTCACTCTTCTTTGTATTCACTAGCTGATCATCCTTTTATATATAGTGGTACATCTATGTACGTTTTTAGCCCATTCTGAAGGCATCTTACAATTCCTAAGTCGAACAGCGGTTTCCCATAGGAATGCACTGAAAACCAACTAATCCATTCCGGAGGGAATGGATTAATAGGTTTTTGACAGGTCTGACCTGTCTTAGAATTTTTTCCTATCTCAGAAATTGCATTCATCCTATGAATCTTTTGTCGTAATGGGTATTTGTCTTATGAGGTATTGCTGTACCTGTGAAAGGGATCTGGGAGTCTTGGTGGACCGCAAATAGAACATGAGTCAGCAGTGTGGCCAAGAAAGCCAATGCAATTCTTGGCTGCATCAACAGAAGCATAGTTTCTAGAGCAAGGGAGGTGAAAGTATCACTCTATTCTGCTCTGATCAGACCCCACTTGGAGTACTGTGAACATTTCTGCACTCCTTGAGCAGGCCCAGAGGAGGGTGACCAGGATGGTTAAAGGTCTGGAACACATGTCTTATGAGGAGCGGCTTAGGGATCTAGGAATGTTTAGTCTTGCAAAGAGAAGGCTGAGAGGGAATATGGTAGCCATGTTTAAATATCTGAAAGGATGTTATGTCGAAGAGGGAGCTGGCTTGTTTTCCATGGGTTCAGAGACCAGGATTCGGAGCAATAGTTTCAAATCACAGGAAAAGAGATTCCATTTGAACATAAGGAAGCAGTTCCTGAGGGTTAGAGCTGTTCAGCAGTGGAATATGCTGCCACGGAGGGTGGTGGAGTCTCCTTTTTTGGAGGAGGACTGATGGCCATCTGTTGGGAGTACTTTGAGGGGGTTCCTGCATGGCAGGGGGTTGGACTGGATGGCCCTTGAGGTCTTTTCCAACTCTATGATTCTATGATTCTAAGGTAAAGGCAAACAAACCCCCAACAGTCAAGGTGGTCCTTTGCGAAAAGTGAGCTCTATGCTGCACAAAAGTTTTTAAAATTAGGACATGGAATCTTAACTGATTACATCTATGAAAGTTGAACGTTGTTAAAGAGGAAATCCATCAGCTTAACATTAATATACTAGGCATCAGCAATGTTCACTGGACCAGAAATGGCCTTTTCAACTCTGATGACCATATTGTATACTTCTCTGGCAACAATACTATCAGAAGAAGAGAAGTAGGTTTCATCCTGCACAAAAGAATTGGCAGGACCCTGTAAAGTTACTGAACAAAGAGCAATAGGATTATGGTGATATATATCAGAGGGAAACTTCACAACGTTACCAGTTTGCAAACCTATGCACCCACTGCGGATTCAGCATAAGAGAAAATGGGAGAAGTCTATGCCAACATTGAAGAAGCTCTGAACAAACACAAAAGAAGGATATTGTCTATATCATTGGAGACTTCAGTGTCAAACTGGGAGCATCAGAAGGATCAGAAATTAAAAGTAAATTTGGCCTTGTTGAACAAAATGATTCAGGAGAACATATGATTCAGCAATATCAAGAACAGAAGTTATATATACTGTATAATGAATATGTGGTTTAAGCAGCCAAAACAATGGTTATACACTTGGACCTTGCCAAATAAAGACCATCATAATCAAATTGACTTTATTTTATGCCAACAGAAATAGAAAAGTTCCATCGTTGCTCTGAAAACATTCCCTGGCACAGACTGTGGATCGGACCATGAACTGTTAGTGGCCCAGGTTCTATAATGTCAAATGACCACCTATGACCCCAAAATATGATGTTGAGAGGAGTTCTCCTGCATGTGCCGTTAATGTTAGGAACAGATTCAAATTGTCTGAGGTAGTTTTAATTGGTCCCCATTCCCAGGGTGTCATCAAATGGCACAGAAAAGGTAAGCACTTTCCAAATCACGCATCAATCTTTCTTTGATGCTGTGCCCTCTCACCCAATGTTCAGTCATCACAGGAGATGTGAGGCTTGCAATCATTCTATTGAGTGCATGAGATCGGTTTCTATCCTGCCACTAAGAATTTTAAAATACATGCAGGATATGCTAACTAACTTTTAAAAGCTTGTGGTGTGTGTAAAACAAATCAAAACAAAATATTATCTTGAAACACTTTAAAACTGAGTCTCTTTATACAACCATCTATACTCCTGAATCTTCAAACACAGGTCAAAATACTTTATCACCTACCTCGGTATGTCTTGAATGAAGTGCATTATATTCCTTCTTCAGCTCTGCTTCCCTTTCTTCCAGTCTGCTAACTGAAAAAGATAATGTAATCAAAAACAGGCATTTCACCAGCAATAGTAACAGGGTTCTGTAACATCCGCTCAAGGTGCCATAAATTAAAGCTGTTCACATAGATGACATTTTGCTTTGATTTTAGAAAAGGTACTTTTGTTCCAATACCCTTTCTCCTAAGCTCTGTAGGAACTGCAGGAAAGAATAAAGACCTATATTACACGGCAGAATTACCTTGCACTCTTCCCATTAGCAAGGCATCTGACTACTGACAGCGTTTTATCAGGCATGCCATCAACACCCAAATCCCAGACTCCCCCCACCAGAGGTCTTGGATGGGGAGACCTGCATGGCCAGTTCTTAATCCTGGGAAGGAAACACAGAAGTACTGTGCAGTTATTTATACCAATAATTTATAAGACCAATGCTAAACATATTAACAAGCAAGGAAAAGTAGAGGGGTTAAATAAACTAAGAAGGGATAAAGGCAAATTTGTCTGACATGCTGTATTTTAGTGATTCCATGTCGGACAAATTTGCCTTTATCCCTTCTTAGTTTATTTAACTCCTCAACTTTTTCTTGCTTGTTAATATGTATAGTATTGGTCACTGGATCTATGGCAGCTATGGTGCTTCCCAACCAATTAGAACCAAAATAATTTTTTAGGAATTTGGTAAATCAAAATACAGACCCTGATTTGAATTACCTATATTTAGGGAACTTTTAATGTATTTAGGAAAAATCCTGACTCATGTATAGGCCCTGAGGTCCCTACAGGGAGAAACCAGGAGATAATACAGTATACTATACCTATTACCACTACAATGTCAGCCTTTGTATTTTACTTTAGCATGAAACCATAATTTATCTAGAAAATAATAATTCATTTCAAATAAAAAGCAATAAAATGGTTAGTCTAAATGTGGCCTAAAAAGCAGCAACCATTAAAACATTAACACATGTCTACCTTGTGTCATTCTCCCTACTTGTTTATCAGCTGCATTAACACAGGAAACATGCAGTCATTGTCCAGAGAAAGAACTTTGCACTTCACGTTATTGTCCAACAGTAATGTAGCTATTCCTATTCACTGAGTGATCTGACAGCTACACCTTCTGCTCCCTCTAGTGGACAACTAATCTGATACTGTACCAGTTCATTTTTTCAGTTTACATATATGCTGGCAAACCACTCCAGTATTCCTGCCAAGAAAACTCCATGGACATGGGGTCACAAAGAGTCTGTCATGACTGTAATGACACAACACACACACACACACAATTACTATATGGAACAGAACACAAGTTTCTGACACAAGGTAACTCTTTTTCCAAAAAGCTGGTCACTAGCAAATCATGTTTTGTCACCCGAGCCTTATTTATACCTTATGCACCACTTGGTGTTCTTCATCATCAGTATTTGCCTTCCATAACCAAGAGCTGAAGAATCGCAGTATTATGTAGCAATATAATAAGTAAGCAGGAAAATATAACTGGAGGGCATGCAAAAGCATAGCTAGGATCACTGTGCCTCATGATCCAAGAGGTTTAGAAAATAATGCTTCCTCCACAACATCTGACTCTTCAGAACATACGTTAGTGAACTTTCTCAAGTCTCAGGACAAAAATAGGTGGAACACACATACACTGCGTAAGGAGGACCACAGAGCTCTCACCTTTCCTGCCCGGGCTGAGAAGGCTGCTAGATGATGCTACAAACCTTACTGTTATATAGAGAACAGAACGAGAGACAAGGCAGTCTGAAAACTTCCTAGGCCTACCAGAAATTGAGAGAAATCAAAAGAACCAAAGGAAATGCAGACTTTGAGAAAAATAGTCTCTTACCAATATTGGCCATAATGACAGGCCAGGAAACTCAGCAGGGTCATTATGTGGCATGTTAAACACAATGTGTTCATGTTACAGGATGGCACAAAGACAGGAAAGGGTTAACATTATGATATGAGACAGCTAGACAGATGACTCAGACGTATTGGAAGATCTTTAAACTAGCTGCTGGGGGGAGGATTCTTTGGACTATGGAAGAAAACCACTGGATACCCATATCACCACTGCAGTTATGGCAGCAGACTAAAACGGTGAAAACAAATTAAATGCAAATTAAATCATGGTGCCATTTATATAATCACAATAATTACAAAGAATCAAAATTACCATAATCTATAGAAAAAAACTGTCTGAAAGGCCATCTGGCACCAACACAACTTCATACTTTTCCTAAAAGCAGCTGGAGTGGGAACGGACCCCAGCTGTGCGGGAAGTATATCCTCCAGTTTTGAAGAAAGCCTTTTCCTACACACCTATCAAGAGCGTCTCTGTAATACCATGGGAAGTCCATAAGAAAAGAGAAAGAACTAAAAGAATGGGCAGGCTTTGAAGGTTAAAACCAACATGTTGAACCTGGCCTAGAAAATAACAGGTAACCAGTGCAGGTATGTCATTATTGGTGAGGTATGATCATAATATAACCAAATATCAGTTTACCACCATAGCTGCCACATGCAGAACTGAAGTTCCCAGATATTCCAGATCATCAAGGGTAGCCCCAGAAAGCAGTAATCATGATGCAATGTAAGCAAGGCATGCTGATTATTCCCAAGACAGGTCAACTTGGGAAGGAGTGTGCATAAGTTGTCACAGTGGAGTTAAGCAATAGCTTTCCTTGATCCTTTTTCCTAGGAAAGTGCAGAGTTGATGAAAGTACTTCCAGACTAGAAACATGGCTTTTGCAATTCAGAAACAGTGGTGCAATTTCCCCGTGCATAACTAATTCACAATAAACTAGGACACATTCAAACAAAACTGGTAAAATTAGAATGTTCGTCTCTGGGGTCCTTCCCACAAGCAGCCCTTATAAATGTGTTTGGTAAAAATTAAAGGAGGCAAGCTAGGAAAAAATGTGATGACTCTTACAAGGTAAAATTTATCTAGAAGAAATCTAATCACAATGATTAGTACCGTAACCAGTTACAGAAGTCAGGCTTTATCATTTTCTTCATGAATAAAATTTACATGGGAAGGACTTCATCAGTGCTGGAGCTCTACACCAATGTTGCAGTAAGGTTTCTACTTTCTAGATTAACTAGGACAACCAGATGCCAAAGAGTACAGTGAGTGTATCACTGGGGAGAGTCCACAAGTTTTATACCCACACAAGTAGTGTTATGAATCTGGGTTGGGAATCTGGGTTTCTATGCATTACATAATGGAAGATGGGGGTGTGGGTTTCCCTGTGACTTGACCATGCTTTTTCTATGACAGTAGGAAGATATCTGGGTATCTACAAACATAGTAGGCAGGTACAGTGAAATGTGGAAAATATTTCAATGTTCTATGACACCCCCTTTTTAAAAATAATTGTGAGAAATGGCCTTCAGTGTTTGTATGTCCAGGCTGCTGAAAGAAGCTATCCACACTGGATGAACTTAAATGTTAACTTATCATTCTATTTATAACTTTGCAAAACAAGTACAGCAAGCCAACAGATTGCCCAACTGCATATTGGAGTTAATCCAGTACAGAAATTCTGAGAATACATGAGATTCTTTGACAAGTCACTAAAGGAACTATTGTCTCGGGGGTGGGGGTGGGGAGAGAAACTTACTTCTAACTAAGAAGATACGCCACTGAAGAATTTCAAATGCTGTATATCCTTGACAGTTAAAGCATTAAGATTAATGATTATGCTGACAATAAAGGATGATTTCCACTGCTTCATGCAATGCAACAGACACCATGTTTTTCCCCTATGCTGTTTAGAAATCAATTTATTTATTTATTTATTTATTTATTTATTTATTTATTTATTTATTTATTTATTTATTTATTATATTTATACCCCGCCCATCTTCCCGTAGGAACTCTGGGCGACTTACAATTGTTGACAAGCAACTAAAGCACAATAAGAAACAAGAACAACATAATAAGACAATAACACAAGAATTTCAACAAGTTTAAAACAGCTTAGCGCCCTGGCATCGCGTACAAACCCAGCAACGAGACTACTCAGTGGGGGCAAAATATGGATGGCGGGAAAAACAAAACAAAACAAAACAAAAAATTACAAAAGCTCGCCAAAGGCCTCCCGAAAAAGCAGAGTTTTTAACACTTTGCGGAAGGCCGGCAGGGACTCTGCAGGGCGCACTTCGCTTGGGAGGCTGTTCCAAAGTGAAGGGGCTGCCACTGAGAAGACCCGGGTACGTGTAGATGTCTTCCGGGCCTCTCTAGGCGTGGCAACCCTAAGCGAGTGCGCTCGCGAATGCCGGACTGGGCGGGCCGAGGTTGATCGCTGGACGATCTGCTCTGACAGGTAGTCCGGGCCCAAGCCATGGAGGATTTTATAAACTAAAACCAAGACCTTGAATCTGATCCAGGATGCAATGGGCAACCAATGCAGGCGAGCCAGAACTGGGGTGATGTGGTCGTAGCGGCACACACCCGCCACCAGCTTGGCTGCCGCATTTTTGTACCCGCTGCAAGCGCCGGAGGAGAGTCAAGGGCAACCCCATGTAAAGAGCGTTGCAGTAGTCCAGTCTCGAGATCACCAGCGCTTGAACCACAGTTCTCAGAGAGTCACCATCCAGATATGGGCGGATCTGGGCAATTTGACGGAGATGGTAAAATGCGGATCTGGTCACGGCAGCCACCTGGGCTTCCAAGGTAAGCACCGGATCCAGAACCACACCCAGATTCCAAACCCTATCCACAAGTTGGAGGGAAACTCCCTCCAGACAGGGGAGAGGGCCTCCATACCCAAATGGCAATCTCCCAAAGAACATATCCTCCGTCTTCTCGGGGTTGAGCTTGAGCCTGTTGGCCCTGGTCCATGTCAATACCGCATCCAGGCACAGGTCGAGAGTCCGAACAGCTTCCACTGCAGAGGTGGGAAAGGAGAGATAGAGCTGCGTGTCATCAGCATACTGATGACAGCAGACTCCAAATCTCCTAATGACCCCAGCCAGCGGCCTTACGTAGATGTTAAACAGCATGGGGGAGAGAGATGACCCCTGCGGAACCCCACAAGGGAGTATCCACGGGGCCGACAACTCTCCCCCATGCTGCACATACTGGGGACGGCCCTCCAAGAAGGACCAGAGCCAATTGCGAGCAGTGCCTCCGATTCCCACCTCAGAGAGCCAATCCAGTAAGATACCGTGGTCGGCGGTATCGAAGGCCGCTGACAAATCCAGGAGAACCAACAGGGTAGAGCAACCCCTGTCAGCAGCCCGGATTAGGTCATCTTGCAGCGCGACCAGAGCTGTCTCAGTCCCCCGGCAGGGCCTGAACCTGGATTGGCATGGGTCAAGGCACTGCTGTTCCTCCAGATATGACTGAATCCGGATCGCGGCCACCCTCTCGATGACCTTGCCCACAAATGGGATGTTGGCAATCGGACAATAATTCACCAATTGGTCCGATGCCAGGCCAGGTTTTTTAAGAATGGGCTTGACCACCGTCTCCTTCAGACGGGAGGGAAAAAACCCCTAGCTGAAGGAGGCAGTGGCGATGGCAGATGCCCATTCTGGCATACTCCCGCCGGCAGCTTTTATCAGCCAGGCAGGGCAAGGATCGAAGGGGTGGACACGGGCCGACAGTGGGCAATCGCCCTGGAGGCCTCCAAGGAGGAAACAGGCCCAAGCTCATCCAACCGAGGAGAGTGAGGTGGCGCAGCGACTGGGGATGGCGGGGAAGGGCTAGTGCAACCGGATTCGAAGCCGGCCCAGATGGCCTCTATTTTAGATCGAAAATAGACTGCAAAATTCTCACTACTGAAATCAGTAGGAGGAGGCCTAGTCAGACTAGGATTCGTGAGGTCTCGGACCACCTGGAAGAGCTCCGCCTGGTGGTTCGAGGCCTCACCAATTCTCAGGGAGTAATAGGATGACTTAGCCTCCCTGATTGCTTGTGAATAGCGCCTAGTCTGGATAACAACTGCAGTCTTATTAATTGCCGTCCGGCTTCTTCTCCAGCTGCTCTCCAGCCTTCTCCGTTCCTGCTTCATCGCTCTCAGCTCCTCCATGAACCACGGCGAAGGTCGAGCTCTTCTACGGAGAAGGCGCTTGGGGGCGATCCGGTCGATGGTGCGGGCAGCTGTTTCGAACCATTGGTCAGCCACAGCAATTGATACACAACACAGTAAAACTGTTATAACAGTAATTATTACCAACTATAGCTAGTTAAAAATGAGAAGGTGCACATAACTTGTTCCTTCCAATAATGATTTACACATGCTCTTCCCTTATCAAAATCAACAGGCAATCTATGTATCTCTAATATACTTGCATAGAGGGCTCCAACCAGCAGGTGAACATTGGGCGATGCAACTAGGAACTATTATCAACTTGGTTTTCCAAATCCTAATCCCATCCCCATGTCTAAAATATGTAATCTATGATATCACAATTCAGACCAGCATCACTTATCACTTCTTCAAGACTGTTTTATGCATAAATGTTCTGAGTTACTGTGGGTTTCTATGTGGGCTACTCTTGAACAGATCTACTCACTTCAGCAACAGACACAAAGACATAAAAAGCACCTCAACATTTACAGAAACAGCCAGCAATACAAGCACACACCAAATTCAAACATTAATTAAAAATTCTACCCTCTCCTCTTTCCTGCACTTAAACCACTGTAAAATAATATACAGAGGATTTAAAAATACGATTAAGGGTGTTTATACACGACCCTTAAGCTCTGCTGCAAATGGCTCCCAGCTCCGGAGCTTAAAAATGTTTCCCCACCAGCTCCGGAGCTAACAGAAAATTAAGTGTGACCCCGCCCACCTAAGCGCGACCCAGCACAGCTTTCAAGTACCTGCGCTGGGAGAGTGAAAAATTTTGATGCAGAGAGTGCCAGGCTCTCCTTGCTTCTTTTTTTGTTGTTGTTTTGCCTCCTGCCCCTTTAAGAGGAACCAGGAAGTGAGGGGGGGGGTCGGAGCAACTTCCACCGGCACTCCGGAGGTAAGAGTGCATTCTTTTCTCCCTTTTTTTCTCCCTCCCCTCACGCAGACAGAACAAGGAAGTGCGGAGGGGGTGGGAACGTAGGGAGAGCAACAAACCCTCAAGATCTCTGGTCCGAATTTAAGGGACCAGCGGATCTTAGGGGTCGTGTAAAAAGGCCCTTAGTCTTGCAAAAACTGTCAGCCGCAAAGGAATGCAAAGTTGGTGGGGATGACCTGAGAGTTGCAGAAATGGCCTTTCTCAATTACCCTTTTTAATATGCATCCTGCCCTTCCTCATAAGAGTTCAGAATGGCTAACAGGGATGCCCTTGAACAGAGCTGAGTATCACGTTGCACCACCACACAGCGCCTATTCTTACAAATCGGGTACACAGCAAGACAAGTTATCAAAGCCACCCTATTAAACTCAAACTCCCACACATGGAACATTTTGTTTGTTTGTCCGATTTCTTTCCAAACTCATCCTTCAGCAATTCATTCACTCAAGTTTTTCAATATCAAATCACATTCTGGCTCTAAACATAATTTATAAAAACTTAAAATGTGTTTCAAAAGCAGGATTATAAATTTGAATAGCTTTTTTAAAAAATTTAAAATTTCAGAAAGAACTACAGAACCATCAACTTTTGTTAAAAAGTCATCTTCCAGTGCCTCTTGGCAGTATAATAACCAACAACAGTCCATGCTAAGAACATTCTGCACAAAAGCATAACATCTTCACAGGATGCCCAGTGCCTCTGTAACAGGAAGCATTCTGATAAACAATCTTATTCTTAGTTTCAGCCCTCTTTCTTTCCTGTCTTCTGTTAAGCCTGCTTTGCACCCAGGAGTGTTACCAAACCTATTGCAACACATTTGTAAAATTACCCCTTTCCCCCTAATCCTTTTATTTGCAGGCATAAAGACAATCTGTCATCTAGTGCCAGGAATAAGGAAGAAAATAATGGAGAATAATCATTAAAAGAATCTAACTAAGATGTTCTTTTCTTACAGTTTATACATTGTGTAAGAAGCCTTCTGATAGAACCATGCTTCTGGAACAACACACACTCTTTCCCTTCCTGCTAGACGTATTGTGCACCCTTAGCAGAAGTCTTAACAGATAATTAAACTTTTTCTCAGCACTAGAACCAACAATGCTTAATATCCATCACAGTACATGCTTGAACAAACTTGAAAGCAGAGTTTGAAGCCCAATAAAAATTCTAATTAAAAGCAAACTATTAAAAACAATAATCATAATTAAGGCTATGATTAAGAATTCCTATACAATAGGCTGAACTCCTATTACTTCATAGAATAAGTTGAAACTAGAATAGGCTCGTTGAGTAAGTGGGATCTGGTGAGTCAACAACTTTGTAAGTTCCACTGATCCAATAGGCCCACTCTAATTGCAACTTCCACTACTAAATCACAGATTTCAGCTGTTATACTATAATATGCTACTTCAACAATCATACTGTATGTTGATTAAGAGATCTGACAAGCCTACAAGTTACTCTGGTGCTAGTAAACCCCTCTGAGCTCATTAGAGAATGTAGACTTATTTTCATCATCACCTTAACAGTTCTGAAACAGCAGAATGTCAAAAATAAAAGCATACTGTGTACAGTACTAACACTATCCAGGGAAACTAATTAAAACCATGAAACTAATTCTATCTGGAGTTAGATTGTTTTCTCTAGCAGTAGTCACTCTTCGGTCCCTCAGGCCACATGGCAAATCATCTTGGAAAAAGATGGGAAGCTGAAGGTTAGATTTTGGGTCCATTATACTAGACTCAATTGTATCAGCCTAAGCAGGTATTGGGAATATAGCTCAAATCAATATTAACTGACTAGGCCTACAAGACAAATCTCCATTCTAAAACCAGTGGCATCAAAATAGATAGGAAGCTTTAAAGTGCTTTATATCATATTCGATGTAGTTTTTCAAAGAAAATTATGGGTTATTGGCGTCTCCAGAAGATTACACTTTCTGGAAAAAGCAAAGAGCAGTGCAGTAGACAGAGTTACACTCAAATACCCACTCTGTGATGGAAACTCATAGGAATAGCAATGGTAAAACCATTCTTGAATTTTTCACATAACTTGAAAACTTTGTATGGCACAAAATGGGACAGAAAAGGAACACTATCAAGCTTCTCTAGATAATTGCCTTCACAAGAGCTGATTCTGAACAAATGATGGGAGATATCAGCCTGTCTTGCATCCCTGCTGGCTGGCCTTTCCCAGTGCCAGCCCGAGAAGTCAACTCTCCGGGCCTCTGCAACCGATGTGGTAGGGTTGCTGCCAGGCAGCAGCCCCTGCCTTAGGCTCCTCTTGCCCTCCGAGGGAAAGCATGCAACACCACGCTGCACATCTGTCCCCTCAAACCCATCCCTCTGAAGGCCGCCAGGAAGTGGCACACTCTCCTTCAGAGGCGGGCAGGAGGGTAGGTAGAGGGGCTGGGCTGGGGCTCTGTCCCCTTTGACTGCTTGGTGCTTGCTCGATGGCGGGATCTCCCCTCCTCGATGGCCACCAGCTGGTGAATTCAGAGGCAGTGTCAGCTGCTCTGGCGGGGGTGGGGGCAGACAAGGAGGAGAGCATGGCAGGCAAGCACACCAAAAGGGGGGCTTCCACAACTAACATCGCTCTGCAGCGCTGCCACTGCGAGAGACCCTGGCGGCAGCTGCTGCAAGAGCCCCCAGGCTCATGGCTCCTTTCTTCCCTCTCCCGGCCACAAGTTTCCAAGCCCAGGAATTGCACAGGGAAAGTAAGGCGGCTTGCCAAAGGGAACCCAGGCTGGCTGCAGTGGGGAATGGAGGCGAGGAGGAGGAGGCTCGCCCACATGTCCTCTGGTTACTCTTCTTCACCCCCATTCTCCGCCACAGCCAGCCCCATGATTTGCCCTGTGCATTTCCTGGGCTTGGAAAAGTGGGAGGTTGGCTGAGAGAGGGGAGAAAAGAGCCAGGAGCCTGGGCTCAGTGCCATCAGCCTCCACTGCTGGCCCCTCGGCTGACCCATGTGAGGCTGAATGGTTGGCCCCCGCACATTTTCACCTCACCTAATCTGGCCCTCCTTGCAAAAAGCTTGGACACCCCTGCACTAACTGGAACCAGACTTCTTGAATTTTGACATAGCTGGGGAGGCATCTCCTCTCACTACTATCACAACAGTGAACTACATGCTCTTCAGGTAGTCCTCGGCATCCCTCTGGGACATTCATCCTATGATGTGTTGCTTTGATCTAGGAACCCACATTTTCGTCTTTCTGGCAGTCAAAGTTATCTGCAAAGTTCTCCTCCATCATGTCATTTCAAACAAGCCATTTTTCCACCTGTTTGCTTTCTTTAGCTTCTACACCCACACATGCTTATTGAAAATACAAACTGTGGATTATCTCAACCTTAATCTTCAATGACACACTGTTAAACTTGATAATCTTAATTACCATATTTTTTGCTCCACCAGACCATAAGACGCAGCTAGCTATTAGAGGTATGTATGTGTGGGGAAAAACTATTCACACATACATACTGTGGTGCCGGTACATCTCCGGCCCTAGTTTACTCTCCAACCATGCTGCTCAACCATGTACAAGGCTGTGGGCTGACAAGGCAGCAGAGGCAGCAAAGGTAGCAGAGGCGATGGTGGTTTCCCATCCCTTTCCTTGTCTGGGTTTCAGGACATTCCAGTGAAACTCCATCCCTGGATAAGGGCGAACGGTAGGCAAAGGGAAAGAAGAAGTGTGAGGAGGGTTTCCTTGGCATCTGGACACAGCCATGGAGTGCAGCTCTCCCTTCTTCTCCCTGCACCGCTCCCAAGAAGCCAGACCACCTGAGGCACCGTCAGACCACGAATGAGATGCTGTAGGGCTGAAAGAGGGACATGACCTGCCGCCACCGCCACTCCCACTGCCTTTCTATCCATGCTGATGCCCAGGGGGAGGGGACCCAAAGGCAGAGCAGTCTGGCGGAGAAGGAAGACACTCGCCACCACAGCCCTGCCATGGCCACCAAAGTGAAGAGAACATGCCGCAGAGCCGAGCATATTGTCGCGTGAACACCCCCCACCCCACCCCCACCCCTGCTCGAAACTCAGGGAGCCACGGCTGCTGCCTCTGCCCCCCTCCGCTAGCCTTGGGGTTTGTTTTATTAATTTTTTGCTGTTCTTTTTCAAAACAATTCGGGCATGACTCCAGTGAGGACTGGTAGTCTCGGAAAGAACCTACCAGACACGGTGGTGGTGGTGGTGGTGGTGGAGGAGGAGGAGGGTTGAGAGCTTGCCAGGAAGCGGAACTTGAGTTTCCCACCTTATCTCTCTCTGTTTGCTTTGTGCGTGTGTGTGAGGCTGATTAGGGGCAGGGGTATGGAAGGGCTGGTGTTCTCCACCCCCTTAATAGAGGGGTCGGAATCGGGGCTTCCGTTTTGTGTTTCCTAGCCTGACCGTAGAGATGGCTGGGCACGTCCATTCAGGCCTTAGATGGACTCTTCTTCTCTGGGCCAGCTTGCAGGAAAGGAGTCTGCTCTCCAAACTTGGTGAAGGTGCCTTGAAAGCGTTTTCACTGCCAGTCCAGTCCTGTGTTTGCCGAGTGTCAGTATATAAGATGAGGAGATACCGCTAGCAGTCAGAAAGGAGCACTTTGTATGCGGTGGCCACCGGGCGCTTCCACAGCAACCGCAGCCAGGTCCATAGGGCTCTGTGGTGGCCACTGCTGGGAGCCTCCAGGGCAGCCGCAAAGGAGAAGCAGACTTGTCTTCGCATTTTACTCTCCAGCCATGACGCTCCAGGCCATCCAAGATCAGCATGGCTGGAGAGTAACATGGGAAGACAAGCCTCCACCCCCCTTCGCAGCTGCCCTGGAGGCTCCCAGTGGGGCTGTATTCGCTCTATAAGACACACAGACATTTCCCCTTACTTTTGAGGGGAGAAGTGCGTCATAGAGCAAAAAATATGGTACTTTATTACTACTCTTTTAGTCTCAGGTACACAAAATCTCAAACTACATCAACTTCTTCATTGTAGATGTTAAAGTTGCGATGTTCTTCAGTAGTCTTGATTTTTTACTTCTTAATGTTGAACTGCAATTCTATTTTGGCATTTTCTTCTTTCACTTTCACTAAATTCCAGCTTTCTGCCAATTAAGATGGTGTTATCTGCATATCTTAAACTGATGTTTCTTTCACTGATTTTCACTCTTTCATCTGAATTCAGTCCAGCTTTTCATATGGGATGTTCTGTTTACAGATTGAACAGGTACTGTGATAAAGTGCATTCATCTGACATCACTGCCTACAGAAAACCATCCTGTCTCTCCACATTCTGAACTTAATGTAGCTTCATGTCCACAATACAAGTTATGTATCAGGACATTCAAGTGCTGAGGCACACCCATTCCTTTCAGAAAACACAGTTGCTCATGATCCACACATTTAAAGACTTTGCTGTAGTGTATCAAATATAGACTAATTTCAAATCCCTTGGTCCATTTCTGTAGCCAGCAGATATTTATAGTATGATCTTAAGTGTATTTTCCTTTTTGAATCCAGCTTTTTCTCACTCTATATAAGGTAAAAGCCTTTGTTGCAACACTCTGAGCGTTACTTTGCTTGCACGGGAAATTAAAGCCACGGTTATATAGTTACTGCACTCCTTGGCATTTCCTTTTTTGGGGACTGGAATATATATTCATTATTGCCAGTCTGTGGGACATTATTTTATTTTTCATATTTGTTGGCATATTCTTGTGAGAATTTTAACAGATTCCATCTCCGTGGCTTAAAATAACTCTATTAGTATTGCCATCTATCCCTGATTAATTTCCTTCTAGTGTTTTCAGAGCATTTTTGTGGTTCTTTACCTTAGGAGTTATCATCAAAGGAGTCTGTCATCTTTTTATCTCTTTTGTCTGAGAGCTGCAGGTTCTTCAACATAGGAATCCATCAAATGAGTCTGTTAATCTTTTATATAGGTCTTCAGTATACTGTTTCCATGTTCTCATCTGACAGTGTGCTTTTCTGTGGGTCATTTAGCATTTTTTTCATCTAAGATTAAATTTCCCTTTGATTTCTATGATTTTCTGGAAAAGATATCTTGTTTTTCCAATTTTACTGCCTTCCATATTATAGCTACAGATATATTATTTCATATTTTTAACGTACATTTCCCATGAACTACTCTCCAACATCCAAAATTTACTAAGCTCACAGATTCTATATAACACTCATTCAGATTCCTTTCTCTTGAGTACTCACAATAGACTGACTCACTCTCTCTCCTTTAATATCATACTCTTTTACACTCCAAAAACACCAATCAGCATTCAACCCTGAACCCAATATTTTATCATCCATTCACCAATCATTCTAGCACTTAATCCAGGGATGTCCAAACTTTGGCCCTCTAGATGCTGTTTTAATCAATACATGTATGCCTATCACACATTCAATTTATATCACATACAAACCTGTTATCTTTATGCATCTGATAAAAATGGGCAGAATTGTTTCAATGTATAGTACGACTGCTGTATCTGCAGGAGATCAGTTCTGGGATCCCCCGCAGATAGTGAAATCCATGGATAAGAGCAAATTCTCTTATCCAAGGATAATGGTGGTGTCAGGGGTGATGGGGGCTCAGCATCGGTAAGCTTTCGCCCCGACATCCCCCCCCCCAAAAAAAATGCTTGGTAGTGCAGCTGCAGCGGTGAGGAGGGCTCAGCATCAGTAACCTTTCTTTCATTTTCTTCCCTCCTCATTGCCGCCAGCCAGCTGTGCTCTTCACTACCGAGCTCAGCAGCCGGCGTGCGGGGGTTGCGGCAGCGGGGAGGGGAAAAAACAAAAGAAAATTTACTGGTGCCAATCCCTCCCCTTCGCCACCGGGCTTGGGGGCTGGCCTGTAGGGGCAGCAGCAGGGAGGAAGGCTTGGCATTGGTAAGCTTTTGTTTTGTTTTCTTCCCTCCTTGCCAGGCACCCTCTTCACCACCAGCTTTGCAGTTACTGATTTTTTAAAAAATATTTTCCCCCTCAATACGTGGATAACTGAATCAGCAGTTAATGAATCAGAGGATAACTGGATATTGTATCTTCAAGCATACAATAATACTGACAAGAATTTCAGAAACAATCCTTTGAGGAACACTCTACGGCAGTGGTTCCCAACCTTGAGATGCTCTTGGACAGTATTGGTGAAGGCGCCTGTGAGTTTTAATCTAAGAATATCTGGGCACCAGATGGCAACCACTGCTATAAATTCCAGAAATGAAATTTTCAGATTTTAAACTAAAAACTCCATAATTCTCCATCCTGGAAGACCTACCTGATGGGTGCCTTGCAGTCATCACACTGTGGTTCATCTGGGAGAAAGACCTCAACTGGGAGGATCCAAGGCTTAGCTAGGCCTAGCTCTCCCTTGCATCCTGTTCAGTAAAAAAGCTCCTGGCTTCCTGAAGCACAAACTGGAAGCTTGGGACAGTGGCAGGCCAAGCTAAGCCTCAAAAAAGTGCACAAAACATTCCAGCCGAGGCCTTTCTCCCGGGTGAGACACAATCTGGTGTCTGTAAGATGTCTCTCTCAGCTAGAACTCTTAGAATGGAGAATTATAAGATCTGTAATCTTAAAAGTCGAAAAAAAATCTCATACTAATAGTAAAAGGGAAGAAAATAGAATTAGCCTAAGCAATTAGTGAATAACTCAGTGAGTTCATGGGAAGAATTCAATCTGAAAAACGTACTTCCTCATTTATAGTCCAATCTCTTAGCCACTACACTATGCCAATACAGCACAGATAAGTTACTGCTGAAATAGCTCTAGCATTCATTTTGTTCATTCAAAAATGAGCTTCATGGAATTCAGTGAAGTTTACTTCTGAACTGTTAAAATATGGTAATCTGGAGAATCTTCAAATGCAAGTAAGCCTTGCTGAGTTCCATGGAATCACTGCAAGGAAAATACGCAGATGACTGAAATCTTCCACTAACTTTTCCCTATGCCACAGTCCAAAGAGGGTTGTGTCAATTTTTTTTAAATGGATATATCAGTCCTAGTTATCTACTTTCAGTGATAATATGGGGGAAATCCAAGTGGTGCTGTTAAGATAAAGTAGCTACATTTGTACAGAATAAGAAAAAAAAAGATAAGGTTGTATTCTCGAAGGCTTTCGTGGCTGGGATCTGACAGTTGTTGTGAGTTTTTCAGGCTGTTTGGCCATGTTAAAGTTAAAGTTGTTCTACCAGAAAAACTAGTTAATGCAAATCCAGAAGTTGAGTCATGGCAACTGGACTTTTCTTATGAGATGGCAACATTTTGCTACTGATCCAAGTAGCTTCATCAGTCTGAGGAAAGTTGTTGCAAGGCTTCCAATTTATATTTCACCTTGGTTTCACACCACAGTGGCCTGAATAGGCTCATTAGGTGGACAACGGCCTGGGGTGTGTGGAAGTCCAACCTATGCAACTCTTCCCAACACCCATTAAGTGAGGGTCATGAGCAGTGGTCTTTCTGGTGGAGGTGTGAGTGCTTCTGATTTGTCTAGGGATTGATAAAATCCCAAATTGATGCCAAGTTTAAAATGCAAAGTTAATGCAAAATTTAAAAGTGAATATATATAAAAAAACAACAATATCAACAATGATTTAAAGAACGTCAAGTTGCTTAGCACTTCTGAATACTGGAAAAGGAACGGGGAAACTGACATATTAAGCCCTGCTGTGGGAGGCCCATTATAATCAACCAATATAGTCCTACTTACTTTGATCTGCGTAGTTTTTTGCTTTCAGTTCCAGCTGCCGAGTCTGGGACTCTAAGGCTTCCACTCTTAACTGAAGATCTTTTTTTTCTTGTTCCTGAGAATCTTCAAACTCAATAAATTTCTGAGGAATCAAAAAAATAAAGCAAGTTAATGACCACGCTTTGGGTATTTTTCCGTTTTTGTCTAAAATTGTTAGAATAAAAATTTAGGGTCATCTTATACACAGAAGCAAGCTGGAGAGAGAACTGAGCAGTTGCAAAACTGTAACTCTGGGTTAGAAAAGTGGGGGGGGGTCCTCTTATACATGGTGGTGTTCTTACAGGCGGAAAAATATGGTAAATGTGTGCTTTAG
Organism: Phrynocephalus versicolor; assembly: GCA_023846285.1. Classification (NCBI taxonomy): domain Eukaryota; kingdom Metazoa; phylum Chordata; class Lepidosauria; order Squamata; family Agamidae; genus Phrynocephalus; species Phrynocephalus versicolor. Next base: position 19,541,433 of record JAHTLZ010000010.1, on the reverse strand, counting down.
AATCATGAAGTTGAAAGGGGTCTATAAAACGACTGAGTCTATCCCTCTGCTGAGTGCAGGAATACAGATCAAATGATATCTGCCAGATAGTTGTCTAAATTTCACTTGAATGCCTCAAGCGTTGGAACACTCACCACTTCTCAAGGTAACTGGTTCTATTGCCATACTTGCTCTATCAGGAAGTTTTTCTTGATATTCAACTGTTATCTTGCTTCCTATAACTTGAGTCCAATGTTACATGTCCTGCACTCGGGGATGATTGAGAACATTTAATACAAATATTGAAAAAGCACTAGGGCCAGCACTAGGCACTGGGGTATCACACTTGTTACCGCCTTCCAGTTTGAGAAGGGGCCATAATCATCACCTTCTGAGTGCAATTCTGTTGTCAACTGTGCATCCACCTGATAATTGTTCTATACAGCCCACATATAGTTAATTTAATAACCAGAATATCATGGGACACTTTGTCCAAAGCTTTGCTGAAGTGAAGATATATTATTCTACAGCATTCACTCTGTCTATCAGGGAGGTTACCTGATAAAAATGAGGTCAGGTTAATCTGGCAGGATTTGTTCTTGAGAAATCATTGTTGACTCCAAGTTATTATTCCATCATTTTCTAGGTGCCTGAATAGTGACCAATTTTTAATCTGGACCAGAATTTCCCCTGGGATCATTGTCAGGCTGACTAGCTGTAGTTGCTTGGTTTCTCCTTTCTGCCTTTCTGAGGATAGGAACAACAATAGCCCACTTCAAATGATCTGATACCTCATCCATTTCCCATGCTTCCAAGAAAAGAACAGGCAAGGCTTCTGAGAGTTCTTCAGCCAGTTCCTTCAATACTTATGGGTACTTTGTCATAATAACAAATCCCGGATATCATTTGAAAGATGAAATTGGGTTTTCCCTTGTAAACAAATAGCACTTCTGTTCTTTTTAGGGGCATATATACGAATGAACACAGAGAATAAGCTACTATGTACAGTTTTTATTCTATATTAATTCATGAACTTTTAAAAGTTCCTGCTGCATTTCTAAACCCTACAGAGACCAAAATACAGAAGGCTGGATTCACATTTACATCATGGGACTGGCAGAGACAGACTCCTGCCTCTAACACCTCCTCACAAATATATTGTACTTTAAATTATTTAATAGAGAGTGACCTTCCTAATTGGTATGGTTTGTGGGGAAGCAGGGTCACCATATATCATATGACCCATTTATACAACATACTGACATACATATGCAGTCATTAAAATCGTTCCCAGAGGTGATCACGGGTATGAATTACACTCGGCAATAGCCCTTTTCAACTCAGTGGCTGAAAAATTAGAGACCTAAAATTACAATACACTTTTTACAGGCAAAGCTGGCTAAAGAGATCAATGAGTTAGGTATCTGTTTGTGGAGCCGACGGAGTATGATTCATCACTGGGCCTCCTGTAAATACAGCCAGCCTCTTTGGCCCTGGGCAAGCTGCACAGCCCTGGGGCATCCTGAAATGAAGAAATCAGTCAACCTCTTCAGAGTATACCCAAAAAGCCCTAAAAAGCCCATCGGCCAACACTCTCTTGTGTAGTTGCACTAGCATAAAATAAATGGAGTAATATTTGGACCCAGATTGCCTGATGTTAAAAACGACCATCAACATTTTTTCTGCCAGACTTTAGTTAGCAATCAACTCATGAGCCAAGGATGTTTTATCATCTGGACCATTTTTTTTCATTACTTGCCTGAACTCCAAACTTTATAAAGTAACCTCCCACCTATCGCAGGGGTTAGGGACCTGACCTGACCGGCGATAATTGAAAATCCCTGATATGTGGATGCTGGGTCGGGTGGGCCATGGGGGGGGCTATATGGGGCCTCGTACACTTACCTGAAGCCTGGCAATGCCCCGAACGGGCCTTCGACGGGCTTCTGGGGCTTGTCAGAGGCCTTAGAAGTGCTTTCCAGTGATCCGGAAGTCACTTCCGGTTCGCTGGAAAGCACTTCTGGGGCCTCTGACAGGCCCCAGAAGCCTGTTGGAGGCCTGTTCAGGGCAGCACCAGGCCTGGGGTAAGTATGGGAGGCCTGAAACAGACCCATCCACCTTACCCCAGAGGGGCTATGTTTCATATACTACCGTCCCGCGATACACCAGGACCACTGTATATGAACTGCGAAAGGGAGGGGCTTACTGTACCACCTTTTGACAAGCTCATCTTATTTGTAACCTTTCAATGATCCAATTAAGATACTGTTCCTCCTTGGACTTCGTTTTAATCTAACACGAGTTGCCACTACTGCATACCTCTTCCTTCTAATTTAAACACCCTACACAAAACCTAAGAAGAGTGTATTTATATTAATGTGTAGAAAACTTAGTAAATTTAATGGAACATATAAGTGGAAGCAAAATGGTATTTGCTTATTTGTCTTACAAGTGTTGCAGGATTCACTGAGATGTTCTGCCACGTAAATATCCACAGCATTTCTCTGTCTGTTCTAAATTATGACTACAGTATATGAACTGGATTCAGAGCAAGTTCGCTCAACATATCTTCAACTGAAATCAACAGAACATTTAAGTCAACATTGTTGATTTCAGGAAGTAAAACTGAAAACTGGAATCCAGCATAGCAGGACAGAACTATTATGTCTGAAGGTGCCAAACAACAGGTTTGCTGGTTCTACTGGAGAAGTCCATCCTGTGCCATACAACTGTGCTTAGAAGGAGAGGGGTGTCAGGCTCCAGAACTGAAAGATAACATTAGGAAAAGTCTTCACACTTACTACAGTACAGGCCCAATCCCAATTTATTTAAACTAAACCAAAAGGTACATTAACATGACACCTGTTAAATTTAGGATTGCCACAAGTCCACTAACTCTTTTAGACCCTGCTCTTCTTCAGCCTGGTGTCTTCAGGTATGTTTCCACTGTTAAGTTAAAAGCTTTACTTTGCACATAATCTCATAGCCAACATCTTATTTTCCTATTTCCTTCCACCAGCTTTTAGTCTTCTTGAAAGGCAACTTTTAAAAAAAAAAAACTATAAACCATTCTAGTATTGGCTTTTACTCAAATTCTTCCTACATTAATAATATAAAAATACACTGTCCTGCAATCAGGTTCCCTTTTCTAAGGGCTCCTGATTTTACTCACTGCAATCCTGAACTGAAGTACTGCAGATCAACTGCAAACTGAACTGAAATAATAATCAACATAACCTCACAGAAGACATGTTTTGCCTCCACCTCCTTCAGTTGCTATTTCAATAAACCAATCTATTGCCAAGCTAGCCATCCAGTACTCTCTCTCATAGAAACAGCAACCTGGTTCAAAATGTTCTCTAATTCCAAGAATAATATGCAAGCCAGTAAAGCCCAAGGCTCTGAAGATCATATGCCTTAACTCTCTTGATATAAAACTTTATAAAGCACACATTGAATGGTAAGAATTCGAACAAACATCTAACAAAGCCAACAGAATATTACTCTGCTAGCCAAGTCCCTGTCAAAGTGGGTATCTGGATACTTCACCAGCAAACTGCAACCAAACACCAGCAGAACATTTCCTGACAAGGGTCCACAGTGCAGCCCATGTCACTTTGAGGCAGCTATCACTGATTTCTGATCCTAACTGCAAAATCTCACAGACTGTTAAAGCCCTGTACAAAGGCTGAATATGAACCATGATGGAAGATAATCAGATTTCTCTGGCTCATAGAGACTAATACTTGAAATACAAATGATAAATGATGTTCATATATTGCTTCTGTTACTAGATCCATCTTTGCTAACTGTTTCGCAGCACACTCTCATACTCATATAGCTATTAAAACCAGGTAATTGGTTTTGGGGTGACAATCCTTCATAAATTGTTCTATTCTAAACCTTGCAAATTCATAAGGGGATGGGAAACAAAACCAAAACAAGGTAAGAATACTCAATCTAAAACAACTTTAGACACTGTAAGTTGTAAGCCACCATACAAATCTCCAAGGACTGTTTTTAAGGGAATGGAGCCAAAGAGAACAAGCTAAACTACAACATCCATATTTATATAAAATTATTTCCCCAGATGCTGATGGGCTTCAGCTTCTAGCTAGAGGAATCAGCCATCATGGCCAATTTAAGAGGGTGCTGGAAGATGCTGTATATCCCAACAACATGAGGGTCCATAGGTTAGGAACCAGTGAAATAGGCAGTCAACTCAAGGTCCCCCTGAATCACCAAGAATCTGCAAAGGGAAAATCTTCTACTCCAGGAACTCTTGAAGGAGCAAATGGCAAGCAATACAAACTGCCACACAAGTCAGATGCAAGGAGATTTGTAGTGTAAAGAATATAGGCACACAAAGTTCTCTCTTTTCTGTTGAAGCTATTTACTCAAATGCTGATGTTGTAAAATAAGTTGTTACTTAACAGTCACATGTGGATCACTAGTAGATCATCAGGTTCATTTTCTGAAAGTTTGGGCATATTAAATTCTATCTCGCTGCTGGAAAAGATTCAACAAATGAGGTATGAGAAGTCACATGCATTAAAGAAACAAAAACTGGTATTAATGACACTTAAGAACCACTAAGTGTGGTGTTGGAGGAGAACTGTGCAGATACCTTTGACTGCCAGAAAGACAAAAATGTGGGTGCTGGATCAAAGCAATCTGAACTCACTCCGGAGACAAAAATGTTGAAATGGAGGCTGTCTCACTCTGGACACATCCTGAGAAGAAAAGATTATCTGGGGGAAACAATAATGCTGGGAAGGGTAGAAGGCAGCAGGAACAGAGAGAAAGACGAAAGATGAGATGTGGTGGGTGACTCCCTAAATGAAACCAGAGGTTTCAGTCTGCAAGAGCTGTTGAGAAGAGGGAATTATGCAGAATGCTTATTCATTAGGTCACCATAAATCAGAGGCAACTTGATGCCACATATTAAGAACAAGCACCACTATTTAGGTTATCACCAAAACCTGACCATGATCAATTTATAACTGAAGGCTCTACACAAGCTTAGATGGTCCTACAGAGATTACAGACACTGAAAACATTTAACAGTCATCCACTTAGCCCCACAAATTACTCAGTTAAGAAAAGCTAACACTGATCCTTCATTTGACATTTAGAAATACATGCACTTTAAAATTCTACATTATGACCCCATTTACCAAATGGGGATAATAAAGTAAATTCCTCTTGCCCTTTTTATCAACAACCCTGTAAATGTTATATGTACAAACCAAGCCCAGACAAGGGCACAAGAGATTAACCCACAAGCCTGGCTGTTATATTGGACAGTCGATTTTAGAGAGAATACACCTTAGCAACTAAGGATCTGCCCTCAACAGATTTTCAGTGTAACAGCAACATAGGAGAAATGATACCATCATTTCATACACAGTATTACTGTTTTGCCTCCCAATATATATACAGTAATTACCCACTTAATACCCTGGCAATTATAATTAGAAACTAAATAAAGGTTTCCCATTTTAAACATTTTAGTCAACTCAAGGATGAGCAATATTTTCCAAGAATATGTATTTTTAACTCTTCATTTTGGTTCACAAAGTATTTTTTATTATTTCAAAGCTTAACAATTCAACTTATTCCATATGTCAAAAACCAGGCCAAGAGTTTTACTTTCATTTCCTTATCTAAAATCCTGGCCACCCAGCAACAAAGAAACTGATTCCAAGGGAAAAGGTAGACAGCTTATCACGTCACTACAGCATTATCCACAAAGTAGTAAGTGTATTTAAGCTACTAACTTTGATTACATTCTGGCACATTCTTGCACCCTCACAGCAATCTACCTCTTAATTTTGCTTTCATTCTGAACAGCTACTACTGTACATGGATCTAGAAAGATACTTTCTACTCTAAAGTAGCTGTTCTTAATAAAGCCCATATGACTTCCTAGGGAGGGCATAGTAGTTGAAGAGAGCCACAGACTGAAAACAATATTCACACACTACCTTATTTGTTTTGCTATGTTACCTGTACAATCCTGATTCAGCCTATATTTCGTATGTGTTTATGGCTGTAGTCAAAAGTAAAATAAGAAAATTGAGAAGAGCTGCTTTAGATTAACAACTGGGGGGGCTGATGGCTTCCCAATTCTGACCGCACACAAAACATTTCCTTCTTTTTCTAGTTTGAGGGGGGAAACAACCGAGAGAAACTTTTCTGTTTTCAGTACCCTAAACTTTTTACTTACAGTAAACAAAACACATGTGATGAGCATACGAGTTCAATATCTGTGAACAGATTTTCCCCAACTAACAGGGACATTTTACTAGAGGTGATAAGGACTGAACCTAGAACTGCGTAATTCCGAAGCATGAGTTTTACCAAAGGGTCTATCTACAAGGACGCTTGCTTTTGAGTTTCTTTTCCCAGAGGGTTGTTGTTTGAAAAACTGTCCAGAATGTTGCAACCAGAAGAGCTATATGAGGGTGGAATTAGTAATCCATTTGTAATTCTTTACCTGCCTAGACCCCAACCCAGATGCCCTTTGACCTGTTGGTAAAAAAGAAACCAGGCCTACATTATGGCACAGTCTCTTCAAAGCCAGCTACACTGTTGTTCTTATCAGAAACATCACAGTATCCCTATTTAAAATAGCATATAATTTTTGCTTAGTGTGCAGCACCAGGACCATTTGGGGGAGCTAACATCAACTCTTTTTCATAGTACAGTACATGCTGAAGGGTGCAGAGCCCACTGACAGATGGGAAATGGCTTATTCTTCTCTGCAATCACCAAGGGCTGTATCAATGCAAACCATCCATTTTCTTAGATTACACTTTATTATTAAATGATTATTGACCCCAATTCTAGGAGGAAAAAGACCTCAAATAATAAAACTAGTCTGCATAACCGGAAGTTGAGTCATGGCTACTGGACTTCTTTTTTGAGAGATAGAAATGTTTCGCTGTTCATCCAAACAGCTTCATCAGACCGATGAACAGTGAAACGTTTCTATCTCTCAAAAAAGAAGTCCAGTAGCCATGACTCAACTTCCAGATAAACTCACCTGGATGACTGAGAATCTTCACAGACATAACAGCAACATGTTTCTTTGATACAAGAATTCTTCATTATACTAGTCTCAAATGTGGTATAAAGAACTGAATTAGTGGTGCAGCACTCACCACTGCTGTTTAATACACCTGGGGTCTTCAGTGAAGAATTATTTTCTTGCACCACAGGTTGCTTTAGCTGAGGTTTTTCATCCCTCAGTCCTGAAGGCTATTCCTGCCCAATTCCAGATAGAACCAACCATAAATGCCTTAGGCAAGTGCATATTTACTAGGACCTAATGCTGCATGATTAACATGTGACACTAGAGAAGTTATGGGGGGGCAGGATGGGTTGAACACAATAAAATGAAGTGGTCAAGAGATTGCCGCCTAGCCAGGTAGCACATCATTAGGTGCATTTTGAGGCGGATTCAGGGTCTTGAGGCGCTGGTCAAAACTGACAGGCCAACAAATATGGGAAGGCAGTGCCATCTCCCCCTTCACTCCACAGCATCCTTTCCCCCTCAACAGTTCTGGGACGTCCAGAGCTTCTGCTGGCAACCTCACATCCTGCCCTGTCCCGACCTCCGCCTGCTG
>JAHTLZ010000010.1:19443574-19533813 GCA_023846285.1 Phrynocephalus versicolor | reverse complement strand
AGCTCCAGCTCCACGCTGGTCTCCTGGCTGTGGGCGCAGACCGAGTCCAGGTTCTCCAGCACGGCCACCACCAGCGGCATCAGCTCGGCCACCACCTCCTCGTCGTAGCGCCCGATGAGGCGCTCGAACTCGCGGTAGATGGAGCCCGCCAGGCCGGAGACCCGCTCCGACATCATGGCCGGGCCGGGCCCGCCCGGGTCCTCCTGGTAGACCACCCCGTCCGCCAACTCCATGACGGGTTCGGGCGAGCGAGCGAGCGAGTGGGCAGGCGGCGGGGCAGAGCGCGCAGGAGAGCAATCGGCGGCGGCTGGAGGAGGAGGAGGAGGAGAAGGAGAAGACGGAGACGGAGACGGAGGACCGGCGGCGGCGGCAACAGCAGCGCCTCCCCTCCCTCCTCTGCGGCGGGGCCTTGGTTACACAGCTCTCAGCGCGAAAGGGAAGGGAGCCCCGGTGACAGGGCGCGCGGCACTGACCTCACCCACGGCGCCGAAGCGGTGGGAGGGGACGCGGGCAGTGACGTTATGGTGGGCGGGGTCTGGCGCGCGGACCCCTAGCGGCCTAAAGGAGGAGAGGGGCGGGGCGCGAGGCCGATAGGGACGCGACGCGGCAGGAGCGGTGAGGAGGGAGGGGGAGGAGGGAGGGGGAGGAGGAAGGGCGGAGCCTCAATTGGAGGATGGGCGTAGCTGCGGTGTTTGTCGGGGCTCGTGCTAGGAAAAAAATAGGGCAACGTGGGAGGAGGAGGCGGTTTGGGCGACGCCCGGCGCCTCCTTGGTCGTGTTCACGCGTGCGCGCGCGAGGGGGGGGAGGGGGTTGTGGACTGGTTGCCAAAGAAGCAAGCGCTCGCGCGCGGCGGTCGCCAGCTGCAAAGCTCTTGCAGGCGGCGGGGCGGTTTGCATCGCTGGAGGAGGAGGAGGAGGGAACCGGGCGATGGGGAGCATGTCCGATGGGGGGGTTATCACCCGGTGAGGCTGCCGTTCAATGCACCGGCACACTCCGTTGGGGATCAACCTCCTAGCTAGACGTGGTCTCTGGCTTCCTAATTGCCAGCTCTCGGCCCTTCGAGTTAGGAGAGCTTCTGAGAGCAGGAGGATGAGATGGGAGTCGAAAGGGGGACCGATCGCTTTGGGGTTACTTGGTTGTCTTGCTGCTTCCAGCAGGAACGATTTTCTTTTTCATTAGGAAGGCAGTTCATTGGACACGCATGGACAGGTGTGGTGGGGCCAGAGTGTGAGAAGTTACTTTTTAAAAGGAATTGGTTATCGTTCCAGTTCTAAAACAAATGTGTTGGGTTTTTATTCTTTAAATAAAACTGGCTATTTTTACATTTTACACTATTAAGTAAATGCTGAGGAAGAGATTTCAGTATGGAAGTTATAATTTTTTATATTTTTGCACTTGGAGGTTTTTTTCGAAGCTTGGACTATTATATTTAATTTGTTTAGTCCTATATTTTATTTTAGCTGTTTTAATTTGTTTTATGCTTTGTAAGCTACCTTGGACCTCTCTGTTGAGAGGAAAGTGGGGCAAAAAATAAATAAATAATAAAATTAAAAATACTGGAACAGTTAACTTTTCCTTGGCCTGTGGAACCAAGTACACTTGCATCAAAACCATTTTGCCATGGTCACTTCTACTGAGTAATGCAAAGGACAGAGGTCAGCAATATGACCCATGATGATCTGCAACACTTAGTGAGGCCACACCCAGTGACAGAAGAAATATTGAAAATTATGGTTATATCATAAAAGGAGTGGAATCTTGTTGTGATACCCCCTAATTTAATGTTATGTTACCACCTAGATGGTTAGTCGGTGTCATCGATGCAACCAATATGGATTTGACCAAACTCCGGGAGGCAGTGGAAGACAGGAAGGCCTGGCGAGCTCTGGCCCCTGGGGTCACGAAGAGTTGGACATGACTGAATGACTGAACAAAAAAACCCCACCTAATTTAATTTTCTAAACCTAACAGGTTAAAACAAAGACATTGCTTATGCGTTGTCATGTTACATAGCTCAAATAAAAATATTTTCCCAATATTTCGGTCTAAGTGTTTGATATTTCCAAGTTTACATGTTTCTTTTCCGTCATTGTATTCATCCTTACTTATCTCTATCTTCATCTAGTACAAAGAATGAAAATAACAAAGTACAATATTAAGCTAGCCTATTTAATCTTAATCATGTCAATAATTCTTTATTATACTAAGCAGCTTAAATCTATTTGCCTAGCTCAGTATATGATAAGTATGCACTTATAACTGTTTTCATCTAATACAAAGAATGAATACAGCAAATTTGACTTCTAAGATATCCTATCTAATCTACAAGATTTAGTAAAGAATAAACATCATCAACCATTTATATTTTATCTATTCACCTAAGTTTTATCAAATTTCAATTACTATACCAATATAAGATGAGGCTAATACTTAATGGGCAATTAAAGAGAAAGAGTCGTATCTTGGTCTCTCAGTTTTGTGATGCATATAAAAGTTTCTATTCTTGCCTAATATATTCCTCTTAGAGGTCCAACAGATTAACATTTCAAGCTGGTAATCTTACTTCCCCTTTCCATTTTCACATCTCAATATTCATTTAATATTTTAAGGATGGTCCAAATACAAAGAGCATATTTCTGCATTAGACTGATCTATCTGGTTTGGCAAATATTAAGTTAGCTAGTATTGAGCCCCAAAATATAATGGCATAGATCCATAGCTAGTATTGAGCCCCAGAATATAATGGCGAACCATTTAGAGACCGCGTGCCCAAACTGTGATTCAAGGCCCACTTATTTTTCCCAAAGAGCCAATACAGCCATTTAACCTGAACACAGCGGGTAGGTACTACCCTTCAGGAAAGAGGATCAAAGAGCAGGCTTTTGAATTTCCCATGGCCACAGTGAGGGTGCTGTGGCCGCAGGAACTTCAAAAGCCTGCTCTTCAGTTCTCACTTTCCCAAAGGGTAGCACCCCTGTTCTTCCACCTTTGCTTTCCCGAAGGCTAGCACCCTTTGGGAAAGTGAGAATCGAAGAGCAGGTTTTTGAATTTACCGTGGCCACAGCACCCTTGCTGTGGCTGAGGAAAATTCAAAAACCTGCTCTTCAATCCTTGCTTTCCCAAAGAGTAGCATTCCATCTGACTCTCTGCCATGGGCAAAGAGGCAGATAGGGTGCTGCACTGTTGGGAAGACCAGGGGAGTGGTGGCACTTTGTGGGTTTGTTCGTAGCTCCAGTTTATTCTCCATCCACACTGCTCTGGGCATCCCAAAAGTGGTGTGGCTGGAGAGTAAACGAGGGCTATGAAGGAGCCCACAAACCACTCGCCTGCCCACAGAAAGGGCTCCACATGCCACCTTCGGCACCCGTGTCATAGATTCACCAACACTGACCTAGATGTAATCTGATAAACTCACAAATATTGATTCAAAGGTATCTCAAGTACTGATTTAAAGGTAACTAACATGCTTGTTTATTATGTCTCTTGACCTAATTTAGGTGTTTTGGCTGTTATTTTCATTTAAGTCTGACTGTAATGGTTTGATCATGCCATGGTGCAATAAATCAAATAATTATTAATTATTGGTTAATTAATTCTTATTAATACAAATACTGCAGATAATTCTGAGGGGGAGTTGGTGAATGTTGCTTTTCTGGAAGACACTAGAATGTCATGCATCTTCTAACTCTTGGTTTTATGTAAAATAAATAATATTTCCAACAACTAGGGTGGACTGTAACAGTGTTCATATTTACAGTTCAGTGATTATATAATGTTGCTTTTGAAAGAGCTCTCTCTGCTGGTTTTGCAAGGGTAGAAAATATACAGTATTTGTAAACAAAGCATTTAAAAACTGCTGTAGAGCATAGGAGGTGGAAAGCAGATTAGGAAAAAAAACCCTCCTAGTACAGTATTCCGGAAATGCTACAACTGGTCCAAAAGTGTCTGCAGAGGGTGAGCAGGTGAAACTGAGAGGAAACTTCTGTAGCCCAGTTTGATGCTAACTGTTCTTCCATCTTCGCTTTCCGTGGCCAACTTAAATTTTATTTAAATAATTTCCAACATGGTCAATATGTTAGGCTAGATTACAGTGCTATACCCACTTCTGTAGAAGTAAGTCCACCAAACTCAACAGGACTCCTTTCCTTCTTACTTACAAGCAGAGCATGGTGAAATTAATCTCTTGCAAAAAATTGTTTACAGTAATACCTTTTCAGTGGCAGTGCCATGGCAAGGGAATTTCCTCCCTAAAGCAGTTCACCTGGCATTTACACTGTATTCCTTTCCATGTTTGACTAAAGCACATTTCAGTGTGTGGTGCATGTGGATTGTTTAAATATGTTGCAGCTGTTTATTGGTGTACTGTGATTCAGCATTACTAAGGGTTGTTGCTATTTTAATTCATGGTCTTAAGCAAACAAGCTGTTACTTTCTTATACCAGTTATTAATAGCATTGACACTTTGGTGACTGTTGCATGTTCAGAGGGCCTTTTCTAATCAAATCCTCTGCGTTGGCTAAGCTGTCATTTCCAGAATAGGGACTCGGAGCAGGAAGAGTAATTGTGGGTTCTGTGCAAAAAAGGGGGGGTTGTTCCATTATCCTATGTGTTTCTTAAATAGACATCAGTCCCAATAGGGAAATATATGTGGAAGGAGGATGGCCTGCAGAAGCCAATTACAAGAGAAACTTATTTATTCGGGCTACCGCATTGATTTCCACTAGAGAGCAGCAATGCCTAATTATTTATTCATAGTATATTTCCCTAGGCATAACTTTGAAGAAGCATTGCTGTGTTCAGTAGAGCTGACTACCAGGTAAGGGCATCTGTAATGGCATTCTGAGAAATTGGTTATGCAAAGGAGTTCAAGAGACCAAAATACGGATGGGTTATGTCCTCATCCACCATTCCAAAAAAATACAGGGAACTAGAAATAAAAGATTATGCATTTCTGCAGTGATAAAATAAACTTTAGTAACTATCGGGGCAAGATTAAAACGTGTTATGACAAGGCTGAGATGTGTGTTAAGAAATGTTCAGCTACAAATACATTGTATTTTCAGGTTGATGACCAGCACGTGGAACATCCACTATTGTATATCATTTGATTGAGAGTCAACACCGGTTCTGGCAATGGAAGAAGAAGATGTGAGATCTGAACATTGCTTTTCATTGCATCAGGCAAGTCATGCACCATCATTCCCGAATTATTTCAGGGCAAGCCATTAGAATATATACTACGTAGTTTAAATTCCCTGGAAAGTTACTACATGTACAGAGACAGATATGTAGATTTAATCGCATTAAGGTCATTATCACAAATCAAGGTGCTGTACTGGGAGTCATTCAGAAAGAGCATTCCAGGACATCTGGCTTCAGAACCACCTGGTGTTGGGCAAAGTAAATTGATCCCTCTCTGCCAAACACCAGTACCATTGTAATAGGCACCCTAGCACTTTCAACTGCAAGCTTTAAAAGTATTTAGTATTCATTATATTTATACCCTGGGCATCTGGCCATTCTGGACAGCTTACAACAAAAGGAAGGCAGCATTGTTACAAAGATGTGTATATCTATATATGTGGTCTGCCCTCTCACAGGGTGTCTGGCTACTCCACTGTGGTCCACCACTTTTGCACTCAACCACACTCCCACAGTATCTATTTGAGGACAGTTATGGTTGATGCAGAGTGATGATGATGGCACAGAACCCAATTCTTTGTACATGCAAAGGCACACGGACGCTCCTAGGAACAGAGGCAGTGGCTTCTTTACTGATGGCTCTTGATAGGATATAGAGCATGAATGGGCATGTTCTGATCATTGGCATTCTGATCGTATGGCTAGAATGCAGCTCCCATTGTCCCTTGCTCTGGGTCAGCCTGGCCTAATAATCAACAATATGTGGAAGGCGTTCAGGAGGTCTGGAACCTTTCCTGAAGAAACCAAAGGCATGGGGTCTCTGCTTGGATGATGCAGTGTCACAAATGGAATATTTATATTAATGTTCATGTAACAGGTACAAGCGTATTGCAAGCTGGATGAAAGGAAGTTTTTGCAACATGAATGTAGATCAGGCATGTCCAAACTTCGGCCCTCCAGATGTTTTGGACCACAATTCCCACAGTCCTTTGTCATTGGCAGTCTAAGCTTAGAATTCTGGGGGTTGTGGTCCAAAATATCAGGAGGGTCAAAGTTTGGACATGCCTGATGTAGATAGAACCAGAGCTACAGTGTCTCTATTGTGTCATGGGCCAAGCCTATGTTGTCTTCCTTCATTCTACTCATCTACTGATACACAGAGCATGCCATGCCTGGAGTCAGAGATCCCAACGCTATAGATAAGTTTTTAAAAACTTCCTTATAGAATTTCAGCTTGCTGGGACAACAACATAACTGAAGTTATGGGAGGCCACAGGTTTGATCCTTTAGTGGAAGGAGATTTGAGTACAGCCATTTTGTGCCTGCCACCCAGGGGTTACAGGTCACACACTAAACCAGTTCTGCCATCAGAATAAGGAGCTCTTGACTTTGTATTTTTTTTTAAAAAAATAGCCATTATTGGCACTAAAAGGAAATTGCTATTGGAAACATGATTCCAGTAGGACTCATAGGAAAGAAGCAACGTATTCTTCTCCAGAAATGATGGTTCTCTTTTACTCCTAAACAGACTACCACCAACTACCATAGAACATTACACCTCATACTTTCATTTGCATGCCTGCTCTTTAAATTTAAAGTTCAGACTTTTCCACTTTTCTCTTTGGAAATGAGAGATGCCGTTTAGGACAAGGTTTTTCGGACTCAAAACATACTATACTGTTAACAGGTATGTCGTAGCACAGGTATGAACTCACATATGTTTGGTGAGATGTCTGTCAGGGATATTTATAATTATGCCAATAGTTGGACTTAATACAGATTGAGCTGAATATATCACACTCGCACAAGAGCTATTCATGAGGGGAATTTTACTGAACACAAAAGAATTAAAACATAGCAAAGATTCAGCAATCATGTGTATAACCAATATGGGGCAATAAAGATTCAAAAGAAGCAAAACTGCCTGGCTGAGAGGGTTCTGAGATTCAGTCTACCCTGCAAAGGTCCACAGGACCTGAAGCAGACTGTTTGCAGAGGTACTACAGGGATAAGAATAGGAAAGAGAGGAAAGACCTATAAACGACAAACATCCACAGAAAGAAGGGGGTAGATTGGGAAGCAACCAGTATGTGGGGAAAAACACTCTCAGAGATAGATTAGGGGTGATAAAGATCTTTATTTTCATTAGACTGGAGCCAGGGAGCATTGAAACTCCAGCTGGAATAATGTAAGGGAATTCAGCATTACAGAAACCAGGCATTCATGAGAGCATGTCTAGCAGGATTATCTGGCTGAATCCTGGATTCTAAGGGGCTACAGTAATATTTCAGATAAAACCTGCATAAATAGACCTGGCAGGGAAAGCAGGAAGATTCAAGCAGATACATATAGATACAGAAAACGGATTGATACCAAAAATTCCCCCAGACAATCAATATGGCTATTATATTGATTGCCTTCAACAATACATAGATATGGCTTTTGTATGGTTTTTCCCCAGGCCGGGGGTCTGCAACCCACGGCTCCGGAGCCGCATGCGGCTCTTTGGAAACTTTGCCGCGGCTCCGGGAGGTTCCCCTCATGGAAGGGGTCCTGCGGCATTTAAACTAGGACTGCGGGGGAGACTCCAGCTCGCCGCCGCTGCCGTCCTCCTTGTCTTCATCTTCCTCCTCCTCCTGGTGCTGCTGCAGCCGCTGCTGCCGCCGCCAGTGCACCACCGCCTCCTTGGCCGTGGCGAAGGCTCCCGGGCCGGCCAGGACCAGGATGGTGGCGGCGTTGGTGGCCTTGGAGGGGTGGTGGGGGTGGCGTCTGTGGTCGCCGGGGTCTCCTCCCGCCACGGGGGTCAGGGGCCGCTCAGCAGCAGCAGCAGCAGCAGGAAGCCACGCGTGTTGGTAATCCTCCTCCTCCCCCTCCTCCCCCTCCTCCCACCACCAGCCCAACCGCCAGCAGTGGAGGAGGCGGAGGCGGTGGCAGCGAGGGGTAAGCGGCCACAATGGCCGCGCCTGCCCGGGAAAAGGGTGAGGGGAGGCGGCGGCAGCCAGGCCCAAGCAGCCGGTCGGTTCGTGGTGGTGGTGGTGGTGGCGGCCAAACTTTGCCCACACACGCACACACACCATGGCTGCAAGAAGTGTGTGTGTGTGTGTGTGTGTCGCATCACCCGCCCCTTCCCTCCGTCTCCTTCACAAGCCAAACTTTGCCCACACACGCACACACACCATGGCTGCAAGAAGGGTGTGTGTGTGTGTGTGTGTGTGTGTGTGTTGCATCACCCGCCCCTTCCCTCCATCTCCTTCACAAGCCAAACTTTGCCCACACACGCACACACACCACGGCTGCAAGAAGGGTGTGTGTGTGTGTGGCATCACCCGCCCCTTCCCTCCGTCTCCTTCACAAGCCAAACTTTGCCCACACACGCACACACACCACGGCTGCAAGAAGGGTGTGTGTGTGTGTGTGTGTGTCGCATCACCCGCCCCTTCCCTCCGTCTCCTTCACAAGCCAAACTTTGCCCACACACGCACACATACCACGGCTGCAAGAAGGGTGTGTGTGTGTGTGTGTGTGTGTGTGTGTGTGTGTGTGGAGAGAGGTCGCGGCGGCGCTGGTAGGCCCGGAGCGTGGGTCATTGGCCCGGCACCCGGTTGCTGAGGCGGAACAGCGAGAACGGCGGCGGCGGCAGTTTTATATATTTGTTTTAAATGTCGCAATGGTTTTGCGGCTCCCAGTTTTTTTTTCCCCGTCGGAAACGGGTCCAAGTGGCTCTTTATGTCTTAAAGGTTGCAGACCCCTGCCCCAGGCCAACTACTGTATATACTCGAGTATAAGTCGACCCGAGAATAAGTCGAGGCCCCTAATTTAACCCCAAAAAACTGGGGAAACGTATTGACTCAAGTATAGGTCTAGGGTGGGTAATGCAGCAGGGCCTGGCAGCTCCTCCTTTGTGAGCTGGGGGAGTGGTGTGTGATGTTTAAAATGACTTTTAGCCACTGATGCAAGTGCTTGGGTTAGTGGCTAAAAGTCATTTTTATACATCGTGCACCACCCCCCTGTGATGCAGGGGGGGGGGCATGAGAAGCAGCACACAATGTTTAAAATGACTTTTAGGCACTGAACCAAACACTTGCCTCAGTGGATAAAAGTATTGACCTACATATAAGTCGAGGGGCCCTTTTTTCAGCCCAAAATTAGGGCTGAAAAACTGGGCTTATATTCGAGTATTAATGATCTGGCCTCTTATCACTCATGTGTCATGTTCTGCTCTCATCTTCCCACCTAGATAATCAAGAGATGGGGGACTGGACCATTTGATTGCACCTGAAGAAGGTGGGCAGACCATTCTAGAATCTTTGCTTTTCCAGACTTCCAGGCAGCATAAAATAAAAGAAGCTGATTTAATTTTTCAGGCAGGAGTACTGCCTGTGAGATGACTATTAATGTTTTCTATGTAGTTTTGATTTTGTAATTTCTTCCCCAGACTGGGCTCTCTTTGATACTTGCGGATATATATAACTCTGCCGCTGTTTCTAACTTATACAGTAATACCTCATAAAACGAATGACCCCTTAAGATAAAAAATTCGTAAGACGAATGGAATGTCCAGGATTAGGAAAACCCTGCAAGACAAATTTTCCTCTGGGATGCTTCGCAAGACAAATTCAATGCATTCCTATGGGAAACTGCATTAAACTTTGTTTCATAGGATGAATTTTTCATTGGACGAATTGACCCATAGAATGAATTAAATTCATCTTAGGAGGTACCACTGTATTTGCCCTTGGCCTGACAATTTTTTTCCAGTTAAAAGAGCCTGACAGTCCTAAGGACTGGCTGTGGATGGCTGTGGAAGATATACCATCTCTTCCCCCTTCTTCCCCCCTTCTTTGGTCATTCTTTTCACAAGCTGTTTTCAGACATATTGTTCCAGTATGATATCTGATCGTATGATTGGTGAAATTATATTGAATTGCAGACCGCACTATTGCTGGATCCCCAAGTTCCCTTGTTGCTTGTAATGTAGTTAATTAAAAACTCACTGAAGACTGCTGAGAAAATTGCAGAGTCAGGGGGTAAGAGGACAGGTCCTCTTATGGACTGAGAACTGGTTGAGATCCAGGAAACAGAGAGTAGGCGTCAATGGGCATTTTCACAATGGAGAGAGGTGAAAAGTGGTGAGCCCCAGGGAACTGTCCTGGGACTGGTGCTTTTCAATCTGTTCATAAATTGCCTGGAGATGGGAATAAACAGTAAGGTGGCCAGGTTTTCAGATGACATGAAACTTTTCCAGGTGGTGAAGACAAGAGAAGATTGTGAAAAGCTCCAGAAGGATCTCTCCAGACTGGGAGAATGGGCTGCAAAATGGCAAATGTGTTTCAATGTAGGAAAATGTAAAGTAATGCATGGGGGGATCAAAACTTTTATCTATCAACTCATGGGTTCTGAGCTCTCCATGATGGATCAGAAAAGAGATCTTGGTGTGCTGGTGGACAGCTCAATGAAAGTGTCCACCAGTGTGCTGCAGCGGTGAAGAAGGCCAATTCCATGTTAGGGATTATCAAAAAGGGGATTGAAAATAAAACAGCCAACATTATAATGCCATTGTACAAAATGATACCGGTAGTTAGGCCACACCTGGAGTATTGCATACAATTCTGGTCACCGTATTTCAAAAAAGGCATAGTGTAACTGGAAAAGGTGCAGAAAAGAGCAACTTAAAAAAGGCACCTGAGGGGGGATATGATTGAGATGTACAAAATAATGCAGGGCATGAGTAAAGTGGATAGAGAGACAGTCTTCTCCCTCTCACAAAATATCAGAACTAGGGGACATCCACTCAAAATGAGGGTTGGAAGAGTGAGAACAGACAAAAGTACTTCTTTACCCAGAGTGTTGTTAGTCTGAGAACCTCCCTGCCACAGGATGTAGTGATGGCATCTGGCCTGGATCCCTTCAAAAGGGGATTGGACAGACTCCTGGAGGCAAAGTCCATCACAGGTTACAAACCATGATGGAGATGTGTTTTCTCCAGGCTTAAAACCAGGGTACTTCAAGGGCCAGGTGCAGGGGAGTGGTATCAGGAGACAGATATCGAGTCTTTTGCGCTCCCAGAGGCATTTGGTGGGGCCACTGTAAGATATAGGAAACTGGATTAGATTGGCCCTTGGCCTGATCCAGCTTGCCTCTTCTTATGTTCTTAAATATCAAAGAGAAAACAGAGCATATTCTTTCCTCTTCTGCAAATGAATGGAGAAACTGTGCTGCTCATTTGTTGGTGTAGGGAGGAAGAGAGAAACCCCAGATAGAAAGAAAAAAGGATTGAAGCCGACAGACATGCCTACAAACAGAACAAAGGGGAAGAGCCCAAATATTTTCATGCTCCCCCCTCCCAGATCCAGTCTGTGATGATGCTTATGAGTCCTCCATTCAAAACTCCCAGTGTTTCCATGGCCCCACAAACATGGGGAAAACCTGTTTGATGAATGGAATTTATTCTTAGCAAGGTGTTCATTATATTCAGCAATATCAGCTTCAGGGGAACAATTTTCATGAGGTCTTCAATAGTGAAAGAAAGGTTGAACTCCCCTCCCTGTGCTCGCCAGCCAGCACCCACCACAGGTGCTATTTTTAAAACAAACAAGAGACGTGTTAAATGGCTTATTGCGCTTATCGTATTATCTGGTATGACCTAAGTGGCAATCTCATGTTCATTCACAAACAGTCTCATTTTACTAATAGGAAATACTGAGAGAAAGTGACTTGGCAGAGGTGAAACAGTGAGTCAGTGGCAGCAGAAAAATCCCTTTGTAAAACACAGTCAGTCCACTACAGATTAAACATACCTCCTGTTTATAAAATTAGACCCAAATCATAAATGAACATCTTCTTCCTCATTTAGACAGAGGAAGAAAGTCCAGAGAGGGCATGAAAGTGTGACATTAATTTTTTCTCACTGTGGAACAAAAAAAAATCACATATCTTGTATTTATATTCATAGGTTTGTAATCTCAGGCATGGCCACAATGAAATTCTGGTGTCATTAGTCTGTCTAGGATCATTGTTTTGGTATTAAGTGCAGAGGATGAAAGGATCAAGAGTGTCCGAGAGAGAGAGAGAGAGAGAGAAGACAGACAATCCCATGAGTAGATTAAAAAGCCAAATGGCAGAAGGCTGATGTATAAATAAAGATTATAGGAAGGGAGTAGTGAAAGGACAAGGAAGCCTGTAAAGAGGAAACAGCCCGTGAAAATTCTAAACTGATCAACCTTTTTAAAATAGCAGGGAATGTCTATCTGGTTGTTATTCACACTGGCGGAAATCATGCTGCTAGTATAGGCCCACTAAATCAGCTGGTTCCCCAAATCCCCACAGATTCAATGGGCCTACTCGTGTTGTGACTTACTAGACTGCTTCTGGCTCACTATTTACATCATTTGAACAGACATCAAGTAATGGTTCAGCTAATGTCGCTTTATATAATTACCCTCTTTTATTCCAGATATGTTACAGCAACCTTTCCACTGTGGGTGAAGAAACACCTTAACACTAAGAATCCCATGAGAAGCCAAGCCAGGGAGTCTTTTTACACACAATGTGTTCATTGTGGACATTTTTTTAAAACTCCAGATTTCAATCATAAAATTTGACATCTTGGAATATAGTATATGAAATGTATATGAGCTGTTTGGAATATATATAATATACAGTGGACCCTCGTATAACAAATGGTTTGTATAACATAAAATCTGTACAACATAAAAATTACAGAGATAGGGGAAATTTGCTTAACAGAATCGCCTATGGGGCAAATCCGTACAACATAAAAATGGTTCGATTAGGGTTTACTCTGTTTTCAATGCATTCATATGGGAAATTTGTATAAAGGAAAATTTGCTTAACAGAATTTCATTTTGAACGAATTAATTCCTTTATAAAAAGTACCACTGTATATGAAAACCTTCCTGAGGTTTTTGTTTGTTTGATTTTTTTATTTTTTATTTGGTAACAGAGCACCTCTGGTTTCCTAAGGATCTGTGTTTACATACAACACGCTGCCTATTACCAGGTTGATTTCATTTGTACCCTCAGCACAAATTGGCATTTCTAACTGTACTAGTGCTGCTGTATTGCTCCTTTGTATTTTGGATCAGTCTTAAAGGGGGGGGGGTGTTGTCTTAAGACTGTCTTTGAAGCCACCGGCAGAGGGAGTCCCTCTGGACAGCCAATAAGCTCCAGCCCGGAGGCTGTCCAAGCAGACGGCAGACGGGGCACGTGGGGAATGAGCCTCCTGTGGAAAAGAGTCCAGCTGTGAAGTCTGGGATGCCGCCAGGCTGGGGGCTGCAATAGTCTCCGCGTTACCACAGCCGCCAGTGCTAGCAGATCAGCAGCAGCAGCAGCAGCACCCAGGCAGGTAGGAATGCTTGTAGGGGAATTGCGGGTGGTGGCTCAGATGAAACAACCCAAAGTAGCACTTGGGAATTCAGACCCAGTTTGTTAGATGAAGGTTCATTTCAGTAAGAATATGTAGGGGATATGAAGCTAGGGGTGGAATGGAATTATACATATTCAAACCTAGGTTTACTGTTTCCTCTGCTATTGCATCAAAGCTATAGTTTTGGTTTCAGTTGACCCTCTGGTCTTCCACATGCTTAGTTCAAAGGAGGTTTCAAGGAAATCAGTAGGGTTCCCCAAATAAATTCATTTAGGGTCAAGATGTGAGTTTGGTCTTGTGTTGGAGCAGATTTGTGTATCAAATGTGGTACCTATTCTCATCCAAACACAATGTTTTGTATTAAATGTCATAAATTGCATTATATAGAAAATGATGTCAAATGACCATGTTTCGAGGTGAACCATTGCATCTTCAGAGATGCAGCAGCAGTTGGGCATCTTTTGGCTGCAAGTGTCTAATATTACAATTTTCTGACATAAGCCTCTTGGACATGCCTCGTAGACTAGACACAAATTATAGATAGATTTATCACAGTTGTTTTAGATCTCTGTTACTATGTAATCTGGAGAGTAGCTTCAATACAAATACCATCCTTCCGAGGTCGGTAAAATGAGTACCGAGCTTGCGGGGGGGGGGGGGAATGTGTAGCCTGCATACTGTAATTAAACTGTAAGACACACAGAGAATACTTGAAGTGGTATGGGGTGGTATATAAGCAGAACACATTTATTTATTTTTAAATTTTTAGACTGCTCCGATTTCCCCCAAGGGACTCTGGGCTCTTTATAATGAAAGCCAAATAAATAGTCAAGAGTTAAAATAAAAACAATCAACCGTCTCACTTCTGGGTTCTCCAACCACAGAACAATGTACAATCAGGGATTTCCTTTATTTCTGTGACCAATGTTTACTGGTTATCCTTCAGTTTCATTCAAGTATTCTGTGGGCATGCTGTGCTTAATCCATTGAGCTGATAGATTGTACTCAATCTAACCCTAGAGCATGGTGAAAGATTACTTTCTTGAAATGTGGACTTCTATTGGATTTTATCTTTCATTTACAATTGTTACTGTTTGTTTTGTGTGTGTGGTAGGACGATGACTGAACGCACCTTCATAGCTATCAAGCCTGATGGAGTCCAGCGGGGCTTAGTGGGAGAAATTATCAAGCGTTTTGAACGGAAAGGATTCAAACTGGTAGGCATGAAATTCATGCATGTAAGTTTTCTTCCTCTTTCTTCCTCTTTTGAAGTACTCTTTCATCCTTCAGAAATTAATTAATATTTTATTTAAATAATATTTAAAATATGTTTACCCCACCTTTCTCCTTAAGAAGGACCCAAGGCAACTTACATAATTAAAAAAAATATTTTAAATACTAAAAGCAGTATATAGACAAATACTTTTTAAAAAATCAAACAACAGCTACACTAAATTTGGTAAAGAAAATCAACACCAAAAAGAGTTTGGAGCAACAAACCACAGCACTCCCATTTGAAAGCCCCTCTCAGACAACCAGTCACTAAAGGAAAGCCTGTCTCAAGAGAAAGGTCTTTGTCTGCTAGTGGAAGGACAGCAAAGATGGGGTCAGCCTGACCTCAAAATGGACCTCAGGCAGAAGAATCTGTTATAAGACAGCTTAATATTTCAGTATCTTTCCCATGTCTAGTGGAAGGTAAAGCCATGCTGAGCACTCTAATTTTAGTAAGCGGCTCTTCTTAGTCTGGAGGGCGTGTCCTCAGATGAACATTGTAAACCAAATACTTTGGATATTACTGGAGCTGCAAACACTTTATACGCCCAATTGAACTGACTTGAGTGGGAAGCAGCTTGCTGAACAAACCAATGTCAGTCATATTTGAAATTAGCCAGCTCAACTGGTCTTCTAATAAAGCACAAAAACCAGTCTTGGAAAATCAAGCGTGCACCTGAAGGATTAATACTATTCTTGTTGCTAATGTTATGTGACATAAGATGTGCTTAAGTTCTTATCCTAAGCATTTTTTCCCTGCAGGCCTCTGAAGATCTCCTCAGAGAACATTACATTGACCTGAAAGACAGGCCATTCTATGCGGGTTTAGTTAATTATATGCACTCCGGTCCTGTCGTCGCAATGGTAAGTACTCCACAGATAAACCTTGCTTTCATTATAAGCCACACATTTTAAGAGGGAATGTGTGATCTGAGTTTCTGTGAGGGTTCAGTCATTTTCGTGAGTGGTTCTGCTGGTAAGGGACGACCTGAGGCAAGAGGTTCTTCGAAATCTAATACTGTAAACTTTTATTAAACTCTTTTAAGACAACGGGCTCATGTGCTTTCTTTTGGTGATTAACAACATTGGTAGAATTTAACATATCATAGGAATTATGGGGTAACAATAAACTTTCAAATAAAACATCTTGGATAAACGGATTGTTGCTCACTTGTGGGGATTGATACCAGGGTTCACCATGGCTCCAGCGCAGCGAGTGCCGCAACAATGATGGCGAACCATATTCCGTGGTCCCCATCCCCAACCAGGGATCCATCCCGGTGGCCCGGTGGCTTGACTGGTCAATCTAACAGCTCTCCCAGATGGCGAGAGAGTAAATCTTTGAGCTGTGTGTGTAGGCAAGGGCAACCCGGTCTCAGTTCTTTTGATAACTTCGACCTCCGCTTGGATTCCTTTGTCTGTCACCATCAACACCCTGCGTTCCATCTGAACTCCCCTCTCAGCCTTAAAGTTTTTCCTAACTGCCTCACTCGTCACGCGCCCCCTAGCTGTCTCGTGCCCCTCCACCTGTATACCTATCTCTTTAGTACGTTTCTTGAATTCAAATGAATCTGTCTGCAACCCCACCTTTGTTCCCCATTGTAATGAATTCACCTGCACTCCTACATGCCAATGTCTGACCACGTCCCATAAGCTAACTTGTGTTCCTATTTCCCTTGTTCTATTCTCTTTCATTGCTTCCGCCACCTGTATTCCTTTACTCAGTCTTCCGACTCCTCTGTCCTCTACTTGAACCCCTACAATAATCTGTATCTCTGCCTGTCTTTCCTCTCCTAAACCTACCTGTACCCCAATGCTTCTGCTTCTTTCCTTTAACTCTTCCTCTTGCACTCTCCACCCTCCTCCTTTCTTCACCATAACAAAGAACCCTTCCACAATCGGTTTGTCCATTCCAGCTGCCTCCTTCTGTGTGGATGTTACTTCTGTCCCTTTTCCTTCCAATCCACCTCCTGCTGGTTCCTCAGTGGACGGTCCTATTGTTTGTCCTTTGTCACAGTTTCACATAGTTTATGGATCCTTAAGATTCTCAGCAATTGTATATATTCTTGTGGGCATGGAGGGAAAAAAGCAAGGCAACTGTAGATTAATATTACTGATGATCTAACTACAGTGGTACCTTGTATAAAGGAATTAATTCGTTCCAAATGAAATTATGTTAAACAAATTTTCCTTTATACAAATTCCCATAGGAATGCATTGAAAATGGAGTAATCCCATTTTTATGTTGTACAGATTTTCCCCATAGGTGATTATGTTAAGCAAATTTCCCCTATATCCAGAATTTTTTATGTTGTACAAATTTTATGTTATACAAGCTGTTTGTTATACAAGGGTCCACTGTATTAGATTCTCATCAGATGTCAACTAGATAACAACACCGAAAGAGAAATAGTGACCAGAATAACTGCATAACACCCTGGCTCAGCTGCTGCATTTCCTTTTTATCCCATAGGAACTGCTGTATAAAAAGTACTAATAGCATAGAGCTGCATTACTGGTGGCTAGGGAGGTTAGGGAGGAAATATCTTCCTTCTCCTTTTAATGAGTATTACCAGAAGAGATACTTCCTCTTTATGGGTGTTTCCAGAATGTACCCACTCCTAGCACGACCAATCAAAAGCATCATGCAACTGTTTTCTTTTGTTTTTTTAAATAACATGAATGTAAGGGGTGAAACAGTTGGAAAATATGGATTGATCACACAGGGGAAGCAACATTGTTTGTCTCCCCTGCCCCCCAGTCACCGTATCAAAATTTCTACACCAGGTGGGGCAGATGTGCGATAAAGCTCTTTCCTGGAAGCACTTTGTAGGCCCCCAAGGTCTGATGCTATGCTTTTGACACAAAGGAAGATTGTGTTATTGCCACATGAGAGTGTGCCAATGTTATTGTGCAGCAGAGTAAATCAACGTTCTGGAAGGCAATTCTAAACATGGGGGCAATCCACCCCCCCCAAAAAAAAAAGTAACTTGGAAACTGGAATTTGTAGCAGCAGCACATTTAGCAAACAGTCTGCTCTTGTCCTGTGCCACATTTGTTTGGCAAAAGTTTGGCAAAGAATTTGAGTAATGATTCTCAAAAAGTAAAATTGTTTTTTCTTCCATTCAAATGTAGGCAACCCTAAGCATGCCATGTTTTACAACAGACCATATAAACCGAAGAGGTTAATCTTTCTAATTCTGAAAGAGAAGTGTTGGCCTAATTTACTGTGTCTAATCTGGAAATAACCCAGGCTTCAGGGGCTGGGATATTAATCCTCAAAAAAGGCTTTTCCAAAGGAAAATAACCCAGACAATTTGTCATAAGACTGCACGTGTAAAATATAGGCTAGCCAGCAGATTGGCAAAATTGAATACTTATAAACATTTGTAAAGGAAGAGGGAGATATTTAGAGAGAAAGGTCACATAAACAGATTTAAAGACAGATTTCATTTAAATGACTTGAAAACAGTCTTGCTTTGAAGAAAGTAGTGCAGTGACGCTCCTCAAAATGGAGGATATTTTGCCATGTATCTTCTGTAAATATTCTCTCAGTATTTTTGGGACCAAATAAACTTCTCACATAAGCTTTAAAATAAGGAATCAGCTCTATGTCTGGGGTGATCTGCAGTTCTTACCCTGTCAACCAGGACCCAATTTGCTGACTCAGTAGCCAACTTTATAACTACTTCCTGGACAGTCTTATCATGGGGATTCTTTACCTGATTATAAAAATAGAGACACGAAAAGAATATTACATATATACCTGTATATAGATATAGATATATTTTTAAATATATACATTTTAAAAGAATACAGAACAAACATTCAGATGCTCATATGCACTGTAAAATTACGTTTTTTTGCTTCTTCGTTTGGGAATGGACTTACTTGAAGGTAGCAGAGCTTTGGTGCCTATATCATGCTATAGTCTTCTGCCACAGTTTCTATTCCACTCATTTTATTTATTTATTTATTTATTTATTTATTTATTTATTTATTTGAGTATTTTTTACCCTGCCTTCCTCCTTGGAAAAGGACCCAACGTGGCTTACAGTATTGAGGGACAATATACATTCCAGTGCAATTAAGACATATTCAAGTTTGAGAACAGGGAATTGAGGGACATCTTACAGCATTAAAGGCTAAAAGATCGCACGAGCAGTTGAAGAGAGAGTAAAAATTCCATGTAAAAGTTATGAGGGAGAGAAACTAACATTGAAAACATAGTAAACATAGTGTCAATGCAAAGGTTATAAGTGGTTATAAGCACAAAGTTTATGTGATCATGTGTGGTAGATTCATCTAAAAGTAACATAATAGGTAGTCCATTATTCAGGGAAAGCTTGCTTGAAGAGGAAGGTGTTTGCCTGCTTCGGGAAAGACAGCAGAGACGGGGCAGTCCTGGCCTCTAGTGGGAGGGAGTTCCAGAGGCTGGGCACAGCAGCTGAGAAGGCCCTTTCATGGGTTCCCACAAGACGTACCTGTGAGAGAAAGGCCTCTCCTGATGACCTTAGCAACCAAGTCGGTTCATACTATGACATTCGATCTTTGAGGTAGGTAGGACGCAGGTCGTACAGTGCTTTGTAGGTTGAATTGTTCCCAATAGCTGATTGGTAGCCATACAATTGCTTGATAATTTAAAAACTCCAAAGATGTTATGTGCCATCAAGTCACTTCTGTGGATCATTTTGCCAACGAGTTAATGATTTCTCTAATGTCTTGCCATTAACAATTCTGCTCATACCTTGCAAACCAACAGCACCTCATGCAAGGTTGGTCTCTCTTCCTGCTTCTCCTCACTCCCACCCAAATTCCCAGTAATATTGTCTGTTCCAGAAAATTCAGGTCCTGCAAACTAACAGCTGTGGTCCTTTGCCAAGTCAACCCATCTCACATTAGAGCTTCCTCTTTTCTTACTACCCCCTGTCTCAGCAATGTTTTTTTCCAGTTCTGAATTCACTTTATATATGCAAGGTAGGATGACCTCCATTTACTCATTTTTTGCTCTAGTGGGAGTTCAACCTTGACTTGATTGAGCACCCACTTATATGCCTTTCTGCTGGTCTGTGGTATATGTAAGACTCACCTTCAAAAGGACATTTCAAGTGTTGATTCCTCCCCCCCCCATCTTTCTTCAATTCTGTCCTTTACATAATATGAATGATTTTGATCTTGGTTTCAAGTGATAATCTTTGCTAACTCCCAGCCCTGCCTCCTTTTTTAATTTTTTAATTTCAAAAGAGGAGGGAACGTCTTTTGGAAAACAGGTAGGTACCGTGTTTGTAGAACGAGAGTTTGGAAACTGGAAGATAGCTTTATATTCTGGATTCTGCCAAGTGGGTGTGACATGAGTTTACCTGAGAAGTTAAAGAATGGGTCTGTTTCTCTGTTGTGTGTGTGTTGCACTCCCTCACACTTTTGCTTAACCGTTTCATTTGGGCCAAAATAGCCATTCCCAGTATTTTGGCACATCCACATCCCAGTTGTTCTTGACTCTGTCAGCAATCCTATTACAGATCATTCAATCGTCTTCTGAGATCCTCTGATAGAAATTTTACTTGAGGGAAGTTGGAATTTGTAGTTTTTACATTCTTCAAGTTGTATTTGAAAAAGCCAGTAAGTTCAGATTTTCCAAATAAACAAACAACATTTCCAATTTATAAGCGTGGGATTGTTTCTGTATTCATAAAGCCAGGAAGTGGTCAACTGTTGCTGCAAAATACCATGCCTGTGTTACTAGCAGGAACAAGGATGGCACAGGCAAGGGCAGCCTGAATGTTGATGACACTAGAGATGTATTTCCCAATACAGATGGCTGTGTTCTCTATGCACCCGAGTCATGGGACAGAAGCTCTCCAAATTCCTGTAAATTCCTGGGGATTAACACTTCAATACTTTCCAGGCACAGGAAGGTACTTGGGTGCACACCGTTACTCTGAAAGACCCATTTCTTCTAGGCAATTTGATTACTTTAGGGCTTCAAGCAATAGACACCCAAAGAACCTGTTGAAAAGCACTCCTGACAAAGACCAACGAAGCTGCTTGGATGAGCAGCAAAACATATCAGTCTCTCAAGAAAAGAAATCCAGTTGCCATGACTCAACTTCCAGAGTTGTAACAATTGCTTTGTGTTTGAGTGAGAAGAGGTTAACTGATGAAAGGAGTCAGGTTCTGGGATTTTCCCCTACTTAGTATCTCTTTGTGAATGATATTGAGTGCAAGAGGACATCTATAGAACATTTTGACTGAAGACATGGGTGCCATCAACGTTCAGGCTGCCCTTTGCAATGTAAAACGTGGCACGATATTGTGCAGCAATAGTGGGCCATTTCCTGGTGTTTTGAATCATTGTTCCATAAGTACAATATCCAACATTCATAAAGTAAATAGGGTGTTTGTTTTTTTAAAGAATTGAACATGCATATGTTACTGTCTCTCAAGTCTATTTGTCCATACACAGGAATCTATTGGGGACGTTGGTGTCCACAGTATACTATAGTTAATATTTTGTAGTGATCTTTCTGACCAGACCTAAATTGATATGTGATGTTTTAACTGTTTTAATTCTTTGATTGTAAGCCGCCCAGAGACCTTTGGGTAGTGGGCGGCATATAAGCTGGAAAAACAAACAAACAAACAAGCCTGTTTAGGTGTGCATAATACTGTTCTGGATTTTGGCTGTAAAGATTTCCAAAGAATGTAGGAACTTGGTACTTTTATTATACTAAGTAGTATACAGTCTGTTAGCTGTATGTACAAAATTAATATTATTCATTTGAAGGTGAAATTGGTGAAAATGTATAATTTAGACAGACAGACAGACAGTAGGATAAGGACTCGGGAGAGACAGACAGACAGTTTCATTTCATTTGATCTAAGATTGTAAGACATGAAAATATCAGTCAGAACAAAAAATACTGTACTAACAGATAATTAAAATGATGAAACAAAATCAAAGTGAAAAACAGCAGGTGCTGAGAGAAATTTAAGGACTAAGACGACTCCTCACTTGGTGCTGACAAAACCACAACGTAGACAGTCGGCGAGCCTGTCTTGAGAGGTGTAGTGCCACCCCTGAAACATCTGTCTCCTTAAAAACTACACATCCCATTTCCTTCAGGGGGTCCCTTAGAAGAGTTTCTGAAAATGACCTTAGTATTCAAGCAGATTATATGGGACTCTAACCGTTCTTAGGGTGCTGTTTTCTTGACGTCTTCTGTTTCTTACTATGGCTATCCTATTGATCTCAGTTCTTTGGTTTTTAAAGGTGTGGGAAGGCCTTAACGTAGTCAAGACTGGTCGTGTAATGCTGGGAGAAACCAATCCTGCTGATTCGAAGCCGGGCACAATTCGTGGAGACTTCTGTGTGCAAGTTGGCAGGTAAATGCAGAATTCCTCTCTTAATAGAATCCCCTTGCAGACCTGTTTATATCTACAGTAACTCTGAGAATTAAAAAAAATTGAGCCAATGCCACAAGTCCGGTGAAGTCTCTTACCCTCAAAGCTGGAGAGGCAGCAGGTCTACGGCACTGATGCATCTGCTGCTGAAATCAGCAATCCCTTGCCCAGGTCCTTTCAGAACAAGGAGTCTGGGGGGAGCACACACCACGTGTTCAAGCACTTTCATGCCTCCTAGAGGATTCTTGGAACAGAGGAGTCCAAAGAGCACCTTGCAGGGAGGGACAAAACCAGGGCAATCAAAGGCAGGCTATGTTTTAACACACACACACATGCCCTTTGTTCCAATGATTTGTTTTGGTAAGTGATCGGTAAGCCACAACAGCCCTAACGAGACCCTCTTTATTTTTTCTGCATTGTCACAGCATTTTTTTGTTGAAGTTGCTTCTAGTGCCTGCTGGTACTTCAGTTCCATCAGCCAAATTGCCTTATCATTTTGCATGTTATAGCTTTATTGAGACAAGGCAGGTCTGCTTTTTTTTAAAAAAATGTTTTCCTTTCCATGGAGTTTATTGCAACGGTACACTACACAAGCAAATGTCCGCTGCTGCAATGGAAATTTCCTTCTACCTCCCCCCTACATCTCCGCACACACCAACATTGCTCTGTAACTCTCTTCACAACATATTTTTGGGAAGCAGGAGAGGGAATATGATCAGTCAGCAGTTTCTGACACCTTTTGTAAACTCAACAGGCTTAAGTTTACAAGAGCTGATCAAGACTGTTGAGGACAGGAGAGTGGTGGCGACCCTTTGGCTCTCCAGATGTTTTGGACCACAATTCCCAGAATTCCAAGCCTATATTGCCAATAACAAAGGACTGTGGGAGTTGTGGTCCAAAACATCTGGAGTTCCGAAGGTTCACCACCACTGGGATAGGAGGTTTTGAAGAGTGTCCATTTACAGAGTTGTCATCCGTCTGAGGTGACCTGATGGCATGTGACAACAGCAACAATAACAACAACAGAAGGATGCTTTTGGATGCAACTCATTTATCATATAATATTTTTTCTTTGAGTGTGTTATTATAACATTGTATAAGTGATCTTGTAAAATGGCATACTATTATTCACATTAAGATTTTGGAACCCAGTTGATTGTAGCTCTCTGGAAAATAATTTTCTTTTGATAGACATGAATAAATATAGTTAGGTTATTGATACTATTATATCACCACACAATTACGTATTTTTAAGGATGGTTGGTTCCAGACAGGGCTATTACCCTGCCATCAATCTGTCAGAAACACAGAAAGGGGTATGATGCAGGCAATATTTCCCTCCGTTTGCAGCCCTCCTGTGTTTCTTCCACATCTCTTCTCTCTGCTGATTGTCACCAAAAACCAGTATATAGGGAAATGTCTTTTAACTATTAGTGCTAATAACCCTCTGTCTAGAAGACCCTATGATTTATGCATATATCTATATTTTCAAGACTAGGTGCAAGATTAAAATGGGAAAAGAATATTTTTTTCTTTATCCTTCAGTCAAAACAGAAAAGCACAAAGCTATCCTGTCTGTGTATTTTCATTTCTGCTTGTTTAATGGCACAGTTGAACTAATTTCTGTTCTTTTTATTTAGAAATATAATTCATGGAAGTGACTCTGTAGAAAGTGCAGAAACGGAAATCAACTTATGGTTCACTCCAGAAGAACTGGTTGACTACACAAGGTGTGATCACACATGGATTTATGACTGATCTGTATACCTTATAAAGTGTCCTGCTTATATACCGCCCCATACCACTTCAAGTAGTCTCTGGGCGGTTTACAGTTTTTTTTAAATTACAGTATGCAGGCTACACATTGGTATAAGGTATAATCACATTTGCTGTTCAGACTTTATCTACTGAATTCTTACTTCTATCTAATCCGCACAATGACAAGGATACTTGGGGCAGATTACAATAGTGAAACAATGCAGTGTAGATTAGAACACTGAAAAACACATTACCCACCAGGGTCAGACATTAAAAGAATAACATCTAAAAGACCCGAAATGTCCTTGGTTGGTGCTGACAATGTGAGTGCCAGGGAAAGCCCCTTGGGGGAGAGGTTCCTTACACTGGGGTCTTCCCGTGTTTTTCCACTTCTTTTGCCAGCTTTTTTTCATTCCACAAAATTAAACTTAGAAGGCCCCGTCTTGTAACAACAGTACTTCCCTAACTTCTTTTGACCGGAGGCATCCGTAGGAGGGGTTCTGGAGATTAAAGAGGATAACCAGGCCGTTATATGTGGGAGCAGACATGACTAGAGATCATATGACCCCATTTATTTTTAAAAGATCAACAGATCAAGATGATTAGGATTTTAGCCCAAAGATGGATAGAAGCCTGGATGCAAAATAAAGCAGTGTCTCATGATCACATCAAAGCAGTTTAAAAAAATTCAATAAAGAGTGCAAAAGAGCACAGGTTTTTGTTGCTGTTCTCATTCAGCTGTTGTCAAGCACACCTAAGGCAAGTCCTGAGCATTTTATAGCCTTAAGTGAAATATGGCATTCCTTCCCCTCAACCCAGATAAATGAAAGTGCCCAAAACCCAAGTTTTTCATCAGGTGTCTGCCACACTTTGCCTAATGGTAGGACTAGCCCTGAGTATCCACACATGATTTTATTATCTAACATTAAATGAATTTATTGGGAGTCAACCCAGTATTACAGATTAAACCCACAGCTGGGTGTTTCAAACACAAAGAATGTATTATCTGAGATGCAGAATAGGTTACATTTAATTTAATTTGGCATAATGAATGCACTGCTTAAGAGGGCTCAATAGAGCAGCTGTTCTCTTTCACCTTAAAAGACCAAGTCATGGATGCTGCAATGTAAACCACAGCACAACAAGGTTATTTCAGTTCACTTTATCTCTGCATATTGAGAAATTGTAGAATTTAAATTTGCACTGTAAAACATGCTGGCAGAGTTGAAATTGTTCTTGTTCGACCTGGATATGCACAGGTTACACTGTCAATTAAAAATAAAGCTTGGTGCTGATGGTTATTACATTATTTTCTCTCCCCACCCACCTCTACATGCTCATTTGTTCCATTCTAAGCCAAGATTAGTATAGCTGCTTATGAAATGTGCTTTTATGAGAAAAGAAGATTAATGCGGGGGGGGGCTTTTCACTTAACACTGCCCCCTGTTATCATTTCTTTCTTTCTGCTTGATGGAGAAAAGGGGTTGTTACTGCAATTTCTATAAATATATTTCTATGTTTTTGTTATCTGAGCTATAAAACAGAACATACACAGACTCTGTTCAGACATCATGTCAAATGTGAAACCTAAACTGAAAAAGGGTTCTGTTATACTATACCAGCAAACCAAAATGATAAATGATATATGAAATGGATTCCCCATCTAAAAGGAAAATCAGAGAAAATGAGCTTAAACAAGTTCCTATCAGCATCATTTGGGGGGTGGAAGTGGGGATCAAGCCAGCCAGAAGCTTACACTTGGTGAATTTGGTGAATGCATTTGGTGAAATGGGCTGCAGTCCATAAATGATGCATTTGGTGAAATGGGCTGCAGTCCATAAAAGCCTATGTTATATAAAACTTGTTAGTCTTTA
Organism: Phrynocephalus versicolor; assembly: GCA_023846285.1. Classification (NCBI taxonomy): domain Eukaryota; kingdom Metazoa; phylum Chordata; class Lepidosauria; order Squamata; family Agamidae; genus Phrynocephalus; species Phrynocephalus versicolor. Next base: position 19,507,980 of record JAHTLZ010000010.1, on the reverse strand, counting down.
AGGTCTCACTCGATTTTGTTGTAATTGCCATTCAAAACAAGTGGGCAGCTTAAGTGCCACTGATGTCAGTAGGTTCTCAGCTTACCAGACTTAGTTTTGACTTCATTCCATCATTCCTGCTGAATTCTAATAATGGTGTCCCAATTAAAAGGGTATAGCTGTAGTCAAAGGCTACTGCAGGCCAGAGCAGAAACCTTGATTTGCCTGTATGTTTCTAAACCCCTATAATCAGAATTTGCATTGTGAATTAACAACCCAACCCATTATGAATTAACAACGCAACTAGGAAGGCCATTGGGCCATTAGATGACAATGAAAGGCAAGGGATAATTGGGATAATTAAAGAGGAGACTGCAGAAAGACTCAATGTATTATTTGCTTCAGTACTCATTAAAGAAGACAAGAGGCCACATGCCCAAAACAGAGCCTGTCTTCATAAGGAGGGAAACCAAATAAATAATCCAGATAGAAATCTCCAGGACCAAATGGCATCCATCCACGAGTTCTCAAGGAACTTAAAGATGAAATTGTTGAGGTCCTAGCCAAAATATATAATCTTTCCCTCAAATCAGGCATTGTGCCTGATGACTGGAAGGTAGCAAATATAACACCAATATTCAAAAAAGGATCCAGAGGTGATCCAGGAAATTACAGACCAGTCAGTTTGACATGTGTCCCAGGTAAAGTGATGGAAACCATCCTAAAAGATAAAATTAAAAGGCACATAGAAGAGAAGGCGGTGCTGAAGGAGAGCCAGCGTGGCTTTTGCAAGGGCAAATCATGCCTCACTAATCTGTTGGAATGTTTTCCAATGGAGAGTAGCACTAAATGGACACTTAACCAAGTGGAGGGAGGTAAAGAGTGGGGTCCCCAAAGGTTCATTACTGGGGGCCCTGCTTTTCACCCTCTTCATAAATGATCTAGAAGTAGGAGTAAATAGCAAGGTAGCCAAATTTGCCAACGACACTAAATTATTGAGGGTAGTAAAAACAGAGATTGTGAGGAGCTCCAGAGGGATGTCTTGACACTGGGGGAGTGGGCAAACCACTGGCAAATGAGTTTCAACATTAGTAAGTGCAGAGTGATGCATGTTGGGGCAAAAAATAATAATCAACAATTACATTTATAAACTGATGGGGTCAGACCTCTCTGCAACAAACTAGGAAAGGGACCTTGGTGTCCTGGTGGACAGCTCAATGAAGGTGTCAACCCAGTATGTCGCAGCAGTGAAAAAAGCAAACTCAATGGTAGGGATCATTACAAAGGGTGTAGAAAATAAGTCATCAAGTATCATTTTGCCTCTTTATAAATCCATGGTGAGGCCCCATCTGGAGTATTGTGTACAGTTCTGGTCACCATACCTCCAGAAGGATATTATGGAAAAGGAAAAAGTGCAGAGAAGGGCAACCAGAATGATTAGGGGACTGGGACACCTTCCTTACCATCTGAGGCTGCAACGGCTGGGCCTCTTCACTCTTGAACGACCGCACCTAAGAGGTGACCTGATTGAAGTTTATAAAATCATACACGGTATGGACAAAGTAGATTAGGAAAACTGTTTTCTCTATCACACAACACTAGAACTAGAGGACACCCCATGAAACTTTTGGGTGCTAGATCTCAAACAAATAAGAGAAAGTACTTTTTTCACGCAGAGGATCACTGGTCTGTGGAACTCCCTGCCAGAAAAAGTGGTGACAGCTGTCAGCCTTGACAGCTTTAAGAAAGGATTGGACAAGTTCATGGAGAACAAGGGTATCAATGGCTGTCATTACGAATGTCTAAGGACAACCTCCGGGTTGGAGAGATAGGCAGGATATCTCTCAATGCCATTTGCAGGGAATCATAAGCAGGTGAAGACATCTGCTTGGGAATACTCTGAAGCAAATGGTGAGCTGCTGTGTGAGACAGAATGCTGGACTGGATGGGCTGTGGCCTGTTCCAGCAAGGCTGTTCTTATGTTCTTATCTTCTGTAAAAAGTATTGGGGTACTTCAGTATTTTCTACTGTGACATGCTGACAGAAACAGTCCATTTACTTGGTCCCTCGTTTTAACCTGAGGTGCTAGAACTGAACCTGGAGGTTCATGAGTAACCCTGAACAATTTCAAATGTGAAGCTCATCTTTTTTACTTCTGAGACTTCGGGTTTTGGGGGAGATTTTTTCCAAAGAATAAAACCCACATGGGAACAAAAGCCACTATGAATTCAGTAGAACGGCATGGGATATATTAATGTGGCAGGTATCCTGCCCATGTAGAAAGGGCATGTTCTTTCAGGAATCAGAAGAGAAAGCTGACCACAAATATGTGTTTTGGGGCCTTTGGAATAAAAATCCCATTATATTTTTCTGAGGAAATACTGCAGTTTTCTAGAACAATTGTTTTAACACCCATTTGGTTAGATGGCTTTGAAAATTATGTGTATGTGTGAACCACACAAATGCCATTTTAGTATTCCAAAGTTTGGTATGCTAAGCTTGGAGGAGTGGAAATCATAGGGCACAAATCCTAGCTAGCAATGACAACAGACATATTTCACTTCACCCTGCGGTCAAACAAATACCTACCCCTGCAGGTTTGCCAAATGATGGGAAGGAGAGATAGGACTCAACCTGTGTTGTAAAATAAACCCAATGAATGTCAGGCTGAAAGTGCAACAGCCAAGAGGGGGCACTCCACCCCATGGTTCACAACAGGTATTTGTCTTGCTCCATGGTAACTGCCAAATTGCACAAATGATGCTTACTCAATCCATTTTCCTTGACATATGCCTGCAAATAAATCTACATGGATGTAAAGTAGGGGCAGCATGTACCTTAGTCCTTTCAAGGAAAGCTTATACTGTATATAACTGTAATAAGCATATTTCTATGACCATTCCGAAAGAGAACAGTGAGACAGGACAAAGCAAGAGTGAGATCAGGCCATTTATAACAGCTTCTTATACTTCACCTTTGGTCTACATATCACATGGCAATTCCTAATAAATATGTGTTAAATATGTGATTTTACAGGATTTTTTAAAGCAATAAAATAGAATCTATGTGAGAAAACATTGCTATCTTATCACGCCTTGATGGATAAATATATTGATGGAACCAAGTGGGACTCCATTCTCCACAGAATGAGTCCCAGTACCCACAGTTTGACATATCAATGGTCGGAAAATATTAAAACATTTTTTTGTAAAAAAAAAAAATCAGAATTATTTTAACATGCATTATCAGTCGTAGCAAACTGAGAGAGCCAGGGAAGGTGTTATAAATACTGTACTGTACAGTACTTTTTAATGAAGATTAGCTGTAGTGTACATAGTATAGTATGAGCAGCGGTCCCATCTGGTAATACATGCGAAAATATATATTTTTGTTTGTTTGATTGATTTTCCTCTTTTACCCTGCTAGCTAGCTATCGTGTTCTCTCTTTCCCATGCTTATCAGTATTCACGGGGAGGAGGCACTCATCCAAAGTGTAGATTTTTGCACCTAAAACTCCATGGACACCACACACACACACACACACACACACACACACACACACACACACACACACACACACACACACACACAAATCCATAGGGCCTGGTTATTCGTGTGGGTAGTTCTTAGGGCTCCCGCAGCGATCACTCGTAACTCTTTCCTGCGTACTACAATGTACAGTGGTACCTTGTATAACAGACAGCTTGTATAACAGAAAATTTGTACAACAGAAAATATTTCAGAGATAGGGGAAATTTGCTTAACATAATTGCCTATGGGGAAAATCCGTACAACATAAAAATGGGATTACTCTGCTTTCAATGCATTCCTATGGGAATTTGTATAAAGGAAAATTTGCTTAACATAATTTCATTTGGAACGAATTAATTCCTTTATACAAGGTACCACTGTACTTCTTTCTCTCCGCGGACGACAGCTGTCTTAGGACGGTCCTCTTCATGGTGCGGGTTATGTTCACGGTCCCGGACTCCAAAGGAGAGCAGCAGCGCACCTACATGTGCTTGGCGCGGCGAGCACCATCCCAAACCCATAAATAAAGCCTTTTGGTTTCCTTTTCATGATGGAAACCGCCCCCCACCGCCACCGCAATGCACCAGGCCAGCTTCTTCTCGTCCCCTCTCGGGCGGTTTCCTCCTTTCTTTCCACGGGAAAAGGTCAGAAGCAGAGCAGCTGCGAAGCACCTCCTTCTTTCGGAGGGATCCTGCCCAGCCCAGGAAGCCCGCGCCCCCCTTCGCTCCCTCCAAGGAAGGAAGGGGCGGGGAAGGTTCCGTCTCCGGCGCCGTCCCGCCTCTTTCCCGGGAGGATCTCCAGCGAGCGGCTGCAGCAGCCACGTCTCCGGCTTAAAGGCGACCGGCTCTCCTCCTCCTCCTCCTCCTCCTCCTGCAGGTAAGCGGCTGGGATCCTCTCGTTCCGTGCTGTGCCCGAGCCAGTGCTTTTACTCCCAGGCGGCGGCGCTGCTGCTTTCGGGTCCCTTTCGTGGGGGAGGAAAACGAAATGGAAAGGGGCTCGGAGGGGGGGGGAGAGAAAGGGCGGCGGCAGCCACCGGAATGAAAGGGAAAGATGGCCGCAAGCGGCTTCAAGCCGGGTCTGGCCGGGCATCCTTTTGAACCCCGGATTCAAGAGGGGCTTGTCCGTCTTTGTCTGGAGGGTCGCCCGAAGCCAGGCGGGCAAGCCGGGCCTGGCACAAAGGGCGCCCGGCCAGAAGGTGACCTGCGGGGGGGAGGGGGAGGGAGGAGCGAGCTTGACTGCCGCGTAACGGGAAGGGGGCCGGGCAGGAAGGAAAAAAGGGTGCCCTCCCCCCCACGTGCATACTACCCCCCACCCGCCCCGCAAGAGCGGCTCTTGGAGGAAACGAGGACCAAAAAGCGGCGGAGGCCACGTGGGCGAGCAAGTGGGGACGGCGGAGGGAGGGGAGGACTCGGGGGGAGGAGGAGAAAGTGGAGAAGCAGCAGCAGCGCCCGCAGCCCGTCTGGTGCGGCCGGAAGCCCAGGAGAAATGCCCCCCTCCACATAGACACAGACACAAGTTCCTTCCCCGATGGAGAAGGAGACTCGGCCCCTTTAAAAAGGGGGGGTGGGAGGTCAGGGAACACCTTTCCTGTCCCACCCACCCCACCCCTACCCCCACCCCCGCAGAGTCAAATGGGGGCGGGCGACACTGCCATCGACCACGTGCCTGGCCCCAGATGGTTCTTCACCCCCAGGGCGGGCGCGAGGAGGCGGCCTGCATGCACATTCTGGCCCAGCCCAAGTGCTGAAGCCGGGGCTGCGCCTTCAAAGGCCTTGAAGACTCTATTATAGCACCCAGTGGGCTGAGGATACACGCTTTCAGCTGGATACTCAAATGCTCTCTACTAGGATTCCGGGAAATTTCATAGACAACAAAGGAAGCCAGTTGTTTTCTTCTACAACAGCCTTCAATGACATAAAATAGTTATTGCCCCCACATCCCCAGTTCCAGTTCCAGTTTGTTTTTTTAAAGGATTCATTTAAAAGTTAAGATGTTTTGGAGGGGAGTTTTAAGATACTGTGGGCTGCAAGAAAAGTCAGGAAGTGGGTTCTAAGTCAAAGAAGTCTGAAATCACTGGAAGAGCTGAAATCACTAAACTGACACCTTGACTTAGTCTAAATCATAACTCTTTCCGTATTGCTTGGTGCTTCCTAAGATGACAGATCTTCCTGGAAAAGACATTAAGGATGGCAAAAGTTGGAGACAGTAGGAAAAGAGAGAATTCTCATATGAAGAGGATTGCCTTAATAAAGAAATTGTAGTTTGGAAGACAGGAGCAGGGCTTCTAATAACAATTTGCATAAGTGACATGGCAGTGGTTTGTAACATAATTCAAACAAGAGTGGCTGATCTATATGATTTTGCAAGCCCTCTTGATTATGTGCAATTGTATAGGGCAGAGAGACCCCATAAGAGACTCATGTATAAAAGTCCAAGATCTGACCACACGCAGTTCCACTTAACCATCAAAGAATGGGCTAATATTCAAGCTCTTGTAACTTAGGCCAATTCAATGTAAAGTGGTTCTTGTTTTAATGTTGAGAGGTGACTTACAGTGCTGGATTTGTTTGCTGCTGGCAAACTGCTGGATAGCCCGGTGGTTTAGGCAATAAGAACATAAGAACAGTCTTGCTGGAACAGGCCACAACCCATCCAGTCCAGCATTCTGTCTCACACAATGGCTCACTCCCCATTTGCTTCAGGGTATTCCCAAGCAGGTGTCTTCACCTGCTTACAATTCTCCGCAAATGGTGAACCAGAGGTTGGGAGTTTTATTCCCCATTATGCCTCCTTGATGGGGGGATGGATGATGGTGATGATAAACTAGTTTCTCCTTTCATTTCTTTTGCAGTGGAATAATGGCTTCCAACACAGAGCGCACGTTCATTGCTATCAAGCCTGATGGAGTCCAGCGGGGATTAATAGGTGAAATCATCAAGCGATTTGAACAGAAGGGCTTTCGACTGGTGGCTATGAAATTTTTAAATGTAAGTTTCCTCTTTACAGTAGGTGGGGAGCAGTAAGAGGGACCTTATCAGCAAGGTCATGCCACATATTAAATTACAAAGTACAGTACTCCCTTATATGTATATGAGAAAAAAATATTAAGGGTGAAACCAGTAGGATGGCTTGAAGATGAATACAGAAGAGGCAGAAGAATGGTTTGATTTAGATTTGACATTTTAGTGCAGCTTTAAGTTTTTGAAGATTCTCAGTCATCCGGGTGAGTTTATCTGGAAGTGGAGTCATGGCAACTGTACTTCTTTTCTTGAAAGATCGAAATGTTTCACTACTCATCCAAGCAGCTTCATCAGTCTGAGGAAAGTTAGTGGCAAGTCCTCCATTTTATATTTCATCCTCCTGTTGAATGGCTGTTTAGTTTCTCCAACGCAGAGGTCTGCAACACTCCACTGCATTTGGACTACAATCTGTTTTGCCCTATTTGCCCAACAGGAGGGGCAACAGCTCAGGACCAGAATTATCAGTGTACCTCCATTTGAAGGACAAAGGACACTCATTTAAATATGAGGATGCACACATATTAGAGAAAATAGGTAGTTTGAAAGGGGGGGTCAGGGAAGCCATTCATGTGAGTATTGAAAACCCCTCTGTCAACAAAGTTGGGGGATTCAGACAAAATCTGACTGCTACTTATCAAACTGCCCTTTCATCTATCCCCCGACAAATCAGAAGCACTTCACATCTCCATCAGCAAGGCCATAGCTAAGGACCCATACTTAGTGGATGTTGGGAAAGGTTGCATAGGTGCGACTTTCAGCACCTTAGGCCATTGTCCAACTTATGAGCCTATTCAGACCAGGGTGATGTGAAATCAAGGTGAACTATAAAATGGAGGACTCGCCACAAACTTTCCTCAGACTGATGAAGTTGCTTGGATGAGTAGCAAAACGTTTCAGTCTCTCAAGAAAAGAAGTCCAGTTGCCATCACTCAACTTCCAGAGTGCATCTTTAAGTTCTTTCAAAACATGTCCTAAGCCAGTGATGGTGAACCTTTTAGAGACTGAGTGCCCAAACTGCAATTCAAAACCCACTAATTTTTTTTTTTTGCAAAGTGCCAATACAGTAATTTAACCTGTATACAGGTGGCTATGAAGGGGCCATGTCGAGTGCCCACAGAAAGGGCTACGAGTGCCACCTTTGGCACCCATGCCATAGGATCACCAGTTTTCTCAGGCTCAGAAGACTGTTAAAGCTACATGTGCAACCCAACACATAGAAGCTTATATGGCTTTGAGTAGAAAGATATATTGGTAAGATCATACAAAATACTAGCTTTGCTAAATCTGTTGAAACTGGCTGCCTGAATGTAGACTGCCATAAGTTAACCTTTTTTTCCACAGCTTAACTTTGAGTACAGTATAATTATTTGTGCTTTGCTAGTTCTTTTACCTCATGACTGAACTGTTTCGGTGGTAGTGGAAGGGCTTGAAGCAGGGTTGGCTAAGACGCCCTTTTTTTGTAGTCAAGGATTGGGAATTAATTCAGTTCTACACTGTTTTCTTCCTAAAGGCTTCTGAAGAACTTCTCAAGCAACATTACATCGATTTGAAAGACAGACCGTTCTACCCTGGTTTGGTTAAGTATATGAATTCTGGGCCAGTTGTAGCCATGGTGAGTATCCGTTCATGTGATAAAGAAATGTTTTAATGCCTTTAGAAAGGGGAAGACTGAACACGTTGCCCTTCTGATGTTGCTGGCCCACAGGTCCCATCAGCTCATAAACAAATCTGGACCTTTAAAGGATAAATGAGGCACTTCTTCAGGCTGCTAGTTATGTGAGATCTTTATTGATTGACTGATTTTTTTCATTGCTTTGTCGTGGCAGTTTTCTTCTCAGTAAAAGGGGCCTGAGGCAGCTTACAAATTATTAAAACCCGCCAAAATATTTTAAGAATTGAACATATAACAGTGTTAAAACAATTAGTAAAAACATTTCAAAACATCTTTTTAAAAAATCAAAAATTTAAAAATCAAAAACATTTTGTCTTTTGAAAGAATAAATAATGTGCGTGTTCCCTTTCCGTCCCTTGGGTGTTGGGAGAAATGGGAAATAAGGACTACAGAGTCATTTTGCAGGCACTTTTCTTCGTGTTCAATAAGCAAGGCAGGAGATCGTCTTAAGTCTTATTTGCAATGCTCTCGGCAGTCTCCAAAGATTGACAGGGCTATGTCCTTAAATTTTGTAGCTGTACATGCCATCTGAACCTGCAAAGAAATTGGGAACCAAGACCTGCTTTAAATGCTGTTAAGCTGTATAGTAGTGATGGAAGAGGAGGGAAATTAGAGTGCATTTCAGTTGTTGGGCTACATCAAGCAAGTAACTACATGAGGAGATGGGTGTGCTGTTCCCTCCACTTGCATAGACTTGAGGGGGACACATTTCACTTTAGCCCTATAAAATAATGGGCAAAATCCTGTTGGTATATTTACACAATGGGATTTTACCCATTGAATAGGATTTAACTGGCACATTGGCCCCAAAAGTAATTTTTACATACATGCTAAAACATTGTTTGTTAGCAAGATGTGACAGGGTAGATAAAAATAAGCAATTTTCTGTTCAAAATGGTTTTAAGTTTTAAAAAAATCAATTTTATTACTCCAAAAATTCCAGTTTTAAAATGTTAATTGTGATTTAAATTAGTTTGATTTAAATCAAATTCACCACGAGATATCCATTCTTCTGTTGTGGTCTCTTGACTGCTTCTGGAAAGCTTTTCTTCGATCCTTGTCAAAACACATTCTTAGCATCTATTTATTATGCTTAGCTTTGGATTATTTTTCACTCCACAGAATATATCACAAAATATTCCTCAGGGTTGCCCAGCCTGATGTCTGTGGGAAGTTAGTTGGATAGTTGATGTACTAGCTGGAAGTTGAGTCATAGCAACTGGACTTCTTTTCTTGAGAGATCAAAATGTTTCGCTGCTCATCCAAATAGCTTCGTCAGTCTAAGGAAAGTTAGTGGCAAGTGCTCCATTTTATTGTTCACCTTGATTTCGCATCCCCCTGGTCTGAATAGGTTCATAGGTGGAGCATGATCTGAATGGACTCTTTAGGTGGATAATGGCCTAGGGTGCATGAAAATCCCTCCTATGCAACCTTTCCAAACACCTATTAAGTATGGGTTGTTAGGTATGGCCTCACTGGTGGAGGTGTGAAGTGCTTCTGATTTGTCTGGGGATCGATGAAAGGGCACTTTGATAAGTCGCAAACAGATTGTGTCTGAGTCCCCCACCTGGTCTCATCCAGGGAGGTGTTTGCAGTCACATGCCTACAAACTTAATGCCTCAAAAAGTACAGTATAATAAAGTTGTTTAGTTAAGCTTTACAGGGATAACATCTGTAATAACAGCCATTTACTTTTCTCTGATAAAATAGCATGAACTGATGTGTTATCGTTACAGGTTTGGGAAGGACTGAATGTTGTGAAGACAGGCCGAGTAATGTTGGGTGAAACTAACCCAGCAGATTCGAAACCTGGCACTATCCGTGGTGATTTCTGCATTCAAGTGGGAAGGTTGGTGCTGCAAGTTTGCCATTTTTTGTGTCTATGTGGGTTTAAAGCTGCCAATGAAGCCATGTTCTCTTGTAAGTGTGTAGGATAGGAGCTTCTCTAGAGCTAGGAGGAGCCATATATAGACTATCAACATGCCTCGCATGGAATGCTCCAAAGCAGTTTTGCAGCATAATGGGTACAAGATGGGTCAAAATACTTGTTCAAGGCTGCTTTTGGTCAGACTGCTTACAACTGTTTTCTTTCAGGTCTTGATGATAGCTGTTCTGTATGAATGGTGATATATACAACTGTGCTGTATTACAGTTCAGCAGTCAGGCATAAGTAATGGAAGGTGGTACGTCATCATACATTTGTGACTGAGAATTCATTAGGCTGTGTTTACACGTAGGAAAATATGTGAATTCTGGTGCAGTAGGGTTGTGCATAGTCCAGTTGTGACACTATTACCTCAAAAGTAACTTAACCCCGTATAACTCTTTTAATTGTATTCTTGGTCTTTTCTGAAGGAACATCATTCATGGAAGTGACTCTGTGGAGAGTGCTCAGAAAGAGATCAACCTGTGGTTCAAGCCTTCAGAACTTGTGGACTTCAAAACTTGTGCCCATGATTGGATTTATGAATGAAATAAACTTCACAAGGAGTTGTGCCTTCTCCCAACAAAGTGTCTCATTCCACCTTCTTATTAATATACTGAGCAGTTATAATGGTTACATTGTGAGAATGAATATGCTACTGTTTCTTTAAAATAAACAAAATGATTCAAATGAATGCGGCTTTTGTTATATAATTACTAGAACTGGCAGGGAAGTTGTCTGGCAAATGTATTTTGCAGAATCTTACTCGCCTCCCCCAGGATTCTCCCCTAGAGTTAGGATTTTTTTCCAGCAGTGATACAGACATAAAACGGCCACCTGTTTGGGCATCTTGAAGACCCTGCTTTGTTCTTTGAACTGGAAGGGAATGCTCTGATTCAGTCACTTGTAGACCTGCATGAGCTTGGATTATGTGCTTTTAATAGCAGGTTTTGAAAAACAACTATAGTAGATCAACTTCCAGGGGGCAAAGGGAAGTTATTATTTCATGCAATCAGTTTTAATGAGACAGAAGAGAGTTGAAAACGAACAAATCCCATAATTCTCTGTTGCGTGAATTCAACCTGAGAAGCACCAACATTTGCCTTGCCTGAGAGAAAGGCCGTCAGTACACTGGGCCTTTACAGCAAGTATAGTTACTAGGGCTTGTATTACTGAAGGGTGGCTGGAAAAGGGCCCACTTGAAAACAGTTCCTCTGTGTCTGTTTTGTGTCGAAGAAATCGCCACAGATTCAAGGTTTTCTACAAAACAGCAGGATTCTCTCTTCAAGATTTGTTGCTGGTGGACTGCAGCCACTCAGGTCTTTCAAAGAACTCACGTCAGTTGTTCAGTTCAAGCAAGCAGGACTATTCTAATGATTGGAATCCTAACCAGTCATACTTCTCAACTTTAAAAAAAGTCAGCTGAATTAAAATCCTCTTGAACTTGCATGTTTTTAACACATGCCCAAGGCTCTGCAAATTCCCAGTTTAAAGCTGACACTGGCAGTGGTAGATTTCATATGGAAAAGCGCATCCAGTCCTTCCACTGCCATTGTGGTTTTTAAAATCTCAGAAACAATGCATTATATTTGAAATATCCCCATATCAACTTTTTTGCGCTTGGTTGTGTGCCTCACAGCGAATGTTTTGTTTGACAGCTCATAACTCTCTTTAATTCCAGATGCATTCCCTGTAGGCCCTGATGTGGTAATTAACAAAGCAGATTATGCTTGAAGGCTACTTAATTGAATGCCAAGTATTTGGCACAATTAATTACTGCTACCAAATTCATTTTTGTCTGGACAAGAATTTGGCAGTAAAAGTGGTGTACGGTAATGTGCTTTATTTTCACACTCGTCCAGTGAGAAGATCCAGAACAAAACATCTACCCATGTAAATAATCTGCTAAGATTCATATCCTGAAGAGATTTTTTGAAGCAGTGATGAGGGTGCTCATAAATAGGAGATGAACCCAGACAAAATATGAGAACAGATTACAGGAATTCAAATTTGGAGGTAGAAAGATTTGCCCTGTGATGAGGATAACATTTCTGTTTTGAGTTCTGCTGACATTTCTTAAGAACATTGCTTAAATGGGAAATAGAAACTTTTCAATGAAAGTTTACACACACAACTTTCTCTCAAGTAAATGTTTAAATAAATGAAAAGATTCACCCAGCTGGTATTTCATTAACATTTTTATTTTGTGTAAAAAAGGCAAATTTAGTGAATTATTTTCATCTTGTACACAAAGTTATAATTTTAATGCTTTTTCACATCCATGCTTGAAAATCTGCAGTCGTAAAAATGAAAGTAACATTAATTTTTTTCAAAAGCATTATTCACTGATTTATGTACATTTCATTAGAGGTTTTAAAATGCTCCCATTTGACCACACTACCAAGAAAATAAAAGATTGAATTTATACAGATATTGAGCTAAATATCAAATACAGAAATGATGTAAAAACCCTATTCATTTTTTTTAAAATAAACTTCTGCTCTGGAATGGTTTCTCCAGGCAGGAGCTGATGCTTTTTCCCCTGTTTTTTTAAGAAATGGCTGAGGCCTCACTTAAATATGAAAATTAAAAAGAAAAAAATCAATTTAATCACAGTTTTAATCCCTTTCCAATAAAGGACTGTTACCAAATATATTAGCACCATAATACAAATATTGATGGGAGAAGGTGTTCACATCACATAAAAATGACAACGATAAAAACAAACAAACACTGAAACCCGTGTTAGTATCAAGAGACAAGTTGATAACTGCCTTTGTTTTCCTCATATTCAGCAAGGAAATTCAGAACATGAAAAAAATGACAGCTTTAAAATTCTGAGCTGTAAAAAGAAGGAGCACTTACAATGTCTCTTACCTTGTCCCATGGTGCCTTCTTTAAAACAGAAACAACCCTGACTTGTGCCAAATACTGAATTCAATGACTGTTAGCATCAGTACAGGCCTCAAACCCCTGACCAACCTCCCACCCCACCCTGACACCTTCCTGATTTATGTTAATTTGTTCACAGTAAAATAAAAAGAGAATGTTCCTAGAGTAAATGATACTAAAATGCATGCATACCAAAAACAATTAAACCAGTACTTTAAAAAAGCATACTGTCACTCAGTCAAATGCTGGGTTGAGGCCACAAAGAAAATGTTGCCCCAGAACTAACATCTAGAGAACATAAATGACACCTAGGCAACTAATCAGGAATGAGGGCTCATTTGAGAATGCTTCATGGCATTTACATTCAAAGCAATTTTTTAAAAAAACAAGCAAGTTTCTATACATCAGTTTTCTGTCACATATGGAGAGACTGGCAGTGCTACCAATTTGAAAGAAATATATGGAGATGCCTCCAAAAAGCTGAAGAGTAGCAATATGTATAGCACTAAGCGAGGTTATCGGCCTGGCAGCATGATTCCATGTTTGAAAAGGTCCAGCAAAATACTAGGGTCTGGTTTACCTCCTAAACTGATATTGGTGTGGATTAAGTGTGGCTATGGATTTTCGAGGAGCTGCCGTCTTCAACAGAGGTAGACGCGGGGTTGCTACATCCGATCCTGACAAAAGTTCTAGGCGTTGACTTCTATATGCCTGGCAAAAATTCAGTCTTTTCCATCCTTAAAATGTGCAATGAGGAGGAAAGCTTGAACCTTCTGAATTTCTGGCCATCACATAGAATCTTAAAAATATATAGCTTTTGTCGGGGGGGGGGGGCAACCCCACTTAGAAAGTATGCTGTTTCTTCAAGCACAAGGCTAGATTTTATAACCACACAAGAATAAAATTATATATACTGTACGTCCCAGCTTTCCATGCCAGCATCTTCCTCACTACCATGGCAGAGAGCCTTGTTCTGTTACTCACATTGGGAAGAGCCATGTAGTGCAGGTGGTCCCTATTAAAACCAGAAGAATTATTTATGCAGGTGTTACTCCTAAGTTTTCCCAATAGACCCCATGTCAATAGACGCAACTACATGCTGGCCCTTGCACATAATAAAAGTGATAAACTCCTTGCCTTGCACAGAGCTCTATCACCTTTTTTATGTATGGCCAAGGCTGATGGCATTCCACCTTAAGTTAGGAAGAGTGTTTGATTACTCAGGCGTCAGTTGCTGGAGTTTCGCTTTGCCTTTGAGGTCATTTTGTCTCAAAATGGGGTGTGACTTCTCGGAAAAAGAAGGAAGATATCTCAGGGCACTGATTATAATGTTTTTAAGCACTGACTGAAATCCTGTTGTTGAGCATAGGAATTATGCTCACCGAATTAATGGAGATTCAGTAAATCAACCCCTTCCTAATTTCCATTGGTTCAAATGGGCCTATTTTAATTGTGAGTTTCTATGCTAAAATAACAGACACTTAGAATAGGCTACAGATGGGCATGGAACAAAAAACAATGTTTTGTTGTTTCGTTAGGTAATGAATTATTCGCTACCTAACGAAATGGTAGGATGTGTTTCGTTTCATGGTGAAACACCATTTTTTCCCGCTAGGACGAAATGATTTGTCCTAGAGGAAATGGTGGGGGAGCAATTCCAGGTAAGACCCTGAAATTTGGAGATATTTGGGTTTCAGAGGGCTGAGTTATTAAGATCCAAAGGGGGTGCCCCTAGGAAAAATTCTTTCTAATTGGATTCAGAGCTGTGGTCAAACTGCAGCGGCGCTAATTACTCGCCCACCGCAGCTTGACTTCCAAATCCAATAAGAATTTTTCCTAGGGGCACCTCCTTTGGACCTTAATAACTCAGCCCCTGACCCCCAAACCTTTCCAAATTTTGGGAGCTTACAGGGAAGAGCTTGAGAAAGCTCCCCTGCCATTGTGGTATCTCTAGGACCCAGGGGAACATAGTATTTTGTTTTGTTTCATTTTGTAATTAAACTACTTTAAAAATTTGTTACAAACAAAATGAAACAAAACGAAACACTATTTCTCCGTTTTGTGCCCATCTCTAGAATAGGCATATTTGAATCAACTGAAATGACAGATATATTGACTTGCCAAATCCCTATTAATTTAGCTTGCCTACAACCAGCCATTTACTACACTAATCCTTGCAATTTGCTACAACAGGATTTTAGTTATTGGTTGTGATCCAGTGAAGCTGTGTAAGTTTTTGTATATGTGTGCCCCCATGCTACAAACTGTTTGCTTCCCTCCCCATAAAGCAGCCCTCTTATGTGTCCTTCAAAGCTCTTTTTTCAAGTACAGAGGGTTAAAACAACAGTGGCAGCACAGCACATGTGGTGCAGGGAGGTCATTCTATCCAAGGAAAAAAGATACACACATCAAGCCCCTACCTCCGTCACAATTATCTGGACCATGAATATAATTCTTTAGAAACATGGCACAGGCATTCGTGCCACCTAGGTTTAGAAGCATTTGACACCTGGTACTCAGTTTTTAAAATATGTACACATGAAGCACTTTGTCAAAAAAGGCCCATTTTAGGTGAGATGGGGGCAGGGGAAGACTAGAAACAGTTCCCATACATTCCTATACTATACAGAAAAAATGTACTTCCAGTAGTTACTATAAAATTTTACATCATCATCCCCCTCTTGCATAGAATGTAGTAAACCTTTGCATATCACCAATGGTATGTACCCAACAACAGAGCAAGATAATTAAGAAAATAATCAAAATTGCTGGTTTTCAACTTTCTATGCGTTTTTAAAAATTCAAAACATTTATATGCCAAAAAATTATCTCTGGGGTTTTGAGAGTTGCTAGTTGTAAAGCAGTAAGTTTAAAATGTGTAGAGGTTAGTCTATAGGATTAATTTCTTCTAAATCCTACCTTAGAGAGTCAAGCAGCTGCCAGTCACACTGCTCTAAAGAGGACTCGCTATGACCCAGAAGCCGATACAGAACATAAAGTAGTTAATTCCTGAGAGTTTAGTTAATGAACCTTACTGGTAAAAGCAAAATTCTTGACACACATCATCCCTGTCACAACACTGCAGAGTGGAGCACGTCAGTACGTTCAGTTCTGTGACTACAGCCATCTGCTAATATCTATATAGGTTTAAATCTTCAGGAAAGGATTCTAGGCAATTCTGCATACCTGCCATACCAGTCACTGCAAGCTCTTGGAAACATTTTGCATGAAAATGCCTTGAGCAGCCAAGCTGCAAAATATACAATACCTACAGCAGAGCTCTATCCATTCTTAGGCAAGTCAATGCAAGTCAACCCAATTCGTAACAAGCAAAAAGCAATTCCGGACAGGCAAGTGAAGCAAAATGTGGTGTCCAGCAGACTTCAGTCTTCCTCTTCTGATTTTACCTTTCCAGGACCTGTGTCTTTGACCAGGACAGAAATCAAACCTATTGATGTTTTAGTAGAAAGGGGCATTTTCAGTCTTTTTTCCTTTCATCACACAAGGAAAAAAATGCCCCAAACGCAGGTCCATTTTACATCTTCTCCTGCTGAAACTTGGCCATTGGAAACAATATCTCATCTTTCCAACTATTTCAGTACGGTTTCATCATCCTGAAAACGCAAGTCTCGCGATTTCAACTGTGAAAAAGACAGGCAATGACTAGCGTAGCTTTTAAAATTCAGAATCTTCCAGCTTGAACCAGAAGGTTCACTCAACGACAAACAGTTCTTTTGTTTCCCCCTCCTCCCCCACGACTACACTTGCCACCCCACCTTCCTCCAAGGGTTTCCTGCCATCCTGCTATAATTAAGCTTTTCATTCTTACCAAAAAATTAGAATCTCATTTTTTGTAACAATGCACAATAAATCTGAAGTCGAAAATATTACAAAAATTCGTTTTAAAAGCTTCAAATACAACACGCAAGTGTCAACTTTTTTTTCCTTAATACATTGAAAAATCTCCCCCGTGCCCGCTCCCCCACTAAAATATTTTTTTGTCATCCTCCAAAATTTCTGAATTGAAATCTTATCTGCAGTTAGCAAAGTGCCCTTAAGTGGAAGCCATCAAACTGTATCCTCAGAAGGGGAACATCAGTCTTGCCGAAAGGGTTCTCCTGCACCATCCTGCCCTTAAGGTTCTTGTTTGATGTAGTGGCTGGCTGACCCATTGCTTTCCTGATCTGAGGATCCTTGAAGAAAGCTGTACTCCTCTCCATCTAGCAACTCCTCCTTCAGCTGCAGTGAAGATACTAAACAGTGAAAAATGAGGGTTGGTTTGTTTGTTTGTTTTTAAACGACCATTGGTGCATGTTTGAAGCTATGGAACGCACATGCATAGTAACTTTCAATTGACGCCATCAAACTTTCACACAGGCTCCAACTTTTGTTCTTACTTCTGGAAGGACATGATGTGGAGGGTCTACATTTACATGGGGAAGTTACAAGGGAGACTAGCTACATGTACTAAAAAGCACTAATGAGATGATTCTGAAAATGTGATCCAGACATTAAAAAAAAAAGAGTGGGAGAACAAAAGGAAAAAGGAAGTGTGTGGATACTGTAGAGGGTTCTACAGGGATTGTCATTCAGGAACTTTAAAAAACCTGGGTTGACTCTACATTTTATAGCTCAATTCCTCGCGTTCCTATCTCACTGATTTCAATGGGGTTTATGCCAAGGGAAAGAATTTTGGTTTGCAGTTTTAATTAAATAAATAAATTTACAAAAACTTGCAAAATATTAAACCTACTTCTAAAGAAACAAAAAACTGTTTTCATGAAATCGTCTCCGCCTAAGGAAAGATTTCCCTTTCTCATATTCTCGCTTCCAGCCTGCCACTCCCTTTATGCATACAATGCTATCCATCTGGCTGTATAAATATCATACAAACTGAATTTGAATGCCCAGAAAAAGTTTATTTCTTCTGACTTGCAAGCAGGGAGGTACCTTAGAAGCAAGGAGAAATCCTGCGCATGGGACGCGCTGCAGCGGCAAGTAGTGTGGGGTTTCTCCTTGCTTCCAAGGTGCCTCCCTGCTTCCAAGTCAGAAGAAAGAAAGAAACCCTTCTGGGCCTTTAAAGGTGGTAAACTGTGGTGTAAGAACGTTAAAACAGGATGCTCAGCAGCAGTAAGGAGCACAGGGTTTCTCCCTGCTTCCAAGGTGCCACCCGGGCATTGGGCCCTTTCATAACTACATAACGAGGGCACTTCTGGGCCGCTTGCCATTCCAACCTGTAGGGCAACTGACTTGCCGGCCGGGCCTCTTTCTCTCCTGACTCCCCAGCCACCCATCTTGGCCTCACAGCCACCGTCCTGTGCCCTGGCCTCCAAAACAGCACAGAAGATCTTCCAGGAGCCGCTCGCTACCCAGTAAATCCATCTCTAAGGGGATGTGTGTGTGGGGGGGAACTGTGCTGAAGTGGGATTCTGATGGGTTGAAAGGGAGGGAGGGACTATCTCGTCATGGAGGGGGCACTGGGGCCCTCTTTTGTCCCTGCTTGCAATGGGGCCAATGTGTCCTGCCTACTCCACTTTTTTTTGGCACCAAACGCCAAAAGAGGAGGAAGATCTGACGTTTGCTGGCCAGTGGCAGGCAGACGGGTGTAAGGTTTCAACTAGGGAGGAAATGCTGGGCTGCCCTTTGTCCACTGACCGCCTCTTCGCAGCCATAGCAAGAAGCCAGTTGACAGATGAAGGGCCGACAGTAGCTGGCTTCTTATTTTCACATAGGAAATAATGAAAACTTCACCACAGAACAAATCATCCATTATTTCTTATGAAGAAATTTGCTTTGATGTATACAAGTGCTCTGGTTTACAAGCATGTTTCCAGAACAGATTATGCTCGCAAACCAAAGTATCACTGTACTTCTTTACCCAGCGTGTTGTTAGCCTGTGGAACTCCTTGCCGCAGTGGTGATGGCATCTGGCCTAGACGCCTTTAAAAGGGGATCAGACAGATTTCTGGAGGGAAAGTCCATCGCAGGTTACAAACTTCCATATTTAAAAGGAGGATAACTTAGTGCCAGACACAGAGGAGTGATATCGGGAGACAGGGATCTAGTTGTCTAATGTGCTCCCAGAGGCCTCTGGTGGACCCACTGTGAGATACAGGAAGTTGGACTAGATGGGCCCTTGGCCTGATCCAGCAGGGCTTTTCTCATGTCCTTAAAACTCCTACCTAAATAAACAGTGCATTGAGGAATGTCTGAATTTTTCACTATATTTTTCATCTATAAGACGCAGCCATATATCAGACCCCAAATTAAGAAAATTAATAAATCCTCCTCGAGTTCTCCTCCACCCCACCCCATGCTGTTTCCTTTCCTTTCTGTGTTCTGAAGACTCCTCTCTGCTTTGTTCCTATAGGGACAGACCCTTCTTTTCAGCATGGAAAGGCTTGGGGATGGAGCAACTGATTAAGAAGTGCCTTTTCACACTAAAAAGAAGGGTCCAATCCTGCAAGAATGAAGCAGGGAGGAGGGCAATCAAGAGCTCTCAGTAAGAAAAGAAAACTGCACGGGGTGGTAAACAGTAGGGCATGGGGTGGAGGAGAATCCAAACTTCCTCTCCGGCAGCGCTTGACTGCCCTCCTCTCTCCTTTACTCTTGCAGGATTGGACACCTCTCTTCAGCGTGGAAAAGCACTTCTTAATGGATTGCTCCACCCCAAGCCTTTCCGTGCTGAAAAGAATGATCCATTCTTGCAAGAACAAAGCAGAGAGTAGTCTTCAGGGCACGGAAAGGAAAGGGAGCAGCAAGGTCAGTTTGGGTTCTCCTCTACCCCACCTCTACCACTCATGAAAGGCTTACTTCCATGTATACATTGCCCCTTAATTTTTAGTGCCATGATTTTAGAAAAAAATAACATTGTATACATGGAAAAATACGGTACATTTCCTTGACAGCAAAAACTTTTCTTGTTCTAAGGAAGGAGTCCATGTACAGAGATAAGAAGTTGGAGAAGCTAGCTAGTGCTTTTTCCTGATTCTGTTTTTCTCTGTAAAAGGGGGGGGGGCTTCTACTAATGTGATCCCCTCTTGCAGTATGCAGTGCTATAGACACAGCTCAGTGATCGCTAAGCCTAGAACAGGGCACCAAACTTTATGGGACTTCTATGGATTTGAAAAACAACCTGGTTTCTCCTTATTGATTGATTGATTGCACTTTGCCCATCTGGCAAAAAGGCCACACTTGGTGGTTAACCAATTTTCATGTTCTTCATGTCTCCCCGGTTTTTCATGTTCTTCAGACCTCCCCAGTTTGTTTCTCAAATCTTCTACCACAATGACTGGTTTGAGTCCTAAGATTTGTGAGTTCCTTACTTAAAAGGAGGTGATCAAAACTGAAATACAGCCTTCACCCTCAGCTGCCATTCATAATGAATAAAATAGCAGTTTCCTGTACCTAGCCTGAAAGAATCCAGGGCTACAAACCTACACTTAGAAATCATGCATCAGTTTTAACAGTAGAAAGCAGTTCTGGGGTGGATGTATACAGATCTTGTAAAAACAAGGATCACCGGTGTAGCTTTAGGCATGGGATGTCTTCTAGATTCAAAACAATGCAGATGGAGAGCTTTGATGCTACACCTGCTTGTTTAAAACGTGAGAGTGTTGATTCAGATTTTTTCATTTGTTCATTCTCACTCTCACCCAGGGATTTTTCACAGCAGAAGAGCAGGAAATGCCTTCAGAACAGCAAGGGAGATGATGGGTAGGCTGCAAATGGAAAAATGGAACTGGAAAAAAACTCTATCCCATTTCCATCCACCTGTGCCAGAAGACCACATCTATTGAATCAACTCTCACCAGATTCCCACATGGCTCCTTCACTGATGGTTGTAAGAGGCTTTTGAAAACATGGCTGTTCAGACAGGCCTTCCAAAATATTCCACCTACAGAACACAGAGATTCTTCCAACTTTTATGTCCATAATCCCACCACCTTGAAGAATTTTCTAAATAATTTCTTCTGTTGTATCTGTTCAGTTCTAATTTTAATTAGTATATATCTATTGATCATTTTATAGTAATGTTCATTTTATAGTAATGCTTATGGAGTTATCACTTATGGCTGCTATGGTCTTGTGAAGTGGCAAAAGTGGGAAAACAAACAAATAACCTATCTATTCACCTCAGAACTGCAAAGCTGGAAGGGATCTTATGGATTACTGAGTCCAGCTCCTGCCAAGGAGGAACGGTGGGGAATTGAATTCCCAACCAGATACCTAACAACTGAGCTGTCCAGCAGTTAATACTTGCAAAAGCATACAACAAACATGCAGTCTTGTTTAACAGCCATTTTATATATTGTTACGTATCAAACTATATTTGGCACCAATAATTTTATACTCCAATGCACCTGTTTTGAGAACTGCTGTTTAAAATAGTCATGCAAGATGTGTTGCATTTGATGCAAAATAAAACACATCAGATAAAACATAGTCAGAGATAGTTATATGAAAAAAAGTTGGCCTGAGTAACAAAGTAAGATATTCACACATTTTAATAATAAGCACATATAGATACAAAGAGTCTGCTGCAATGTAGTCGAAATGATTGATAATCAAAAACTGAAAGGATGAATAAAAATAACCCACAACCATGGACGAAAAGAATGGGGGTCTGGGTGCAATTTGCACCATAACTGCTATTTTTCTTGTGTTTGTACCACAGTTGATGACAAATTCAGTTGATTCTTGGTTTGTTCCAGTATTGTAGGTTCCGTTATCATATTTATGACAATGTATTCTAAAAGCAGTATGCGGTAATGTCTCAAAATATAAACTGTTGCTACTAGGAACCTTACTAAACCATACAGACCACTTCACTTCGCTCCTAGTATGGTGCTATATCATCTTCCTTGCTGACACACATTCCTCTGCTAAATAAAATTTAAAAAAATGTAGGTATTAAAAAGGTGATACAATAATCATGCTATAATAACTAGACATATTTTACATAACGCAAACCTAATGTAGTAGTTATTTGGTGCAATTTTTTTTTCATCCCTGGCATCTAAGTCTTCCTTAACCACAACATATGGAAGCAGATCCCTTTTATTTACAGATGTGTGGCCCACCAGTACAGATACATACCTATTCTGCAACTAGAAAACAGTGACAAATCACCTAAAGAGAATGGGAATCTTCGCAGAAAATCAAATTAGGAAAGATGGAGACTTATCAACACAAACCACTGGAACTTTTTTTAAAAAGAAAGGAAATGAAAATGCAAGGTTGGTATCTTACCTGCCTAAATTCTACCCCTGAGACTGGAAGCAGTTGGACTTCAGGCTCCCAACAATCCTGAAGAATAAGCCATATGACTCGCACACCATTTGGGCTTTATCTGCCCAGAAAGTGCCATTCCCAGCAATGTGCCGTTCAGAATGTTTGCAGGGTTGGTGGTAGGGGTGAGGACTCCATTGCAGAGAATTCTTCAAGAATTCTCCTGGCAGAACTCTGGGAGTTTCTCTCACCTGAGAAGGGCCTAGCCCTCCAAAGCTGCCTTTTTTAAAGCCTTCACTTCCTGCCATTATGCTTCATGGGAATCACAGCCTCACTAACTCTTAGGCTCTATCTAGAGATTTCTCCTACAGAACCGCAGCACATATGAAGCATTTCAGCAGGAAATGAAGGCCTAAAATAGAGCCTGTAATGTCAGCTAACCCAGTTTACAGGCTTAGTTTAAAAAGAAACAGAAATGTATAGGGATTTTTTCCTTTTTCTTTTTCTAGTATTGTAAAAGTTGGAATGAAGCCATCTTGCCATGTGGATGAAAGAAATAAATCAAATACAGTTATAGAAAAATATGACGTTTTGGCACTATAAACATTGTTCTTCGTATCAAGCTTTTACTTACTCTTAATCTTATTGTAAAGAAGCTGTTTGGCCCATCTCAGTTATGGCTAATTTGGGAAAGGAGATCATCATTTATGTTACTAGATTCATTACAGAAATGTTTATATGGTGTGTCCTAAACAGCTGCACTTTCACCAAAAGTGAAAAGTGTAGAAAACTTTTTATGAGGGGGCGCTTTCTATCACATATTTTTTAAAGAAGAGGCAGCATTTGCGAGGTATCCCTGTGGTACAACCTACACACAGGGTTTCTTAATGCAATGGACCTGGCAATTTTATTGCCTTCGAAGTAGCAATTAGAAGCAGAAAATAATGCCAGCCCAGAGTATACATAGATACTGTCCCTTCATATTTAACATCTGTATGCCCTGAAGAACTTCATGGGTATGGCTTGAAGACAGGCGACCTAATTCAGAGAAAGTGCTCTGGATGGCTAGCTAGGATATCTACACATGCCACCTTGAGTTTATAAAACTGCATAAATTTATTAATGATAATTAATATAAATAAATAAATCTGGTAGGCATGGTCATGTGAAAGAAGGCTACTTGAAAAGTTTCAAGAGAACAATGTTGCCTTTCTCCCAGAGAGTCAACCTTGACTTTAGTAGAGGGACTTTTGCTTTCTGTAAAATATACAATTTGTTGCGATTAGAGCTCTATGCATTGGATTTTTGTCAAGTTTAGATTTGTACATTTCAAGCTTTATCTATGCCTTAAAACAGCAGCCATGTTGATAAGATTCCAAACTATCAGTCTTGTCATACTGTTTTGGGGAACACATATAGTTAAACACAAACATCTAGTTAAAACAGTAGATGATACCTCCAACTTGCATTTCCTTAAGCCCTACAAACTAAAAATGTTGTTAAAAATACATTTTGAAAGTGGATTTTAGAACCTGTTCCAAATAGTAATTTTCTTTTGAATGAATAGTTTAGGACAGGTAAGCAACTCACAAATCAACTTAAGGGAGTTTTGACTGGAATAAAAGGTACTATATTTCATTCCAGCCCTACTATCAAATACCTGTTTTCTGATTTCTCAACCTGAATTAGTAGCAAAAATACAGAACTTCAGAACAGTTTGAGAAAGGCTTACTCCAAAAAGAAACATCTTTAAGAAACACATAGGGATGTTGCCTTTGGTAGCCAGTTGAGTAAGACTGCTTGTACCTCTATGGAGGGACCCTCTGGCAGGTTGTCAAGGGACACCATCCCTGGGAGCACTGGGTGCTGTTGGCTTTGAGAGGGATAGATATCCCAATGACTTGCATCCGTATATATATATATTTTTCCCCTGGACATTCTCTATAGCATGCTCTGTCTCAGCATTAAATAGCCCTTCCCTATCAAAAGGGAGGTCTTAAATACGGACTTGAGCATCCTCAGTGAGGCTGGGTGTCCAGAACCAGGAAAAACTCCCAAGCACAAGAGCTGTGGCCACAGACATGTTTGTGGCATTCACCAAGTGGCATGCCACCAGCACTTGCTGATAGTGAGCAATAGTCCCTCCTGTTGGAAGGTGTGGGCCAACACCATTTTGTCCTCTGTCAGTGCTGTCAGTAGTGAAAACAGACTATCCCATAGGAAACGGGCCCCTGGTAAATGGTCACCCGCATGGTGAAGGCAGTGGATGAGTACAGCCATCTGCCCAATGCGTCCCTTCACCTACTAACCCTGTCAGGTGGGATTAACATCTCTCTCTCTGGCAGGCGCATGACTGAGAGGTCTCAACTAAGACTGAATTTAGGGCTGGCTGTTTCCCTACGACGTCTGCCTTCTGGTCATGGATGGGGTACAGGCTGTCCACAGGAGGGTGGGGCCTGCACTAACGAGTCTGATTACTCAAGGAAGAAGCTCTGGAAGTTTCTGAAAGAGCCTCTGTGCATGCACAAATCACCCTAACTGTGATTCACAATGACCACAAAGAAGATCTATTAATATTTAACTCTTGATTTAATCAATTTGAATGAATGCAAAATACATTCTCAGAAGGTGGGAAAGACATGACGAACCAGTTGTTCTTCCCCTTCCACCCGTGATACTTCGGAAACTCAGTGCAAGACAATCATGCTCTATTCCCCAATCAAGTCAGGAAGAAACACATTGGAAATGGATGTGTCTGGGTTCCCTTGGAGACCCTTCCCCTGAGAAAAGTTTCCTAAATGATCTGCAGTGCTGAAATGGAATCAATCTTACCAATTCTTAACATCTGAAACATCAAAAATGAAAAATAAAGAACCTGAAGAAACAAGATTATCTTTTGAAAAAGCAATGTAGAATATCACTGTACAGTGCACTTCTTAGTAATGTTGGAATGACAGAAATATGAGATGTATAATGAGCGGGTTTTCAGATCTTAATTATTATTTTAAACTGGGCATACATCTTTAATATGCTTTACTGAGAAAAGGAGTCAATTCCTGCTCCCAAGGTAAAGCCTCTAGCTGCATGCTAGATTCAGTTATCATCAGTAACTGAAAATATATACAGCTACATCTATCTACGAAATAAGGCCAGTCAATGCTAAGATCAGGTGTAAACACACCACAACCTGGGCACAGATTTCCATGGAATCTCCTAATTTTCACCATCTGTTCCCCCAGCAAAAGCTGCTCAAAGTTGCCAATGGAATAGCTGTGGATTCTCCACAGCTGCACATGGCCTAGAGGCAAAGGACAAATCCCTCTGCATGATATCAGTTGAGTTTTCCTGCTGTACTAATTCAATGGTTATTTGGGAGTGACATTCAAAAACTGATACATGTCATGCAGTCTACTATCTTGACAAAGACTACAGTAGGACCCCAGTATCCACTGGGGATTGGTTCCAGGACTTCCCGTGGATAATGAAAACTGTGCATAGGAGAGAACACCAAAAATCCCCAAAACGTCTGTTTTGTGACAGTAGCTTGCTTTACGACTGTTGTTTTGTGACAGTAGCTTGCTTTACGGATACTGTTTTATGATAGTAGCTTGCTTTACAGCTGCTGTTTGTGACAGTAGCTTGCTTTGCAGCTGCTGAATTATTTATTTAATTTTTTCTCCTGCCAACCATGGATAACTGAATCAGTGATAATGAATCAGTGGATACAGGGGCCCTACTTCTTTTATATGTGGCATGAAGCTGTGCCCAGCCCTGGCTAGCTCTGTAGTTGACAAAGGAGCTCTAGGAATAAGGGAGAATCCACCATGGAGATCTATCTGCCAAAATCTAAATCTGACCATTTCCAGGAAGAACTTCACTGTCTAGCCAGTTCTGCACTACCTGGAACTCAGCAGGAAAAGAACTACAGAAAAACCTCGTAAGTTTTCTAGAACTAAAATCCAGGCTCTAAAATCCACATCTCACCTTTATTAGTCTCAAGGCTAAGAACACATTTTAATCAAACCCAGGCTTGAAAATGGCCAAACGACTTTAAAAGAATATTAAGGAGAAATCTGTGATAGCCTTTACTCATGCAATGCTACCCTTTCCATAAGAAATAATCAGCTTAGTTTTTAGTAAGTGAGGAAGTTTTCATATATAACTAGAGTTCTGTAATAGTCTAATAACAGACATTGAAGAAACGTAAGCTAATGGGATAATTAAGATAATAAACATAAACATCTATAGACGCTAAATATTTTCCAAGTTCACTGTTTCATGCAGTGAAATTTATATTTAAATTAAGACCTCTGCATCCAGCTTACACAATTTCTACTAATTTGGGGGGAGGGGTGTTGTTCCCTAATGTTTTGCTGTTTTCCCCCTGAAAAGTTTGTCAGAATGATTACTGGAGAAATAACGGACATTTCAACATATCCTGGAAGCAAAGGAGTGTGTTTTTCCTTTTTCTGAAGGAAAAGGAAATAAAACCCTGAAGCTTTTAAGGAAATAAAATTTTGTTAAGCTTCAATATAAGTATTCAACGCATACCTCAAAACCAATTATCTTCCAATATGCAGAACATAATCATTAAATTCCTGTTTGAATACAACATGTAGACTTTAGAGGAGAAACCAATGTTAATGGAATCTACTGGTTCTCATACATCTTGCTTTAATGAAAATGCCTCCTTTTTTAAAATTTGGAAAGAAATGGGCTGAGTTCTGAGTGGCATAAAAAAGGGACTCAACATTTATGATTAATTCAATGAGATGAGCTCATGGGCTGATGCAAATATCAGAGAAGATGAATGATCTTGTCTATTTTTAAATGAAAGTGAGGGCGGCAGTGAGTCAGCATGTTTCATGCCTGACCGTGCTTGGTCCTCCATCAACTCTGCCCTCCATAATAAGAATTTTTTTTTTACATGACCAATTACCTGTTTTGAGGATGGGACTGAACTCTCTGCTAGTCCTGAGAGGCGGGCAGGCCTCCGGGGCTGTCTGTGCTGGAAGGGTTCGATACTGAGGAGGAGTCAACTCTTCATCACCAGAGAAGCTCCTCCGCACCCCACCTGTCATGGGGACGCTCGACAAACTGACCGGCTTCTTCACAACTGGGATCTTCCTCTCTAAACATCAAGTCAAACTCAAGTAAAACACTGAGATCAGGGTGCATTAAGGCAGCTCAAAACGAATCGCTCACTGACATAGGCCTTTGCTTGAAGCTCCTCGGACTCGGACTTAAGAAGTCAAGGACAGCTTTCTGCGTGCTTACAATCGTCACTGCTGAAAACAAGGGGGGTGCCTTGGTGGCTGACAGGTGGCACAGCCACAGAAAGCCCACGAGAGCAAAGTCAATCAGAGTAATACACAGTTCTCTTAAAAATATTCATGAACTCAAAATCGCCTTGAAAATAAATTTGTCAGGGGAAAATTATTGCTTTCTATTGTTCACCAACCATTTCCTTTTTATTCCTGATAGTAGGTGTTGTCTATAGGCGCTGAGAATCTTTTGGTGAGATGAAAAACACCACATGATGGTATCAGGTGGTTAAACCATACCCGGGACTTTGAAGCTGCTCTAACATCAGCCTGCTTCCTGATACCATCATGTGGTGTTTTTCATCTCACCAAAAGATTTTCAGCGCCTGATAGACAACACCTACTATCAAGAATGCATCTCTGATACAATGCCTTGATATAGAGAGTACGTTGCTATCGAAAGCTCCGCTCATTTTTTTTGTTTTAGCAGTGACCAGTAAAGGTATCACCTAACTTCCTTTTTATTCCTGTAATTATTAAAATCAGTGTAATCTGATTTAAACTAAATGTACTTCAAGCTGCAAAATAAGCAAAGGGTTCATAAAGCAGAGAACAGTTCTGTATGACATCTGCAGTCACCTGTCCCTAGATAAAGGCAGAAAATTATTTAACCAGCCAGAAGAACTTAATTGACACTAATTCTTGTGTGTGAGTATTGCAGGCATGTCCAAACTTTGGCCCTCCAGATGTTTTGGATCACAACTCCCACAGTCATTTGCCATTGGAAATACAGGCTTGGAATTCTGGGAGTTGTGGTCCAAAAATCTGGAGGGCCGAAGTTTGGACATGCCTGGAGTAATGTATTACCTGTGAATTCGTGCTTCAAAAAGTGAAAGAGTAGAGTTTTGCTATATGGGATACCCACCATCAATCTAACTCAAAAGGCAGGGCTATTGATTCTCGGAAGCAACATCTTCTAGACTGCAGAGTGAAGTGTAAGGCAGGGGCGTCCAAACTTTGGCCCTCCAGATGTTTTGGACCACAACTCCCAGAATTCCAAGCCTAGATTACCAATGACAAAGGACTGTGGGAATTGTGGACCAAAACATCTGGAGCGCCAAAGTTTGGACAGCACTGGTGTAAGGAATACAGGTGTTTTGTGTTGGCTCTCCTTTATGAGTGCCCATACTTCCCAGTTAAGGCAGGCAGCTAAGCTATAATTAAACCAATGCTTTGACCTTCAGACTGAAACCTCAGAATTTACACTATAATTTCAGTTTGTAAAGCCAACCTGTATCTACAAGGTAGATATTTTAAAAACAGAATGTGTTCCAACATATATCAAGTTTCTATTCTAAGCTTCTACAAATCAATACATACCACGTTTCCAAATAAAAATAAAACGTTCACAAATTCAACTCAAGTCATAGCAAGAAACCATTCATCAATGCAAACTGCCAAGGTTGTTTACTTCTACCTCACACATCATGTTGTCGTTGTTCAGTCATTCAGTCGTATCCAACTAGACAGTCAAAAGTGTGCTTCAGTGAGTTAAAATGTAATGCTAAGGGCACAGTAGTGTTAGGACATGCTTCTCTTTACCCCTTATTCTAGAAGCCCTCTGGAATATCAAAAACCTGCTCTCCATAGGAGCAGCCTTCCAAGGAAGGCTTTTAGGGCACAGGCAGGCTGCAGAGGAGAAGCGGGACTGCCCTTCCCACTCCCATTGCCAGAAGCAGCAGCCGCCCCCAGAAGCATCTTTTTTGGTGAATGAATTAAAGATCTGCCTGGGCTCCATGGTTATATTTTTAAAAGACAAAGTTACTCCATATTTTTAATGTGACAAATGCAAAGTTAACCACAAAGAGGATGAAACAATAGTCTATTGCTATGCTATGTGTGTGTTGTGTCGTTACAGTCGTGACCGACTCTTTGTGGCTCCATGTCCATGGAGTTTTCTTGGCAGGAGTATTAGAGTGGCTTGCCAGTTCCTACTCTAGGCGCATACAGCACCTGGTATTCCCTGGCGGTCGCCCATCCAAGTACTAACCAGTGCTGACCCTGCTTAGCTTCCGAAATCAAGCGAGATCGGATGTGCTTAGGGCATCTAGGCAGCTCTTCCTATGCTATAGTCTCTCTCAATTAGCTGAGCCAAGATAAGCAGAAATAATAGGAAGTACCAACATCTCTTCAGGGCAGGGGTATGCTACCTCATGCCTTACAAACCTTTTAAACCATAGTTCCTACAGGTCCTTAACGCTATACAGGGCAAGCTTTCCACTTCCTTTGACACTTCTAACACAAAAGTTAAGCCATACATTGACATGTAGACAAAGAATTAGCCTGCAGCCTAATTGCTGACCGTAAAGTGCTGTAATTCACAATGAAACCAATTTCCTGGTTTTCAAAATGTCGCAATACTTTTGTTTTTGCTTGCTCCTTATAGATGCTAAAAGACACTGGCCACAATCACTTCTTCAAAAACTACTAGTCATCATACTAAAGATCTAATAAAGGTCATCAGCCTGCTTACTCTTCATTTGTACTCTACTTTTAGTTTTATATGTGCTACTAATGGTATCAGTTTGAAAAATGAACGGCATCAGCAATCAGGAAAAGCTAGTGTGAATGGCAAAAATTAATGCCAACACCCTATCAACTGGTGTCAATGCTCTTGTTACAGAAGTACCTTGCTAACTTGTCCTGAGTATTTAATTTCTGAAATGAAATCTAGCAGAGGTGAATCTGCCTGAACAGTATCTCAAGTTGGTTCACAGTACTAATTCCAAGTAACGTACTTTCCCATTTATAAGACACTCTTTTCCCCCTGTAAAATTGTGAAACCAAAAATTGAGGAACATCTTATACACAGTGGGGGGACAGGCAGTGGCGCAGGCTCCTCTTTCTCAGCTTCAATGTGAAGAAAGCTGAGAAAGAGGAGCCTGCCTGGGACAGACCCTCCTCCTCTTCTTGCTCTGGAGCTGGTGGGCAGCTGCAGAAGTCACACAGACTCCACTTTCGCAACTTCTTAAGGGGATCCAGTGCATAATTAATCATGTTTTTTTAAAAATCTCACCCAACCTTTTACAAAGTTATATCCATGTCTTAGGAACTCTTTAGACATGAATCATCCCACAGGAAAGTTTGAAGTAGCTTTTACTACGGGGGGGGGGGGGGGGAGATGAAACACAAAAACCTTCACCACATAAGGTTTTGGCCTGAAAGGATCAGGGGTGATTACTGTATGGTAGGACTCATAGGATTCACCTGATCTATCTGATAGGAGGGCTTTTCTATATAATAACAACACTATGGGATAAATACACAGACAATTACTTTCAACGTACAGTAATATGTAATAGGAATCCTCCCTTTGTAGTATACCCTAGAAAGTGGTGAAAATTACTGAAAATCACTACTAGGCAACTCAGAACATGTCTGAGCAATCCAATGTGATACTTGGTGCATTTGCTGGGTTATTATTGGATCAGTTTTATACTCTGTAATTTTCAACATGCATGTAGATAAGCACAAACTAAATTTCCTTTAATCCAATTCTCTAAAGCATCTTAACAAAAGTCCAACACTTCTGGGGTGAATTTACTCCAAAACACACTTATTTAGTAAGCACATGTTAACAAAATGTCTTTGTCCAGACAGAGAGTTCCCAGCTTCCTAAAACACAGTTTAATGGCCAAGAAAGAGGAATAGGATAACGCAGTTCCTCCTTTCCGCATCTTGGTTTAATCAAACCACAGTTAGTAGTTATATGTCCAGAATGAGGGCCTTTAATGACAATTATCAACCAGGATCTTATACCAACTCAAAACTGCATCTTACCATCCACATCAATAAACCTGACAAAGTACTGCAGTTCCCATCATGAAATAATTGTGATTTGGTTAAATCAAAAATGTAAGCACAGGGAACAGGCAATAGAGTACCCAGTCTTATAGATCTTGGCTGCTAAACTCTCGTTAAATAAGTCAGGAGAGAGCCAGGCTACAGCAATGAAAATTATTTCAAAAGTAGACATGCACATAACTGTACTATACCTGAATTTAGGTTCAGTTCAAAATGATCCATATTATTTTAAACCGGACTTGAGGTACCAAGAAGAACTAGAAGACACTTTAACGTGTGCTTATCAAAAATGCACTTTTCACATTAAATTTCCAATTGGCTACATCTTCCTGATGTCCCTCATAACCTTTCATAATTGGACCCATTATACATTAATCTTGTCAGTTGCTGCAGCTGCTGCAAAATCAGCTGACAATATTCCAGTATAAGATTAAACAGCCCAGTAAGAAGGAATGAAAAAAATATAAGTTATAGTTAATAAAACATTCATTAGTCTCCCACCTACATTATCAAAAACGTATTTCTTCCAACTAGAGTTCCTATGTTAAAGCTCATCTGCTAGTTGTTTTGTAATAAGTGATTTAACTACTTGTGATTCTGAAGGGACAGGACTAATTTTGTAGTTCTAGGTACAATTTTCCCTCCATAAAATATATCAGTCAGGGAGGTGCTATCGCAAAATACTCCCTCCCACCACATTCTGGAGAAAAATATTTGGCATAAATGATCTGAAGCAAAGTATCAATATGTTAACCAAGAGAAAACGCTGTAAAATTGACCTGAACATTCTGAAATACTGTGCTATGTAATGTACTTTTTTACTGCAAAAATTCTTTTTTTTTTACAGTGCAAAAAAATTCTCAATTTATAAAAAGTTCTCTTTATGCCGTGTATTTCTAAGCCTGAAAAACATTTCACCCAAAAAAAAAAACATTTTTTCTGGAGGGCACAGGGGGGAGGCACACATTTCTAATATAAGGGTAAAAATAAACATTTTTATTACCCACTTTTTTTGTGTCCTTTATACTGTTGCGACTTAGACTTTTTCTTCTGCTTTGATGAGCTTGACTGGCTATCTCTTGATGCTGAAAATTTGGAAGAAAGATGTATTTTACTACGTTGTGCAACATGCTGTATTTTGAAATAGTTTACTTTTAGGAAACACACTGCTTAGAAAAAAATAAAATGTGAATGCAGTAGTAAGAAAATCATCTATGCATGATATCAGGCCATCCTCTGGAGAATGTCATATGTATCCGCACTGAAATGACAGTGTCTTCAAGTGCTTTAAACAGCTATGTTTAAACAGCTACATTTTGTGCATGATGACGTAAGTGTCTAACCAGACAGCAAGCAATGTGGTTTCAGTACTAACTTGAGCACTAAGTGAGCAAGGTATCAGGTTTTCAAATAATACGATCCCCCCCCCCCAGACATACACACACTCGTGCATATTTCTGTGCAAAGAGCACAAACCTAAATCAGGATAATCTAAACTATTTTCAAATTCTGACATTTTGTTGATTTCATTTGCTTGAAATCCTGTTTCACAGCTCTGTATGTGCAATGGTGAATATGACAGGAGTACTAAAGCACTGCTGATTAAAAGTTTCCTTTGGGGATTTTAGGATGCTTGGTATACTAGTCACTTGCACCCTGAAATTTCCTGCACTGGCAAGAGACCAAACTATTACCTCTGGAGTTCCTTCCAGCTCTAATATTCTCTGATTCCATGAAATCACCTTTAATCAGTGGTGATTTGCCTTAATTACGGCAACAGCTATTGGTCACTGGCAATGACATCATCATAGTTATGTATGTGGAGCTGTGCAACTGGATTTCAACCAATGCATTACAAAAAAGGCCTATTGTATTGACTGTTCTATGTAATGAACAGTCAGAACATGATAACATTAAGAGACTGCAGTGCATGAGAAGTGAAGGTATATAAATGACAAGCTGTAAATGTAGGATAAGAGGTACTATATAATGAAAGTGCAAAACCAAATCAAACAGGCGACAGTGAAAATACCAATGGCAAAAATAGCCAAGTGGAATTAATAACAAGGAAATCTGGAGTTAAATGGGTGAAAAAAAGTAAATTAGAAAAACACAGTCACGATAAAAAGGAAAAAAAGGAAAATTGACTTGAGACAGCAATAAAATTCCTATGTATGAATTCTGACTAGAGACAGCAATAAAATTCCTATGTATGAATTTTGGCACTAACTGATCATATTTTTAAGTCAGAACTTCAAGCTTGTTTTGCTAGTCTACTAATATTAGTCTATTCTAGTTTTATTATATGTTTACATGTTAATACAAGTCGCCCAGAGTAGTGGCCTAGATACTAAATGGGCAGGTAATTTTTTTTAAAAGTCAGACAGAAGATAAATTAATCCATCAAGCGGAATATACATTCCCATTAATAACCCTCCATGCTAAATAGAAAATTTTATTAGAGCTGCTTTTGTAGATAGGCAGATGAAGGCACTCTTAATCCTTATTTCCACTTATATGCAAAATCACTGTCTGATCCACATTCTGTGGGTCCCTTTCTTTGACATTATAAAACACTGCATTAAAAGCAACTTCATTTTCAAGTATTTCCACGTATGAGGCATAACTGTAAATATAGCAATGTTAGACTGAGCAACACTGTTGACCACAGGCAGAATAGACTAGGTGTACCCTTTAGAATGTTAAATAAATGTATGATATTTTAGTTTGAGCCAGTAACTCTAACAAATGGATTAAAAAAGCAAGCACAAAAATAGATATATTGAGGGAGGGAGGAATCTCTCCATAGAGAATTGGCTACACTTTAGCATATACGGGCTACTCACATGGTGATGCAGGAGGCTGTAGTTGGTAACCAGTTAGTTGACACCACCCTACAGGATACAAGTCAGGAGATTCACAATCCACCCATTGATCATACTCATCTTCCCAGCCATCAAAATGTATCCTCAAGAGACGATGGATAATGCGAGTTACAGTGGCCACACATACTAGACGAGGTTCCATGAGATCCACAGCTTCCAATTTCATTGCAACATGAAACCCATGATTTGGAACTTCCTGGAAGATGGAAACAGAACATTTAGCTTACATCATACGTGATAATCAAATCTTTCCTATTACAACCTCCTATTTCCCATATATATACCCTTTTCCTCTTAGCCTTGTGAGAACTCTTCTCTTGCCACTCCCATGTTAAGTTAAAATATTTGAGTTAGTACAACCCTGGCTTGAGGTTTCCCAGGACCTATTATCATTATTACATTCTAGATATCCCGAGAAATATTAAACTAAGAGAAGGGATGGACCTAGAGTTTATAAATCTATATGAGAGGCAGGGCAAAATTGTTCAAAGGA
Source organism: Phrynocephalus versicolor (assembly GCA_023846285.1). Classification (NCBI taxonomy): domain Eukaryota; kingdom Metazoa; phylum Chordata; class Lepidosauria; order Squamata; family Agamidae; genus Phrynocephalus; species Phrynocephalus versicolor. Next base: position 19,473,225 of record JAHTLZ010000010.1, on the reverse strand, counting down.
AGAAAGAACAGAGCTCCAAAAGGCTCCAACCTCTAATTCCTAACAGCTGGTCCCTTCTTCAGTTGCTGTGAATATATTTTTTACTGTACTTGTAATTCCTCACTTCTACTCTTTAATCTCTCTCCTTACTACAAAGAGTTAGGCCCACTAGAGTTGGGCTTTGACCAGACCAGCACTTACATCAATGCTACTGATTCAGTGCAACTAGTACAGTGGTACCTTGTATAAAGGAATTAATTCGTTCCAAATGAAATTCGGTTAAGCAAATTTTCCTTTATACAAATATGCATTAAAAACAGAGTAATCCGTAATCGTGACCATTTTTATGTTGTACGGATGTGCCCCATAGGCGATTCTGTTAAGCAAATTTCCCCTATCTCTGGAATTTTTTATGTTGTACAAATTTTATGTTATGCAAGCTGTTTCTTATACAAGGGTCCACTGTAATTGGATGTAAGCCCCTATTTCTAACTGCGGTGTTTTTGAAAACCCAACACTTGCTTAAATATAGAATTTCACAAGCTCTTAAAGAAATCTGTTTCATAAAATTAAAGTTCATGTGGAATGAAACTTCCAGGAATTATACACAATATCTGAGCCTCAGTGTTCTGTGCTCTCAAAACAAGGTCATAGCTTCAACATCCACCCCTTCATCTTCCTGGCCCAGAAGTGTACTTCTATATCAAAGGACAAGATCCATGTTTGCCTTCCCTTGGCTCTTGGAGGCCTGCATGTGCTCCTGCCAGCCCGTGCCCCTTGAAAAAGAATTCCTTCAAAATGTGGTTTGTAGCCCATGTGGGGGAGTGGGGATTATCATACAAATATTATCCCACAACCACTTCTAAAAATGAGAAGCTGACTACTCCCTTTTAAAAAAAAAATTAAACGCTGCTTTCGACCTAAAAGAGGTGGGTCAGAAAACCATGTTTAACCAGTATTATCACGCTACCCAGAGACATCAAGATGAAATTTGTATTGATAAGAGGGAATATGTTTTCACAGTGTTGGATACTCAGGGAAGATATAATGTACAATTTAGTAGGGCGACAGCGGCTTTATTCCAGTGCCAGACTAAGCAGCCGAGAAGAGCAGTCCTCCCTACCTCAACCATCGTGACAATTCAGCCTGTGGAGCTCCTCCAAACTCAACAGGCAGAGCAGAAAGCGAACCAAAATGGTCAAACACACCCACAGAAGACTCTAAAAGGCATACCTGGTCATTCTGGTGTAATAGACCTCTTTTACCTTGGGATGAGGGAAGAATTTTCCTCAAACCAGAACTGATGTTTTTCAGATCAGAAGTGGTGCTGGAGCTTTCTTTTTAGACACTTCTAAAACATGTTGGCACCAACACATTTTTCATTAAAAAAAAATCTCAGGCCAAGTTGGAATGGCTTTAGGCTGCAAAAACAACTCAGGGGACTCCATACAGAGAAGACAGAAGGTGCTGTCTGCATATTTATTTTAAGATGCTTCGATAACAACCTGCTAAGTCATTTCCTACAGCAAACAAAATGGGCAGCAAACAAAATAATAACACAAAGTACAGATACTTAATAAAGCATTCTGGTCTGTGTATCATCTTACCTTGTTAAAGAGCTTCACCGGGGCTGCTACTGAACCCGTTTCCCTGAGGTAGTCAAACCATTTGAAAGGTAGTTTTGCATAACCTACAAATCAACAGGTTTTATGTAACTGCAGCATAAAAAGACCGCGGATCAGTATTTTCAGAATCAATGTTGGCAACCCCCTCTTGTGTCTGAAAAAGTGGACTTGCCCATGAAAGCTCACATTAAAATTTAACACATGTTATGTGTTGTCGGCTGGCTGAACTTGTTCAGTCTATGTAAACCGCCCAGAGTTCCCTTGGGAAGATGGGCGGTATAGAAGCCTAATAAATAAACAAACAAATAAATAAATAAATAAACAGTTCATGTTATAATATTTTTGTCTCCTTTTTATTTTTTTTGGCCTGATATTCTACATCCTCCTTAACTGTGTTATACCTTTCCTTATATACTCAATTATTTATTACTCAATTTTTAAAAATTACTATAGTTACACAGTACAGTTACCCACGACTTAACACTGGAGATATACCCCTGAGGCATAACCCCTGCCTCTCCAGAAATTTCAATGTGCCCAAAGGGCCCCCAAATACACCCACAGAGCTCTAGGAGAAGGGTTACTCCGGTCACTTAGATGTCAGAAAGCTTTGCCCCTATTACATATCCAGAAATTTAAGTCAGCTAGCAGCAGCTCTACATAGTTTTGGACAGTATGTGCTACTGCTTCTGAATCAGTACCCAATTGTAGCTAGAGGACAGATACACTATTTTCTTCCTACTTTAAAAAAAGGTCTGAGTTGTTGCAATGGAATATGAGGGACAAGTGTTATACAGTACAATTGCTAAATGAATGAACAGCCAGTACTTCAGCTTATGCACATTACTCTTCTGTACTGAAGAGGGAAACACTGGGGGGAGTGGTTCGTCTTCCAAACCTCACCAAAAAGCTAGCCCTGCATTCTGAAGGATGTCTATGTGTCTAAAAGAATCTAGATTTAAATTAACACTGAAACATGGGTTGATAACTACAGTATATAGGAGGATGTTCATGCTAAAAAGATGTTTAAGAACGGTAAAGCTACCTCACTCCAGAGTTATCCCACTCCACATAACCATGCTTGACACCTACCATAATGTCATTCAGCATGCACCTCCTCTATGATTCCTTTAATTCAACTCATGTGGCCATTCGTTTCCTGTGCACTGATGTCCCTCCCTCCCTATTTCAGCTGTCTTTCAGTGGCAAATGTTTAAAATGCTGGGGAGCTGTCCTCCCTTCCCCCTGATGGACCATTCAAATCCTCATCCTGTTTCTCAGAAGGACAGCCAACCAAATACCCAGAAGCATGACCCAATGACAACTTCAAACTAAATAATGATTGCAAACAAGCTATATAGGAAAGAACTGATTTATTTCACATAATATTGTCAGCAAATTTACACACTGGTATACATATTTGCTAGCTAGATAGCTCAAGGAGTTAGGTATCTGGTTGTGCAGGTAGAGGGCTGGAATTCAATGCCCCATTGTACCTCACAGAAGAAGACCCAACCTATGTAGCCTTGGACAAGTTGCATAGCCCAGTTCCTCAGATGGAGTGAATGGAACTTCTGAGGTGCTCTATACCTAGAAAATCCTGGAAACAGTTGCCAGGAGTCAGAAATAATTATATACATATTTATAAGAAAGAAATACCTCGGGGTGGAGTTAGTTCTATCATGTTAATTTCACAGAAACCAACAGGGAATATAGAAGGAGAGGTGGCATGGTAACAAAACCAGTCAGACCCATCTGCTGCCTCAGAACCATCAATTCCAATCATAAGATATCCGTCCGCTAATACCTAGGTAGACAAAACATCAGTAGCACCAATAAAGCAGTTTGAAAAGGAAAAATCCAAGATGCAAAGAGTAATACCAAAACAATTCAAGAGGGAGTCTCTTTTTCAGACAACAGTTGAATTTGACAATGTATGTTAGGGAAACAATATAGAAAAAGAAAAGACAACCATATTGGTCTCAGATGCAACAAAACCCCAAATTCCCTACAGATTATAAAATTGTGTGACACTGGCCAGGGTCCTATTTGGATTTACACTGGCAAATGTATCATTGCATAAACTATGGTAGTGAATTGCTGCTGATTAACAAATTGCTGTCCACATTCCAAGTTGTATACCAATTGCTCAGTTTGATGCACAACTATGAACATAAGCTGCAACTCCTTAACTCATTATTTGCTAAACCATCTCCTTGCTCTCAGTAGTAAATATGTTAGGCAACTGGTCCTAAATTGTTATCAATCGAAATACATCATGCAATAGGAAGACAGCATGCAAGACATTTATTGTATTTCAATAAATTAGATTTTCAAGACGATTGATCTTGGCTGCAACATAAATATAGTACTAAAATGGCCACCTAGACGTCTCCATTCTTATCTTCTAAAATAGATGCTTTTACCTTTCTAATTGTTGCCACACATATTGCAGAAAGATTTAATGGATCTATGGCTTCCAACTTCATCCCCTCCTTGAACCATTCTCCACTTGACTCTATTTCTTTTACCTAAAGAAACCACAGCAGACAACCTTGTCAGGCAAGCAGGAGAAATGCACAGCAATTAAATAAAATTTGCAGCAAAAACGGGCCAAACAAATCTCTTAAATATTTTTTGTCTATACCACCCAATATGTATTTATAAGCGCCACATGGCAAAAAAAAAATCCATGTTTCTCCATCCTGAGGGACTACAATGTTATCTGTTAGCTTCTCATAAATGTTCTTCTAAATGACTTCTTCCATTATATATTACATTCTCTCTAAAAGACCATACCTTAACAAATAAATGTGGAGGTGCATCGAAGTAAGACTCCTGTTTCTTTGTGATATCTGTGAAAGAGGCAGAGGATGGGTGGGAGAAGAAGAGTGAGCCTTCTACCTCTTTTATTGCTTTAAATACATCATTAGTTAAACATTCTAATGCTTCAATGTTAACAGCAAAGCTACCCCCCCCCCCAGGCATACAATCTATAGTGATCCCAGTCACATACTTCAAGAGCTGTGGTGAATAATAGTGTGGCACTTTTCATGTGTTTGTGGAAAGCAAGCGTGTTATCCATCAAAATAGCATCCATGTTTTAAGCTACAGTTTTCTAAAAGGAATCTGTCTGGATAGCTCAGTGGGTTTAGGTATCAGGCTGTGGAGGCTGGGAGTTCTATTCTCCACTGTAATTCCAAGGAGAAGAGCCAGCCTGTGTGTCCTTGGGCAAGCTGCAAAGTCCCAGGATGCCTTCAGAAGAAAGGAATGGTAAACCACTTCAGAGTGTTCTCTACCTGGAAAACCCTGAAAAGGGTAGCTCTGTATCAGAATTGACTTGACGGCACATGGTTATTATTATTTTATCATCTTCAAGGAAGGATACCATGCTATTAAGTCGGCATATTTCATGCCAGGTGAGCTTACCAAATCTTTTGAACCGATGTCCTATACTTCGGGACCAACCAATAGGATGGATGAGTGGACTATACATATGGCACCAGAAATCATCTGTTTTGTCTTCACTTTCTTCATAAACTAATCTTAATCTGCCTCCAATTACGTTGTCTACAATTGCTACCCGTGTTCGGCAGAGGTGTGTTTTATCCACAACTTCTACTCTCATAGAAGGCTTGAAAGGATACTGCATGCTTTCTGACACCTGAAAACAAAGCATTGTGGGGGGATTAACAAATGTAAACCCTTAAATGCAAGTTTTCCACATTATTTCTGTACACATGATTTGCTACTGGTCACAGAAAAATTCTCCATTACAAGATTACATGCAGTAAAACAGTCCAGGTTTGGCAAAAATTTATTATAAACAGCCTACTGGAAGAATGTGATGGCTTCCTGATTTCTAATCTTAGTTAAAGTCTTCACTGCCATGGTCTGGGTGACCTTGGGCAAATGTATGCTCCTCTGAATGTGCCTCCATCACTATAATTTAAACGCACAAGAAGGAATATTCAGAATGATAGCAACCACGTCATAGAATTATTTCCAAGAGAAGCCGACAGGTCTCTTATCTTCTAGTTTTTGAAAGTTATTTTTACAGTGGAGTTGAGAGTTCTCCTGAGAACCTCCATAGAGGAACTCTGAGGCCAATTCCACACAGGGAAGGCACATCCATGCACACTGAAACATATGAACAATCAATATCACGTTTTTATGCAAATGATCCATTTTTACAGAGGCCGTCCCAATCATTTTTTTCCCACCAGGTATACCCCGAGTGAGCTTAACAGGAAAACTCTATTTCAGTATTTTGGCTATGCCTTCCTCCAGATAGCAGATAGCTACTTCCAGAGCCATATTCCAGCAAATAAATGTTAAGAGCAAATATCCAGTAAGAACAGGCGTGTGATTATCAAAGGTTCCATGAGATGAGTTTCTCTTACCACTTTTCAAATACAGGAGGAAAAGTGACTGCTTGGGCATGCTTTGCAAGCACTGGCAAATATTCTGATGAGCTTCCATGCTATTATAGTAACTTGGAATCAGAACAATTCTGTAAATGTTGTGCTCAGGAAGGGCTGATTTTCTTCACGGAGGTTGCTGTTTGGTCAACAGCCAACTCATGTGCAAGTACTAGAATCCTACATTATATTGCTGCTAACTTTCAATTTCAATTCTGATCTCTCACTAGGATCCAAATTTGAAGGTGTGCCTCAGGACTCATAGATGCAAAGTACGCACCCTCTTCCCCAAATCTATCCCCCTAGAAATCGTCAAGTGCTCAGGAAGGTTAACCAAAGATCTGGCAGCAGTACCTTTCGCGAGGCCAAAAAAAAAAAAAAAAGGAGTGATCAGTCTTGGTAACCAGCTTTACCTTCTGAGAGAAGTCAGGGGGAAGAGTTTTGGCACCAGTGAGTCGTTTCACCAGGAAGGTTTTCCAGTTCATATATTTATGCTGAATAGCTGTCAATGTTCAAAGAAGAAAGCATTCAGCATTTAAGTGCATGCATTTTGTGGGTGTGCAACGACAAAATTTGCTGACTTCAAAACTTCACAAGCTATCCATGTGCACAGATCATCTGCTTGCATCATAATGCAAGTACATCAATGATTTTGATAACTCACTATGAGGGTCATGACGCACACACAGTTCTTCACACATGTAACATTGCATGCAACAGTAAGACAAAGCAACATATAATGCCTGTTCAGGTTTGTACAAAGGGCTATAGAAAGGGCCAAATGAGAGTGTGGAGTGGGTGCCGCTGTGCTCATTGAACCTGCCTCTAGATGTCCCCATGTACCTAGTGCAGTGGTGTCCAAATTTTGGCCCTCCAGATGTTTTGGACCACAACTCCCACAGTCCTTTGTCACTGGCAATCTAGGCTTGGAATTCTGGGAGTTGTGGTCCAAAACATATGGAGAGCCGAAGTTTGGACATCCCTGACCTAGTGGGATCACAGACCCCCCTCCACTCTGAATATCAAGGTCTGCAGGAGGCTTAACTGCTTTTGGTTAAAGATGGTTGTAAAGCTGCCATGACAGGGACCCTGATAAGACTGGGTTTCCAAAAATAGAAGCTTTGTAACTGATTCAGCCACATTGTGTTGGAAAACACTCTGCAAAGTCTGTGCTCAACACACAATGGTCTAGAATAATTCTAGATAGGTGGGGGCATGCACAGTGGGGCTAATGGGAATGCCCACTTCCCTGCCACTTTTTTGGCCCACACGTCAAGTGAAAGCCTACAAAGAGTTACAGATATTGCCAGAGTAGGGTCACATTTGACAGAAGCATTTAACATAATGATACGATAAATACAGAGAAGACAGAACAATAAGACCAACCCATTACTGCCAGATTTACATACATCGAGGTGGCACTAAAGGCTTCCCACTGGTTGCACACCAGCCAACCGGATGGATATCAGGGCCACAGATGTTACACCAGAAGTCCAGATTCGAATCACTTTCAAAGCCTTCGTATCTTAATAAAGCATTGTAACCTGGAAAGACAGAAAAGTTGCATACGGACTCATCTAAGTTTTTAAAGGAAGTTTGTAGATTGATAGATCACCATCACATTTGCAAAGTCTTCCAGAAGAAGGGAAAGGGGAAATAATGCAGGAAATGGTCCCTGGAAGATCAGTCTCTGCATTTTAAGGCTTTTAAAAATCAAATTGGAAGCTCAGCAGGGTTGGCAAAACAGTCCATGAGTGCCGATTCATTCACCAGACCCATTATGAGGCATTAACTGTTATTCATAGGCAAATACACACAATTAGGAGGGGGGAAAGAACTGGCCTCAAAACTCACTAGCCCACTAATAACCACCTTGCTCCAAAACAATCAGAGGCAGTCTCACAAACTCTGAGATAAGTGCAGACATACAGTATATACTGCATACACATCTGCTGTATTTCATCTGTGCCAAATACAAGTGTAAGTTCAAAAATCAGCAGATACAATTGCTCCGTATCAATCTTTAAAGAATGGCAACAAAAGCTCTTGGTCTCTGCATTGCTCAATATATCAAATGGCACTATGGTGAATTTTTAAAGCCCGCATCAGTATCCCTTATAGCTAGGATTTTAAAGAGTGATGATGACAAGGATCTGTTCACTTAACAGGAATCTTCTACCTCTTGGCAACCTAATGATCAAATCAAAGGTCACATTGCAGTACTACCATGCATTTTGTACAGATGTGCTCAATATAACCCCAACAGGTTCTAGCAGACATGAAAGCTTCATGGAATCAGGGAGGGAGGGAAGAACCAAGATTGTCTGTTTTTGTGACTGGTGCACCACCACCACAGCCAGAAGCGAACACCATGCAGCAGAGGGTAAATGGACCAGCTGATTCTGTGAGGAGGGACTAGATCAGCCTGGCACCTGTGGAGCTTCAAGTACAGTAATACCTTGTTAAGACTGACTTGGTTCAAGAGCGTTTTGCAAGACAAGCAAACATTTCTTCAAAATTTTGCCTTGATCAATAACCAATGACTTGATATAGAAGCACTGGAGCAGATCACATGACCACAAATGAGCCAATTGTGGTCTTCTTTCCCTCCCTCCTCCTGCTGGATTGTGGGTGATTGTCTTAGGCATCCTCGAAAGTAGAAAGAGGAATAAAGGTCTCCCTTACACCAGGCAGGATGTTTTCAAAGGGGAGTGAATTGAGGGTTTTATTTTTTTAATATTTATATTTTTATTTAATTTGTTTTCAACATTCTTGTTTTTTTCAAACCATTTCTAGTCATGGGACAGATGGTCGTGTGTATATGGTTACTAATTGCACTGTATTGTTGTCACATTAAAATACAAAGTAAAATCCAGTTTTTCATCCCAAGAAAAGCAGATTCCACAGCCAGGTATGTAAACCATGGTGTGGACGTGGACTTCCAGTCAACTTCTTTTGTGAGTTTTTGCACTTTGTGTGTACAGTATATGGTCTATGGAAGCTCAGAACGAATAATCCGAGTTTCCAGTATTTCCTATGGGGGAATTTGCTTTGATATAAGAGTGTTTTGGTTTACAAGTATGTTTCCAGAACAAATCATGCTCGTAAACCAAGGTATTACTGTACTCGTGAATATAAAGCTCCCTTGTTTAGCTTCTAGACAATTATCTTTTAAAACACATTATGCCACAAAAAAATTAGTAACCTGCTAATTTCACAATCCCAGCAATCCAAAAGACTTTGGTAGGTAGGCTGCAGTCTGTGTTAGGGACTTCTACGCGGACTCCTTCTGAGATGTCACCCCAGCAAGTACCCATAGGAGCCTGCAACACAAGTTGGAAAAATAAATAAGCCACATTCCATGTTTTATAAACACAGCAAACATGCATTACAAGCATTTTTTTAGACAAACTATTTAACTACTGGTCACACAACTTGCTTACCTTTACTGATGACACTGAATCCCCATTTCCTTCTGAAAACCAGTACAGTTTATTTTTCAGTAAACTCATAATAAAAATAGAATTCTATATTTGCATTCCAATAATGGTTTGTCATAATCCCTCTTCTGCAAAGAAAACGGTACAGTATTTCTTTACTAGCAACAACCAGTGTGAGGGAATTAGTGTAATTCCTATTTTTTAAGACTTTAATAGTTAAACTTGTTGGCTCTGGCACACACATTGTTTGCAAATTACAAGTGCTGCCGGAATGAAAATATATTCTAGAAAGAGATTATGAACCCAAATAAAAAATCGGTTTGTTATCCTAACTAAATTTAAGTCATGAAACATGCTTCTGAAGTCTATGGAGATTCTCATTCATCCAGGTGAGGGTGAATCATGGTAACTGTACTTCTTTTCTTGTGGGATTGAAACATTTTGCTACTCATCAGTCTAAAGAAGCTACCTGGATGAGTAATGAAACGTTTCAATCCCACAAGAAAAGAAGTCCAGTTGCCATGATTCAACTCCGATGTTTTTGAAGATGTACTGAACAGGCCAAAATCCTATTGTATATCTCCACTACAATAATGTCAGCAGCATAAACTTTGACAACAATCCATTAAAAGTTAAGAAATCAGAACAGGCATTTCCTATCATATACTGAGTCAATCCATTGGTGTGTGAGTGGGCAAAAGAAGCAGGATTCTGGCCACAGTATTACAGATGGGTAGTATACGAATGGTGCCTTTAAAAGTATGTGCATGCTGGAAAATACATCAGCTGTCGTTCAAACATTCAAATTTGTATTTAAAACTATAGTTCAGAAGTTAGAAGCAGCAAAGCAGGCTGGTTGTAGCCAATATAGGAGCATCAACAATTTTAGAGCAACCTTGTTTACTTTTCTGGCAAGTTATAAGTAATCTACATGGGCATATGTAACTGAAACCAGGATACAGAGATAGGTCTTAGCACTGTAATCCTACAAATGCTTATTGAGAATTAAGTCCCACTGATACTGGTGGAGTTTATTTCCTTGCAGGTCTGTTTACCATCACAGACCAAATAAGGCATCAACATAACATGCTTGTTTTCTGGTGTACATACAAATTAAGTAGTAGGACTGAGCAGAAACAATAATCTGAGACTATCATGCGTTATACTTGAGAGAGCTAAGATCACAGAATTCTGCAGCATGTCCTCCTGAGTAAACATATTCATAATCAGATTGCCTACAATCCTTAGGAAATATTCTTTCTCCTTCACTGCCTACTTTAAGGACAGGTAAGAAACATTTCTGGCTTTCAGAATGATGTTTCATACACTCTTGGTTTATTGCTGTAGTGCCATAATCAAAATTATTACACAAATATCTACTACACAGCAAATATAATTCCTGACTAACAGTTTGTCCTCCTAGTAGTTTTCGGAAATTATGCCCTACAGCAATTTAAGCAAAATTACCCTCTTTTGATCTACATGTTTAAGGCAATTTTTTTCATGCAAATACACTGACTAGCAACATTTTATATTAAAAAATATATATGATCAAGACCTTGCTATATAGGACTGCTTGTTCTTTTTCTTTTCGTTTAGTTTAGCCATTGAGTTTTTAGACTATATTTCCATTGTTACATCAACTCATATATTGCTCCACAGTACCAAAACACTCTCCAGGTGGCTTACAACATAATTATGCAAATAATACTTTTGCAACATGTCAGATTCCTAAATTCCAATATCTTTTAATTTCCAATTTACTCTTACTTTGGGCAATTTCACTAGATCTAAGTGTTTCATCAGGAACACCTCTTGCATGGGAAAAATAACCATTAGCGCCAAAGGCCATACAGGATATTTTAAATATTCAAACAAAGCTCTATTGTCATGCAGTTGATTTTAGCTCAGTCAATCAGAGGAAGCAGTTTGTGGCTTCTTATACAACAGATTCCTGAACTGTCTTTCTGTGTTCAACCAATACCAAAGTTTGGACCCACCAGGCTTCAAGGATGTGGATTGGTATAGGGGTATAGCAGAAAGTTAAACTTGTCCTTGTCTGTGAAGATAGCGGTTCAGCTAGTTCCTCCTACACCAATCCATACGGCTCTCACTTCTGAAGAAGACAGCCATAATGGGTATGGATCTCATGGCCTTCCAATGATGGTGTACAGTATAGTCACTATACTGTCTCCTCACGCACATTATGTTTACTAGCAGAACCATAAGCGTACAGATAAGAACAAGTTTACCTTTCGGACTCATGAAGAAGACATCCACCTCGGGATCCTTCCCATTAAAAGGAAGGTCTGCCTGGCCACCTCTTTGATCCAGCGCACACTCTGGAGGAATTATCTTTGAATGACAGCTGCCTTCCCTGCAAGGTAAGTTGCAATCAGGAAGGTCTTCATGGGCGAGGTCCAGACTCATGTAAATGGGCTTCCCACCCCACCCCCCCAAAAAAAACTCTAAGCCTGATACACTTTAAGTATTACTTCTGGCTTCCCTGGGATGAGTAAAAATATACAACAGAAGAGTCTTCAAGACGTCTACGCTTCAGAAATATCCTATAAATACAAATGCAGATGCAATTTTTTTTAATCTGAGAGGACCAAACAAGATACCACTGATTTTATTCATCTTTCGCATGTCCAGTGAGCACAACCAAGAATCAATTCCCAATGGGAACACACACAGCGGGGCTTTTTCTCCTTCCCCTTCCAAGTGCAGCCCATCCCTCTCCAATACTCCCAATAAGCCAAGTGGAACTATTTCAAGAGCAGCTTGTGATCATCCTGATCAGGTGAAGCTGCTCCTTGAAACCAAAACATTAAAAAAAATGCACTGTATGCATCACATTCTCAAACTCCTCTGCACAAAGTGCACCCTTTGCATTAAAAGCCATAGGGCAGATAATAAACTACTGTAAGTAAACCCATCAGTACTACCCTAGGACAAAAAGAAGAGAATGTCCCTTAGCTATCTGAAGTCTTTACAGTGCAAGATGTATTTATTCAGAAGCGAGCTCAACTAAGTTCACTGGTGGGTGCTTACCATCTAATTTATAAGAGAATGATGACAGCAACAGTGATGCATTTTTGCTGCCCTGTGTGCCAATGTTACAATAAATATTGTCAAGACAGCATCCTGAACAGAAAGTGAGCACATTCTTGTTGGTCCTGCACAGAGATGCCTGATCTGTCAAATTTCTTATCCGGTAAGACAGTTCCATATCCATATCACACTCTAGCTTGCATTAAATGTTTAGCAAGGGCTGTGTGCCAAAAATAAATAAATGTTCTCTTTCCTGTTGGAAAAGTTAGCCCAATATGTTCAGTTAACCAATTTCTGAGTAGGACTGCTGATCACCTGCTATGTGTTTTAACCAAAATCACACAGTTCTTGCAATGACATGAAACCTAAGGAAAGCAAAAGACGCTGATAGTAGTGGATTTATAGTTACCTTGGAACTGACCCATTTAAGCAAAAATATTAAGAAGGCAACAAAAAGAAGCCAACTGCCATTCTTTGTGAAATTTCTGGACGCTACTTGTAAGATGCTGTGCTAAGATCACCAGACATTTCCCATAAGGTGCAGTTGGTGATTTCTGCAACCAGTGACATATGCTTTGGACTTGGGTCAAAGGAGTGAAAGCATTTTACCCTTGATATCAAATACAACCTATGGCTATTAAACATAGCCTTCAGGGCTGATTAATTTACAGGGGCCATGTGCCAAGGTACAGCTCTGAACATCACAGATAAATTGCCTTGAACATGGAGACTGGAATTAAAGTATGGCTGAGTTGACAGGCTCAATCAATAGCAGATTATAATGTGACACTGAATTAGAGCAGTGCTTTTTCAAATAATTCATTCTGTGGGGCCTGCATAGATTCTTACAGTTCCTTTTAAGGAACACCTTAATATAGCCCACATTTTGTGCCATTCGTGGGCAGGTTCCACTGGCACAAAGGCAGATTTTCTATCTCTAGAACCTACTATGGACCACATCTCTGGCCCAAAATGTCAAGAATCCAATCGTAAGGAAGAAACAGGCAGTAGTCAGCCACCCTTTTGTTGTATTTTCTTGATCGTGTGTGTGTGTGGGGGGGGGGGGGGAGAGTACAGTTAAATTAGTGTATTGGTGAGATGGGATGGGGTCCGACAACATTAACAGAAGCCCTGGGGGCCTCAAGCATCTGCTGCTACGACCACATAATGGCCCCAGCTTCTCCTGGCATGAGAAACACCATTTTATAGCTAGGAAATTCTTATTACTCAGACCTTTTACCATCCCTCTAAGACCAGGAGAGAGAAAAAGTAGGCTGTTCTGGGTACATAAGCCCTGCCCATTCAAATGAGCATATGAATCACAACCCCCATGCAATCACTGAGTTGGAGGGAATATATGTTCCAATGCTATCCCAAACCCTGTTTCAGTATAGAAGATCCAGCAGCAGTGGATCCCCCAAGAGAAAGCCATGCAGCCTCTGATCAACAATCCCTTGAGGGACATTATCCACCACCACCAACAGCAACACCCTATCAGGTTTTATTATCAAGCCACTATTAAAATTAAATACCTACAGAAAATACTCCTCTGTAATTTAAATCCATTATATCCAGGCTTGCTCTTTTGGGTTGCAAATAAGTGCACGCAGATTACTGCCTTCTTCTGCCTCATAAGAACTTAAGAATATCTGACCCTTGAAGTACCCTGGTTTTAAGCATGGAGTTTACACATCTCCATCATGGTTTTTAACCTGTGATGGACTTTTCCTCCAGGAATCTGTCCAACCCCATTTTGAAGGCATCCAGACCAGATGCCATCACCACATCTTATGGCAGGGAGTTCCACAGACTAACAACATGCTGGGTAAAAAAAAATTCTTTTGTCTGTTCTTACTCTCCCAGCCCTCAATTTGAGTGGATGTCCCCTAGTTCTGGTATTTTGTGAGGCAGAAGAGCTTCCCTCTATCCACTTTACTCATGCCCTGCATTATTTTGTACATCTCAATCATATCCCCCCTCAGGCGCCTTTTTTTAAAGACTAAAGAGCCCCAAATGTTTTAGCTTTTATTCAGAAGGGAAGTGCCCCAGCCCAGTAATCATTTTAGTTGCTCTCTTCTGCACCTTTTCCAGTTCCACTGTCTTTTTTGAGATGCAGTGACCAGAATTGTACACAATACTCCAGGTGTGGCCTTACTATAGTTTTTGTACAATGGCATTATAATGTTGGCTGTTTTATTTTCAATCCCCTTTTTGATAATCCTTAGCATGGAATTGGCCTTGTGGAGTGCTGCCACACACTGGGTGCCTTTTAACAGCCATCATACAACCAGTTACTGTAAAGAGGGGCCATAGTCGGAATTTTTTCAAATCTGGCAGAATTCAGTGGATATTGTCCAGTAGGCAAGCTAAGGACAACACTTCTGGGAAAGAATTGAAAAGACAGCAGAAGTTTCATTTACAAGGTCTTTCCAAATCTTTCCTTTAACATTGAGGCTAGTAGGAAAACAGGGTTCAAATTACAAATATCTATGTTACAGCCATTCTGAGAGAACTAGTCAGGCTGTAAGTGAAGGGTGCCTGCTTCTCTTATTATTACTTTGTAAGAATAGCTGACACTTCCATTGCTGTTTCTGGAATTTTACTGGCTAAAATCCTGTTGTACCTGGCATAGTATAAGTTATGTCTGCAGAGGTGTGTGGAAGCCCACACTGAGTCCTGGATTGTGTGCCTAATTGTATAATTCATTCTGCTATCTGTTGTGTCAAGTGCCTGTGGATGTGCTTGCTGGATCTGAGTTCTGCAGGGGAACTAACTTTGTTACATATTGTGCAACGTCAGGTTAGGCAAGTGTAGCTATACAACAAGATTTCAATCTTTGTCTAAGTCTTAGTAGCTTTGAAAGTTAGTTTTGAACGAGAGGTATATTAAAAATACTGTAAATACAAGTGTATTTGCCACTTCTCATGCTTGAGGCATTTGACACCTAAGTTGCATAATTCCTGACATCCTCTACCAGCAGCTTATGAATCCTGGACAGATTCCTGGAGGAAAAGTCCATCACAGGTTACAAACCATGATGGAGATGTGCAATCTCCAGGCTTAAAACCAGGGTGCTTCAAGGGCCAAGTGCAGGGGAGTGGTATCAGGAGACATATCTAGTCTCATGTGCTCCCATAGACATTTGGTGGGGCCACTGTGAGATACAGGAAGTTGGACTACATGGGCCTTTGACCTGATCCAGCATGGCTCTTATGTTCTTATGAATCTAAAAACTAGTGACCAGAATAATTTTATACTCAATGTAAATTTTAAAACTGTATCCCCCCCTTTCTTCCTCTCCCCCATACCCTCTCCTTTTGTTCCTCCCTTAATAACCCAATAAAATTCTTAAAACGGAAAAAAAAGAATAATTTTAAGAGTAAAGACTTGCCACTCATTCAAAGTGACTCATCAGCTTCTCTGTGTCATGCCTTAGTTCATACCATTACATTTGCGTAAAACCTCCTTTCCATATATCCAAAAGCTGAATTAGCTCTTATAAACAGAGGCCACTTGTTGCCCACTAAACTAAACAATCCTTAACTATAAAAAGCAAAATCCATAATGTGTTACTGTGTACAAAACTGAAGTTGCACACTCTAGGTTAAACAATGGAAATTGCTCACAAAGGAGAAAATGTGTCCAAAGTAAGGATATCTTCAAGTTTTCCCCTTCCTGAATTTTTCCACCTCATTTTCCTGCAATTATGGCAGATATTCTGGGGATACGAAGCACATATTAGCCCTACAGTTAGACCCTATGCATGGTGATTTAGCAATAATTCCCAGTTATGTTTAAAGTGGCTTATTCCAAAACGTATGTACTGTACATCAGACAATTCCACATTTCTCAGATATATGAATCACTCCAAGATTTTCTTCTCTCCTATGCTAGCCAGTCAGAAAAATTGTCACCCTCTGTCTATCACGTGCACCACAGGTTCCTTTGATGGCAGGGAACATTATCGGCTTGCTGATACAGACAAGTTGCCCATTTGCAGCTGCTGCACTCTCCTTTCTTGCAAATCCTCCATTCCCTTTCTTAACATAACTGAACCCAGTGAAGCTGTATGATAAAAGGAGAACAGGTTGGACAAGGAAATAAAATAAGAAAAAGCCAAGGAGGAGGAGGAGGAGGAGAAGAAGAAGAACAGGCCTTTGAGGTGGGGCTAGGTTTCCTTGCCAAGGGGACAGAAGACATCCAGTCTTGTACTTATTTCCCTCTTCTCAAGCACTCTGCTACCTATTACCATGATTGTGTTTTTTGATCTGGAAGCCATGTGCTCTTAGAATGTCCTGCAAGAACAGGGCTATAGGAGGGAAATTATTTTAGAAATCATCTTAATATCAACAAGGGGCAAAGGCCACTCTTCATTTTTAAGGTCACACATACAGCTGACTACTTATGAAATAAGCCAGCACCACATGCCATGCACAAGAAATAAAATCTTACTCTTGATCTGTGCTAGGAACTATCGCATCATGGCCACATCCAAAACGCCTTAATAAAAACAGAGTAACTTATTGCAACATGTTCCTTCTTGTAGAATCAACCTGAAAAACATGCTTGCACTGAACTCCACCCAATCCCGGGGAGAAATGATGAAAACCTTTCTTTTATACATGAGATCCCTGCAGGCAATTTGAGGTACACCTCGCTTGACTAGGCTAAGCAGATATGCACCTGATCTATCTCAAGCAGAAAAACTAGATTATTGATCCAGGTGCACAGGTTTCAAGATAGGAGGTCTATATATTATAGAAAGAAGTTATATGTAGGCAGGCAAGAACCACATCCAAAACTGAAGTCTGTCACAGCAGCTGAAATAGACACCAGGTAAGGTGAAGAGCGGAGTTCCTCTTCAGAAAAAAAGCTCCTTGGAGCGTAATCTTTACATTGTTTCGAGTTTATACACTCCTGACAACCATCCAACTGGGAGGGAAATGATTTTGAAGTACTGTAATTAGAAAGAACTAGGGTTCTCCTCAGAAAGGCTCTTGAACATGTTAATAAATTCTATATTGTTTCATAACTCTTCATATAAAATAGTAAAAAAGTAACAACATACTTACATGCTTAAAACAGTTAACAGGAGCGGCCGTGAAACTATTGCTAGTGATGTAGTGGCCCCAATTGAAACCTTCCACCGGAACAGACGCTAGAATGAGAGGTTTTGCTTAGTAAACTCCACAAGTAGCTTTCTCAGTAGTACTTAACATTTAGAAAAGTGTTGCCAGTCTGCTGAGGTGGGGAGGAGGAAACACAGAAAGGCAGCGCTGCTGGGAAAATTTAACTCTCCATCATATTCCAAAGACATACTGGGGGGGGGGGCCTGTCTACCCGTGTTAGTCAAACTGTGGGTCCCCAGATGTTCCTGGACTACAACTCCCAGAAATCCGGGCCAGCTCAGTTAGTGATGAAGACTTCTGGCAGTTGCAGTCCAGGAACATCTGGGGACCCACAGGTTGAGAACCACTGATCTAAACAAGACAAAACAAATAAAAGAAAGCCATCTTTTAATCTATTCCAAGCTAACTGTTGGAAGTCTGAATCAAACAGCAATTGATGCTGAGGCCATCAATGTACTGAAGACATATGCTACAGGCCTGGCAAACTTGGACTGGCCTCCTAGATGGTGATTAACTGGGGGGGAGGGGGGGAGAATCCACAGCCCTCATCAGTGGCCACAGCTTCTCTAGTTCTGAATTACCAGATCCAGATATATAACAGCCTGCGAAATAGACCCCTCTTCCCTAAAGTAGGTAAAAATCCGAGTCCTTAATGCAGCTAAAAATGCAGAAGTAAAGCTTGTGTGTGAAGCCTCTTGGGATGTTTTCTTCCTAATGTTTTATCAAAGCATGAGATGAACATGCCTGCAAGAGACACAACTATATTGGGAAAAGGTTCCCCTTGTTCATACACAAGACTGCTGGAACATAGGCATTTCTTCTGAAAATTGCTCCCACCCAATAAGAACAGAGTTCCGCCCCCATAATTATTCTTTTGATGTTACCTGTTTTCGTCTTTGATTGGTTCTGTACTGTTGCTTGATACTGAGCATACGCAGCTAATTTAGCAACTAAAGGTTGTTTCTGCAGCACTTTAGACTTCTTAGTTGGAGGTTTTCCCTAAAACAATACGAGCTAAATAAGGTCCTTTTTCAAATCTCCATTACAAGCTTTAGAGGAACGGCTTGTGCTATTCTACAGCACAAATAAATCAAATAGTGCAGTTTTACAACCATTCATGAGAAAGCAATTAAAAATAAAATTGGCACAAAAGAAACTTTCCAATAATTAACAAATAGGGCAACATTTAATCTACCTGTGCTTCTGGGGAGGAAACATTCACCTAAGTTGAATCATGTTAAAGATCTTCTAGCCAGCTGATCTTTTGTTTTTGAGTTTCTATGATATACTGGAAATTACTAGAAAAGAGGCAGCTGCCATGCAATTTCATAAATGGCAACATCCTAACGGACCGATATATGGTGGTTTTCCACATGTCACACAATTGATCTGTGGGATTTATTACAAAACCAGGCCCATATAATTTCTTTGTGAAAAGGTCAAGACCAGGTGCTAAGCCACAGGGGCTGCTTCTTTACAGTTTCCTAGAAAGATAGTCATGGGAAGCAAGGAACAAAAATGATACATACATAAAAATTCTTTGTGTCTAACCTTTATTTATTTAACTTAATGTAGAAATCAACTTTATCAGACCAATGAAAACTCAATCTTTACTTCTTTTGAAACTCTGAACTGGGACTTGGGAAAGAGAATCCAAAGCAATTTTACTTTAATTTTTTTTTCAGGGGCGACCTAAGAATATCATTAGAAAATTCCAAGAATATCATTAGAAAGGCCATGAGGTAATTCCAGCCTGAAGACTTCCATTCTTCCTCTCACTTTTGCTGAGGGATGTAAAAGGTATTTGAGACACCTTCACATTCACTCACAGCAGAGTGGAGATGGTGATTAATCAGCGCCTGTGCCTAATGTTTAATTCTGATCTCTTCCACAGGGCCAGCAATACAGCCTTTTGCAAAGATTCATGAAATGTATTAAACGAAGTCAGTCATTTGAAATATAGTACTGACTGATGTTAACTAATCAGTAAGCCCATGTTATAAAGTTCCAACTCCAGAATTATTTAAGAGGTTAGACGGGTCTTAACAGAGCTGACCTCTTTTGTTTTTCTTTTTATTTTCTTTTTTTTTTGGGGGGGGGGAAGATAAGTGGAACATGGGCTGGTTCATTCTTGAATAGAAAACTGTCCGGTAGTACCAGGGAGGTGTAAGGAGAAGGTGCCTGAAACCCTTGCAAGAGCCCCTGAAAATAAAAAATGACAATATTGGACAAGATGAACTGACTCAGTGTTCTATGTAGGCTTCCTACATACTTATGCGTAATTAAATTTAATGACAGCTGCCTCACATAAGCATACTGAGGGTGATACCGTAACAGCAACTTTTGGTTATTGTTAGGCAAAGGTTACTGGCCATAACTCAGTTCCATTTTTTTTAAATGATGGCTTCAAGCACACTTGGATCAATTACAGCACTATTCCTCATTGTAAACCATGGCATCTGATCTGGAAGTTGAGTCATGGCAACCTGACTTCTTTTCTTGAGAGACTGAAACATTTTGGCTGCTCATCCAAACAGCTTTGTCAGTCTATGGAAATTTAGTTGCGAGTCCTCCATTTTATAGCTCACTCTGACCTCTTGTCACCCTGGTCTGAAACAGGCTCATAAGATGAACAACGGCCTGAATAGGCTGGTTAGGTAGACAACAGTCTCATTAGGCCTTTAGGTGAACAATGGCCTAAGGTGCTGAAACCCATAAAGCAGCCATATCCAAAGTCCGGTCCACAGGCTAGATCCAGACCGCCAGGATATTTTGATGAGCCCACGCCTGGTTGACCCACCCACCCCTCCTTCGCCCTCCCCACACTTTAATAAACTCCGCTGGGCTCGCAAATTGCATTGCCACCAGATAAAGGTAAGAGTTATTTAATTTTCTTATGATGGTTCTGCTTGGAATGGGGTTATGGGGTGTGTGATGGGCATAGCGGTGGCCGCCTTCAATACCTGAGATAGGTGGGTACCGGTCTCTTTGGAGCTTGGGGAGGATGCCAGGTGGCCACGGCCTCTCTAGAGGCTGGAATCCCCAGACTCGACTTATTTCTGGGCCCGCGGAGGCCTGGGTTACCAGGCTCCGGCCTCTGTGGGACTTGGGGGCGGCACTGGGCAGCCGTGGCATCTGCCACTGTAGCAACTGGACTTGGCTAAAAAACAGGTAGGTCAGTGGGTGGGGCTTCCAATGAGTCAGTGGGTGAGGCTTAGGGGTCAGTGGGTGGGTCTTAGGGGTCAGTAGGGAGCTTCCAGTAGGGAGGCAGCCGGCCCTCCCCATCCTCAGCCACTAAATCTGACCCACCTTACAAAACCTTTGGAAACCCCTGCCATAAAGTATGGGTGATTAGCTATGGTCTTGGTGGTGGAGGCGTGAAGAATTTTTGATTTGTCCAGGGATTGGTGAAATCACTGCCTGATAAGTGGCAGATAGACTGTGCCTGAGACCACCACCTCTGTTGAGAGAGGGGTTTTCAATACTCACAGGAATGTCTTCCATGACCCCTCTCTCAAACCACCTATCTTCTCTGTCTAATATGTGTACACCTTCATCTTTGAATGAGTGCCCTTTGTCCTTCACTGAACAATAAAATGGAGGAGTCGCAACTAACCTTCCTTAGAATGACAAAGCTGTTTGGATGACCAGAGAATCATTTCAGTCTCTCAAGAAAAGAAGTCAATTTGCCATGACTCAACTTCCAGATAAACTCATCTGGATAACTGAGAATCTTCTCAGACCAAGTGGGATCTTGTTAATTAACAGCAATTCAGTGCTACAATTTATGTCATTGCTTTTACTCCAGTTGAAGAAATAACGGGGTTCTGGCCATAAACACAGAATTTTCTCAGCAATGAGAAAAGGCAAAAGCATCTGGAGGGATTTTTTTTCACTTTAAAAATGACAGACATAACAGAAGCTTTCAAATTTCTGAACAGTGTGAAAAGGGAGAACTACCTTTACTCTTATAGATTCAGAGAAAGAGAATTCTTGAGTCACACACAAAAAGACTGACAGCAAGTTCAGAAAAAAAAATAGAGACCATTTCTTTGTACAATATTGAAATTAAACTTAAGGAAGGTGTCTTCCCAATACACTATGGTAGCTATTTACTAGCTTAGATATCCATGATATTCAACACATCCTCCTTTATCTATCACTTGCTATCAATCATCATAGACAAATGGGATTTTCAGAAATGAGACACCAGTGAACACAGATCCTATAGTCAAATAGAGAAGGGTAGTTGACTTCACATTCTGATTATGGGCTTGTTAGAGGCAGCTGGCAAAGAGTCAGAAACCAAAAACTGGACTAAATAGATCTTGGGTCTATTGCAACTTGGCTTCCTTAATGTTCTACATTACTTAAAAATACAGCTCAGAGCATGCACTATTCTGAACTTTCAACCACTACCACTCATATGCTATGTATATAATAAAGATTTTAAAAGTGTGACTGTACCGTTACCTGAAGTCTGGCCAGAATGCTGGCCTTCTTAGAGTTCGACGAGTAGCTTCTTGAGCAGGAGACGCTGCAGAAACGCTTGGTTTTCGAATAAAAAGCATCTCTGACACCGACCATTCCACACATTTCGCAGGTGGCTAACGAGAAAAGTGACCAATATTTTACATCTAAATTTATCACATTCATTGCTTAGTGCACCTCATTCACCACACCTAAGGATTTTTCTCTTCAGTTCCCACGCAAGTCCCATTCCAACTAACACAGTCAACTCCCAGCAGGCCATATAAACGTGGAGCATCAAAATGAGCACATTTGAAAGGTCTTCACTATGCCTTCCTTCTTGGCCTTTCTATCTTCTTTCTTCCTTAGGACTGATATGGCCAATTACTCCTGCTGGTGAGACTACTAAAACTAGCCAGTGCAATTATTTCTGCTAAAGAGACTAAACTGCAAATTGAAACTTCTAAACATAAGGCTCACAATTTTGGCTAATCAAGCATCTATATTCCTTTTTACACAACTTTTTAAAATAGTTTGAGCATCATATACATAGCTTGATAGTGAAACGGTAATACACGTATTTAACATATGATGTACGCCATCAATTGTCTACAATGGGTAGCTGCACATAACACAGAGATTTCTGCACAAAACAATAAAGGGGCATATCAGGGATGGCTTTACTGTGGGGAGAATGGGGGGGGGTAGAAGACTTCCACTTCCACTGTACCACAACTCCCTCCACCCATTCAGTGGTCTTTCCTCCCCAACCCCCTTGTGTCATAATTTCAGGAAGTTTTAGGGGGCTGTTTTAAGGAGCAGGAAATTTTGCTTCTTCCAGCCCAGTTGAATGCACTTAATTAACTTCATTCTATTTTCTTAATGAAAGAACTTGAAGTGGCCATTTCTGGACAAAGGAAATTCAAACAGTGTTCCATGATTGCTCTGAAGTACAATTCATCAATCCATTCAATTCCATCTCTTCAGGGGAAAAGTTTTATCACAACAAATATGCTAATCAGCTTAACAATGCAAGGATGTTTTGCTGAAGGCAATTTTCTTTCTGCTTTTTAGTGCCTCAGTCCTCAAAGGTTACAATGCCACCACCCACAGGAATCTGGCAATGGAGGGAGGATAACACTTCATGCATCGGAGAAAGTGACCAGTGTTCTTGAAAGTCTCTGTCAGGGGTGTCCAAACTTTGGCCCTCCAGAAGTTTTGGACCACAGCTCCCAGAATCCCAAGCCTGTATTGCCAAATACAAGGACTGTGGGAGTTGTGGTCCAAAACATCTGGAGAGCCAAAGTTTGGACACCACTGGCCTATGTAATAATAAAGTTGCCAGTCTTTAACGTACCATAAGCATATTCTCTCTCTCTCATTGGGTAGCACCTCTAATATTAAAAAATCAAAAGTATTTTGGCCTTAGAGACTGGGCTGCCTCTGGGAGCCCTCCTCCTTGTGAGGCTGGATGAGTCAGGGAGCAGGCCATTCCCTCAAATAATACCAGCTTCCCTACAGCCCTTATCATCTGACCTCTCTGGAGCACCTTTTTCCTTGCACTACATCAGGGGTGCCCAAACTTTTTGTAAGGAGGGGCAGATTTGGTGGCTGAGAATGTGTCAGGGGCCGATTGCTCCCCGACCCTGCCACCCCACTGCAAGCCCCACCCACTGACCCCTTGCAACCCCACCCGCATGAAGGAAGGCGGGGACCAAGGGAGGGACGGAGGGAGGTGGAAACCAAGAGAGGAAGGAAGGAAGGTGGGGAACAAGGAAGGGAGGGAGGTGGGGACCAAGGGAGGGAGGGAGGAAAGAAGGAAGGTAGGGACCAAAGGAAGCACAGGAAGCCGTGACCACAGGTCGCCCCTTGGAAGAGGTGATCTGTGCGACCTTGCACCCCCCCAAGCTCCCCAGTGGTGGCGAAGGCTCGCCCGCCAGCCCACCCCAAAGCTCCTTGGCGGTGGCAGAGACCCGCTGGCCTGCCCACCCCCACACTTTCCCCGGCGATGCCGGTGGCAGCAGACCGCCTGGCCAGCCAGCCGCCCAAGCTTCCCAGCGGTGTCAGTGTTGGCAGATTATTAAAAAAAATGGGGTGAGGGAGGGGGAGGGAGTGGCAGGCCAGCCAGCCATGGGCCACTCAGAATGGCCTGACGGGCCGGATTTGGCCCCAGGGCCGGACTTTGGGCAGGCCTACACTACATGATTACTTTGTATGAAGAACAATGACCTGATATTGCCAATCTAAGGCTAGAAAGGGGGCTTCTCTCTAGTGCTAAGCAGGGTACTTCATTCCCAGTCAAAGATAAGAGCAGGTTTTGCTTGAACACCAGTCAACCAAGAACAGTTTTTTTAATGCCTAGGACTGGGTGGGTCTGTTTTCAGGGGCAGAGTCCAGAGAGGTCAGCGCAGCAGGCAGGCAGAAAAACCATCCAGTTCCAAGAGAAAAAAACAGGATATCCTCAAAGAAACAAGATGGGATTGAGGGTGGTCCATTTGACTGGACATGGCATTGGGGAAAGCTGTTAGGACTTTGTACTTACCCATGCCAGATTTGCCATCTGGGTACGTGTAGACCTGTCCGTTGTTCTTGATAATTGGAAGGCTTGAGGGCAAGGGTGCAACTTCCTCTTCACTCTCATCAGAGCTGGAACTACTACTGGTATCCTCACTACAGCTATCATAACCATCAAACATCCCGAAGGAGTCACGTCTCTTCCTTTCTGACCGTGAAGGATGTTCAGTCTAAAAAGATGGAAAACAAGAAATGAAATTCCCGAAATAAAAAGGCCTGATAGATATTCCAGTGTTCTGAGAGCTAGGAAAATCTCTCAGAGCACATCAAAGTTTCAGAATTGTATTGCATATTCTAAAACACAACAGAAAATATTTTAAAAAATGCAAATGCTTAGTGTAGAGATTATAAACAAAGCTGTACAAACTAAATATGATTATTACTTACAGATTTCTGTACTATACTGAAAAGTATGAACTCTTAGAAAACAAACCAATATTTAGTTTTAGATAGATAGATATCTCCCGAATTTTTTCCATTACAGAAATCAAGAGGAAATATGCAGAATACAGAATCAAATGCTAGTGAGCATGCTTTCCAGGCCCCCTTTCCTGGACTGTGCATTCTTTATAGGACCCGACCATGGTCTGGGAGTAGAAGTTTACAGGAATCCCACACACACTGATCAGTACCTACTGTCTGACTCCCACCATACATTACAGCACAAGTTAGGAGCCATCAGGACCATCAGGACCTGAAACCACAGAGCAGAGAGCATCCCCATCTCCACCGAAGCCAAAAAGAAGGAAGACAGGCACTTGAAGACATCCCTTAAGGCCTGTGGATATCCAAAGTGGGCCTTCAACAAAGCAGTGTCCCAACCCAGAAGAACAATGGGTCAGCCTGAAACCCAGAACCGACAAAAGAACCTGGTCATTCCTTACATGGCTGGAGTGTCTGAAAAACTTAAAATGATTTTTAAGTTTACCTCAAACCCAAAAACACTAAGACAGAGACTCGTCCACCCAAATGGCCCAATACCAAAACACAAAAGGTGCAATATAGTATACAATGGTACCTCGTATAAAGGAATTAATTCGTTCCAAATGAAATTATGTTAAGCAAATTTTCCTTTATACAAATTCCCATAGGAATGCATTGAAAAAGGAGTGATCCCATTTTTATGTTGTACGGATTCTCCCCATAGGTGATTATGTTAAGCAAATTTCCCCTATTTCCAGAATTTTATGTTGTACAAATTTTATGTTATACAAGCTGTTTGTTATACAAGGGTCCACTGTATATGCTGTCCAATGCAGTGAGGAGTGTGCAGACCTCTATATTGGAAAAACTAAACAGCCATTAAACAGCAGGATGGTCCAACATAGGGGGGGGGCAACAGCTCAAGACCAGAATCAGCAGTACACCTCCATTTGAAGGGCACTCATTCAAAGATGACTCTAGAAGTTGAGTCATGGCAATTGGAATTCTTTTTCTTGAGAGATTGAAACGTTTCACTGCTCATCCAAACAGTTTCATCAGTGTGAGGAAAGCTAGTTGCAACCCCTTTATTTTATAGCTCACTTTGACCTCTTATCACCCTGGCCTGAAATAGGCTCATTAGTTGAACAATAAGGATGTACATATATTAGACAAAGAAGATAGGTGGTTTGAGAGAGGGG
Organism: Phrynocephalus versicolor; assembly: GCA_023846285.1. Lineage (NCBI taxonomy): Eukaryota > Metazoa > Chordata > Lepidosauria > Squamata > Agamidae > Phrynocephalus > Phrynocephalus versicolor. The sequence goes on along the minus strand of JAHTLZ010000010.1, from coordinate 19,446,911 downwards.
CCAGGGAAGCCATTCATGTGAGCATTGAAAACCCCTCTCTCAGCAGAGGTGAGAGAGTCAGGCACAGTCTATCTACCACTTATCAGGCTGTGATTTCAACAGTACACAGACAAATCGGAGCTCAACACACTAACGGAACAGGAAGGGGGGAGGGCAATGGAGGGGGCAGCTATTGAAACTGTGCTGGGTAGGGGAAGGTATGGCGGTAGGAGTGGAACGTGCCTGCATAGGAGAAGAGGGGTTAGATATCTTACACCTATCCCCTCTTCTGGTTCCACCCCTAGCCAAAAGGAATCAGGTGACCATATCAGCGAGCCCACGGGCCACACGGTGCTGTTGTTGAATGCCAGGTCAGTACAGAATAAAACTGCCCTCATTCATGATGTTATTCTGGATGAGGGTGCTGACCTGGCATGTATTACCGAGACCTGGGTGGGAGAGGAGGGTGGAGTCCTCCTTTCCCAGCTATGCCCACCTGGGTACTCGGTTCAGCACCAGTGTCGCCTGGAGGGCCGGGGAGGGGGAGTTGCCATAGTCTATCCCCTTGACCAGGCTTCCTGTCTCTTTGGGAAAAGGTCTAGAGGGCTTATATTGTGTGTTGGGCTCACGAGACAGATTGGGGATTCTGTTGGTGTACCTCCCACCCTGCTGCGTACCAACAGTCTCCCTGCCTGAGCTGACGGAGGTGGTCTCGGACCTGGTGTTGAGGACCCCCAGATTGTTGGTACTGGGGGATCTCAACATCCATGCTGAGGCTACCTTAACTGGAGCAGCTCAGGACTTCATGGCCGCCATGACAACCATGGGGCTGTCTCAACATGTCATCGGCCCAACACATGAGAAGGGCCATACCCTGGACCTAGTATTCTCAACAGGACTGGGAGATGGTGGTTTGGATGTGGAGGGGTTGGTTCTGACTCCATTGTCATGGTCAGACCACTTTCTGGTCAAGTTTAGGCTATTGGCTACTCCGAGCCTCTGCAAGGGTGGGGGATCTATTAAGATGATCCGCCCTTGGAGACTAATGGATCCAGATGGTTTCCTGAAAGCTCTGGGGGATTATCCGTCTGATATGGTCGGCGCTCCTGTCGAAGCTCAGGTCACCCTGTGGAATAGGGAAATGTCCCGGGCGGTTGACACGATCACACCTAAGCGCCCTCTCCCCTTACGCAGAGCCCAGACAGCTCCTTGGTATACATCTGAGCTGCGGGCAATGAAGCAGGAGGGGAGATGGCTAGAGCGCAAGTGGAGAAAATATCACTGTGAGTCCGATCGAACACGGCTTAGAGCCCATTATCGGGCCTATTCTGTGGCGATATGGTTGGCGAAAAGGCATTATTTCGCAAACCGTATTGCTTCCTCAGAGTGCCGTCCAGCAGAGCTGTTTCGGGTGGTCCAGGACCTTCTTCAACCAAGAAATATGGTGGAGGTTCTGGACAACTCATCAGCCTGTTGTGACCAGTTTGCTGCTCACTTTGAGCGAAAAATCGCTCAGATTCGCAGGGAATTGGACTCCACTGTTGATGCAGATTCAAGGGATGTATCCAGTGTGCCGTGCTTAGGTCCAGTGTTATTGGATGAGTTTCAATTATTGAGACCTGAGGATGTGGACAGGGTGCTTGGATCTGTCCGTGCTACAACCACACCACTCGACCCTTGCCCTTCTTGGCTAATTGAAAGATCTGCCAGGGGGGTTCGCACCTGGGTCCAGGAGGTTGTTAACGCCTCCTTAAGAGAGGGAGTGGTTCCCACCACCTTGAAAGAGGTGGTGATTAGACCACTCCTAAAAAAACCAAACCTGGACCCAGGGCTGGTGGTTAACTACCGACCAGTAGCGAACCTCCCTTATTTGGGCAAGGTGTTGGAGCGGGTGGTGGCTGGACAACTCCAGGCACTGCTGGATGAAACTGATTTTCTGGATCCATTTCAATCTGGCTTCAGGCCGGGTTTTGGTACGGAGACCGCCTTGGTCGCCCTGTATGATGACCTTTGCCGGGAGAGAGACAGGGGGAGAGCAACCCTGTTGATACTCCTGGACCTCTCAGCGGCTTTCGACACCATTGACCATGGTGTCCTTCTGGATAGGCTGGCTAGGTCGGGGGTTGGAGGCACTGCTCTGCTGTGGTTCCAATCCTTCCTGGCTGACCGTGTCCAGGTGGTGGTGCTGGGAGACAGTTGCTCTGTCATGGGGTTCCCCAGGGCTCCATACTGTCTCCCATGCTGTTCAACATAAACATGGAACCGCTGGGAGAGGTCATCAGGAGGTTTGGGCTGAGGAGTCAGCAATATGCTGACGATACTCAGCTCTACCTCTCGCTCTCCACCAATCCAGGTGAGGCGATTTCTGTACTGAACTTGTGTCTGGGCCAGATAATGGACTGGATGAGGGTAAATTGAAACTCAATCCAGACAAGACGGAAGTACTGTTAATGGGTGCTTTGCCGGTCAGGTTAGAGGGCCATCTTCCTGTCCTGGATGGGGTCGCACTCCCCCTAAGGGACAGGGGGTGCTTGGGGGTGCTTCTGGACCCCGGTCTAACTCTGGAAGCCCAGGTGGATTCGGTGGCCAGGGGTGCCTTCCTTCAGCTGCGGAAAATATACCAGCTCCGCCCCTACCTAGACGAGCACAGCCTCATGACAGTTACGCATGCACTGGTAACATCCCGTATTGATTACTGCAATGCGCTTTACATGGGGCTGCCTTTGAAGACGGTCCGGCGATTGCAACTGGTTCAGAATCGTGCGGCCCGGCTGGTAAGTGGTGGGGCCGCCAGGGATCACATCACGCCAATTCTGCGTAACCTTCATTGGTTACCAGTTGCTGTCCGAACCGAATTCAAAGTGCTTGTTTTGACATACAAAGCCCTAAACGACTTAGGACCTAGATACCTGAAGGACTGCCTCCTTCCATACGAACCTACCCGGCAATTAAGATCGAGCCAGGGGGCCCTTTTGAAAGAGCCATCCCTCAAGGAGGTGAGAGGGGTGGCCTGTAGACATAGGGCCTTCTCGGCAGCTGCTCCCAAGCTATGGAATGCCCTCCCGATCGAGATCCACCTGGCGCCAACACTGATTACATTCCGGCGCCAGGTAAAAACCTTCCTGTTCCAGAAGGTTTTTAATTGATATAATATAGATTGTGGGTCTGCTGATGACAATTTTAGAATAATGATTTTACTGTAAGGTTTTATTGATGATTTATTGATATTTTACTTTTAACTCTTTTAAATTGTTTTATTTTTTGGATTGTAAGCCGCCCAGAGACCTTTGGGTAGTGGGCGGCATATAAGTTAAATAAATAAATAAATAAATAAATAAATAAATAAATAAATAAATAA